>CM023956.1:13718120-13762013 GCA_013407115.1 Glycine latifolia | reverse complement strand
TATTTGCCTGAGGAAGCTACATCCATCTATATGGGCACATCTCTCATCAGGACTTTCTATTATTCGCCTGAGGAAGCTAGATCCATCTATATGGACACATCTTTCATCAAGACTTTCTATTATTTGCCTGAGGAAGCTACATCCATCTATATGGGCACATCTCTCATTAGGACTTTCTCAGACATATATACAGTCTATTCTATTCTACTGGCCAGAGAAATCTCATCAATCGACACACATAGCCTCAATCCATGTATATCAAGTACATGTTTTCAATCAAAATAGTAACACACAATTTCAATATACATGCATCAATTCATACAATAATCATCACTCCATCTAGAGTATGGTGGAACAAAATCAAGGGGAAACACTCCCAAGAACAAAGAGCTTACCTGCTCTCAGCGCTACACCGGCTCTCCCGGCTTCGTGGTCACAACCACCAGCAATATCTGTATCACGCCCTACATAAAGACATACAAACAATCAATAACGGTTCTCAACCGTTTAGAATGAAAAGAAACGTCATTCCTTTTCATCTAAACCGTTTTGTTCTCTATCTTAAGGTTATCAGAACTAACCACCTTATAGGCGACTCACAGACCCTCAGCAGGATCTGTCTCAGCCTAACCAAGGCGCTAGAGTCCCTCTAAGACTCTGCATAAGCTAGTTCAAAGCATACCATTGCTTAACCACTCTATATCTCAAGAATAACAAAGTTATTCAAAACAATCAATCCAATACTTAATCACCTTCTATACGATCTCTTGAACACTTTTAGTAAAAGCCACAAGGCTCATACCTATCAGAATACCTTTCATTACATCATCATTCTTCCTACTCATACATATATCAGAGTCAAAACCAAACTTCATCAATAGACCTGATTCAAAGTTCAATATTCATCAGAATAACCTCCTGAGCATACTTTTCTAAAGAATCCAAGCCTAATTTCAGCCCTAACACAAATGGGTCACTATGCATCCCAAGAAAAATTTCACAAATTAATCGGTAAAACTTGAGTTTCTTACCTCTAAACGATCGAGGAAGGCTTGAGGATCATTTCTCCAAGCTTTAGTGTCCTTGAATCACCTTCTTTCCCTTCCAAAACTCAGTTTTGTAAAGTTCTCTAGAGAACGGGATCTCTCCGATTGATGGTTCTCTCAAGAAATTGAAGCTGGAATCTAGCTCATGGAGAAGTTCTAATCAACTTTCTAGTTGGGTAGGAAGTGTTTAGATGAAGAATGGAGAAGATATGAAGCTTTTCTAGTTGTTAATGGCAGAAAACACAAGGAGGAAGGAGAAGAAACGTTCTCCCCTGTCCAAAACGCGAAAATGGCCTTTTATAGGTCCCCAGTTCGTGCCCCCCACGCTACTGGCACCAGGTTCCAGTGGAAAAATGGCTTTCTGGCGCTAACAGCGCCAGGTTCCAGAGGAAATTGGCCTATGGCGTACCTCCCGCGCTACGTGCGCCACTACCCAAACAGGCCACACAATTTTTTTTTTTTTTTTTAGAAAACGTGGTTATTATAGAAGGAAGGAAAAACTAGGCCAAAATTTTGAAGATGTGTAAACGGGAGAGATACTTTTTGCCTTTTTTGGTGGCCCTTGTCTTATTTTTTCTGTCTTTTTGTGTTAATGGTAAGCACTTTGTGCTGGTCCATGGAGGCCTTCATGGTGCATGGTGTTGGTATAAGGTGGCCAATAAGCTGAAGTCAGAAGGTCAAAATGTCACAACTCTAGACATGGCTGCTTGTGGTGTCAATCCAAAGCAAAGGCAAGAGGTTCATTCAGTTTCAGAGTACAATGAGCCTTTGATGACATTCATGGCCTCTCTTCCTCCAGAGGGAAAGGTGATTCTTGTTGGTCACAGTCTTGGTGGGCTATCAGCATCTATTGCCATGGAAAATTACCCTGAGAAAATCTCTGTTGCAGTTTTTATCACTGCCACTGTTGTCTCTCAAAATCTCACCTACCCAGCTTTTCTTCAAGAGGTACTCTCAATGTGTTTGTATTTGAAACGACTCCCATCTATCATTTTCTATGCATCAAAGAACTATTTTTATGTATTGATATAAATGCATTAAAACACTTTATTAAATTACCATTGTGAAACTAGACACTTTTGAGGAATTTTTATGTTGGCCATTGTAGAGAAGGATAAGATTGATTTCCCTTAACTTGGACGAATTTTTCATATTGGATGGGGTTAACAAAGCTCCAATTCTCTCATCGCTTGGAGTTGAATTATTAGCATCCAGATTCTATCAATTGACATCAAATGAGGTAAAGATTTTCAAATAAATTGCAATTCATACGGGTTTACTATATATTTTGATTTTAACTAAGATGGTATAATCATATAAGAAGGTTTTTATTTATTAAAGAAAAAACAACGTAAAAATTTTAATTTTTGGGTAACAACTTTAGGAAGAGTTCTACTATCCACTTTCTTTGATCTGTAAATGATATATAAACAGTTCATTAATTATATTTTAGTTTATTGACATGGACTTGATTTAAGTTTGATAAACTTTTTATCTTTTTTATGTACTATGTAATGTTCCCCATGATAAAAAAAAGTTGTAATTTCCTCACTAATGAAGTCAGGTTCAATTACGTATTGTGCAGGATTTGACACTTGCTTTCTCTCTAGTGAGACCTTTACCTCCCATTACAAGCGATGTTAAATTATTGATGAAACAAACTGCAGTTACCAAGAACAAGAATGGAAGGGTACCTAAAGTCTTCATCATCAGTGAAAAAGATAATTTGCACACAGAGGACTTTCAAAGGTGGGTAATTGAAAGCACTGGTCCATATGCTGAGGTGAAAGTGATAAAGGATTCAGATCATATGGTCATGTTTTCCAAACCAAAAAAGCTTAGCTTTGAACTGTTAAAGATTGCTTACAAATATTGATTTTTAAATGTTAATGTGTGTTGTGCATCATAAAAAGAAAAAAAAAAAACATGTTTATGGACCATGTATCATAAAAATAAGTAACCAATAACTTTTAATCATTATTATAATTACTATGTCTTTTATGTTTGATTTTGGTTTGTGGCTGTCTGGCTGATGTAAAAAATTTGACATAGTTATTTAATGATTTGTTGCTGCATTAATTTAGTATGACAATACATGGGATGTCAAATTCATTAGTTTTACCAAAGGATCTAACTCGGTTAAATTTGTTGTAAACCCTGATACATGTTTTCGATTCCAACATATTAAAATTTCAATTCATTAGTTTTGACTTAGAAAAAATGATTTCCCTTTTGTTTATATCAAGCATCCCATTTCCCGAGCACAAAGCAGAATAGGACCTTAAAGAACAAGGGGGGAAAAGTTACATTGTTGCTTAAATTCTTGCCATCTTAATAACAACTCCATGACCAGATTCTATAACCAAACGGAAGGAAGGTGAACGGCAGTAACTTAATGAGAGAGAGAAGCGAAACTTCCAACAGAATGAGAGACAAAATCACCTTCAGTTCTGCCATGGCTGTGTTGTCAAACACACACGAGGCCCTATTCCAAATGGATTATACGCTTGTGGAACCTTGCAAGCTCCAAGCACCCTATTGGCAAATCTTTCTGGATTGAACTTGTGAACATCAGGCCCCCAGAGTTGAGGGTCTTGATTCAGAAGTGGGACTGGAATCTGAATATTCATTCCTTTTGGAACTAGTATGCCTTTTAAAATAATGTCTTGGAAAGCTGTTCTAACAACATGTGCTTGTGGTGAATAAACCTCAGAGTCTCTTGAATCACCAGGGTTAACTGCACGTGTAACATTTTCAACACTTATGTGTTACCCATTTTATGCCCACAAAATCTTGAGCAATCCTTTGAACAAAACCAATAGGTCTACTATCTCTTAATGATCTGTCAAGTTATTCCTCTTTTGTGTATATCAAGATCCCGTGTGGATTCATATAACTAACCTCACTTAGATAAGGTTTTTGTTGTTTTTTGTTGTTGTGTACACTAGGATGCAATTGAAATGGGAAAGATTATAATGAAATTTCTTCAACTACAAATTCATTACATGTTATTAATGCATTATGTCCAATTCAAATATCTGGAAACATTTCCTGGCCATGTTGTTTTATGTCCAAGATAAAGATAATTCTAATTCAAGGGCAATGAATCTAATATTCTAATGTATTTCATGGAAACATTTAGCTTTAGCACAAACTTTATAAAATTCCGTTTTTAAGCTTCTAAGCATACTTGCATTGCATCTAGAGCACCTATACCACAAACTTCAAGCACCTCAGAACGAGCGCGGTCTTGCCAATCTTGGTGCAAAGCTAACAGCATTAAGCACCATGATGCTGTGATTGCAATAGTCTCATGTTCGGCAAATAATATATTTTTGTAGTTATCAATCACAAACCTGTCATGTGAGATGGAATTTGATAAGAGACCATCACTACCCTTGCAATACTTTGCACCCTCAAGTATCATTTGTAAGAGATCCTGCTCATGAGTTTCCTCCTGGCATTGTTTTATGAGCTTTGATATCTTTGAGTTTATCTTTCTCTCCAATCTCCACATCTGTCTGTCGCTTTTGTTTGGCAAGTACCTAAAACAGATTATGACAACATTTGTCAAGAACAAGAATGCAAATGAGGCATGCTAGCGATACTCTTTCTGACACTCTCTGAATGATTGGCTGAGATTTGTTGAAAATTGCCAATCACCAAATATATGGCTAAGATGCATACTGATACCCTGGAATTCCAGCATGTATTTTGGACAAGAGTTTTTGAAGATCTCTAAGCTTTGAGAATATCTCTTTTTCTTCAATGTAATTACTACCAAAACAAGTTCTGCAAATTATGTCAGCCGACAAACTTCAGAGATCTTCGTCGAGTTTAATCTCTGAAATTGCTCCCTCACTTTCAAATCTAGCCTCCCAAGACCTTAGTGTTATATTTATTGACCCAACTATCAGATTAACCATTGGCTTCAACATGATTTACAGTAAAAGCAAATTATGAGATTGCTATTCTAATGTAGTATAACTGAAATTATTTAGCTATCTTGTAGATTACTTTTAGATTATTTTTCAAGGTCAAAATACTTCAACATTCTTATTGAGTTAATATAAAATTTGGTCCCTAAATTTGATCATTTGTGTTGGCTGTGCCCATCAATTGGTTAAACTTGGTAGCAAGTTGACACTTTTAAGGACCAATTTGTATGGACAAGAACTTTCAAGGACCAAAGCAACATAAGTTGTCTCTTTCAGGAAGAAATTTTATTAGTTTAAACATGTTTTTGGTCCCTATAAGATAATGTTTTTTTTCATTTTTGGTCCCTTTAAGTTAATTTTTTTTATTTTAGTTCCTGTAAGTTGGTAATTTTTTTCAATTTTGGTTCCTGTAAGTCTATTTGTTCATTTTTTAGTCATTGTAAGTTTGTATCTTTTCAATTTTAATCTTTTTAAGATTTCAATTTTTCATTTATAGTGCTCATAAATTAGTGCTTACAGGTACCAAAATTGAAAAACGCAAACTTATAGATAAAAAATGAGCAAAATATCTTACAAAAATCAATATTGAAAAAGCACAAACTTATAAGAATATAAAATTGACAAAAATTTACAAGGACCAATATTGAAAAGTATGAATTTATAGGGAAAAACATATTTAAGCCAATTTTATACTAACTCCCCATCTATTTATTTTTCTTCTCTAAGGCCAATGTAGCATTCCCTTTCTCTTGAGCATGGTTAGGTACAATAATACACTTACCTTCACCTTATCAAGGTATAGTTCACAGCAATTATCTGTTAGATTCAAAGATGAAGGAAGCTATGGTGTTTTGATTTTACATGCCCACTCATTATGATGACATTTGTAATTTTGATTCAAGCTTGGTTCATGAAAGATAAAACCCTCAAATCCTCATTAGTTGTTGGTTAATCATGCATCCACACATTCATATAAAAGGAATTGATCATGTAGTAAATAGCAAACACATATGATTTCATAAAGGATTTTAGAAAGTTGCATAAAATATTTTTTCACTGGTTTAATCGATTACCACTAGTTCGCAATCGATTAAATAAGTTTTACACAGAATTAGGAATTCACTGAAATAATCGATTATCTGGGTAAATAATCGATTACATAAGCTTCTGCATAATTTTACATAGCATGTTCACCTGGTTTAATCGATTACCATATGTTTGTAATCCATTATATATGCTTTGCCTTGTTTTAACTGTGTTCTAGCTTAATCGATTAATTGGGTATTTAATCGATTACTGAGTGCATTGTCAAAACTATGTTTTACTGGCTTAATCGATTAAATCGTGAAATAATCGATTATTCTGTTCGTTTCAGATTTTCAGATTTTTAATGAACAATTTAATCGATTATATGGTTAAAATAATCGATTACTATGAGTAAAATAATCAATTATTGTGACGAAATAATCGATTACAGTTGGTTGAAACTGTTTTTTTATAAATAGGAAAGTTGTGTCTGAACAAAAAGATTAACCAGAAAAAGAGAGACTCGTACATACCCTTTGAGTTTTCATTCTCTAAGAACTTTCATTTGGTCATAGCCTGAAATAAGTGAGATAATCAAATGTGTTAAGATCTCATTGTGTGTTGAGTCTTAATACTCATTTGTGTGTGAGCATATATGCAAGTTGGTGCTTAAAGAAGTGTCAAGAAAGTATTGTAGTCATCATCTCAGGTTGTCTGAATCATTCATGTCATTGTAATTACTGAGGAACATGAAGTGATACCTTTCTTGAACCTAATGCTTGTATTGTTTTGATATTTTGTTGTACTTTGTGTTGTATTTCCATATAGCATCTGAGTTCTTTAAAGCTTTTCTAGAAAGGGGTTTCTAGGGGAAGAACAGAGAAGGGATCTCTGGTTCTTGGTCTTTTGAAAGGTCTATAGGAAATAGATTTTGAGTTTTTCCTAGGGTAGGTAAAAGAGACCATTGTTGTAAGCTTGTAAAGAAAAGATATTTGTTATAGTGGAACTCTAACCTAGATTGGGTTGGAAGGAAACTGGATGTAGCCTCCGGGGTTGAGAGGTGAACCAGTATAAATCTTTTGTACATTTATATTTCAGTCTATGTTTCATTGAATTCTTTAGGTATAGAATTGTTTGTCATATAAATTTGGTTTTAGCACAAGTGTTATTTGGTTAATGAAGTAAAGTAATTTGCAATTGGTTTTAAATAAGATACGATCAATTTGAAACATTCCGCTGTTACAGTTTTTACAAGGGAAATTTTAAAACTTTGAGGTAAACCAATTCACCCCCCTCTTGGTTTATTTGTATAATCGTTCATTGTATTTTCATTATCTTCCTCTGTGAGCCCAAAATTGGCCCACTTGATGACAATATTCCTTGGCCCAAGAGTGGACCCAGATCTTTGGACAAATAAGTAGACTTCCCTAAATCCAAATAGATATACATGATGATTTCCTTCACCATCTCTATATCTATCACCATTAGCCACTGTAGAGTCTCAGCAGAAAACAAGTATAAGGGACCTGCATAAATCTAATTGAAATCAAAATTTGGACTTAAAATGGACGACAATGAATTCATGTCAACCTACTTGATTTTATGATTTATTATTTTCAAATCAGCACTTCCTCCAAAGTATCATTCTACCCATTATTGTAAACAGAATTACAACTAGGGAAAATATATTCACTTTTTTTATATTATAGTTGTGAGCTTGATTCTTCTACTAAATTGAGAATGCCATAAGTGAATAGACCAAATCAAAGTCATGTTCCTATTAGTGGTTTTTATGTTTGCTTTTAATTTGGGCAAAATTGCATTCTCTAATTTGGGCTGTCATTTCTCATGTATTTGCACTTAAAAATGAATGGAACATGCAAAATAGTATGGATGTTCAGCAAAACTGAAAATAGCTCTACTCTCTCATCTTCTCCTCTGTTTATGGTGTTTATGATTTATGTTTCATTGTTGTCTATATTCTTTGCTGTATTAATTTAACAGATTAACCAATAAACTCAGAAAATATGAAAAAGCTCTAAAACTCAAATGAAAACATCAAGTGTATGCTTATATTTTGAATGTTTTAATTCTTATAGTCAAGGTTTCTATAAATGAAAAGGGCACATCAAATAAAAATATTGAACTTCGTTTGAGGATGGGGACCAAAGTTTCTGTAAATCAATTTGGATTTATGTCACGAAGATGTATCATAGTAGCTATTTTCTTGATGCAATAATTAATGGAAAGGTATCGAGAAAAGAAGAAAGATTTACATATGGTGTTCAGAGATCTTAAGAAAGCATACGATAGGATCCCAAGAAAAGTTTTATAGTGAACTCTTGAGAAAAAAAAAACATCATTAAAGTATGTTAATGCAATCAAGGATATGTATGATGGGGCTACCACATGTGTGAAAGCTTGTAACGGAACATCAAGGGATTTTCCTATCACATTAGGTGTACACCAATGTTCGACTCTTAGTCTTTATCTCTTTGCCTTAGTGATGAATGAACTATCAAAAGATATTCAAGAGAAAGTGTTGTGGTGTATGATTTTTGCAGATAATATTGTGCTTACTGATGAGACCAAAGACAATATTAATAGGAAACTTGAATTGTGGAGAAACACTTTGAAGTCTAAAGGATTCACAATAAGTCAGAGCAAGATTGAGTATATGAAGTATGAGTTTTCATTGGTAAGAGATGGTGATCAAGATCCCGTGCATCTACTTGGTCAAAAAGTACCCAAGAAAGATGTTTTTAGATAATTGAGATCAATTTTGCAAAAAGGTGGAGAGATTGATGAAGATGTAAATCATAGAATCAGAGCAGGGTGGATGAAATGGCGGATTGCATCTAGGTTTTTGTGTAACCGCAAAATTTTCCTTAAGCTAAAAGGAAAATTATATAGAACAATTATAAGACCTGTAATGTTATATGGAGCCGAATGTTGGCCAACACATAGACAACATGAGCATAAAATAGGGGTAGCAGAAATGAGGATACTAAGGTGGATGTGTGGTTATATGAAGATGAATCAAATAAGAAATGAAGATATTCGACGCAAGGTAGCAGTAGTACCGATGAGTGAAAAGATGAGAGAGTATAGATTAAGGTGGTTTGGACATGAGACGACCCCTGGATGCTCCTATAAGAACAAGAGTTTGTTACCAATAGCTCGTCACAAAGAAAGGTAGAGGTAGACTGAAACGTACCTGAAGAAAGGTAATTAAACAAGACTTAATGGAGTGAGATATGGATTGGCGGAAGGTGTGTCATAAGAAGGAATGGAGAAAAGTTATAAGCTTGGTAGAGGTTTAGGCCCGTTATTATCCTTATGTTCCAGACGGTCCCTTTTTAATTTTTTTTTCTTCATTTTTCCTCTCCTTCTTTCACCTTCCTTTTCTTTTCTTTTGTCTTATTTTCCCTTTTTCCTCTCCTTTTTTTTTTCAACTTCCTTATATCTATTATTAGATTCATCTACCATCAACCCCGATTAACTCAGGTTAAAAATACCGTTGATGTTAATGTTGATGTGGAATCAAATTCTTGCTAGAAAACCCATCAACTGCAAAAGATAAAGACTGTCATGGTTTTAAAGAAAGATAATGCTTTGATTCAGCTCTATATGCTTTTGTTACTTCTCTTCTATCAGAATTTGGAGTCTCTCTCGATAATCCACGCAATAAAGGTTTCCATTAAAAGTCAACGTAGATTACCCATGTAAAGTTCCAATTCTGATTAGAAACAGTAACAAAAGTACCTATACAACTTTATTTATGTTTTGTCCTTTAAAAATTGTCTGCAACAACAATTCCAGCCGCAACATAAAATTTTTAGACTTAGAGCGACTGCAATTTGTGGCACATCAACTGCATTTTTCCACACTTCCCTGCATTGTCAAAGATCAGCAGCAATCTCTACCACAATATAAAACCATGGTGACTATTGATTCATTTCTCTAAACAAAATGAAGGAAGGAAACATGATGTTTATAAGACAAGACAAGACAAAAGTAACTGACCATATTGGTTGATCCACTTTTGAATATGAGGGAAGAGAGGAAAAGGCCATTTGTGAGGAATAGAAACACATTGATCTTTATCTTTGACTTGAGTGGCTGGTGCTAACTGAACTTGAAGCAAAAGGGTCTTCATTTTTGGAATATTGCCAAAGTAGAAGTGAGGTGAAGGACCATGAATCCCCTGCCTGTGAAGCTTTGCTCTCAGTGATCTTGGCCTCAACACCAAAACATTGAAGACGTGCATCAACAATACCAAACCATTCCCAGCACAACTTGCATAGTGCTCATCTTCATCACCACTATGCATAACTTTATTTACCACAACAAAACAACAAAATCTGTGTGATTCAATTGTATGTTTTTTACGATAGTTTCCAACCGTGCTATGCACGGTATTCATTTTATTTTCAATTTCAATTCTAATCATAGATAGGAAATACTAAAAAGAATAATATGTAAGAGTGAAAAGAATTCTGTATACGACAAAAAAATACAATAAGTATTATATTCAAGATTAAATAAAAAGGACATAAAAAAATATTAACGTAAAACAAATCATTACAAAAATGTTTTTTTATTAACAAATTAAATGTTTTACATCTTTTTATTGAAGGTATTTTATTATACACTCGCATTGGAGAAAAGGTTAATACTTCAATTAAAAATAAAAAAATGACATCTACATTCACAACCTAATTAGTCAGGATAGTGCAATATCCTCGGCAATATTTTTCAATTTGGGCATAGAGAAAGAGTGTTAATAGTTCTATTTGAAAAGAGATGTTTTATACTTGAGAAAAAGTGGTTAAAAAAAAGAGTTATTATTTATAAATTAATATTTATAAAAAAACTCATATGCTTAATGAATATTTTTATTCTGTTTTATCAAACATGAAAAACTTTTATTTTCACATTTTTTGTTTTAATGTTAAAACATTTTCTACATCAATCGGTATCTTAATGGCATAAAAGACATTAAATTATTTTAAATTTAACTAATTTTTTAGTCTACGATTTCATCATTTGATACCTCATTTTTATTTTTTTAAATCAGGCATTCATAAAATATTTTAATTGTTGCATCATCCACTCAATAGGCTTTTGTTTTATTTTTTATAAATTTTACTTTTTTTAGAAGATATTTTACTTTATCATGCCAAATATCACTTTTTTAATTTAATCCTCATTAGAGAGAATAAATAAAAAAGTTATAATATTTCAAATCAATTAAATTAGAGATTTATGATGTTTAAAAGGACGAAATAGAAAACAAAATGTATACTAAAAAAGTTATATGCGCCATTGCATTTTTTTATGTTTTCTTTTTAAATTTAAATTAGTCTTTAAAAAATCATCAAATGATATATTTTCATCATAACATTAAAGGATTAGTCCCATGCTATGGAGTATGAGAACATCTTGCTTTCATAAAAAAAAAATATATTATCTAATTAGGATAAATAAAAAAAATACTTATTAGCCTTCATCAGCTAGAGAAATGATGTCTTATGAGGATATCAACCATCGCATTTCCTGCATGTTTTCATCATTCATATGTTACATTGTTGCTTAAATTCTTGTCATCTTAAGAACAACTCCTTGGCCAGGTTCTATAACCAAACGGAAGGCAGGTGAATGGCAGTAACTTAATGAGAGAGAGAAGTGAAACTTCAACAGAATGAGAGACAAAATCACCTTCAGTTCTGTCATGGCTAAGTGTTGTCCAACACAGACACGAGCCCCTATTCCGAATGGCATATAAGCATGTGGAACCTTGCAAGCTCCAAGCACCCCATTTGAAAATCTTTCTGGATTAAACTTGTGAGCATCAGGCCCCCAGAGTTGAGGGTCTTGTTGCAGCACTGAGATTGGAATCTGAATATTCATTCCTTTTGGAATTAGGATGCCTTTTAAATTAACATCTTGGAGAGCTGTTCTAACAACAAAGGCTGCTGGTGAATAAAGCCTCAAAGTCTCTTGAATCACCATGGTCAACTGCAAGTGTAACAATTTTATATATGGCCTTCACTGATCAGTAAGAATGCTCACGAAACTTGGAAATAATCAACTATAATTATAATAAAATTTGAGGCACAAATAAATGTTGAATTAGAAAAGGCTTGTTGTTGAACGTGCTTAGATGCGATCAGGGCAATTTTGAATTAGTTATTGTGTTGTTAGAGAATAAGTTAGTTTCAAATTTTAAATTAGTTTTTTAATTCGGTTTTTCAATTATCAATAGGCAATAGCAGTTCCTAAACTAATGGAGCATGATTTTTTTATTCAGTTATTTAAATGTATTTAAGTATGAGCTTATTCAATAAAAATATTGTGTCAGTTGTTCCAAGTTATTATAATCCTCTTCTCTATTATTTTTCCTTCTCTCCTACGTTTTTTCTCAAACTAAAACAAACAACCTATGAAATGAATGTTGAATCTAGTTTCTCGCAAATTGCTCCTCTTGTCTTCGTTGGCGAGTCTTTTGATTTGTGGGATGATGTGGAAGAGGATTATGAAGTGCCTCTTGCTACCTGAAAATCCCACCATGGCCCAAATAAAGCATCACAAGGAGAAAAAAAAGGCAACAAGACGAAGGCAAAGACATGCCCATTTGCTGGTGTTTCTCATATGATCTTCACCAAAATCATGACTCTCAATTCACCACAAAAAATTTGGGATTATTTAAAGGAAGAGTATGAAAGGGATGAGCACATTCATGACATGCAAGTGCTGAACCTAATGAAGAAATTTGAGGTGCTGAAGATGAAGGAATCCGAGACAATTAACAGGTACTCGAATATGTTGTTTGGCATCACTAACAAGGTTAGATTGCTAGGTACTACATTTGCAGATTCCAAAATTGTTGAAAAAATTCTGGTTACAGTGCCTAAGAGATATGAAGCATCAATAACCACTTTGGAGATTACAAAGGATTTGTTCAAGATCTCTTTGACAAAGGTGATACATACCTTGCAAGCCTAAGATAAGAGAAGATTGATGAGGGAAGAATCAATAGTTGAAGGAGCTTTACCAGCCAAGCACAAAAATGCGACCAAATACAAGAAAAACAAGAACTTAGATGGAACAGGATCAAGTTCAACATCAACCAATGCAAAAGGAAATTGGAAGAAATCTTATCTACCTTGCCAACACTGCAGAAAGAAAGGACATCCTCCATTCAGATGCTGGAGAAGACATGATGCTAAGTGCAGTGAGTGTAATCAAATGGAGCATGAAATTGTTATTTGCAAAAACAGGAATCAACCACACAGTGAAGCCGCATAGGCTGTTGATCCGAAGGAGGAGTACCTGTTTGCTGCTACATGTTTCTCTGGTATTGAATCAAGTCAAAATTGGCTTATTGACAGTGGTTGTACTAACCACATGACCAACAACAAGGATTTATTCAAGGAACTGAGCAATATGTGCACATTGAAGGTTCAAGTTGGAGATGCCAAGTTCATTATTGTGAATGGAAAGAGAACTGTAGCAATCTCAACCAGAGGTACAAAATCATTTCTGATGTGTTGTATGTTCCTTAAATTGATCAGAATTTGTTGAGTTTTGGACAACTAGTTGAGAAAGTTTATATGGTGTTGTTCAAAAACAAAATTTGTTTGATCAAAGATGCAGAAGACAAGGATATTGTCAAAGTAAAAATGAGAGGAAAAAGCTTTGCTTTAAATCCATTGGAGGAGGAACAAATTGTTTTTTAATAAAAGAGAATATCACTGAATTGTTTCACAAAAGGCAGAAAGCTGAAGAAAAACAAGTAAATTCCAAAATAACAGCCCCTAAGTCCCAAAGTAGTTCAACTAAAGAAAAATTTGCAACTATTACACAAAAGCATACAAACAAGATACACTTGAAAGAGAAAGATGAAAGAATTGAGCAGAATGAGAAGTGTTTAAAGTCCCTTACTAAGAACCTAAAAGCTGAAAATCACATGTGAAAGAAGCAATAGTTTTCAGCAATGTAAATCAACAGGTTGAATTTCTGAAGAAGATAGGAGTTTACCGCCTCCAAGACAAGGAAGAGAGTTGTTGAACATGCCTTAGATGTTGTCAAGACAGTTTTGATTTTTAATTTGAGTTAGTTAATGTGCTGGTAGAGAATATGTTAGTTTCAAATTTTAAATTAGTTTTTTATTCTATTTTTGAATTATCAATAGGCAATAACAGTTCCTAAAATAATGGAGCATGAGCTATTCCAAATTAAAGCTCACATTCTTCTCTATTATTTTTCCTTCTCCCCTACACTTTTTGTAAATTAAAACCAACAAGGCAATTATAAAAGAATTGCTAAATAGCATGATTATTTTTTGTTTGTTCCATCCTATTTTCAACACTATCACTTTTTTGCATGTACAGCCTGTTTAATGCCAACAAAATCATGAGCAGGAAAATTTTATATAAAACCCTTTGGACAGCACGGATAGATCTACTATGTTATGATGATCTCTCAACTTGTTTTCTTCCTGAGTGGAGATTAGAATGAAAATGAAATGGGAAAAAAGTACAATGAAATTTCTCCAACTACAAAGTCATTATATGTTATTCATGCATTGTGTCCAATCTAAATCTCTGAATTGAAATTCCATTCCATGCAGAGTTGTTGAAGTCCAAGAAAATTAATCCAAGGACCAATGAATTTATCAATTTAATATGTTTCATGGAAACATTTAGCTTCAGCACATACTGTGTACAACATACCGTTTTCAGGCTTCTAAGCATACTTGCATCTGGAGCACCTTTTCCACAAACTTCAAGCACCTCGGCACGAGCACGATCTTGCCAATCTTGGTGTGCAGCTAACAGCATTAAGCACCATGAGGCTGTAATTGCAGTAGTCTCATGACCAGCAAAGAATATATTTTTGCAATTATCTATCATGAACACGTCACATGAGATGGAATCTGAAAATAGGCCATCACTGCCCTTGCAATTCTTTGCGCCCTCAAGTATCATTTGTAACAGATCCTGCTCATGAGTTTCCTCCTGGCGTTGTTTTATGAGCTTTGATATCTTTGAGTTTATCTCTTTCTCCAATCTCCACATCTGTCTGTTGCTTTTGTTTGGCAAATATCTAAAACAGATTATGGCACCATTTTTCACATTAGTAACATCACTAACAAGAACAAGAACATAACATACAAATATACGGTAAAGATGAAAGCAAAAGGAAAGCATTACAATGCAAAACATGCACATTATATCTCTTATGATTGATGAGCATGAAAGCCTTTTTTAGTTAGCATGCATACCGAAAGCCTGGAATTCCTACATGAATCTTGGACAAGAGTTTTTGAAGATCTCTAAGCTTTGAGAATATTTCTTTTCCTTCAATGTAATTGCTCCCAAAACAAGTTCTAGCAATTATGTCAGCTGACAAACTTCGCAGATCTTCGTCAATTTTAATCTCTGAAACTGCTCCCTCACTTTCAAGTCTAGCCTCCCAAGACCTTAGTGTTACATTTGTTGAGTCCACTATCAGATTAACCATTGCCTTCAACATGATTTACAGCAAAAGAAAATCATGAGATTGGTATTGTAATACAGTATAACTGACATTTTTTGGCTATCTTGTAGATTAGTTTTCAAAGTCAAAATACTTCAACATACGTAATGTGATAACATACAATTTGGTCCCTAAATTGACAATTTGTGTTGCTTTGGTCCATGAATAGGGAAAACTTGTCAGCAAGTTGAAAATTGTAAGGCTTGATTTGTATTGACTTGCACTTTCAAGGACAAACAACAACAACAACAAAGCCTTAGCCTAGTAGGTGGGCTTAGCCACATGGATTGCACAATGCCATTCAGCTACAAGGAGCACTTTCAAGGACCAAAGCAACATAAGATGTCACTTTCATGGGCCAAATTTTAAATTAACTCTGCATTTATTTCTTCTCTATGGCCAATGCAGCATTCCATTTCTCTTCAGCAGGGTAGGGTAGGGTAGAATACACTTACCTTTACCTTATCAAGGTATAGTTCAGGGGCAATTATCTTCCTCTGATGAGCCCAAATTGGCCCACTGGATGTCAATATACCTTGGCCCAAGAGTGGCCCCATATCTTTGGACAGATAAGAAGGCTTCCCCAGATTCAAAGAGGTGTACATGATGACTTCCTTCACCATCTCTATATCTGACACCATTAGCCACTGTATAGTCCCAGAAGAAAACAAATATATGGGACCTGCATTCATGTCAAACTGAAATCAAAAGTTGGACTTCAAATGGACGGCAATAAAATCATATCACCTATTAGTCCTAGGAGACTAAATATTCATTTAGTATTATGCCAACCCTTTTTAGAACTTCCTGCAAAGTATTATTATTTTCTGGGTTTCTTTTTTGGTATGTGATTATTTTTTATTATGGCTTTTATTATTTCAAGTGTAAACTTGTCATTGAAACACACCATTCTACCCATTCTTCTAAAACTAGGGTAAACATCTTCACCTTTTACATGAGAATTGCGAACTGGATTCTTTCAGGCCCGTAGCCAATAGGGTTTTTGAACGAGTAAAACTATTCCAAAATTTGGCACCTAAGCAGTAAAATACATTGCTATGGAATCTGAAAAGGTTTCTCCCTATAGAACATTTCTATCAACTTTATCAGATCAAGAACAGATAGTGTTTACAATAGACGGTTACTAAACTCAAACTCAACTCAGTGTTTTAGCCTTCAATATACTCTGGTCATAGATTAACCAATAAACTCAAAACATGAAAGAGCCCAAAAACAAAAAGTCAAACAAAAACATCAAGTATGTGCTTTCATTTTGCATTTAGAACATTCCAATTTTTATAATCAAAATCTCAGAAACATTTTAAAACATAATATTTCTTTTTTTTAGTTCATTCAAAACCAAATATTAACTTGCAAACAGTACTAATAGTTGATTCATTTCTCCAAATAAAATGAAGGAAACAACATGTTTAGGAGACTGGCCAAAGTAACTGACCATATTGGCTTATCCACTTTTGAATATGAGGGAAGAGGGTGAAAGGCCATTTGTGAGAAAGAGAATCATGATCATCTTTGTCTTTAACTTGAGTGGTTGGTGCTGACTGAACTTGAAGCAAAAGGGTCTTCATTTCTGGGATGTTGCCAAAGTAGAAGTGAGGTGAAGGACCATGAATCCCTTGCCTATGAAGCTTTGCTCTCAGTGATCTTGACCTCAACAACAAAACATTGAAAACATGTATCAACACCACCACAACTGCTACCAACACAACTTGCACTGTGTTCATCTCCATCACTATCTTCTTTTCCTTTCCCTGCTCCTTCGGTTTACACAAAACTACAGAATCTCCGTGATTCAATTGCAAGACTAAGTTTCTTGGTAATTATAAACTATAAAGTGAGCAGTGTCTTCTTAAATTATTTTTTTGTACCACTGTTGTAAAAAAATGTTTTTTTTGGTTAAATTTTGTAAAAGAATATTGAATAAAAGAAGAGTTTAATAGATATGGTCTTTCAATACCTCTGCGAATCAGAAATCATTATTAATATTATGTTTAAGATAATTTATATATCTATCTATATTTATATACACAAATTTAAGTCTACTCCCAATAAAAAGTTATTACGATTTACGAGTATCAACATCACATAAAATTAGACCTTGGGCTTTCATAAAAACTTTATAAGAAGTTAATACAATATAGTACAACCATATTAATTTTTTTATACTCTCATAGTGTCATTATCTCCTCAACACTCACTTATCTTAACAAATCCATCCATGTTTTCATCTTCCGTTTCTCTCTCTTGCAGCGTTGAAACTTGAAAGTCACAGCTGGCTGACGTAATCACACTGTTGATGAATGGCTTCTTCTATTCATCGTTTTTAAGGTTCATCTTATCTTTTTCATTGGTTTATTTTCTCATTGTATTAATTATTCATCTTTCCTTCTCAAAAAAATAAAAAAACTATTCATCTTTCTTTTCTCCATCTTGCAGGCATTGAAGCGTTAAATGATTTAGAATTAACTCAATCAAAATAAATCAAGGACAGGCTACAAGTTGTACAGTTTTACATAATAGCTAGGCCTAGAGGGATAACAGGACAGTTTTACAAAAAATAATCCTCTGATTGCACCATTGATGCATTATATAATCCTTATTTTATCAAGTACACTAGTAAGTAGTAACCATAAAAGAAGTAATAATAACTGTCTTTAAATTTTAAAATGAACAAATAAATATGTTTCAGTTAATTTGCCCAAGACACATAAATATAACTTTAAAGGAGTTTTTTCTGGGGGGAAAAAATATAGATAAATGAAAGGACAAAAGTTAGCAACACCACACAAGTTCATTTCAAATAAGAAAATCCAAAACAAGTGAATGTACCACGAAACTAGGTAGACTTTTCTAGAAGCTTGTCCAACGGAGAAAAGAAGAGTCTGAACAACTAACATCTACCAAAAGAAGATAATTTATTTATGGTTATGAGGGGAACTCAGAAGACCCTGTAGTTATTATTACACTTTATATGAAAAAAAAGATACCCAAATAAATTTCTTGCAGAAAGAGAATAGACCATGTAAACCATCTGATCCGGGACGCGTAATCAAAAGAAATGCTACAACATTGCTGAAATAATATTACCATGAAGACATCTTAAACGAAAGGCAAACCATGAAGTTTTGGCATCTAAAACTTGCAGTTACTCAACAATACACAACCAATTAAGTTTTCTATTTTTGCTTGTAAAGCCAACCCTCTTTCTCTTACACTCCTAGTTATCAAGAACTGGTAAAGTTTGGCACAAAATGTCAGCCGCTAGCTCGAGCTCTTTCTCTGTTATGATCAATGGTGGGACAAGCCTGACAACATTTCCTTTTCCAGCAGTTAATACTAAAAGGCCAGAATTTCGGCATGCATCGACAAAGGGTGAGGCAGGTACATCTAAATCTATTCCTATGATTAGCCCAACACCACGAATTTCTTTCACATGTCGGTTTCCTCCTAACTTCTGCTTGAGTAGTTCTTTGAAGTAGAGGCCTTTCTTAGATACAGACGACAGGAAATCAGGTTTTGATATTTTATCAAAAACAGCAAGAGCAGCACTACAAACAAGAGGGTTTCCAGCAAAAGTGCTTCCATGGTCACCATAATTTATAGAAGAAGCAACTCTCTCAGTCACTAGGACTGCTCCAATAGGTAGGCCTCCAGCAAGAGGCTTTGCAAGGGTCATCATATCCGGGAAGACACCAAATGCCTCATGAGCCCAAAGAAACCCTGATCTACCTAAACCACATTGAACCTACAAAATCACAGGAAAGCATATGATAGTTAAATACAATAATACTAACAACTAAATGGAATAATTAAAACATGTTATAAATATACTTCAAAATATGACAGCTATACTTTGCCGCACTATGAACTAAGAAATCTTGGTGGATTTAATAGATGGTCATGGTACTAGGCAATCTCATTCTTCTCACTATCATTCAATCAATAATAAGGCATAGATAAACCAACCAACAATTCCAAGTGAAAATGTCATCAAGAGTAAGTAAGATATTAGACAATCTTTTCCAAAGCAACTACAAAAAAAATTAAGAGAAAACTAATACTGTCACCTGTTACATGAGCAAATCTCTGTATAAAATTTTCAGGAACGCTAGGCATTTGCTTATTACCATACAATTACAGTTATATATCAATATTAGATGCTCGATACCTCATCAAAAACGAGAAGTGCCCCAGCTTCATCACAAGCATTATGCAGAGACTGTAGAAATTCTTTTGTAGCACTGTAAATTCCACCTTCTCCTTGAATGGGTTCCACAAAAACTGCAGCTATCTTGCCCTGCTTAATTAATTCTACCGCGGCCTGAGCATTTCCATACTCTAAAAAGCTCACTCCAGGCATAACAGGTTCAAAAGGTGTTCTGTATTGCACTTTACTTGTCAAAGCAAGTGCACCCAGGGTTCTCCCATGGAAGCAGTTACTAAAAGCTATGAACTCTGTTGCTGGCTCTTTGCCGTCAGTGGTTGTGTGTCTCTGATATTTTCTTGCAAATTTAATAGCTGCTTCATTCGCTTCAGTTCCAGAATTTGCAAAGAACACACGATCAGCAAAAGAAGAAGCCACAAGACGCTTCGCAAGTTCTACCTGCATCAATTCCAAAATAATTACAGAAACAAATAAAGGTAGAATGCAATGCAGACACAAAACATGCTGCTACAAGGAATGAACCAAAGTAAAGCATAATGGAACCACTATAAACAATTACAAATAAATAGATACAAAAATAAAGTTATAATATAGGCATGCATGATAACATACAACCATATACTTATTGGATAAAGCAGAAACTAAACAAGTTGTTTTCTTTCCTTTTCAGAATGTAGATACAATAAAAGAGTGATATTACAAAACCCAAATGATCAGTGACAATCTCTTTCATTGTAATCTCCAAAGCACAATAATATATGCAGCTGAAATCTTCAAATCGGAAACTCTATTGGGTAATGGAGAGAGAGGATTCATATAAAGTAGGATTAACTAGCCTTTATGCAAACATACAAGCGAAAGAAGAAAATTGATATACGAAAAAATACAAAATACTGGATTCTATGAACAATAGGGTCCAAAATTGGAGACGGGTGTAAATAAGGGCATGTTTGAGTACTCTTTTTAAATGAGTTTTTAGTTTTCTTGAACTAAAATATTAGAAAACTAATTGTTTGATCAACAAATTAAAAAAGAGAAAAAGAGACGTAGAAGAGATGAAAGTATTCCAAGCATGTTGATTATGAGCTTTGATTCCAAAAGTGTTTCAGGCATTGATTGGAATTTTTGTAATCAATTTGTTCGCTTTGCAAAACAATCACTGCACTGCACAGCACAACAAAAATTCCGGAAGAGATGTGTGTCTGGTTGAGAAGGATGGATTGTCTTTGCAAGGAGAACAATCACTCCCCTGCTATAATCAACTCAGATTGGACCAAAGTATGTATTAGAGAGCCTGGTAAGGAAAAAGAGAAAGAGAAAACATCTTCGAGTTGTTTCAGTTTTTTGCTTTGTAAAATTCTTGTTTTGAATATAATTTTTAAAACTTGATAAATTTTGGGTGAGAAGTAACCTTTTAAGTAGTATAAAACAATTTTAGAAAATAGCTTTTAAAACAAAAAAATGAAAACTGAATCAAACATAGCCTAAATCTTTTAACACCTTATGAAGACTAATAACTAAGGACAATCTAATGTACACTATGATTCATTTGGGACATTTTTTCATTTTCATAAATTGGTTTTTCCCTACTAGAGTTCTAGAAATATTATAGTTTATAGAATTACAAAATTGTGTAACAGTGTAAGCACTATACTCTAAGGTTTACTAAAGCTTGATAACAATAACTGGGTTTCTCTTCATTTAGTGAATGGTAAGGTATAAAACAAGTACTCAATCCTGGAAATTAATTTTTCTCAAAGCTATGGTAGATCACCATTAAGAGAACCATGTTCCACCATCAAATTTAAAGTTTTCTTGATTCACTTTGTTAAAATTCCTAAGTTTCCCATACATTTTTTGGAAAAAAAAAAATTAAGTGCAGACACTTTTCAATCTAGTCCTTTGTCACCATAAAGCCAGTAAAATATTACTTCCATAATCTCCAATAAACCTAAAATAATAGTTGATAAACACCACATTAAGCAATCATAAATAATTAAACCACCATTCCCACCTCCAATGCTCCAACCCTAAGTTAAAAAACCTCTTAAAAGCATTTACAAAATTATGCACAACTTCACAGATCAAAAAATCCAAAACAAGGCTAAATTACTTAAGTTTGAATTATTTATAATAAACCACTAATGAAACAAATAGCAAATTTGTTGCCCAGATTAATTGTTTTTAAGAAAACTAGTGTCTTAAACAAACCAAAAAAAAAAAAATAGCAGTAGTTTATTCCCAATTTTTTCCATGATACCTAAGCAAATTGAAGATGATATAGAAATAAACTCATACAAATACACAACTCACTGCATGCCCATACCTAAGGTACTGATTGGTAAACATAAAGTTTCCCACGACTTTTATGCAGATGAAGACATTGATATAACTCACAAACATATAATAACATGCCCGAACCTGAGGTATTGTGTAGAATATATTGCTGGTATGAGTAAGAGTACTGGCTTGCTCAACAACAGCTTTCAACCAATCTGCATCCCCGTGCCCTAGTGCATTGACAGCAATCCCAGCACTCAAATCTAAATATTCTCTCCCTTCAACATCATACAACTTGCAACCTTCCCCTCTCTCAAGCACCACTGGTGTTCTTGCATATGTCCCCACCAAGAACTTCCCTTCCATCTCGATCACATCCTTGGTTTTCTCCAATGCTGTCTTACCAATATTAGGTGCATCAACATCCACGTCAAGACACGCACTCACAACCCTCTGGCATCTAATCCGAATAACAGGACTTCTTCCCACCAAAGTACTCTCTCTCTCCAAATTGAAAAATTGCTTGGGTTTGTAACACGATTGAGAAATTGAAGGGTTCAGAGACATGTACAATAAACTCATTGTGTTCAATTAAGGGTTAGATTCCCTCACTTCTTTCTTTTGCTGAAACAAAACAAAAAAAAAATCAAATGAGCTTCCTATATAGTTCAGACTTCAAACACTAACTCCACTTGAAGCAAGAATTTTCAGGTTCAGGTCACCTCATTTATTCAAAACAAAACTGATACATTGGCAACTGGAAATGCCAAAGAGGGTAACTTGCAGAAAAGAAAGAGAGAGAAAAAAACAATAACTAAATTAAGGTTTAGAATCAAATTCAAATTCAAATGCATGACAAATTTGACCCGTAAACAAACCACATAACACCACAGAAAACCTAACCCCAAAACAACTATACCCCAAAGTGGAAGCAGGACTCAACAAAGCAAAACTCTGATGCAGCTTTCTATGCAAAACTACACTCCCTGGACTCAACAAAGTATAAAAAAAAAAAAAAAGTTTGGTAATTGAGAAAGCAAATGCAGAAAGAAACCATTGCTATAACACTAATCTATTTTCAGTCTTCACCTCATGAGTACTATAAAATAACACAAATTTAATTCACAATCAATCAGATTCAAGACCTTCTTCCCCCAACAAATGTGACAAAGCTAGCCAAAATCCAGCTTCAGATAAGATAACAAGTATAACTTCAAAGTTCAAATCATAACCATTGCTTTTTTGTGAATAAGAATTGGGATACCCTTATCCTCTGATTTCAATCTAGCATGCATTAGTCACAAAGGAAATCAAAGTCCAATTTGGTGGTTCCCTTCGACCTTCATTTTTCAAACACTAACAACAATTTCTAATTTTATATAGTAAACAATAAATAATAATAATAATAATAATAATAATAATAATAATTTCTCAAAGATTAACAATCGAAGCTGTGTGATAAAGCAAAAACAACACCTTGGCAGTGAAAATCAATGTGCAAGTTTCCAACTTGGGAGCTAAAACAAACAAGGGTGTTCTCACTTTCAAGTGTGTGCTGAGAAAAATCAGAGAGAAAAAAGGTGTAGCTGAGAGAGAGAGAGAGAGATAATCATTAATAATAAATAGTAGTAAATAATTTTAAAAAGTTGCTTTTGCATGCGTGTGGAGTAAAATAAAGCAAGAAAAATAAAAAATTCTGATATTGTTGTTAGGTGATATGTATGCTTGGCCGCTCACGTTTTATTCCGACCTTAGGGATACACTAAATTTTAGGGAAACCATAAAGTTGTTTTAATGTGGTAATTATTCTTGGAGATTAATATGTATTATGGGCCTTTATATTATAAAACCAACTTTGAACTTTCTATAAATATTAAAGTGCTATTCGTATCTCCTTCTTTACTTTAAACACCTCTTCTTTCTTTCTTTTTTTAATTTTTTTAATTCTTCCCTCTTTTGTGAAATATTAAATTTATTTTTCTATAAGTTAACATTTTTTATTTTTGGTCTTTAAGACTTCATTTTTCTAATTTTAGTTCCTCTAAGTTTGCGTTTTTTCAATTTTGGTTCATGTAAAAAAAAATTCATTTTTAGTCTATTTATAGTCCTCATAAGTCTGCACTTACATGGATCAAAATTGAAAAACACAAAATTAAAAGAATAAAAATAAATAAAATATCATATAAAGACCAAAATTTAAAAAGTGCAAACTTACAAGTACTATAAATGAAAAGAGGTTAAAAAGAACAAATATGTTTTTGGGACCAAAAACATATTTAAGACTTTAAGAAAAGTAATAAAACACCCCCTAACAAATAGAGATCTATTATTGATTTCAAGAGCAGGGGTGTTCACGGGTCCGGGTGAGCCGCGAACCAAACCCGACCCAAACATATTAGTTTGGATTTTTAATTGTTTGAGTCAAATCCGATCCAACTCAATTAAACCCAATACTAGACAGGTTAGGTAACGAATTTTGTATTTTAAACCCATGATCATATTTGTCAAAATCGCGTTTTAACTCGTAGAATAGTACACGAAGCCTCCACAAGTTAAAACAATTGCAAATCATTTTTGAGTGGAATCGGCTGAGTTTACGCAGACTCGAGCGAGTTAGCATAAACTCGCGAGTCTGCGTCGAGTTTGCAAATCTAGGCAAAAAATGAATCGACGTTGTTTCAACTTTCATTTGTTTCATTTTCTTTATTCCTCCTCGTTTCGTCTAAGTGTCGTAGCTCACAGTGATTCAGTTTTGTTTCGTTTCTTCCTTCTCTGTGCGAGTGGTCGAGACGAGATCGTGGTAGTTAAGGGAGCCCGTGACCGTGGCAGTGGGTGGTGCCCGCGAGCCCGCGACGACGGTGAAGGCCAAAGGGAGTCAGAGCTCTATTTTCGTGCTCTGTTCCTCTTCTCTATGTGAGTGGTCGAGAGCCCGAGACGAGAATGCGTGGTGAGAGTGTGAAGGACTGAAGGGAGCCCGTGACCACGAGTGCATGGTGAACTAGTGACCACTAGGTTTTCTTCTTTACCTCTTCTGTTTGTAGGTCTTAGACTCTCAATTATTGACACTATCAAGATGCTGTTAATTCCCCCACTCAATTTTTTGAAGTTCGCTACACTGCAACAATATTCTTTTAGTAAAAAAAACTGCAATGTAACGAATTTCTGGCCACAATGCCATTATGTTGCTATTGCAACCTTTTTTGTGTGAATGATGCAATTATTATTGAAACTCTAAGCTAAATATAATCACGTTAGATTTAAGTTTGCATTTGCATTGTTGGATGTTGCTATTGTCGTTTCTTTTTTGGTCGTTCTTTGTTGTTATTGTATATGTTATGATAAATTTATATCTAACTTTAAAGGAATTGATACTAATGCCTTTTGATATTGTTAAACAAAGTTGTTGCCTTTCAAGCTTATGCATCTTTGCCTTTGGTTTTTCTTTCTCGAATTGTAACACTTTGCATTCTCAAGCTATATGAATATGGCAAATAAATGAAAATGATTACAAAATTTGGAGCATCGCATGCATGTGTAATTTGTAAACAAAAGGAAAAAGAAAACAAAATTTGGTTTTTCTTTTGGTATTACCATTGGTTTTCATTTTTCAATGTTGTCCTGTCTTCTTGGTATGATATTTATAAGTAATTTATAGTTATTTTTGTTTAAAGTAGACTTTTACGAATTTACAATTCGAGTCTATAAGTCGAGTGTATGAAACTCTCATGAGTTTATGTAGACTTTCAATTTTGATAATATTGACCGTGACCCAACCCAATCCAAACATATATATTATTTTAATAATAATAATAATAATAATATACACAAAATCAAAATTCAATTCTATTTTGTTGTCCAACAAAATGCATTATTGCTTCAGTTTTATTTTGTCTCAATATTGTTGGGTTTGTGAAGTAATTCGGATGAGAAACACCCTTAAAGTAGTGAGATATATTATGTTTTGAACAAATTGACTATGAACATGAAGGATGTTGGTTATAAGCCACAAAACAATCCAAATTTTAAAAAAAAAGTTCATTTGAGATTATTACATACTTATTATTTAATTTGTTTTGATTTTTGTGCAATTTATTCAAATTTAAATTTTGTAAAATAAAATTATTTTTAAAATGGCTTGATCCAATTAACAAACTCAACCCAACTCATTCATGATCGGATTGGTTTGAGTTGAGTTTGGTCAAAAAAATTTCAAACTCAATCTAATTTAATCTAAAATTTTCTGATCAAGTTGGATGATGAATTTAACCAAATTCGATCCAACTCAATTTGTGTTCAATCATATTCAATAAAGATAAAAATTATTTAGTATAGCATGGGGGACTTATTAGCTATTACACATCATTTTATAATGAAGCGTATCTATTAATTCAAATTGTGTAAACTTCAGTCCAGGTTTAAATTAGCTTAACTTTTCACAAAAGAACTTGGTCGCATAAAGTTTTCTACCTATATTTTTAACTATAAGCTTTTTTTGAAGAAAGATAAAATATAATCTCTTGCATGAGAATTTGATGCATTATATAGAAAAAGAATTGTATCTAAACATTACTGCACCTAGCTGCTTTCTAGCTAACAAATGTATCGTATGGATTTCTTACGAGACAAGCGATGGTGCAGGTATCAAATTCAAAGCCAACAATATTACTCCTAATAGAATTGTTTGTGCGTCAAAATGGAATGACGAAATACACTACACGAGGCTTATAAAATTGAAAATCGACAAACGTTTTCTTGACAAATATTTGTCCCGCCAATAAACTTTCAACTAAAAACATACACATCCAAACAATAAAAGGAAGGGGTAAAAGCAAAAACTAAATGGGACAATTGTTAAGCAACAATCTAATAAATAAATTATATTGCTTATTAGATGGGATAAAAGCATTGTTAGTAGAAGGGTGTTTTTTTTCTTTTTGATGTTGGAGGAGAATGGCCTGATAGGATTATACACGAAGGAGAAAGAGATGATGGTATTTTAGGGAAAAAAGGTGTATGAGTAAATAAGTGAGGTGCCAATAGCAACGGCTAAATCCACTAGTTAATTAACTCTCTCCTTTCAAGCCTTCTTTTCTCTTTTGACTCTTATTTTCAGCACAATAACACACTCCTCCTTTCTTTCATCACACTCTCTCATCTCTTCTACTCCTTTATCCCTCCCATGGATCTTTTGTTTTAGTCTCCCTTTGTTCCTCTCTTACTCTTGTATTAGAGTTTTTTCATCTTTCAATTCAAATGCATTATGTTTACGCTCCCAATCACTTTTCTTCCTGATTTATTTTATTCACTAATACCAATAACATTGATATCTTTCATTTTATATATGCAGCAATATACGACTATATCTTAATTTTGTCCAAAGTTACCACAACAGAACACTTTTTAGAGTCATACAAATTATAGGTCTAATATTAATAATATATTTTCTCTTCAATTGGTCTACTACTGTACAATTTTTCTTTATATGCGGTTTTTAGTGGTTCTAGTATTTAATTTGAATTTTTCGTATTTTTTCTTAACATTCTAAAAATTAATTTATGGAACATAAAATAGTACTCTACAAAGCACTTTCTAGAATGTTAAAGAAAAAATAAACATTGCTCTAGAAAGTGCTTTTAGAACACAACTTTATTTTTTAAAAATCATGAAAAATACTTTCTAGAATATTAAAATTTATATTTTTAAAAGTACTTTATTGAATGTTAAAAACAAAATATTGTTTAAAATTACACTATGAAATAATTATTATTTATCAATATTATTTGCATAAAGAGTATGACTACGACTCATGTGAAACCACTATCTTGAGTGAGAACATGAAAACAACCAATAACAATCATCGGATTAAGATTAAAAATAATAGATAATTAAGATTAAAATATTTAAAATTTCAAATTAAAATATAATACATCATCAAATCTCTAAGAGATTAACCAAACAACAAATCTATTTATAAAGATCTCAATTATCAATTCTAAAATATCTCCATTAATCTATCACCATCACTTTGACTATCATTGTCACTTCCATGACCACTGTTACTACCACTATCATGATTGTCTTCGCCATCAGCACCACTATCATCAACCACCACCATGACCTTCTTCGTCGTTGTTGTCACCACCACCATGACTATCACTATAGCCACTATCATGATTATTGTCACTATCACCATTATTGCCAACTACCATAATCATCGTTGTCTTTGTCGCAATCACCACTATTGACGTTGGCAGTGGTGGTTGGCGGCAACGACAATGACAATGATTGTCATGATAGTGGAAGTGGTGGTAGCCATGATGATGGTGATGGATTAACGATAATTAAAATATTTTAGAGCAAGATTTGTTTAGTAGATCTTTTAGAGATTTGATCGTTATATTAGATTTTAATTTGAATTTTTACATATTTTAATCTTCATCCTCTTATTTTTTTTAATCTTGATCTGATAATTGTTATTGATTATTTTCATATAAGAAAGTGTTCTCATAGGAGTCGTATTCTAAAACGTATAAACAAAATGGGAGTGTACTTAGCAAAAAAGTGGAGCGGATATAGAAAAAGCCAATAGTTAATTATACAATTTCAAAGTTGGTAAATTTATTTAAATAATACAAATTAAATAAAAATTTACCAATTTTGGGATGTTTTGAAACTATTTACAATTATGGGATAGTGAATCACGCCTAATTTGGGGGTGATTCACCTGGCCCAATTTATTTAAACCTTCTCTCCAAACCCATTTATTCACACCTTATATTCTAAATCTCGTATTGTTCTATTGTTTATTGATATTAAAAGTTATTTTTTTGTTGACGGAAAGGAATGAGTTCAGGTGGTGAGTGTGCTCATGTTGTGTTATATTTTAATGAAAGGAAAGTTGAAGGGTGACAGAGTGTTGTTTTTGAAGGGGAGAAAAGACCGACACTATCAAGCGAAACTCAACACTGGGTGAATTGCATCAGAAGATACGACAAAAATTAGGTCTGAAAGACAACCAATGTATCACTTTACTGACGGCAAGATTATGGAAACATGAACAATACATGGGGTTTCAAGTACTGGATGATGAAGACACAGAAATGGTAATGGAAGAATTTTTCAACCAGTCAAGGAAAGATTTTTTAGAGTTGTACGTTGATTTTACCGGAGCAGAGGATGTTGTTTTACTCATGAGGTCAGTTGCTTTAAATTCAGCACATAATACATCATCATATGCTACTCCAGTTGTAAATGTGTTTGAGGAAGATGAACATGACCCAACTTGGGTTATGGATGACGATGATGAAAATATTGCAATGGAAGATCGTCTTCTTGAGGAGGATGCTAGTGCGTCGGATAATGATAAGGATTGTGGTGTGCATGCGACTGAATTCCAAGAAGATACTGATGTTGGGTCGTCTCAAATCCGTCATCATCGGACCTTGGATCTACTCAACCAGAACAACCTATTGAAGGTATGTTACATGACTGAAATCAATGAAAATGTAGTCATATATGTATATTTGTATGTTATGGTATTTTTATTTGCTTGATATGTTTATTAAACTGATTTTGTATTTAAAGGTGCTGAGATCATTCCTTTTTGGGATGAAATTCCACATTACACATATATTGATTGAGATCATCCAAGTGAAGAAGAATCTTTTACCGGTTCGGGTTCGGGTGCAAGGTCCATGGCAATTAGGGGATGAGTTGTTTGTTAAATAGGAATTTGCATCCAAAAAGGACGCACAATTTGCAATTAAGCGAAACCTCATGAAGGAGCATCAAGAAGCAATTGTGCTTGAGAGCAAGCCTAACAAGTTTAGCATGAGGTGTATTGCTCATAACGAGGGTTGCCCCTGGAGGGTTAGGGTAATTAAACCAACGTATGGTGAGAAGTGGCTTGTTTCAAGATGGGGTGGAAAACGCAATTGCCTGAATGACCATATTACACAGGGTCACAGACAACTTGATGCTGATGATATTGCTTCACTTGTAGTAGGTATGTATTTTTTAAATTTCCTCTATATGTCTTTAATAATGGTTCGTTAAGGTATGTTCCTAATGTGAATGTTACAATTTCATTGTTAGGAATGATTAAGGAGGAACCATCTGTGTCGATTACATTGGTTTAGGAGAGGATCACCCATTCGTATGGATTTAAAGTTTCATATTGAAAGGCCTGGTATGCGAAGCTGAAAGCAATGACAATGATTTATGGGGATTGATAAGAATCTTATGCATTTTTGCCCAGGTGGTGTGGCTACATGCTTCGTTTTTCACCAGGTTCTTTTTATGATATTCAAACAAATGAGTATTTTGTGGGACATCGATTGATATGGGCAAAGCGTGTGTTTCATCACATTTTCTGGACTTTTAGACAGTGTTGTGAGGCTTTTAATTTTTGCAAACCTATGATTCAAATTGATGGGACTCATTTATATGACAAGTATAAAGGGAAATTGTTGATTGCCATGACTTAGGATGACAATAATGAATGTCTGCCACTGGCATTTGCCATTGTTAAGGGGGAGACTTTGGAAGCCTGAGAATACTTCCTTGCTAACATTCGCTTCCACGTAACCCAAAGGCAAAACATATGTCTCATTTCAGATAGGCACCGGAGCATATTATCTATTGTGGAGAATCATGCTGGTTGGCAACCACCTTATGCGCATCACATGTTTTGCCTTTGTCATATTGCTAGTAATTTTAATCAAAGGTTCAGGAATGAAAAATTGAAGAAGACCCTGATGAATTTAGGTATGCTTAACAACTATTTTGAATATATGAAATGGATATATCTGTAAATGGAATAGTGTTCATGGTATGATTCTTTTGTAGGTTATACTCCCTCTATGGTTGATTTTGAGGTAGTGTTTGCACAATTTCGTGATACCAGTCCTCAGGTTGCAGAATGGATTGACAGCATCTCTAAGGAAAAGTGGACACGTGCATATGACGTAGATGGGAGAAGATTTGTCCATATGACAACAAACTTGTCTGAATTAGTAAACAAGGTGTTGAAGGGAGCAAGAAACATGCCTATCATTGCTCTGGTGAAGTACACGTATAATAGATTGGTTCAATATTTTGTAACTAGGGATCAGGCGGCTCTTTCACAAGTTGAGCATTCACAATAGCATTGCAAAAATATGGTTGATGCTATGAGGCATAATCAGTCCGTGGCTATAGGCCACCATGTATGGACATATAATGTTGATCAAACAATATTTGAGGTGGAGGAGGGTTGGGAGAGGTCATATTCAGTCAATCTTGCAGAGCGTTTTTGTTAGTGTGGCAAGTTTAGGGCCTTCAAATACCCATGTAGTCACGCCGCAGCTGCTACTTTACATGTTCGCCAAAATCCTTATCAGTATGTGGATGATGTCTTCCTATTAAGTAATTTGGTTAAGGCTTACTCATTGCCATGACAACCAATTGGTAATGAAGGTGCTATTCCACCGAGTGAAGATCCAGTTCTCATACCTGACAGGAAATGTTGCATGCACAGGGTCGTCCAAGGTTCACTAGAATACGTAACGAGATGGACGAAGTCGAAACAAGTCAAAGACGCATCAAATGCAGAATTTGCAAGCAAGTTTGACATAATCGGAGAGCTTGTCCTAATCGTGGTGCTATTTCATGATTTTGTAATGATGTTTATTTAAATAGTTGTATCTTAATGTATTTCATTTTAAAAAATCACAAATTTGTTGAAATATGTTGAGACTTTCATCATTTGAAATGATAGACACCGTGAATAACGATAATTTAGATGAGACACAAAGAGACAAACATAATAAACACTACTTAATAAAACGAAAATAACGGAATCGACAATTGAAATAACAATAACAATTGAAAATAACCAAACTTAATAAACACTATTTAATAAAATGAAAATAACAATAACAATTGAAATACGAAAATAACCAAACTAATTATAATTTCACAGATGTTGTGTAGCGGACATGTCTTCTTCCATTTGAATCATTCTAGTGAACATGATGCCCAACATCTGGAGCGGACATGTCTTTTTCCATTTGGGTACCTAGTTTGTTAAAAATAGCTAAAATTTCTATTGGACAAAAATGTTTCCAGTAGTTGGATTCTACTAACATCTTTAACACGTCGTCGTTGCTTATCAACTCTATTATGTGATATTCGATTGTGTAGTCTGAATATTTTGCATGGGCTGACTGTCGAAAAAAACAATTTTCTTACCACCTGTGAGTTGTAAATTCCATAAGGGGAACCCCAACATGCGCAACTTGCTTGATGACATCCTTGAGTGTTTCAATGTTGCATCCTGAAGGAATTTCAAATCTTTTTGGATTTGTTCCAGTAAAGGAATAACCCACAAAATTGGGTTGTCGTGGTATGTTCCACTTGTCATTGTAATATAGCATTGCATCATGTGTAGGGACGATGGTGGATCGAAGTAGGTTGAGTATACCATCGAATGTTCTATTGATGGTACATAATAATTCTATAGGGCCAACACACGGGTATTGCTCATAGTACATTAACATTATGCAAACATCATCATCATTTGTCAGTTGCAGAGAATGAAAAAAATATTGCTGACCTGCATCTAGTGATGGCTGTCGGTAGTAGATTTCATGCACAAATTTGTCATTGGTGAGCAGAAGGGTGTTGTGCATTCTACTCTTGAGTGACTGAAAAGAACACTCATTAGGAACTCGCATTGGTATTGGAGTAGGACATTGAAAAGAAACACCAGTTTGGTTGTGTTTGATTGATCCATTTGGAAAAATGAATGCTAATTTGGAGTTAGCAATTGTCTGAGAGCTTGTTTCCCCTAAGAATGACATAGTATTGCGATTGAATTTCGTTTGCGGAGGAATGTTGTGTGGGAGTGTGTGGTTGTGTTAACGGGGGTTTGTGTTATTTATAGGGTCAATCACGCCCAATTTGGGCGTGACTGAACACGCCCAGATTAGGCATGACACCCCCCCCTGTTTGGAATCCAATGTTGTAATGAATGTTTGACGATCAACTAAAGTCCATTACAAACAACAAATAATATAAACACAACGTAAAAAAAAACTATGAATCAAGTGGCCACTGGTAATGACACGCCTGATGATCAGATAACCTCCATCTACCACGGACCCGATAAGAGCTTGCCTGAGAAGGCTTTACATTTGTAGGTGGGTATGGAGTTCCCTGGTTTGGCAATGATGGCCAGGGATAATCAGGAGGTGGGGTGGCATATGGTTCTTGTGATGGCCAATCTCCACAATCGCCTGGAGTATAATCAACCTGAGCCCACAGGTTTTCAATATTGGCAGCACTTCAATCTGCAGCAGGTACGTCACTACTAGTCCTAGAAGCTGCAACCCCAACATCCATTGATGTCATGGACAAAGCAGTAGCATAATACACAAGCTGTGTCTGGGAGTCTGCCGGTGGAGGAATTTGACTCTGGTAACTGAACCCCTCATACCCCATCGACCTGAGATGAAGAGAAAGAAAGGTCTATCTATTTTTTTTTTAGTTATTCAGTTATACCAATGATTTGTTATTGGAGCCCGCTGTTCTCTCCCATTAAGTTAAGACCCATGTCCCCCTACTGAGTAGCCTCATAATACAAAGGCTGACTAGGGTATGTAGATCCTATTAGTGGAGGCCTAAACCAACCATCAGTGCTAGGCCTGGGAGCTCCTATGGGCTCAGGAACATGGTGCATGGCTTTCCGGCGACGCTCTAGCTCATGTCGCTCCTATCTGCCATGGGGAATGTCCACATTCAGCTGTGGGTTGTACTGAAGCTGCGATGGGAATGCATGTGAGCCTGCCTCCTCTAGGTGACAGCTCTCTCTCTGAAGATACAAATAATGTGACCAAACTCTTCATGCATCCAGTCCATGGTGTATCCCGGCCACTGCTCAGTGCCAATCGCAAAGTACAACATCTCCAGGCCATCAATCTACAAATTACAAAACAAATACATTAGTCCAAACATTAAAACCATCATAATGAAAATAATTTCACAAACTATAATTAAACAACACTTACACCACGACCCATCTCGGCAGCCCTCTTCGACACGTATTGTTTCCTATTCTCCCTGAACCAAACCATGTACTCGTGATTTGGTGACAACAACCCAATTAGTAAGGGGGGTAGGTCGATGTGCCAGTCCTTAATCTTCCATCGTCGTATGAAGGGTCTTAGCTTACGGGCCTAGTTATCCTATGGTTGACCTCGCAATGATAGGTCATGCACACCTTTCAGCTTCCTAGGCCTTCGTGGGATTGGCTGATCCCTCCCAAATTGCTGAATGCATTTGTCCGGATGAGAATACTCAACTGTGTGAAAGCATATAACTGGAGTACTAGCCATCCACAATAGTCGCTGCTGCTCAGATGCACCAAGGAAGTGGTAGCCTGCATATGGTTGCCAAACCACCTGCACAAAAGAATTAAAACACAATTATGAAAGAACAACGACCAAAAATGCAAATTATCAAAGTACATCGACCAAAAGTCTTATAAATAACAATAATTACCTCTTCCCGACAAAGGAAATCTAATATTAGCCAATACCAAAGAAGCTAGTGTGCTCGGAACCGGCCTAAAGCATTAAACCTAATTTCAAAATAACTGACATTAGAATACTTATAAGATTCATTAATACATAATTAATAACAAAAAATAATAACACATACCTGTGTCCGTAATGTCACTCCGGCTGAGTAGGCTGAGGAATACCTAGAGCAATGGGAGGGAATCTGAGCCATGCCCATATCTGGAGAAGCACGTGACACCCACCAATGTCACTTCTCTATGGATTTGTACACTCGTACATCTGTTTAAACAAATGTGCAATGATCGCAGAGCCCCAACTATAGCTACCTATGTCTCCGAAGTCTGTAACGACCCACATCGTCGCTACTGTATCATTAACTCTTAATTACTCTAATAACATATTTTAATGAAAATTCCTTATAATTGATTATGAAAATGGTAGTAAGTCTAACGACCCGCCATGTCGCTATTGTATTACTAACTCATAACCATGACATAAATTCATTTTAATAAAAAGAACACTCCTTTGGTTACTTGTGAAAACGATGGTAAATTTTCGCGAGCATATAACGACCATCATCATATAAAATACACATAATTGAAGGTATTCATAAGACATTTCGAATATATGTTTGTACACATCAGACATAGTTTAATTACAAGTACAAAAGATTACGTCTCAAAATATGCATCAAGTGTTTTACAAATAGAAAGAGTAATAAAAGTTAGGGGTGTAATTAGCAAAACAAGGAGTGCATCCATTAAAAACAAGGGGTGTATCTAGCAAGGTGCAACTCCTGTCCGGGATCATGTCCATTGACATCCCAGAAAAACACGGTGGCTCCAACAACCCGATTTTCTCCCAAAAGCACCTAATGCTGCCCATCTGCTCACATGAACTCGGTTCGCGATCATCACAGGTACCAAACCACAAGGTACAATAAAGCAAAGGTGAGTTCATCATATTAAATAACAATGATAAACACAACAGGAAAAAGGCGCACCCCGATAAGAAGCAACACAGTTATCGACATATCAATACAAACATTCCAAGCATTCATCAAACACCAACATACACGGACATCCACAACCATTACATAAATCAACTCATAAAATCTAGCATGATGTATGCTCTTGACTCAATTCTCATTATGCAATGTGGTACCATCCCGGAAATGGGTCATCCCTGTGGTCAGATGATGCAGTAGCTTGTCAGGGTCACTCTGTCGTGTACAGGAATCACCCCCCCACGGTGATCAGCCAATGGGTGTCAGAAAGAGTTCCCAACAGACGTGGCCCCCCCAGTACCTTCGTACCCTACAGCCAATCATCAACCTCATTTTCGCCATGCAAATGTCGTATGTTACGTAGGCACCATCAATGTACGACCCCGCTAGGAACACAATCCTTCCTTGCAAGGGTAACCGGTTATACACCCCCTATGTAACATACTGCTCACACAAGGGCCCAACGATGCATTGACCGTGACCCTCGCAAGGTTTACCACCACCCAGTCCCGACATCTCACAGCTACCGCCCACACATGAGCCCAATGATGCACTGACCGTGGTCCTTGCAAGGTTTACCACCACCCAGTCCCGGCATCTCACTGCTATACATAGAATATCACCACGACACCTGTAACGACCCAGAATCAGGCTCAACCCAACCTGGTCAGGATAACGCCATACACCCCTGTGGGTATTTATGTACATCCAAACACATTCCTCATCTCAAACAATCACATAGGCCGAGTTTGAATGCCACCGACGTAATTCTATACGTCATCCACAAACATGTATCAACAAGTGAACCAGTGTGAAGTACAAGGTGTCCGGGTTGGCACTTAGGCATACTATCTCAAGGTAAGAATCTGAATAAAGTTAAACGAAGATGGATAAGGTCGATCAAGGTCGGTAGAACTCGGACAAGGTCGGTTGGGTTTGCTAAGGATTTTCCAAAGGCGATCAAGAGGCCCTTAGGTTTCTTGTAAAGTTCTCAGGACGGGTTCTGCACTATGTAATCGATTGCATAAGCGCTATAATCAATTACAACAGATAACGCTTGTAAAACCCTGGGTTTGTCTTTCACCAACCCACACAAGGGTGTAAGGGAACCCGGTAGCTCATTTCACAAGAGCATACAAGTCTTGTCGAGTAAGGGACCCGACAGTTCTCAAAGAAAAGGGTTTGGACTTGGCAATTCTACGGAAACAGCCCACCCCGGGTAAGGAACCCGGCCTCTCTAAGAAAAGGGAAGGGTGAGCTTCTACAGAAGACACGTGTATGGGATCTGGTCGTTCTAGAAGAAGGAACACAAGCATTCGAGTAAGGGAACCCGGTGCTCTTTTCCCGAGAAGCACGCGCTTATCCGAGTTAGGAACCTGGCAGCTTTCTCTCTATGGGGAAATAACTTGAGCTTAACAGCTCTAACGTATCCCTCGGGTAAGGAACCCGGTATACCTTATATAATGGGAAACGAGTCTTAACGACTCTAGGGAAACGACCCCGGGTAGGGAACCCGATCTACTGACATCCGCCAACAAGGACTAAGTTATGTCCTGCATGCATGCATGCCACGTAACCCGCTCAACTCAGCCTACCCATCCCGGTAGCCGACATCAAAACGCGAGGGTTTGACACGCATATATAACTCGGCCTGCCCATCTCGGTAGCCAACGCCAAACAGGGAATTCATGTCTACGTGTAACCCAGCCAACCCATCCCGGTACTCATCACCTTCACGAACACCTCCACAGGTGTCTTAGAAACTCTTTAGCATCAACATGCCAACTTCACCTACATGCACGGGGAGTTCTTAAAACATCTACTCCCCACAAGAACACCAAACATCAACTCAAACAACACTCAACAAATTTAAGGCGTACCAAATTCCATTCATAAAAGACGTAGCTTTTTCTGGGAAAAACATCACACACACCAGGGACATAAAGTTATCATCACGATTGGACTCCCTGACCCCCAAACTGTGGTACCTAAAGCTGTTAAGAAACACGATAAACTCCCCTTACCTAACCAGGAGTTCGTTCACGAGCTTCACGATGTGTTCGTCCTAAGCTTCAGTTCCCACCACGAAGTTCCTCTTAGCGTCGTGATTTTCGCAGCAGCTATGGTGGCTCTCGTAGGTTGGAGATAACAAAGAAAGGGTCGAGAACGAGAGGTTTCTGGGTGAGTTTTAGAGAGGAAACAGAGGAAATGCAAAGGTAGAAGAATGAAGAGTGAACTTGTTGCCATGCCAGCCTGCTGCTTATAAACACGGTTGACACAGTACGTCCACTTAACGTGCACAGCCAACAACCACAGCACAGCAGTCTTGACTTACGTCCAATACCCATCAAGCACGCATACCAAGACAAAAGCACTCAAACAGCAAGTTATAATTAAAACAATTAATCAATCAACATAACACATGTAATTTGATCACCACAACACACATACAAACATCCAAATTAGCAACTTATAATCTGTGTCGTTACAGTAAGTTTTTCGCAAATAAATATTCATCACCATGAAGCAAATACGTAGATAAAAGTGCATTTAAACATTGCAATCATTCACATGTAAAAACATAATTTAGTTGTATTTATAAGTATCAACATCTGAAATGTACAAGTTCTTCAAAAGAAAACAAGAGACTAATCTACGAAAGAGTTGACTATCAAAACACAACTCTTTTATGAAATCTGATCCATCGTCATCATGACGGCTCAGCGGCTCTAACCAAAAAGAGATCTTCCTCCAAGTCACCTAATGTTGTCCGTTTACTCACATGAACGAAGGTTCCCGATCATCACAAGTACCAATCCACACGGTACAAACAAAGACTAAGGTGAGTTTATCATGTAAAAACAACAAGTAATAAATAACAATAGTTAGAGAAGGCAATCCAAAACATCACAATATCATCACAACACCCAATCATTTCATCACGCAATAAACAAGGACAGTCATCCAAATACATTCCACAATCAACCTATAATATTTAGAATGATGCATGCTCTTGACTCATCTCTCAGCATGCAATGTGGTACCATCCCGAAAATAGTCCAACACAGGGAGATGATGCAGTAGGATGTCAAGGTCACTCTATTGTGCACAGGCCGCTCCCCCCACTGGTGATCAGCCATGGGTCTCAGTAAAGGAGTTCCAAACAGTTGTGCCCCCAGTACCTCCGTACTTTGCAGCCAATCATCATATTTTCATAAAACAAATGAAGTATGTCATGTGGGTATCATCAATGCATGACCCAGCCAGGAACAAATCCTTCCTTGCAAGTGGCACCCCCCATGTACATACATATCGCCCCAACATGGGCTCACCGATGCAATGACCGTGGCTAGGAACAAATCCTTCCTCACAAGGGTAACCAACCAATCATTGCATCATCTGGTATATACATAGCATACAACCACAGCATCATCAATATTATCACTTCATATACCAACCTTCACTATACCAACATTATCATATAAATCATTACTTACACATTGATCGTAAACACAACTTAAACTAGTGAACCGAGATGGTCCACTAACTAGGCAGCATTAGTGAAAAAGAATAAACTGAGCTTGGTAGCACTAGCCCGATAGCTCTAAAGAAAGAAACGAGTTCAACAGCTCTAAAGAGAAGAAGCTAGCCCAGGAAAGGAACCTGGTAGCTCTAAAGAAAATGAAACGAGCTCAACAGCTTTAAAGAGAAGAAATGAGTCCAGGAAAGGAACCCAATCACTCTAAAGAAGAGGAAATGAGCTCAACAGCTCTAAAGAGAAGAAACGAGTCTGGGAAAGGAACCCGGTAACTCTAAAGAAGGGGAAATGAGCTCAATAGCTCTAAAGAAAAGAAATGAGCCTAGGAAAGGAACCCGGTTGCTCTAAAGAAAAGGAGACAAGCTCGACAGCTCTAAAGAGAATAAACGAGCCCGGGAAAGGAACCCGGTCGCTCTAAAGAAAAAGAGACGAGCTCGATAGCTCTAAAGAGAATAAACGAACCCGGGAAAGGAACCCGATCGCTCTAAAGAAGGGGAAACGAGCTCAACAGCTCTAAAGAGAAGAAACGAGCCTGGGAAAGGAACCCAGTCGCTCTAAAGAAAAGGAGACGAGCTCGACAGCTCTAAAGAGAAGAAACGAGCCTGGGAAAGGAACTCAGTAATTCTAAAGAAGAGGAAACAAGCTCAACAGCTCTAAAGAGAAGGAATGAGCCCGATAACATTAACCCGGTAGCCTTTACCTCCACAAACACATCGTTAAAAAGTGTTTTGGGAGTTCACAGCAACAGACATCAACTTCACGGACAGGGGATTCTTACAACATCAATATCTTCACACAAGAACACCATCAATCATAACATTCTGCATCCCATTCGTTAAAAGACATAGATTTTCTTGAAAATCAGCACTCCACAGGGACATGCAATTATCTTCATAGTTGGACTCCCTAGCCCCCAACTATGGTATCTAAAATGTATTATCAACATAATAAACTCCCCTTACCTAACCAAGAGTCCTTCTATTACAATCTAGCAATGTTATAACACTATCATTTGAAGCGTGAGCTTGTCCAAACACGGCGCTCTCAAGGAAGCCAAGAAAAGAAAGGTTGGGGCTCCGTTCTCGTTCGAACTTCAAGAAGGGTTTTCGAAGACTTCTGCTCCGGTCACGAGGTTTCTCTTGGCGTTGGGGTTCTGTGGCAAGCTACGGTGGTCCTTGGTGGTTCAGAGTGGTTGAAGGGAGTGATTTTAAGGTGTGGAAAGTTAGAGAGAAAAGCGCAAAAGAAGAAGGAACACGCTTCCACTGCGTCACTCTGATACTTTATATAGATGACTTAACAAGCTCACTTAGCCTGTACGTACAACAACCACAGACCAAACAAAGCTGACTTAACCTAATATTCACCAAACACTTATACCAAGACAAAAGCCTAACAAAACAGCAAATTATGAAATAAATTAAACAATCAAGCAACATAACACACATCAAACATCTATCTTTGAAACTCAAAATTTCAGGGTGTTACAAAGTTCCCTGCAAGCAACAGGACATAACGACAAGCAACAGTGCTCCCTCCGAATTTGTCGCATAGTAGCCATGCTCCAATCATACGCGCAATGTGCGCCTTCGTAAACTGCATGACTTCTATGGGATCCGCAGCTACCTCACCCCAATGCACATAATGTCTATCAAAGTAAGACAGGCACAAAAATCCACCTTTCAGCTCACCGTCTGCCTGTGGAAGATGACCGAATACGTCATCAATGACAGTGGCCCAGTCGTCAGAGGTGGATCCGGTGACGACATTGTCGTCGCTAGCCAATCCTAAGATACCAGCCACGTCTTCCGACGTGATGGTCATCTCTCCCTGCGTCATGTGAAATGTATGTGTCTCTGGTCTCCACCTCTCAATCAGAGCACTAATAAGCGCATGATTGATCTAAATTAAAATTAACAATCTAGGCATGTCCAGTCACACCCAATTTGGGCGTGATTCACTGTCCCATAATTGTAAATAGTTTCAAAACAATCTCAAATTGGTAAATTTTTATTTAATTTGTATTATTTAAATAAATTTTCCTTTCACAGTTTTGTACCCAACTTTAGTCTATCATGTATTTGACATTCTATAAAAAAAATCATGTTTTTGACATGAACCAAATAATGATAGGATAAAATATAAATATAAATTATTTTCAAATACTAGTATTTTGTTAAAATGTACACATAATTTTTTAAAGTGTAGTTATTAAGTTAAGTTTTTTAACTTTTTAATAAAATTATAATTTTAACAAAAATATACAAAATTATTTTTTATTTATGTAGATTTTTAAAAAATCATAAACAAATTAGATAGGATTAAAAATTATAATAATTGTTCAAATATTTTCTTTAAAACATATTTGAATAATTATTACTACCTTTATTCCTATACATAAGAAATAAATACCTAATTCATTTAGATCAATAAAAGTAATTATTTTGTTAACTTTAATTAATAATATCAAAATTTTGAATTTTATTCCAAAAATACTAATTGAATTAAATGATTTAAGTGTTGGTTGCCTTTAATGATACTACTAATTCTTCAAGGAATAACATTTTCCCCAAGGAGCATGACTTATTTCATTAATAGTTTTTACAATAAATAAGGGTATAGAAGAAAATTAACAATTAATGTATTTGAAAATGGTCATATGTTTCTTATATATAAGAACAAAGGTAGTATTATATATCAAATGTAAATCTTATATGTATTACATGTAACAACAAACTATTTTTAGGATCAAGGACTATTCCCATAAATCAACACAAAAAATTTCAATCATTATATATTAAATATAAATCTTATATGCATTATATGCAATGACAAACTACTTTTAGAATCGAGAACTATCTTTATAAATCGACACAAAAATTTTCTGAACTAAGTTATAAGTTATAATATTGCTAAAAAAATTCAACTGATTAACAATTGTTTTTTTCTCTAAGATGTGAAAGCCATAAGAAGTACACCTTTGATGTCAACAATTAAAGAAGATAAAAAGATTTGGTTGGGGACGACAAAAAAGAATGGTCTTTACACAAAAAATGCTTATCTTTTGATCATGCTGAAACTCATCCAACACGAGTCCCTTATTGTCACGGGGGATCAGATGAATTTTTGGAAGCTTAATGTTCCACCCATGTGAAGATGATGCTATGGTGAGCCTGTAAGGATTGTCTACCAACTCATCTTAAATTGCAAAGTCGTGAGGTTGCTTGTTTAAGTATAAGCACCTTATGTGAAACAGATGTAAGAGTAGCTGTCATATTCTAGTAACTTGCCTCATGAATGTTGATTGTTGGGATCATCATAATTTGTGAGAAACTATTAATCGATTGTGTTGATTAATGTTGAATCTTTCTGGCAATTATTTTTTTGTTCTTATGTGAAATCTGGTAGCCATCCGCAGAATTGAGTTGCAATGCTATTTAGAGTCTTTGAAGCTGCAGTAGAAACGATAAACTATGTAAGGATAAGGTAATTTTGATATCTCAATTTTGCATAAAGCTAGCTGATGCATATTTTAAGATTGGTCTAAAGGTTAGAGCTAAAGACTACCCTGTGATTAAACGTTGAACCGTACCAGAGTCATTATCCACATATTTGTTGCATCGGACTTCCCCCCAATTCTGGTACATTTGTATGCAATGTGGATGCCACTTTTATTTTATTTTTTTATGATGCAAACTATAATGGGTTTGACTTGTGTATTAGATATGATCATGACGTGCATGTTTGGGTTGAAGTTATAAATGTTATGTGTATTTCAAGTCACATCTAATGGATAAAAGCAAAAACAGGAGTCTGATCCTTTGATGAAATTACTTATGCTTTAAAAGTACTTTTCTACCTGAAAACTAAACATTCACATAGTCATATCCAAGACTAATTGGAAGAGGTTGTGTCTTACCGTGTGTTTAAATGGGAAGCATTTGGTCTACTATCCGCTTTGGAGTTTGTTATCTCCTTAGGGATGTATAATGTGTATATATTATGAGATGGACTGTAAGATTATTGTTGATAAAATTTAAAATTCAATGGTAGATGTTTCTAAGTTAGGTATCATTCTTGTTGAATGCCAACAAGTTTTATCCTATAATCATAACTTTTGCCTGGTTTTATGAGGAGACAAGTCAAGTCAAGTCAATAGTGTTGTTCATGTTCTAACTAGGAAAACTCCATCTTTAATTAGTCAAAAACAATTTTGAGTATGTTTCTACATGTATTGCCTAGTTGATTATTAATTAATAGCTTTAAGCTTGCTTTTGTAAATAAAAAAACAACAAAAAGATACACTTTATACTTGCTATGAAACTTAAATTTAGTCTTCAAATTAGACCTTTGATTAATTTAGTTCATAAACTTTACAATTGCCTTCTCACTCATTTGTGATGAGGCAAAAACAACTATTTTTTAAAGTTAATGAACCAATTTGATCAAAATTAAATTGCAATCACTAACACCAATTTTTAATGAAAATATAGGGATTAAAATACATATTCTACCAAAAAAAACTTATACGAGTCTCTAAAAATAACTAATCTATAATTAAAAAAATGAAGACTAATATCTTTTCAAGTATTAAATTGAATTTTTTTCCAATAAACTTTTTATACATAGACAGAAAATAAATCCTAATCTATATGCTAAAAAAAATACAAGCATCTGTTTTATTAGTTAAACTAATTTTTGGGTAAGTTTTAAAAATAATATAAATAATTAATTTAAATAATTATAAAAACTTACTTTGAAACAAATTGGGAA
>CM023956.1:13698589-13717720 GCA_013407115.1 Glycine latifolia | reverse complement strand
CCCCAAATTCCCAATTTGTTTCAAACTTACCCCCTTTTCCTAATTAAATAATTAATTTATATTATTTTTAAAACTTACCCCTAATTTTTTATACCATATAATAAACTTGCAGGCCAAGCATCGACTTTTCTATACCCGAGTTTAGTTAAACGTCATAACATATGCTGTAGCTATCCAAAAAAACTTTCTTTAAACTATTTTACAAACTACTGTTGACCAAATTATTATTCACGAATAAACTATGTTTAAGTTATTTTTAGTAAATACTTTTTTTATTCATTCCCGCAATGGATGACTACGTCAATTCAAATGCAGACAAATTAAAAGGGTTGAAATTAAACCAACGACACTTCCAAGGGACAAAGCTATTGCTTTCTTTTAAGAATAATAATGTTATCTCGAATTGAATTTTCAGATTTTTTAAGAATAATTTTATGAAATTAAAAAAGAATAATTTTAAATCCTTCAATTATTTTGTTTTTATTAATCTTTCTACTTATTAAATAAATTATAATGAACATATTATTTTTATAAAATATTAAAATAATTAAAAAATCACAAAAAGTAGTATATAAATACTCATCTTTTACCCTTTATCGTTTTACTGAATACATGAGGCGGTTTGGAGGGGATAAACTTTTTTATGTTTGGGAATTATAATTTGTAGGAATCGTGAATCTTGAATAAGTAAAATTGGTTTGTTTGATCATAAAAACATCTAGATAAATTTTTAGGAATTGAAAAGTTGTGATATTTTTACTAGTTATTTTAATTATTTATTATTTTAATAAGAATAATATAATATTTTTACTGTGGTAAAAAATAAACTCATAAAAGTAAGACTCTTACCTTATTCACGAGAAAGTTCCTGAAAAACTTGTTAAAATAATTCTCAGAAGATATTGTTATCTTTTTTAAAATGGATATCAAATATAAAAAACTAAAATTATAAATCCAAGATTCCCAAAAACCTAAAACTTCCTTCCTACGCTTTCTTATAGTCCAAAAACAACGCTAAACTTATCTTATCAAATAAATTTTAAATGAATTAAGTTACTTTGTTTTTACTTGGTGAATAACTGTTGACTTAAGGACCAATTGAGTAATTGTAAGTGAAATTGTTTAGTGTTTACGATTTGGATTTGGATTTGGATTTGGATTTATGTATTAATGTTTTAGAAATTGACAATCACAATGTGTTAGCCTAGTAATGTTGGGGCCTTGGTTTGCTCCCCGTTCTATCACTTTTTTCCACAATTTTTTTATATCTTTATTCAAATAATTAGATGAGTTTAATCCATTAATAGGATAAAAATTTATAGACTATCAATTAATTAAAGATTATATTAAATATAATTTTTACTTATAAAAATTTAAGTATAAAGTAATTATTTTTTTTCACTACTAAAAAATAATTTTTTTAGAGACCATAATTTCACATGACATAAATTTATTCAAGTTGAATATAAATTATTATAAATAACAAATTGGTTGATAATATAAAAATCATTTATATTATTAGTACATATAATTATCTAAATAATTAATTGGTTGATAATATAAAAATCATTTATATTATTAGTATATATAAAAAATATTATCTACTCTAAATAATTAACAGTTGAAACTGTAATTTTTAATAATTGTTTAATAAAAAATTAAAATACATATTGTATACATTAATACTATAATGCATTCAAACTACCGTACATGACAAATATAACAACATTTATATTAACTAGATTTTGACTTATACATTGTACGAGAGATAGCAGAATATTTTAAAACTTTTTATATGAATTTGTGTAATATATAATTTGTTAAATTTTTTCTTTATACTTTCGTCAAAAATATTTATCCCCATTTATTATCCTTTTTTCATATTTCTATGTTCACAAAATAAAATATTTAATCAATTATTTAAATAATTAAAGGGAAAATTATAAATATCACATTCAAACTAAAATTATTATAATAAAAATATAAATTTATCATAATAACTTGAATATTAATGTGATTATCGACAAATAGTTCATCCGATGAATTAAGCGAAAATTTAAAAATCTATGACTATGTGTCATATTTTTTATATGTAATTTTTATTTTAATATATTGACACATGCATATCAATATTTAAAGGAAAATTAATATATATATATATATATATATATATATATATATATATATATTTTAAATAAATAGTATATAATTAATACTACAATGTCATTCGAACTACCATTGACAAATTTAATAACCCTTATAATAATAATTACCTTAAGAAATTAAAAATGTACTTATTTATTAACAACTCACATTTATTAAGTTTAGCTTTAGCCAACACTAAATAGATAACCCTCAGAAATTTCCAGTGATTTTTCATTTAAGAAAAATTACTCCCGTACCCCCCACCTGATCCCCATCCCCACCCAGCCAGTTGCAACTTGCAGCAGTTTAATGCCATTTCTTTCTCACCATTCATCTCCGCATTTTTTTAACCATTAAATAGACACACATTCAAAAAAACACAAAACAACAACCTCAACAACACAAAACACAACACAGTGGAGAAGAAGAAGAAGAAGTAGTAGTATTGTTTCTGTTTAATTTTTTCCCTTATGTAATGCATCAGAAGAAATCCGAAGTCCAGATCGGAAAAGAAAGCAGCGGCGTCTCTTCCGATTTCAACCACCACCCGAACCACCCACTCCCAACCCTAACTCCGAACCCAAACCACGAATCACTAACCTCCACCGCACCTTACAAAAGACCGTCCCTCCCCACCCAACCCTTACCCCAACCCCTCCTCTCCAAATCCCCAACCCTAAAACCACGCCACGTCACCACCACCGTAATTCCCACGTTTCTCTCCGCCGCGGTGTCCCTCCGCCGCCGCCTCCGGCACCGGCTCCGCCTCTTCCTCTTCCTCTCGCTCCCCTTCTTCTACTTCCTGGTCTCCCACCCTACAAACTCCTTCCTCCTCGATTTCATCTCCGCGTTTTCCTTCTCCGCCGCGCTCTTATTCTCTCTCAACCTCGCCCTCCCCCGAATCCCCTCCCTCCGCCTCTTCCTCAACCTCAAGCCCAAGGCCCGGCCCACTCTCAAGCTCCCAGTCTTCTGGACCGTCGGCTCGCGGGCCCGGACCGCCTCTTCCGGCTCTCAGATTATTAACTTTTCGTTGTCTGTGGTGCCTTACGCGAACGGGGACGTGTACGAGGGGGAGTTGAAGGGAGGGAAGTGTTGTGGGAGTGGGGTTTACTATTACAGTATGAGTGGGAAGTATGAGGGGGACTGGGTGGATGGCAAGTACGACGGGTTCGGGGTGGAGACGTGGGCCCGGGGGAGCCGCTACCGTGGCCAGTACCGGCAGGGGTTACGACACGGATTCGGGGTGTACCGGTTCTATACCGGGGATGTTTATGCCGGGGAGTGGGCCAGTGGACAGAGTCATGGCTGTGGGGTTCACACGTGCGATGATGGGAGCAGGTACGTCGGGGAGTTCAAGTGGGGCGTTAAGCATGGCCTTGGACACTACCATTTTAGGTATGGATTGGAGGAGGTTTGTGTTTAATTGAAGTGATAGAGATTTGTGTTTGATTGTTTTTATTTTATTTTAAAAGTAAGTTGGTAGTAAAATTCGGTATGATATTTTTTTATTATCTAATTGTATAAGTTAGGAAATGTTGTTTTAACTGAGAATCAATTCTGGACTCGGAAGTGATTTGTGAGTGTGAAATTAAACATGTGAACATTCGGTTGAAATCGTGGTAGTTAGTGTTTCAACGTGATTCTGGATTATCTTACTACATGTGTGAAATCGGTTGGTTTGTAGTAGTTGATGGCTGTGTTCTGGCTTGGATTTGTTGGAAGTTGATTGTGGTGTTGTTGGTTCGTGTTTGTTTGGCATTTGGATGTGAATTGGTGGTGGGTGTGTTTTTGATTTGGTTTGTTGTGTGTGAATGTTTTGTGAGGTGTTTTTGGAAGGGTTTTGTTGTTGCTTGGTTGGGTTTTGTGGTTTCTTAGGTTTGTGGATTCTGACAATATCTTACTTTTGGAATGATGTTTAGCTTTTTTTGTTGGCGGGGGGGGGGGGGGGGGGGGGGGGTGTTTGCTTTGTTGTTTAGCTGTTGGTGTTTAGGGCTTGAGCATTGAGGATGATGTTATGGAGGCTTCTTTTGTAGGATGTAAACTGATTGCACGTTTTGTTTTGATTTTTTGAGTGTGTGTAGCTTTTTGTGAGTTAGTTTGGCAGGATGTTGGTTCTTGATTTGGTTCTGTACTTTGTTGTCAGTTTCGTAGGTTTGCCTCAATTTCTTCGTTCAATAACCTTTTACTGCTCTTTCTGTCCATGTGGGTTGTGTTAGGGCTTATAATCTTGAATGTTGGAAGGCCATTCATTTCAATTCAGTTTTTACAGTTGAAAGCATGTGCATAGGGGGTAAACATATACAAAAGCTTGATTTGCTTCAGTTGTGAGTTGTGACTTCTGTGTTTTGTCCGGGTAGTTTTGATGTTGTTGATTGGTGTTTGGCAATCAAGAATGGTGTTGATTTATTTTTGTTTGTTGTGATTGCGTGCATGTTTTGATTTTGTTTGTTGTGCGTGTATGAATGTTTTATAAGATGCTTGTGGCAGGTTGTTGGTGCTTGATTTAGTTTTGTGCTTTGCCTTTTGTTCTGTTTATGACAATTTCTTGTTTCTGGAGTAATGTTCATTACTCTAGCTGTCCATGTGTGTCTAGGTCTTGCTTTGTTGTTTACACGTTGTTTAGCTATTGGGGTTTAGTGTTTTGACAATTGAGAATGGTGTGATGGAGGTTTTTATTTGATGTAAACTGATTGCATGCCTGTTTTGTTTTGTTTTCATTTGTGGTGTGTATGTGTAAAAGCTATTTTGAGTTATTTTGGCTGGATATTGGAGCTTGATTTTGTTATGTACTTTGTCGTCATTTTTGTAGATTTTGCCACAAGTTCTTCTAACTGTAACCTTTGCTGCTCTTGTGGGTTGTATTAGGTTTTATTTTATAATCTTAAAAGTTAGAATACCATTTATTTCTTACAGCCAAAAGCATGTGCGTAGAGATAAAGATTTAGAACATGTTTTTTTTATTTGATTTGTTTCAGTTGCCCTTCTGTTTTGTCAAAAGTACCTTGTAGGCCTTTGAAACTTACTTGGCTTGGGTCTTGTGTCAGCTGTGTGTACCTATTGGTTACAATTGTTGAGCAATAATATGTCATGCACTTATTTCAAAGCCATTGTTTTGAGATTTTTGAGGATGTTCATTTTTAATGTATCTTTAGTCTTTTCCAGGAAGGAAGTAAGATGTAAATGACTGAATACCAATAAGATATAACATACTATTCTTGGTGAGGGTGAACCCTGGCACAACGGTAAAGTTGTGTTAGGGTGATTTGTTGGTCATGAGTTTGAATCCGGAAACAGTCTCTTTGCATATGTAAGGGTAAGGCTGCGTACAATATCCCTCCCCCTTACCTGCGCATAGCGTGGAGCCTCCGGGCATTGGGATACGTAGTTTTTTTTTTTTTTTTTTTAATACTATTCTAATGGTAGTTTATGTTACCTGCATTGGCATTTAGCTGCCAACTGACTAGCTAATGTGGAGGTAAAAAAATGGGAGTCTAATATTGAAATAAACAAAAAGCTGCAGTAAGCATGAAATCTTATAAGCATGAAGTTGGTCAAATGGCTTTGAATAAATGGCCTGAGACTGATACTTCGGGTTAAAAGTACCTGCATCCACTCCCACTCCACCCATGGTGAGGCCTCGCACATGGGGAAATAAGAAGAAAGGAAGAGGCAACAAGAAAGGAAATGCCACTTTGTGGAATTATACTGCTATTATATGAAAAGCCACATTCATTTGTGGCATCTGACTACTAATTTGATACAAAACATCTGTTTGAAAACCTTTCCCTCTTATCCTACTACATTTTAAGTTTTGAAACAGTAAATGTGTAGTGCGTAGCAAGTATAAGTTTGTGGATTCTTACTCTGATCTTGGTCTAAAGACACACACCAGAGCTATCATTTCGAACTTGTTTGGATCAGTAAAACCCAAAGGGAATGCAAGGGTAAAGATTGTAGAATTATTGATGAAGGAATGAAATAGGATTGAAGGATATTATATATTAGTGATAATTCCTGTATTTGTAATCTTTCATGTGTTTGTGTAACATAAAAGGGACCTCTTTCATAGGAAGGAAAAGGAGGTGGTTTCTTGCTACTATTTGTTGAAGAGAATGAGTTCTTTTTCATTATCTGGGTGAACAATTTTTTTTAGTCCTTCTATGGAAGAAAGACCAATACAAGAGGAGAGTAGAAAATCATTTTGAGGGAGTATATGGTTTCCTTGTTATTTTATATTCCTTTTGTGATTCATTTGAATGAAAGATCAAATAGTTATCTATAAAAACCCCTAATATGTTTCACAAATTTTAAGTTGGTGGATCTTGTCTCAAAGTTTAAGTGGTTGTGGATTTTGTTTATTAAGAATACAGGAGACAACAAATATAATTACTAAAATGCAGTAAAAACTGAAATATTAAAAGTGTAATTGTATGTATTTATGTTCTTAGGACTTATCTTCATTACTGCTAATTTCAGTTTACAATGGAAAGAGTATCTGCTCCCAAGGATAGACTCAGTTTCAAAGGTGCTTTATACCTCCCAAACTTAAAACAATAATTCCATAATAATAACATGACACATGTTCTGAAGAGACGCATAATCTCAAGTTCCTTGCAATAAGCTAATTCCACAAGTTGGCCTTGCGATCTTCAGGTCACAAAGCAGTTATTCCAACTATTGTGATATTGTGTAATTTAATATTGCATGCTGCTGCAAGTGTGGTGTCTTTTCTTCTCCCTCTCCATTTGTTTTACTTAACGGAAGTAAAAACAAAATGACTATTTGTTTCTCTGATCAGTGCACTTTTGTATATACTTTGTTGAGCATCTACAATCTACTCTGATACCTTCTGTTTCTAATTTCAAAATAGACTGTGCTGTCAAGTATCGGTGAGTAGGATCTTGGGCATGCATTTTCTGAAAATTGGTGCTTAATCCTATGATTCATGAATGCATTCTTCTGATTTTTTCTTGAATGTGGGTTCCTCTCTTCTCAGGATCATTGGTGCATATTGTTTAATTGAATTACATAGGGCTCTGTGGTTGCTTTTTCTTTGCTCACCAATAATGGTGTTTTTTTTTTTTTGGAACTAATTATTTCTGTTTTTTTATCAGAAATGGTGATACATATGCTGGTGAATACTTTGCGGATAAGATGCATGGGTTTGGGGTATATAGTTTTGCAAATGGCCATCGTTATGAAGGATCCTGGCATGAAGGAAAAAGGCAAGGTCTTGGAATGTATACATTTAGAAATGGAGAAACCCAGTCTGGTCACTGGCAAAATGGAGTCCTTGACATTCCAAGCACACAGAGTGCCACCTATCCTGTTTCTCCTGTTGGTGTCAATCATTCCAGAGTACTTAATGCAGTGCAGGTTCACCCTACATTTATGATTTAATTTACCTCTATATATTGTTTAATATTCTTTCGCAATGTATCATTAGAGAAAAAACAAGTTGCCATAGAACAATCAGTTTGGGTGATTCTGTTTTGTCATTGCCACAATTGCTTTGATATTTTATGTCAATGGCATAATAATGTGTCAGTTTTTTCTGAGTAAATTGTTTTACCCTCCCTTGGGAGATGCTTAAATTACACTACACTCTCTTGATCAGTGATTCCAAGTTACACCTTAATAATTTTCAATATAAACGAGCCTCTTAAACAATTTTGAACAATTATGAATGTGCCTCCCAATAATATTGTATCCTTTTCTATTACTTATAGTATCACTTGCAACTAGCTTTTAACATCTATTATCTACTTTGATATTTTAGAAGGTAAACGAAATTTTAAATACCTAAATTTATCTAAAAATTTGTTTCATCTTTTAAGGTCATGAAATTGATAGTAAATGTTCAAATTCAAAACTAGTTGTCAATCATGTCAAGAATCAAAGCAAGAGAAAAAAAAAACTAAAGTTCATTTACATTAAAATAGACTTAGATGGAACTTATATTGATTGTTCAAGGAGAGAATAATTTAAGCATCTCTCAAGGGAGAGAAATTTACTTTTTCTCTTTTGATGTGAAAATGTGATATGCTTTAGTTATGTGCTTTTGAATTTTTTATGATTCGAGTTATTGGAAATTCTGATTTGTAACCCATAACACATGCTTTATTGTTATTTTTATTTTTTTATTTTTGAATCTACAATTGGTCTATGTTCCTGTCTTGCTTAACTGAAATTTCAAGTAAAAAATAGTAGTGCTACACATCCTGGAAAATTTAGCCAGAATTTTCACTGATTTTAGCTAGATTATGGGTTATTGGATAAGAGTAAAACGGTAAAAGTCCCTCATTTAACTATAGTCAATGAGTGTGCCATTCATTCTGTCAAAAATTCCGTGTCTACAATTTTCCATGTTGTCAAAGCTGAGAGAATGGTCAGATAGTTGAACATTTTCTTTTATTATATGTTTTGAATTAGCTCATTTGTGTAGAAGGAAAGAAGAGATAAAATTAACTGCAGACAGTTAAGTTTGCATCATTGGGAGCTTGCATTATTAATGATTTGTTTCTTTGTGAAAAAACAGGAAGCAAGAAGAGCAGCTGAGAAAGCCTATGATGTGGCCAAGGTAGATGAGAGGGTTAATAGAGCAGTAGCAGCCGCTAACAGAGCAGCCAATGCAGCTAGAGTAGCTGCTGTCAAGGCCGTGCAAAACCAAATGCATCATAACGTTAACAGCACGAGCATCCAAATTCCCATTGTGTGAGGCTGTCATCTGCAAACTTTTGATACTGAGATCGTCTGAAGAGGTCGGTAGTTTAAACTGCTTTGTTTACACTGCCATCATCACCGTAGGCTGAATGAAAGCAAGCAGATTTATTATCCATCTGCCATGAGTCTTGTATTGAGGGAGGAAGGGTGATGGCTTCCACATGGTAAAAAAAACTACATATACATATATAATTTTTCCCATTGCCTTGCCTACATTTTGTAAATTTACGTAGATGTAAATGCTGGTGTGCGGGTGAAACCTCTACCCAGCTACTGTTGTAAGATCGCTTGGTAAAATAAGGAGAGAAACAAACATCTGGCCTAAAATGTTCTATTTTTCCCAACTTGATATTTTTGCTTTATCTGACTTTGGAATGAGATATGTTTCATGTCACCTGTTAACTAGAGTTTTCTATTGGTTAGATAAGGCATTGTGTTTTGTAAAATTAAATGGTAAAGATGAATGTTTATAACTATATATATATAAAAGTAATATCAATAATTTTTTTTGGTGTAAAAGGTTGAAAGCATGATTGGCTTAAAAGAATTTTGGGTGTGATGTTTTGCTTTATCTACCTAATGCCTGCACCTTTAATGTAAACTGAAAACAATGCTCTTTATTGATTGGATTGCATCTTTAGTCAGTGGGGCTGGAAGAGCATGTGAGAAAAGCAGACTAGGGAGAGGTGTGGATAGAAGAGAAAGAGTTATTGACGGTGTAAAATATTTATATAATCGTTTAAATGTTTAAATCATTAAATTATGAATGATATGTTTGTTGATTTTTAAAATAATTATTTTAATATAATTTAATCAATAATTTGTGTTTAGATGATAATATAATATTGTTTTATAATTTATCAAATTTTATATGAAATTGATTTTGAAAAAGTTGAGAAATAAATTTTATTAAAACAATTTTTTAATTGGGAAGTGTTAAAATCGATTTATATCAGTAGATGGAAGGGGTCTTAATTATGAGTTGCTTCTAGCCAAATTTCACTTTGGATTCTAGAGTTTCCAATTGAAACACCCTAGGGACGAAGCTAGATTATATATAAAATAAAGAAAATAACATTTTGACGAATGCCAATCCAAGAACTGCTTGTTGGGTTTTGCTTTATACTGATTACAAGTGAAAATTCTATATCTTTTAGAATTTATTGACTATTGCACTTATTAATACTAGCTAAGAGAAATATTAACATAAATTTTAACACTTTTAACTTTGAAGCAGTTGCAATCTTTATTTGTTTACTTTATGATTTTATAATTTTAATAAATTTCAGTTAATAACAAAAGAAAATGTGTTTAAAAAGTATAAATTGTTATACATTTACAAACTAAGGTTTATGAGAGGCATAGTGAGTTGGCTTTATTGTCTTTTACATGATTTTTCTTTCTTTTGTAACAACATTTTTTTGCCAAGATATTATAAGGGTGATTGATAATTGAGAAGTGATACGTGAATGTTCTATCATTCTAAACACATGATCAATATTTAATATTTGTTTATTTTTTCTTTTCTTATCATATTATGTTATTTGTTAAATTTATATTTAATATCTGTATATAAATCTTTATTGTTGATAGTTGATTTTTTTATTATAATTTTTTTACCACTTTGAAAGCCCTAAAGTTGTGGAGACAACTGTCAAATTGCCACGTTTGGCACAAAATGCCACGCTGGCAAATTCGCTGCTTAGAGAAGCGAAAATATTTGCCACAGGCCCACAACTTCGAAACAACTGCCAAATTGCCACGTTTGGCACAAAAATTTGCCAAAATGCCACGGATCCGAAAATATTTGCCAAAATGCCACGCTGGCAAATTCGCTGCTCAGAGAAGCGAAATCCGTGGGCCACGTGGCGTTCCGCGATTTGAAGACGAAATTCGCTGGGGGGTCCAGCGAAATCTGACACGTCAGCGCCTGTAACGCCACGTGTCATGCCCTCGTAGTTCGCTGGGGGACCTGCGAATTACGTGTATGTGCCACGTGTCAACTCCTCATTGGTTATAAGCAATATATTTAAAATTTAAAAATGCGTAGAAACTTCGGAAGGTCATAACTTTTGACTGGGATGTCCGATTGGGGCGTATGATATGTCAAAACGATTGTAATTGATAGGAGAAGCTGCTGGCAAGTTCCCAAAGGGAACTTGACCAAAATTTTTTCCCAAAAGAGGCCTCTAAGTGCCTTAAAATTACGATTTAAGCTTCAATCACTCAAAAAATTCATTTTTCTCTGCTTTTTTCATTATTTAATTACTTTATTTGATGTTATTTTTTATTTTTTCAATTACTTCTCTGAATTTCGAGCATTTTGACATATCGTACGCCTCTATCGGACATTCCTAACAAAAAATATCGTTGTTTGATGTTTATATGCACTATCAATTTAACAGCCATAACTTTTGATAGAAATTTCCGATGGAGGCGTACGATATGTCAAAATGCTCACAATTCAGAAAAGTAATTGAAAAAATAAAAAATAACATCAAATAAAGTAATTAAATAATGAAAAAAGTAGAGAAAAATAAATTTTTTGAGTGATTGAAGCTTAAATCGTAATTTTGAGGCACTTAGAGACCTCTTTTGGAAAATTCCCCTTTGGGTACTTGCCAACGGCATCTCCTCTCAATTACGAACACGTGGCCATCGATTTTGCCTCAATCGGACATCCCAGTCAAAAGTTATGATATTCCGAAGTTTCTACGCATTTTTAAAATTTTAAATATATTACTTACAGCCAATGGGGAGCTGACACGTGGCACATACACGTAATTCGCAGGCTCCCCCAGCGAACTACGAGGGCATGACACGTGGCGTTACAGGCGCTGACGTGTCAGATTTCGCTGGACCCCCCAGCGAATTTCGTCTTGAAATAGCGGAACACCACGTGGCCCACGGATTTCGCTTCTCTGAGCAGCGAATTTGCCAGCATGGCATTTTGGCAAAGATTTTCGGATCCGTGGCATTTTGGCAAATTTTTTTGCCAAACGTGACAATTTGGCAGTTGTTTCGAAGTTGTGGGCCTGTGGCTGCACTTTCTGTCTGATACATCCCATCAGCTGTTATTCTCTTGTCACCTCACGCCACCTCATCATACACCATGGTGTTAATCCCGTTAACTCTCGATCCACGTTGGCTTCACCTTAATCTTACAATAGTAGTAAAATGAAGTTGCATTTAGACATTTAAGGTTGAGTGAAATAAATTAAAATGAAGTATAATATAATAAAATAATTGTTTTATTTATTTTTATATTTTTACTGTATAATTCAAAAGAAAATTTCATTTCATGCTTCTCAATTTGGAAAACAAATAGGGATATTTAATGAATTTTGTTTATTTCATTTTATATAAATATAAATATGTTTTTAGTTTCTCAAATTTAAAGTTTGTCTGTTTTGGTTCCTCAAATTAAAAATATTTTTTTTTAATTTGTAAGCTCATAAAATATTTTTTTTTAGTCTTTCTGTTTGGTTTTTTCCAGTTTAAATATATAATTTATGACAATTTTTTTATTGAAGAAGGGATTAAAAAAATATTTTACAAATTTGAGATTGAAAAATGTAAGTTTTAATTTGGACTAAAAATGATATATTTTAAAGTTGAAAAACTAAAGACATATTTAAGTCTTAATTAATACCTCAATCTAATATATGTCTAAAAATAAAGTAATTAAAGTTTGAACTTTAAACCTACCTACAAAATAATTATTTTTTATTAATTGTTTATGAAACAAAAAAATGTAATATGTTAGCAAAATGTACATGAGTGTGGAAAAGAAGACCTATTATATAATATCTCATATAAAAAATATATATTTTAAGTCTTTCTCATAATTGGATAAGTCCTACCTCAGTCCAGAGCCGGATGGATGCAAGGACGGCTAGGGCTCCCTCATGATTTAACAATAGAGAGTTATGATATTAATATTGCAATTTTATCTTGAGATGATTAGGTGCAATTTGTGTATATGGGTTCGTCATTCATGTGAGACACTAGCTAGGAAGTTTTCTACTGCCTTTAGAAGCCAGCTGGCGAGTATATGGTTTGTGTTTGGAGCTGACATGATTCAGTTTTTTGTGTGTAATTTGTTACATGAACTTTTTCTTGGCCTTTAGCATTCCTTATTCTATAGGGTCAGATTACAGTCTAATGAAATTCTTTTCCCTATAAAAATATTAAAAGTATATATTATAGAGTTAAAACAGTTTATTAAAAATAATTCAAGCTTTTTATATTATATTATATATTTTTCTTACTATAATATTTTGAAATTTAATAAGTTATCTAAAGCAGACATATACACATATGTATACTATATTAATATTATTATATTATAAATATGTTTATATATGTTAACAATAAGCTTTTGAAAGAAAGTTCTTTTTTATACTAAGCACATGGTAATGTTTTGTGTTCTATCAAATGTTAGGTTGTGTAGGCCATTTATTTTATTTACGTATGAATTAAAAATATTAAAAAAAATTGATATGTAGATAAAAATTCATACAAACTACTCAACAATCTAATAGATAGTAGTGGAAAATTATTACACTGCTTAACAAATTTTGTAATATATATATATATATAGTAGTCTTTTTTTATGGTACATAAATATCTACCTGTTTTACATGTCCTACGAAATATAGGTTTGAAATAGAATTTTTTTAGTCATAGAGATTTTTATTATATTTCTTATGTGTACATTCGAAATAAAATCAATTTTAATTTTATGTATTAAACTAATAAATATTTATGTTAAAAGTATTATTTATTAAATAATTATTTGCTCAAAAGAAATAGTTAAATAATTACAAAGAAAAAACAATTTAGTCCTCCGTTCAATAGATTTTTAGATCCGTCTCTGCTTCAATAAAAAAACCTAATATTCTTTTCATTTGATCTCTTTTTATTAATTATTTTATAAGCACTCTTTTTATTATTTTAAATGTCGTATGAGCAATTAGCAGTGTACTTATATGACCTAATTGATTGGGATTCGTCACATTTCAATATTTAACTTACTTACAGCTACTTACTTGCCCGGCATAGAGACCAAAGACGCTTTGCCTTAATCTTAATCCTTAACCTAAAAAATGCAAATGAGTATTGTTATTCAATTTCGAAGGATTAGCTGGTTGGACCAGCCTGAATTAATTATTATTTGTCTGATCAATTTATTTTATCATATTGTAAATATATTTAAATAAGAACTAATGTAATTTAAAAAGATTTTTAGAGTGTTCAACTCGAATTTAACAAAATTCATAATTCAATCCAATTAAATTTGAATGAATTTGATTAAATTGATCTTTTGAAATTATTTTATAATATCCATTCCAAATCAATTTGTTCACGGACGATTTGGTTTATGTTAGATCAACATCAGAACATTTTTTTTTAATTCAGCATATTTATAAGTTAAAATTTTATTAAAATACACTTGAATCACCACAAAACTAGTATCTTATAACATGGGAGTGTATGTACTCTATCCAAATTTATAAGCTAATGTAAAAAAAGATAAATCAAGCAAATACATAAAATTTCATGACCACATCATATCATAGTGTTACTCAAAATATGTGTACCACACTCTCAATGAATTGCATTAATTTTAATTATAAGTTGCAACAGTCATTTTAAATTTTAGTCTTCTGTCAAATCATCTTATTCCTATTCTTAGTTTTTTTTTAAACTTCACTACACACAAGAATTATGAAATAACTTGAATTCAATATAAATACTCAATCATTCAACCTTTGTAAGTGTAATATGTTGCCCCACCAATCATTGTTATAACTAATAGTCTAAGAATAACAATATTTAATTTTAATTTAAAAATACGTATTATATATATATAATAATAATAATAATAATAATAATAATTTAATATTAAACAACAAGTTTATGGGCCAGATTTATGGATCTACAAGTTTATAAATCAAAACCTATAATCCGATCCAAAAGTCAACAAATTTAAATAAATTAATTTAAATTTAATACAAATCTAAACATTTATTAATAATTAAACCTAATTTATAATTCAATTTTTTTAATGAAATGGGATGAAAGAAAAAGTGAATATATGCCAAGTATTTTTGTTTTTGAATTCCTGTTGACACAGGAGATATAGAAATTAGAAAGAGTGTGTGATGATAATTTGTTTTTGAATATCTATGTAAATATTTGTTGAGCTTTGAGATTTTTCTTGATTCCGATGGATCCCACGATTCAACTCACCTAAACATTTATTAATAATAATAAAAAAAAGAGCGAGTGATACTTAATCAATGGAGGGTATATAATATGGGAGAAAATTATCCTATGAGAAGGAGGAAATTAAATCTGATATGTATAATCAAATATTAACAATCAAGATTTAATATCATGTAATCACTTAAAAATGTGAATTTTTTTAAAAATTTATATTACTTTTTGACATTAAATCTTATTCTTTATGTATGAGTCATAAGATCCATATTTAATCATCTAATTCTTATATAAGATATTTCATTTCATTAGATATGTTGGACTCTAATCAATGTTAGTTAATTATCTCATACACACATGTATATTATCTTTAATATAAAATTTAATACGTACTTGTTTACGTACGTGATTCAATAATCGATTCATGGTTCGAGCAATGATCTGTTAACCAAATACTCTAACTGAGTCATGAGTATAATAACGCTGTAAAAGAACACTGCCTCTAACATCTCCATACGCACACATTTTCCTCCTTTTGAATTTTAGTACTTTGCATTGCCCATAAATATGATCATGGTGTAGTAGTTGACGGAGCACGTCACATGTTTTTTTTTTTTTTTTATCAGACAAAATATGTATATAGAGATAAGAGGGTATAAGAGATACCAAACCACATACAGGATTGAAGCCAAATATTGAACCCAAGTGCAGGTTGCATGATATTAAGCAACTTGGAACAACTAAATACCCAATAACCAGTCTCCACCTAAAATGTTATATATGGTATCATACAACCATCCAGAAAATAGAAAGAGAGAAAAAGAACAAAAAATAATACAGTGTTTATCCTAATTTATTCAATCCAATTTTTTTTTATATTCCTTCACATATTCATTACAATGCACTCATATTAAAAAAAAAATATAGACTTAGATTCAACCTATACTGCATGTCACATGTAATAATGTAATTATGTCGGTTTGGTCCCACATTAACTTTTTTTTTGGATAATATATAGATGACACAAAGTATCGAAGTATCAAGAAATATCAATAAGAGAAGGGATCAAGATCAACAGATTTAGGCTGCGATCAAATTAAATAAACTTTTTTTGTGTGTTTATAAATAATAATTAAAGATATTATATCATACTATTTTTATTTTCGTTTTTTAGATATTTAAGTAAAGAATTATGGAAACAAATAATCGACAAACTTGAGGCTTCGAAAGCCAACAACAAACAAATATTGGGAGATGGATGAACCTCAGGGCATAGCTGTCCTGTACTTTTGGTTGAATTACATATAAACCCAAATTGCATTATAATGCCACCTGCCACCGTTGCTAATCTATTGTTTATAGTGTAGAACAAAAAACGTGAACATATTGATATGATCCTTATTTTTATTCAAGAAATAAAAGTATATTTTTAACAAAAATATATAAAGATACTTGTTGTGTCTAAAAAAATGTAAATGTAAAAAGAATCCACTAAAATTGCCCTAATAAGGGATTTTGACAGTATACGTGAGGTTCTACGTACATTTAAACATCATTATCATGGTTATAGATAAAAAGAAAAAGGAAAATATAAAAATTAAATGCCCATTGAATTTGATTTTAAACCATGTTGTCAAGGGAAGGGTAACATTTTTTTTTTTCATTATTATTCAATCATTATATTTTTAAATTGTTTTTGAAAAACTAATTATCATAACCAATGTCTAAACTTAAGGAATCTAGCTCACATGATTAAAAAAAAGTGTGCGAGAGTTGTTATAAATTTTTTAATATCTAAGTTTAATTCTTAAGGATAAAAAAATCACTATCTAAAAATGTTATTACTTTTTAATATATAAAGATCATTGAGCCAAGTTCAATAATATTTGAGTTAAATAAAATACAGTTCAGTAATATTTAATAACTTTAGCTAAAGCCCATAAATATTATTGAACTTGGTAACGCTAATCTTCACGCATGCAATTAATGTTAAGTAGAGATTTTTAAATACATCAAGTGATGTGTTTTAAGAGCATTTCATGTTCGAAATGTCTACCAATTGTTTTTGATAACTTACACACTGTTCGGGAAAATGGAGTAATCTTCATTTGAAAGTATTCTACAGCTAGTGCAAACCTTTATTTGGTAAATGAAACCTTCCTTTTATGTAATGACAAGGACCTTTTGCATTTTGTTTGAGCCATCATTATCCGTGTTGACTAGTAACTGTAGTTTGTTATGCAGACTTAGTTCTAATGCTGAGCTTGACTCGTAACTGTGAATTTTGCCATGCTGGTGCTGTCTTTGTGAATTTTGCCATGCTGGTGCTGTCTTTGTTCATTACCTGGCTGGCAGGGTTTAATAACAATAAAACAGCTGGTATATTCAGTTTGTGCATGCACTTAATTAATAACAACACTACTACAAAAAGCGCTTTCTACCTCAGTTATTTACCCCCTTCAACATCGGTTCTGCAACTGTCGTTGTTGCGGGTGTCGTTGTTAACAAACACTTTCTACGTCGGTTATTGAACCGTTTTAGAAAGTCACTTTTTAAGACGGTTGTTAACAATAACCGTCTTAGAATATCACTTTCTAAGACGGTTGTTAAGTAACAACCGTCTTAGAATGCTACTTTCTAAGACAATTTTTAAGTAACAACCGTCTTAGAAAGCTGCCTTTTAAGACGGTTGTTATGCTACAACCGTCTTAAAAAGGCCTATTCTAAGACAGTTGGTGGATAAAACCCGTCTTAGAAGGTCCCTTTCTAAGACGGTTGTTACGTAACAACCGTCTTAGAATGTAACTTTCTAAGACGGTTGATAGATTATGACCGTCTTAGAATGTCAATTTCTAAGACGGTTTTTAGGTGAGAACCGATGTAGTTTCGTGTTTTTTTTTAAATATTTATATTTTTTTCCAATTTTTTTTATGTGTACATAATAATAGCCGCGGTGATATGATCAATCTTAATGGACCATACAAAGTATATAAAAATAAATATCATTTCATTAACAAGATTAATCTCAAAGTTTCACTAACAACAAAAACTACAATGGTGACAGCTTCAAAATAATTAATAGTGATTAAGGTTCACTGGTCTACTCCTAAAACTACAACAAAGACAATAATTAATAGTGATTAAGGTACACTGGTCTACTTCTTTTGTGTCAGGTAATTGATGAAAGTGTGTTGAGGAATGCAGTGTAGGATCCCTGGGAAGTGCAGATCTCATAGGTAGAGGAAAGACACTTGGCTCCATGACCTGCAAGGTTCAACAATAGTCAAGAACATCAATGACTAACTAATAGGTCCAATTTATCAATATAACTCATGATCAGACTAAATCAATGCAGATACCACTTTGCTGGTAAAGGACCACAAGAAAGAACTACTCAACTTAATATATAGGTGTATCCAGGAAACCCAACATGCATTTCGCGTCATCCATTTTTTATTGATAAAGGTGTATCCAGGAAACTCAACTTAATTGATTAAATCTAAAACTGTCTCTGCAGACCATAAGTAATAAATTATTATCCTTTTTTTCTTCTTCACAGAACCTCCCAGAATACAATTGATATACGCATCTAGGAAAATCAAATGTTGCCATTGCTACCTCTTTAAGCACCTATGTATGTTAAATGAGGCCAAACTTATTTTATAAATTAATTTTGTTTATAACAATAGTTACTGATAAAAATAATTCAAATATATAAATGTTTGGCTTTATTTTAGAATTTATTTTGACTTTTAATTTTTTAATAGATAATTTTGTATATATAAAAAACGTGTTGTGCTTTAAATTTGGAATGCTTTTTTTATAAATTATTTTATTTCTTTTCCTATACATTATATAATTGCAATGTTTCAATTAAAAGAAAAAAATGATTTTTTTTAAATTTCTATTCATATACATATAGAATTTGGTATAAAAATATTTCTTTAAACATTAACACAATATAAATAATGAAAAAAATCATCAGTTGAGAATTTATATATATATATATATATATATATATATATATATATATATATA
>CM023956.1:13687439-13698489 GCA_013407115.1 Glycine latifolia | reverse complement strand
TATATATATATATATATATATATATATATATATATATATATATATATATAATGGGGTACGTATACTACTAAATTAAGTTTTGGAACAAGGCCACTAACAAATCCATTGCTCTAAAAAGTTTGCAGGTTAGAGAAATAAATGAATCATAAATTAAAATACAAGAATGTGCATGTGCCAACTTAAATCTACAAACATATTTTTAAATGCATGTTCTCACATTATTCTCACAGTATTGCCATAACAAGCAGGTTCTCACATTATTCCAAATTTTACCATTTAAATGCATGTCCCAACTTAAATCTAATCAGTTGTACCTCTTTTGCACCAGAACCTGAAATATACCTTGGAATATAATATATAATATTGATATGATAGATTATAAATAAATGTGCATGTGTGTCATATTGGGTTAATTCTCTTGTGGGATATATGAACCTATATCCAAAAGAACAAGGAAGTATGAATATATCACACACTAGTGAATCAAATGCCCAAAAAAAGAGAAAGTAGTGTCACAAAATAAAATCCCTTTTTTCAGACACAGTTTGCTATGCAAGCATGAAGTAATATTCGGCCATGTCCTGGCCAGAAGATGCTAAACAGGATAACTTACAGCATCTTTGGCTTGAAGCTTCTCAGCCCACGCATTCATAGTGTATGGATCATTAATAGCCACACAAATAACAAAATCTATCCCCTTAGCCTTAAACTTATCAATATTCTCCTTGTAAGGAGGAACGTGTTTGTTTGAACAAACTCCCGTGTATGCACCCTGAGAGAAAGCCAAAGCATAAAATATATTTGGAATATAACAAAGTTAAAAAAAAAATCACATTTCTTTCAAAAAGTTCCATTTCCTAGAACAAAGGAAGCATTCATTCTGTAGTACCAAAAACACATAAACTTGATAGAAACATGGCAAATTAACTTACTGGGAGCCAAAAGATGACAACTTTCTTGTCCTGAAACATGAAGGAAAAATGGGGCATTATTAATTGAGGAAAAAGAGAAAAAGGGGGTTCGAAAAAATAGAAAAAAGAGGGACCTTGAAGATGTCTTTGAGAGGAGTGGTGGAGAACTTGGAAGCCATACCCTCGTCCCAGGTGCGAGCTTTCTGGAGAGAAACATTGGGTGCGGTAGTTACTATGTCAGTCCCTGTTGCAACCTTGGCGTAAAACCTCGTACCAAGAGCTGCAGACACTGATTTGATGATCCTAGAACCACCTCGATTCACCATAGCGGATGGCATCACAAATTTCTACAGAGGCTCAGCACTGAATTCCGTGGAAAGAAAAAGGAACGTGACATTCCATTTGTATGGTACATTTCTTAAAGTAGGCCCAGTCCAATTAATCTAGCCCAATTCAAAAAAAACTCCACTGAAGCTCAAATCCTGAACCAGTTCTCAAAGGGTCAAAAATTCTTACGCATACATTAGGCTAGTTACAAAATTTCATAAAATCAAATCAAGTATATTTCTCTCTTTCCCTTTCATGCATATTCACAAATACATGGTGCGCACCACCTAGCTCGACCCCAAACTCATCCAAATCCACACCCACTAAGAAATCAATCAATGAAAAAAAAAACAATGAAATAGAAAACAAAATATAAATCAATAAAATCAAAATTGAAACAACAATCAATGAAAAAACGAAACACAAATTATTGATCTCTGAGATGGGAAGAGAGATGAACCTGTTATGACTACCATGCGTGAGAGAGAGATTGCTCTGAACCACCGTGAGCAAGGGTTGCAAGCAGAACCAGCATCAAGCGAGAGTGAGAGAGAGTCACGAGCAAAAGAGTAGGAGCTAGGGTCGCGAGCTAGAGAAAGATCAACAACACCGGGGTGGAGCTCTGTTCCTCCTGTGCTTTACACGTGCTGAGAAATATCAATAACACCACCACCAGCTTCTTCCACGAAGCCATAACCATCTCTCACACACACATACACCTGGCCTCCGACAATGGCCATGGCGGAGGAGAGAGTCCCATAGTGTGGGGAGTGCACTCTCGCCACTTCTTGAAAACCCTAAAGAGGGAGTAGAGCGTTGAGGGTAATAATGTAGAGGGAGACATTTAAAAAAAACGCAAAACCATCTAAGACGATTTTCTAAAAACTGTCTTAAATTACAGCTTTCAAAGACGGTCTTCTAAAACCCATCCTGGAATAGTAGTTTCTAAGACGATTTTTTTAGAACCGTCTTAGAGTTATGATATTTATTTACAAAAATGCCACCGGGTTTCTTTCTAAGACGGTTCTTGATCAACCGACTTTAAATCACTGTCGTAAAAAGAGCTTTTTTTAGTAGTGCAAATACCTAATGTATATGATTTTTTTTTATAAAAAATTTTCTTGATAGTTTCAGTACTCTGTAGCATAAAACTTTGATCAGTTATAAGACACAAAGATCAAACGAGAGAGTGTATTTGATTTTATGGCAGAAATAATGAGAATTGATTTTTAAAAGCAGACAAACTTGATTTTATAAAACTATAGTACATGTTTGGGTCTTCGGTAACCCTTGTTATGCTTTTTCACTGAACATAATTTTGGAGGGACTAGATGGGTTACCCAAACATATCATATAAGTTTGACTAGAAGTGATAAAAATTAAAAACTAGCTTGTGTTAAGTTGAAAATTTTACATTAAAGTTTTAGAGAAAAAGGACTATCCATGTAAAATAATTCTACATTTTCGTGATTTATAATTAAATGATAATATAAAATCATTTTACACTATCAGTGTATCATCATTAATATCTAAATTTTATAGTAAAACATGTTTTTAAGATAAAAACAACCAAATATATAAATCCAAATTGCATTGATAATGAAACACTATTATTGTCACTACCAATACTGCTTTTGACACTACCTACATGAGTAGATTTTTGGTTATTTCAAAAATATTCTTTCCACTAAAAACATTATTCCGTTGTAGAACATATACAACAAAATTATGTTTTCGTAATAGTGTTTGGGGTGCAAAATTTTTTTACTATGGAATCACATTTATGTTGTAGAAATAAAGGGGGTGCAAACAAAATATATCAGAAATGTAATTCCATTACAAAATATACATGAAATCGTGTTTCCATTGTTGTAATATAGGGGTGTAAAAAAAAGTAACGAAAACACAATTTTGATTTATTGAATATACATGGAATCATATTTTCATTACTTCTGATTTTTACACCTATATATTGCAACAACAGAAATATGATTTTGTGTATTTACAATGAAACAAGATCATGTTTTCGTTGAGAACATTGTTCAGCCATTACAAACATAGTGGGCTCTGCCTACGACAAACAACATCGCAAACACACAAAAATCCATCCAACACCACAAGCTAAATCTTCTAACCCTCACCACATGGATTTCGTGACCTTCTTCCATTCCTTGATAAACCCATCGCTAGAAACCATCTTGAGTTTTGTATGTGACCTTCCTTGTCGTCACACGCATGTGAAGTGCCTTAGAGGTTGAGATCGCATGCGAGTATGGCCTAGGTGATGGTTTTGGGTGGTTGTTTCCGTTGGTGATGAGATTAGGGCAGGTTTGCTCAGGGTGTGGTCGTGGTGGTGTTGACAGCACGTCGGTGACGGTGCTGCTTGGGACTCGACGGAAGGGCAAGGTGGGGTGGCGTGACTTGGATTTGGATGGGCAGGGAAAAGTCGTAGGGGAGGGGGAAGTCACAGGGAAAGGGGATGGAGTGTAGGGATTTGGTGAGTGGACAAAAGGGGAATTTCAAAACTTGGTAGTCTAAGTAGCAAATTAGGTAGTAGGAATAGTAGCTTCCTTGATAATGCCAATGTCACCGTTGCCTTTCTTATTTGCTGATAAAAATGGGGGAAAGTCCAAATAAAACAACAACTAACCAGTCAAAACTGAAGCATCAGCCATCAAAATAGAATGAACAAAAACTGGCAGATCAATAAAAAAACATAACCCTGGATTCATCTTGAGCCCATGTCTAGGGAAAGCATTGGCAGCTTCATTGCATTCTCTATAAAATATGAGAGAGAGGCACTTCCATAGGTGGCACAATATCCCTATTAATAGCATCAATAATGTGAGCTCATGAATCTATTCAACAGCATACATCCCTTGCTGAATCAATTCGACAGCATCCTTCGAATCTGATTAAACCTCTACTGCATGAAAGCCACCGTTGCTAATCTATTGTTTATCGTTAAAACAAAACCAATTTTGTTAACATTCATCTAAAAAAGAAAAATATCCTCTCCATTTAATGGAGGGTCCAGTAGAGGAGTTGGACCCCATTTAATGTTTAACCATATACTTAACCTATAGAAAACCAAATACATTGACACTCAAATAAACAATGATATGCTTTTCCTTATATTTAAGATTGATTATATATTTATATTAATTTTTTGTCAAGTGTTCAAAAATCCTCAAGTAGAAATATCTCTTTTGCCAATATTTTATAGAAGCAATCGTGTATATAGTTTTATTAAGGATAAAACTTAAGTGCAATATTATAATTAGTTTGTGCTCAAATTAAAATAGAAATTCTATCTCAATAATTCTAATCGAAAAAACCACAGTACATATAATATAGTAAAAAGTAAAATTCATGTTTAAAAGTGAGACACTAACAAATTAGTTCTTAAAAGATAAAAAGTTTATCTAAAAAAATGTGACAAATTAGACCTACATACAACTTAATGACAAATTGGTTCATCAATTTTTCGACTTAATGTCAAATTAATTCTTGAAAATACAACTTATTGTCAAATTGATTCTTGAACATTACACTTAATGACATCTCACAAATTTAACGGTATCATTAATTTGTCACACTTTTTACACATTCAGAAACTAAATTTATATTTTTTATCTTTCAGGAATTAATTTGTTAGTACATCACACTTTTGGGGGGGAAAATTGACTATTTACTCACATATAATACTCTAAAAAATTCCATGCAACTTGAACAAGGACATTTTGAGTAGCAACTTTGAATTTCTCTAATTCTTTCTGCTTATAAACTTGTTTGCTTTTGTTTTATCCTCTTGACGATTACACTAATCTTTCATAGAATCATACATATAGTTTTGGATGATGGCCAAGGCACTGACGACTTGGTAGACTTCATGATAAATGTGCCTCCAAGAGAAAGTTCCACCCCTCCCAACAATTTTTCTAATAGAGTGAATCATCTATGAACAGACAAGAGAGTTAGGACAACTTTTTAAATAGATATCAATATATCGAAAGATTTGTCTTTGTCTTTAGATTTAGATTCAAAATTTAAATCATTAAAGCCTCTAGACCAACACACACCTCACCATGAAAATTGAACATTTTAAGCATTAAGACATCTACAGATAGTTCGATAACAACCCAAACATCATGATTTGCATAGGTGAGTGTATTTCTTCAAATCTATGCCATCTTGTTCGGATGGTAACAAGAAGTACTTTGAATTAGCAGTTTGAATTCATTTGATGAGTTACATGTCGAATATATAGACCAAGGTTACAATAGAAACTAATCTTATCCTAATATCAAAATAACAAATTAATCTTATCCTAATATCAAAATAACAAACTGATCCTATCCCTATATGAGTGCAAAGCAATTAGCTAATTTAAATACAAAAATAAACCAATCTAACAAACAAATATCTAAATAACAGATATTTCTATAACAAACTAATCATATCCTAATACTCCCCCTCAAGTTGGAGCATGGAGGGAAGAAATGCCCAACTTGGTGACTAGAAAATCGAATTGTTTGGAGTCAAGAGCCTTTGTCATAATATCAGCAGGTTGGAAATTTGTCTGTATATGCTATGTGGAGATAATCTTATTTAGAACATGCTCACAAACAAAATAACAAACCAATTCGATGTGCTTTGTATGCTCATGAAAAATTGGATTGAAAGCAATATGGATGGTTGACTTACTGTCGCAGAAGAGTTGCATGGGTACTTTGTGGAAGATACCAAGAGAGCTAATGAGCGACGCACGTTGATCAAAGCCAACAAATGCAAACTTAATCATTAAGCAGAAGTCATAACACAAGACTTAACTTCTTAAAGAAGCAAACACGCTAAACCACCATAAGACAGAAGCAAAAAAAAAAGCTTAACCACCTGAAAGCAGAAGCAAAATGGCTTAACCACCTAAAAAAGATAGAAGCAAAAATGGCTTAACCACCTAAAAAGGTGGTAGCAAAAAATAAAATGACTTAACCACCTAAAAGGTAGAAGAAAAATGACTTAACCACCTAAAAAGACATAAGCAAAAAAATGACTTAACCACTTGAAAGACAAAAGAAAAAAGGCTTAACCACCTAAAAAAGGCAGAAGCAAAGAAAATGACTTAACCACCTGAAAGGAAGAAGAACTGATGGCGTTGACAGATGCAGATGATGAGTACAAGATGTACACCCCTTCATGTTCAACACCCATTTCAATCATCCTCTTCCTCTTTAGGTGAACCATAATTAGATTGACTACGAAGGAATACTGCAGTGAGGGTAACTCTAGAGTTATATGAAAGGTGGAGATAAAAAAAAGGTAATTGAGGATCAGAAACTTTGAAAGTTCTTGGTGCGGAAGACATGGTGGAAGAAGAAAGAGATAAAAAAAAAGGCTTGTGGATCGTCAAACTCTTGATACCATAACAAGAAGTGCTTTGAACTAGCAGCTTGAATTCATTTGATAAGTTAAAAGTCAAATATATAAACCAAGGTTCCAGTATAAACTAATTATCCTAATATCTAAATAATAAATAAATTTTATCCTAATATCAAAATAACATATTGATCATATCCTTATATGAGTGCAAAATAGTTAGTTAATTTAAATACAAAATAACAAACTAATTTAATAAACAAATATCTAAATAACAGATATTTCTATATCAAAGTAACCTTATCCTAATAGATGTTGTCATGGTTTCCTAGAAAAGTACCATCTAGAACCATCCTCTTGCTTCTCTTAGGAGTATCTCAAATACCTTGACAAGTTCCATGGCAAGAGACATCACCAACCAACAATCCAGCATTCATCCATGTGATGAGGTCATCAGTTTTGGATGATAACACGTCGAATTTCACGTGTTTCCACTTTCTTGGTCGTTGCTTCAACTAAGTAGTTAAGTATGAAACGTAGCTTCTACTTGATTCCTGTTGGTTCTAGTTATTTTGTATACCTTTTAATCAATGTATTTTCTGACAATTTTCATTGTAACTTCTTTAATTTGTTATGTACTTGGATTGTTCATTCCAAACAATAAGTATTACGAATAGCTTTGAATTTGCAAGGGCTGTTAAAGAGATATAAAAGGCTAGTATATCAAATAAACTTTTTAACAATTCTAATCTATTTAACTTGGGTTAAAAACTGTTGTTGATATAATCTATTTAATTTTCCTTTTCTCTTGAGTTTATGACTTGAACCATGTTTTCTAACTCCTCAATTACCTTTAGTTCTACTGCTGTCTTATTAATAAGAGCATTGGCTGGATTTTTGCTAATAGTGGTAGATTTAGAACGGCGAATTCAATTATTGTTAGCGAAGATGAATGGTTTGGGAAAAACAAATGGCGAAGTCTTTGTTTTCAAAATGTGTCTGCATGATCCGCATTCTCAAGATCCAGTTGTATATGGTTTGGATAATATTGTTGCGTATTGCATGCTTGGAAATTCATGGCAACGAAAAAGCAAGCTCACAGCAGTGAGAATATTTCACGAATTCTTTCGCACAAAATTGGGAAAAACAAACATGCAATACTGACAATTCAAACTCAGGCATTACAAAACCTAATCATTGACTGGCCTATCTCGAACCCTTTGACCCTTTATACTTTGAAGTTTCAAATTGAAATGTAATGCCGAATCAAAACAGATTGCTAAAAATGAACAGGGTGTGACATTGGCACGGATAATAAAAACATCAACACATTTAACTACCAAGTAACTTCTTTTAACTTAACCATCAATTTTATACGATAATACTAAAGAGTAAATTGAGAAGATCATGTATTTGGATGAACATCAGTAAAATTGATTTTATTTAAAATTAATTTTGAAGTGATGTGGGTTATGTTTGAATGTTTTGATATAAAATCAAGTTAGAAGTCAAATTCAGTACAAAATTTTGAATTCAGCGCAAAAATTGCTCAAAGTTGCTTCAACCTAAAACCAATTCTGAATTCTTCTCTAATGTGAAACTGAACATGTGAAAATATATACAAAATCCATTCTGGACTCAATAAATTCCCAACACCAAACCAAAAACACACGGTATACTTCAGTAAGGTAACATGCATATGTAAATTATAAAATACTAGCAACACAATCTTGCCAATAAGAAGGAAAAACTACCAACTCACTCACCATCAAATGACTCAAGAATACAAAACTAAATATCATTCAATATTCTTAACAAAGACCTGCCGAATACTCTCCATCAACTATCCAAAGCAAGTATGATAATTTCAAAATAAGCAGCAGCAAAATTGATGCTTTGAAAATAAATGAAAAGTGTAAACTGCTTTCAACTCTCGGTCTGCTCTCTCAGCCTCCGAATGGTGCTCCGGACAGTGACAGCACTAGCAGTACTATCAAGAAGAAAATGCACAAACACATATCATATCTTCAATCACCATAAAACAGAAAACAATTAACTGTAAAAAAACAGAGTTGAGGAAGATTCTTACTTCAATGTGTAAGCACCTCCAGCCTTCACTTTTCCACAATCTTTGCAGCCCCAAATACCCACAGCCTTCCTCTTAACAGCATACTGAGCAAACAAACATATCATTAATAGTTGCCCTTAGGCCACAGCGAATAACAGAGAAGTTTATGACCCGTGATATATATTAAAACATATGCCTTTATTATAATTCTATGCTTGTTTAATTCTTAACTACACGTCTATACATAATATTAAAATGAGAAAATTACAGCAACACTCCTTGAGCTTTTATCAAATTACAGATAACCCCATCCTTTTTGATTTTCCTACACTAACCCCCCTCTAAGTTTGAAAACATCCCACTGACACTCCCTTATATGTTTTCACTTATAAGTTTGATAACATTACATTGACACTCCCTCGAATCTTACACTAAGACCCCCTCCCTACAAGGGAGGTGAATGTAATGGTTAAAAAAGCAGGGATGTTTGTGTAATTACACAAAACCTCAGGAGGTATTACTGTAATTTTCTCTATTAAAATTGATATATTATGTCAAAAAACTGGTGTAACTTGATCTTATCTCATATTATAGGGTGTGATTCAGATGAATAACTCTATCAAAATTTTGGATCAGTAATGACAAACACAAACTCATCCCACAAACACTCCTAGGCAATAGTGAAACCAAAAAACATTAGAAAGAAAAAAAGAATATACCTTTCCACAGAACTCACAGAAGAATTTACTGTGCTGACTAACTTCCATCTTCTTGATTTGCTTCCTTAAACTAGCACCATATCGGGTGCCTGAAATTTGAGACAGCATAAACATAAGCTATCACTTAGTTCTTTTTGGACACAGATACAAAAGGAAAGTAAATTTGTCTCTAGCAAGTAAAGGGGCATCATCAAACACAACAACAACCCTTGATTTAATTTGACATAGACCATGTTATTCTAAACCCACTAACATTCAAAAAATTCACTTTAGAACCGAAACAAACACAAACACCCAAGATATTCAACAACAACGAATGTAACCAACGACGTACCATATTTTCCAACAATACCGGCCTTCTTGGTTCTCTTGGTCTAGTCACATGCAAAAAAAAAAAAAAAAATAAATCAAGAAAAAATCACGAAATAAAAAAAACAAAAAAAAAAAAAAAATAAAAAAGAGAGAGAGAGAGAGAGAGAGAGAGAGAGAGAGAGAGAGAGAGAAAGAGAGAGAGCACCATTTTCGAGTGGCTATAAGAAGATGATATCGCGGCTGCCGAATAAGTGAACGAGGGTTTGCTGCCTGACTGAGAAGAATAACAACGCTTTTGAGGGTAGTTGGAGTAATGGGCCTATGTGAATACGATCCATGTGTAAGCCCATACCAGCTTGAAATAGTTCTTCTGTTTCCAACTCTAAAAAATAAAATATTAATATTTTCCTTTAAAAATTGACCATTTTGATCCCTGAATTGAATTTGTAAACCAGTGATTATTTAGTTTGTGAAAGAACATAAATTCTGATTTAATGTTTAAATGTATAAAAAGTGTGTCAAAGTTTGTAAGATTATTTTGTCATTAAATTTTATAATCTACATATCATCAATTTGAAATTAAGTTATATTTTTAAGTTTAATTTGATAATAAATTATATTTTCAAGAATCAATTGAAAGTTATTTTAATGTGTAAATTACATTATAATTAAATTTTATAATAAATAAATATTTTAGATTTATCTTATTTTTCCTTTCCTTTTCCCTTTCCCTTCCACTTAAGGTTGACAAAGTGGATCAACCCACTAAAAATGGGTCGGGCTAGCCCTAGTCCACCAAAAATGCAGACTGGCCGAGGCCGGCCCACTTTTGCAAAGTGGGTTGGAAATGCTAACCCACCCCACTTTAAGGTGGATTGGTGGGTCAGTGGACCAGCTCACCTATAAAATAAAAAATAAATAAAAATGTTAATTTTTAAAAAAAAGACAAAAAAATTACACTGTGAATCAAAGTTGTGAAAACCGATTCGATCATTGACCCGGTCGAGGTAGTGGATCAGTGGTCCAACCGGTGGGTCAGTAATTGGCCCGGTTTGACCCGGTCTATATTAAAAAAATTTAAATTATATTATATATAAATATATAACTAATATTATTTGATTAAGAAAAGTATAATAAAAAATTTAAAATAACAATTGAAGTATTAAAGTTAATAACATAATTAAAGTGTATTAATAAAAAAAAAAGAGTGTAAATAATAGCTACTTAAATTAAAACATAAATCCAGATTTTTTTTTTAAAAATGAGCACAAGGAGTAAAGTAAGCAATAACGTGGGTGCAAGAAGCAAATAGATTAATGAAACTTGGCCCAAAT
>CM023956.1:13673448-13687039 GCA_013407115.1 Glycine latifolia | reverse complement strand
TATAAACTGGTAATAATGGTTTGTATGGCAAGTATATGTAAATCAATTAAACTACGTTATTGAATAACGCGTTAACATTTCTATTGATAAATTATTTTCAAATACTTTTTTATGTTTTTCTTTTACATTTTTTTTAAAATTAACAAGGACTTTATTTGAACCTTCATTTTTTTTCTTGAAAAAAAAATATAAATATTTAATAAATACGATTTAAAGCGAAGTAGAAGCGGTCGTTTCAACTTTGCTGTGAATGCTCCAAAGCACTTCCTCATCACAATTGCATTGTGAATATTCCACATGGTTGCCACAAATAGAAAGCACCAACAAGAACAACAAAAGAAGCAACCGTCTTTCCATGGCAACAACTTAGCACTACTCTTTTCCTTTTCTAAGTTAATAGCTCAAATAAATTGACATCACAATTGCCATACACGTTGCAATATACTATATCTAAATTAAGCTTAATTTCACATATCCCTAAACAAAGTTCTAGGAGTTATAAATAGGCTTTGCCAATTTAGATAAATTCAAACCATTAAATAAACAAATAAATAATGCCACTATTAACTATAAACTTATATAGTTAACTATTAACTAAATAAATGATTGGATAAAATAGGAAAAGCTCCCACCACAAACAATTTCGGGGGTGGAAACAGAGAAGAGGAACAGGATCAATTGAAGGAGGAATTCCAAGAGACTGAAAGAACCAAAAAAATTAGGGACTGAACTTGAGAAGGGAGTTAAAAGCGGTGTAAATGAAGGAAAGTGAGTCTGTCAAAGATTTTATTGATAGGCTTTTAAATGTGGTTACACAAATCAAGTTGCTTGGTGAAAAGCTCAAGATCAATGAGTTGTGTCAAAAAATTTGGTGTGTCTTCCAGAGAGGTTTGAGTTGAAAACTTCATGTCAAAGAAAATAAAGATTTTTCAGAAATATAAATTGCAGATCTTGTGAATGTTTTGCAAGCAACTGATCCTAGAGGACGGAAGAAGACATTGAGGGTGCTTTTGTGGCACACACAAAAGGAAAAGCCCAAAGCTACAAAAGTTTTGGGTAAAAGCCATTTTTTGAGGAGGAAGAAGGCAACGAGAAATGAGGAGGTTGGAAAAAAAAATTCACCTTGCCCCCAAGAATCAAATGTAGGGCCTGTGTTCCAACATAGATCTACATAGTGCATACATCGATCTTTTTTCAACAAAAGAAACAAAAAAACAAACAGACAATTAAAAGAAAAACAAAAAAGAAGAACAACGACATGAGCTTTATACACATGGCATCAAAAAAGACAAATAAAATAAAATAAAAAGAGACTCCCTGCCCTCTCCACATACCTACCAAAAAGACTTTGAATAAACTGTCAAGTGTCCACTGATTACCAAAGAGAATCCATCAATAAAAATCCTATCACTTATCAAGTGGACAAGTATGAGGACAAAGTGACAAAGAAAGCTAAAAAGGTTTGCAAGGCAAGTTGCTAGAATGGATCATTACCATAATGGGTCATCAAACAATGAAGTAGCAACGTCGCGATGAGTCGATGACGAAGTGCAGAGCTCGATGGCAAAAAAATAGAGGTCACTGCAGAGCTCGACGACGAGATGCAGAGGCCGCCGGGTCGACGATGATGACGAAGCCGAAAGCTCGGACGGTAGACAGAAGCTCTCTACCTTTCTCGACTCTCAATCTCTCACTCTCTTCTCTCTCAAACTATCACTAATATTAGCCTCCCTCTGTCACTCTCAGCCACTCAATATTCAATAATATCTTTCTAATTTTTTATTATTTTTATTAGTAGTAAGTAAATCAAAGACTAAAGTGTGTAGCGTACTCAGGTCTCAGAGGCAGCCAGGCGCCAACGTCGTATTACTCGTGTCTTGTAAATGTTATTGGTGGGCTATTGGCCCGGTGGGCTGGCCCGGCCCAGCCCCAATTTTGGCCCACATTTTAGTGGGATAGGGTGGCCCAGCCCGTTTAGTCAGTGTGGGTTCAAAACTTCAATTCAACCCACATTTTTTCGTGGGCTAAACGGGCTGGCTCATCGGGCTAGGCCCGTTTTTTGTAAACCCTACTTCCACTTTTGTTTTTCAACCTCTCGTATTTATCACTGAGTTCATTATCACCAACCCCAATTAGTTTGGATTAAAGGTGTTGTTGATGTTGATATAAATTATATTTTAGATTTATAATAAATTATTTAAATTGTGATATAAAGTAAAAAAAAATACCAATTTATGAAATAAGCTAAGTAGTAGGAATTAGAAAAGGAAAATATAACACTTTAAAATTAAATGGCTACAGGCTCTGGTTTCTCGTTCTCTACGGGTTTTATGAATGGCTCGAGCTTAGGCAACGAACCACCAGATGGTAGCGGTGGCAATAATGGTAATGGTGTCGAAAAACAAAAGACTTCCTTTCATGACAAGGTTTTGGAAAATAAATCAGCGATTGCAGCATGCCCTAAGTGGATCTTATTAAGGAAAAGCTAGCAACTATTGAATATGAGGGAGGCAATCCTTTGAAATCCATGGTTATCATTGCAGATTCTGTATTTGACGGTTTGTGCACCCCTTGGCAAGATGCTCTTGTCATCAAGCTACTAAGGAAAAATGTGGGACTCACTTTGCTACGTGATAAGGTCTCCAGGATATAGAAACTTAAGGCAGGATTCAAAATGATGGATATTGGTAATGCCTATGAAGCACGGACACTTCCAAAACCAGAGAGAATCACGTCCGACACGATCCAACACGACGACACGCGCCAACACGGTGTCAGACACACGGTCAACACACATTTGAACTGTTTAAAATTTGCTACTGCTTTCTTGAAATTGCTACTTGCTACTGCTTTCTCTTAATGATGATATGGACTATTTAGTTCTTATCTTCTCCATTGATGGGTATTATTAGTTAGTTTAATTTTTTATGTTAAATTATTGAATATTAAATAAAATATACACTATATAAATTAAAAATATTATTTAATATTAAAACGTGTCCCAACGTGTCAAAATTCATAATTTTTTAAGATTAACGTGTCGGAGAGTCGAGTTGTGTCGTGTCACGTGTCGCGTGTCGATATCAGTGCTACATAGCGTAATGCTTATTTTATGGCAAAGTTTGATATTTTGGAGGATCGTAAAAAGTTCATGGAGGAAGGGTCGTGGATGGTGTTTGATCACGTTGAGAAGATGTTGGTATAGATATGTTTCCCTAGTCTTAATCTAGTTTATTATGATGAAAGCACGTTGTTAGCTCTGGCGGCTACAATAGGAAACCAATTCGAGTTGATGCAAACACAAAAGACATTCAAAGTGGCCGCTTTGCTAGAGTTTGTGTTGAGAATGACCTCACAAAATCAGTTGTAGGTTGAGTTTGGCTAACAGGTTTTTGCTACAAAGTGGAGTACGAAGGACTCCATAGAATCTGCTCTCATTGTGGCTCCTATGGCCATTTTTCTCGAGAATGCCGCCATTTTTCTAGAGAATGCCCCAATCAACTAAGCAACAACACCAACAAGGAGAAGATATGAAGGAAGCCTTCGGTCATCCTATGCAAGCAACACCAATTATAGATGACAATCTCCAACCATCTGTGCCCTTAAAACCTACTGCATTGACGGTGGAAAGAGATCCCCAAAGGGCCAAGGATGCTGCAATAAATAACAATGATCTTGTCATTAGTACAGAAAATAATCATATTGGCACACAACCAATTCACGTTAATATGTAAACGAAAGATTAGGAACCGTTACACGTTGATTGGTTGGTGGTGAAAATGTAGGAATCGCGAAAAGATTAACGCAAAAAAATAGAAAGATTACAAAGATATGATGGCTAATTTAAAGGAGACAGTTACTAAACTGGGAGCCAAAGGTACAACTGCAGGAAAAGGAAATATTCTTCACAATCAAAGGGATGGAACCCTAAACAAGATTGAGACCAACAAATCCTTTTTTCCTCCAAAGAACAAAAGGCCAAGGAATTCTATGAGCAATCATAGCACCACAACGTGGAAACTCCTCCAAAATGACATGATTGGAAAGTAGCCAGTGAAAAATCTAGCACTTGATCCCCAACCTAACACTCAACCAATTAATGACAGTGGTCTCACCACTAATGAGATAGTAAAGGAAAGTGGAATTCAATCAATAGGAGACAAGAATGCCATGACCGATACTCATGTAAATGATGTGGACAAAATGAATGAAGAAACTTATGTCCAAGACAAGGACATGGTGTTATCCTCATTCCCAAAGAATGTTGTGGGTAACCCTGACACCACGTAGGGACCTACTCCCCACATTCCCCATCCATAATGTTTCCATGAATATGTTTCTTGATTTCTCTATAAGCATTCAGGGAGCTATTGGTTGTGTGACTAAAAGGAACATCAAACATTTGGTTAAAAGCCAACAACCTTCTATGTGGTTGCTTTTCGAAACTCACATTTAGTTCTCAAGTCCAAAATTTTTGGGACTCCTTGGGGTATCATTCAATTTTTTTTCTAGGAAGCTAGAGGGAACTCTGGGGGCATTTGGATACTTTCTAATAGAAATGATATCAATTTTATGTTGGTTGACTCTACTACCCATGTAATAACTTTCTCTCTGTTTAAGATGAATAATATTTGGTACTGTTATGCAATTTATGGGTCTCCTAACCCCATGGCTTGACTCTCCATGTACGTGGGATCATATTTCCACCTTAGGAGACACTATTTCAAGCCCATGGCTTCTTATGGGTGACTTCAATGAAATCACTAATTCCACAGAGGTCTCAGGTGGTCCTTTTAATGTTACAAGGGCTTAAAATTTAAGTAATACAATATCTACATGTGGTATGATTGATATTGCTACTGTTGGTGGCTTATTTACTTGGGGAAAGAATGTGCAAAATAGGGGGCATGTTATGTTAGAAAAAGACTTGATCAAGGCTTGTCTAACACATATTGGAGACTCACATTTCCTCAAGCCATGATTGAGCTGCTTCTATCTCACAACTCTAATCATAACCCGTTGATGATGTATTGCCACAAAGCACCTAGTAAAAGGGTCCCTGCTTTCCACTTTCAGGCATGCTAGACTACTCACCCAAATTATGAGCATCTTGTTAACTAGACATGGAGGAACACCATAGGTGATGTCATGTGCAAGTTGGGAGGCATTCAAAAATCTGGCCTTTTCCCCAAAGGGGGCAAAAAAAAACATTTATTTACCATTTGGGGGCAATTTTAAAAAAATTTCCGGATTGGGGGTAAGTCGTGCCACGTGTCACGACTTCTTTTTTTTTAAAAAAAAAATAAAAATTGGTCGTTAAAATTTGGTCACTAATTTCGGTCTCTAATTCCGTCGCTAACACTTTTTGTGACAGAAATATTGTGGTTTTTATGTTTGCGACCAAAAATTCTGTCGCAAAAAGTGTTAGAGACTGAAATTAGCGACTAAATTTTAGCGACCAATTTTTATTATAAAAAAAAAGAAGTCGTGACACGTGGCACGACTTACCCCCAATCCGGAAATTTTTTAAAAATTGCCCCCAAATGGTAAATAAATGTTTTTTTTCCCCCTTTGGGAAAAAAACCTTCTTCTTCTCTAAAATTCAATAAAGAGACCTTCGGGGATATTTTCAGGAAGAAGTGTCTGATGGAAGCTAGAATTCGAGGAATGCTTTAGCAACTCCATATTAGGGTTACCTTTGACCTGATTTTGTTTCCAAAAAATCTCCAAAAAAATATAATAAAGTGCTTGCTCAAGAAGAAATTCTTTGGTATCAAAAGTCGCACGAGAATTGGATTAAGTTTGGAAATAAAAATTCTAAAATTTTCCATACTCAAACGGTGATTAGAAGGAGGAAGAATAAAGTTATAGGTCTATTTATTGAAGGAGTTTGGTGTTTAGATGATTATATCTTGAAGAATGAAGCTCACAATTTCTTTAAGAAATTATTTCAACAAACTAACAGGCGCCTATCGGACAGTCTCTATATTACTACTTTCCCAATCATGAGTAATGATTGTTGTGTTCGCCTTCTGCAACCAGCGTCTATCGAGGAGGTAAAAGAGGCAGTGTTCTCTATAAACCCTTATAAGGCTCCCGATATTGATGGCTTTCAACCAATATTTTACCAGAAATAATGCATATTGTGTCTCATGAGGTTTGAGATTTAGTCTTTAATTTTTTCATGACTAGGAATATTCCTCCTACTCTAGTTGAGACTCTTATTGTACCCATTCCTTTCTCCTACATCTCTCAAGGAATTTCGTCTTATAAGCCTATGTAACATTCTTCTTAAAATTATTTCCAAAGTTCTTGTCAACAGAATCTGTCCCTTCTTGGACTCAGTCATTGGACCTCTCCAAAGCAACTTCATACCTGGGAGGGGAACAACTGACAATGCTCTTATTGCTCAAGAAGTTATTCATCAAATGCACAAGAAGCAAGGTAAAACCGACTACCTTCTTTTTAAAATAGATTTCAAAAAAGCTTATGACAAGGTGGATTGGAATTTCTTTAGAAAAACTATGGAGGAGTTGACTTTCCTAAAAGAGCGACTACTCTAGTGTTGAATTGCACCACTACTACCAACTTGTCTCTAAAGTGGAACAGTGAAATTCTTAAGAGTTTTACCCTTAGAAGAGGCCTCAGATAGGGCGACCCTATGTCACCTTATCTCCTTTTATTTTGTATAGAGATATTGGCTATGATGATTTAGGAAAAGGTCTCTAGTAGAGAGTGGCACTCTATGAAAATTTCAAGTAATGGGCCAAAGATATCTCATTTCTTTTTCACAGATGATTGCCTCCTTCTTGTGAAAGCAAGTTAGATAAATTTTGTCTAGCTTTGGGTTTGAAGATCAATGTCCAAAAATCAAGATTCTTAGCTTCTAAAAATGTTCCATCTAGGAAGCTTTCAAAGTTCTTGTCCATCATTCACTTTGGACACACTACAAACTTGGGTAAGTACCTGGGTTTTCCCTTCCTGGCAAGGCTAGTTAAGAAGAATGATTTTTCATTTATAATGGACATAATTAATGGGAGATTGCAGGTTGGAAGAGCAAAATGCTTAACCATGCTAGTCGAGTATCCTTAGCTAGGTCAGTTATATCTGCTATACCCTCTTACACAATGAAGAATCTTTGGATTCTTGAAGGGGTGTGTAATGATATAGATAAGAGCATCTATAGATTTATTTGGGGTAGTTCTCATAATCACTGGGTGGATTGAAACACTGTTACACATAGTAGAAACAAATGAGGGGTTAAGAGTTAGGCAGACCCGCAATTCAAATGTTGCTTTGTTAGGGAAACATTCTTGGTCTCTCATTTATGAACCTCAAATTATGGGTTCAAATTGTTAGAGACAAATACTTTCCAGGGATTGATCTGATGCATGCTTCGTTGAGGAAAGGTAATTCATATTTTGGGAAATCCATTTTCAAGCTTTGGAAATTCTCAAACCCATGTTTTAGTATAGGGCGGGTAAAGGAGAGATGTCCTTATTTTATGCTCACTGGTTGGATGAGGGTCCTATATGTGAAGAATTGGACTACGTGCACACAAGTGATACCCAACTTCATATTAAAGATGCTCACGTTGATGGTTGTTGGAGATGGGGTGATATCTACTCTCTTATTCCCTTGGATATTAAACGCAAGATGTTATGTATTGTTCTGGATGAAAATACTGATGACCTTTTCTCATTTGGGGACCATCCAATTCCGGTACCTACACTGCTAAGTCCGCCTACGAATGGTTAATGCTTGAGCCTATCAATCATTCAAGTTTCACGGGGAGCTGGAACTGGGTTTGGAAGCTTAATATTCCAGAGAACATAAAACTATTCATATGGCTTATCCTCCATAAAAGCCTTCCCACTAACCTTTTCCACTTTAAGCGGCATACTTAGTTTGTTTCCTCTTATTGCAGGTGCAAATTGGAAGATGAGACCACAATTCATCTCTTTCGAGATTGTGCTCAAGCTAGGCAGATTTGGCAACCTCTTGTCTTTGACACCAATCCTGGGTTCTACAATCGGGATGATAACAACTGGTTCTAAACTCAATTGTGCAATAACAATGGAATCCTCTTTGGTTGTACGTGTTGGTTCATCTAGCGAGCAAGAAACACACAAGTCTTTGAAGGTGTGGTTTGATCTCACTGGTATACCTGGTCTCAGATAAAAACAACCCTTGATGTTCTGCAAGCTTCAAATCAGACGACAGCTAGTTGACCTCAGCGGCTTATATCTTGGCAACCCGCTCAAGACAACTTTGTCAAGATCAATTCAGATGGCAACTCAGCGGGAAATCTTGGAACATCTAGCTAGCTTTGCCAATCTCGATCGTTTGAGATACCTTGGGCCAATGACTTCTTGGTTATTCAGGAAATTATGGCTATACAACAATCATGAATGTAGAATTAAAAATAATTTACAATGGCCTCATCTTAACTTGGAATGCTGGTTATAAGCAAGTAATTTGTGAAACTGATTCTTTATCAGCGCTCAAACTTATAATAGAAACTATTTCTGTTTAACACCGTCATGGTTCTATCATAAACCGTAGCAAAAGCTTCACAGAGATGCAATGGCAAATCACTTTCACTCACACCTTGCGAGAAGGAAACCAATGTGCGGATTGGTTGGCAAAACATGGAGCCACCAATGATGCCTCCTTAGTAGTGTACTAGTGTTGGATTCTTGTCCCTTGGCTATAGCTCCCTTACTGCCAGCTGATGAGATGCAAACAGCCTTCTCTAGGAGTTAGTCTGTTTTGTAATTTCTACATGATAAAAAGAAAAGAAAATGAGGGCAATAATTTGGAATTTTAGATTGTCACTATTCAGAAATTTGAGTATTCAATAAGTATTTGCATAGATTTAGTAATTAAATTTGGGAACACAATTCTTAGAAAGGGGGAGAGTGTTATATGTGTGCATCATATCCCGATATTATTTTATTTACCTCAAATATAAAATAAACATAACATATATTTTTGATAAAACTAGTTGATTGAGTGAAAATTTATAAGCTAGGAACTGAAAACTACAAGTTAGCGGATTTAGTTAAAAATATTTGATAAAACTAATTAATAAATGTCAAATAGCGTAAAATGTTATATTTAATATTTTTACATTTTAATTTATTTCTAATAACTTATATTCTTAAAAAGTAGAATAGTAATTTTAAAATTTGTATTATAGAAAAGGTAAATATTTGATATTTTACTCATATTGTTTAAACTCAAAATTTTCATTTTTTAAAAAATGAAATGAAATAAATTTTATTAGAATTATATTTTTAAATCATTTTTTTTACATTTAAATATTTTATTAATGACATTATTTTAAAATAAAAAATAAAAGTGTTTTTTTTTTATTTATAATTTTCCTAAACATGTGTTTTTATATTTATATAATAACAACTTGGATGTGTGTTGCATCACTATGAAATATTATACAAATCAGATCTTTTGTTTAAAACTAAATATATATTTGAAATTCTATTTAAATTGAATCATAATTAAAAAAGTAAAAATAATTATATTTGTACAAGAATTACTTAGATGTATCTGTCTCTCACTTGCATATTGTGAAATGTTCCTATCCTAGAAATGATATGGCTATATTTGGTAAGGTATTTGAAGAACTTATAAGTTATTTTGACCAAAATAAATTTGTTTGGTACACGAGCTTATTTTAGTAGTTTTTTTTTTCTTTTCATAATCTACTTCTAAGTAGCTTATTTTGGAAAATAAGCTAGAGTAAAAGTTACTAGCTTTTTGTTCTCAATTTTATTCTTACTATTTTATTTGAAATTATGTTTTACCTTTTTATTCAATTTAAAAACCCTCTTATCATTTTCTTACGATTTGGAAAGCTTCTTTCGATTCTTTGATCTAATTTACTATTCTTACATGAACACAACAATGAACTCATCAATTGTCATCGTCACAATGTTTGTTAAGGTTAGAAATTATTTGAATAATATCATTTTTACATTATTCGTTGAATTATTCTTACCTTTTAATTATATAACCTAATTTAAATGAAATTTCAAATATATATGATTAATTTTAAATAGAAGATCTAATTTGTATCATGTTTCGCAGTTAAGTAAGTGAGAGACGTATACATCCAAAATTTTCTTGTAGAAATAGAAAAATAAATGTTTAAAAAATTATAAAAAAATACTTTTTATTTTTTGTTTTAAAATAACATTATTAATAAAGTATTTAAATGTCAAAAAATGCTTTTAAACAATGTAATTCTAATAAATTTTATTTCATTTAATTTAACTTTTTTTTAAAAATGAAAAATTTAAATTTAAACAATATAAATAAAATGAAAATATTTTGAGTAAGACCAATATACACTTTTTTTTTTGTGTGTTTTTGGGTTAGATGTTGCCTGCCGCTAGGGTGCGATTCTACCTCCCGGCGGTTGTGCGAAAAGAAATTTTAGGAGTGAATAAGAATAAGACTCGAATTGGTGGCTAGTTGCAGCAACAACAACGATAACATTACCATGTCGTGCAAACCCTTATCGTTAATGGCAACCCCACTCCAGTTTCAGAGGCCAGCCATTTATGATGGTGATGTTCAAAACCAACACAATCCCACGGAATTCCAGATTCTCACTTCATCACATTTTCGGCTTCCCGATGGCTGGGTTGTTGAGGAAAGGCCCCGTGCATCTAACCCTTCTCACGTTGACAGGGTATATACCTCTTTTTCTTTCCCAAACATCAATTATTATTATTTATTCATGCATGCATATGTCACTCCTATACCCACGTCCATTCAAATGTTAGTGCTACGTTTTAAATTTTCACAAAACACTATAGACAAAAAGGAATTTTGAATTTTTCACCTTAATATAAATAACTCTCCCTTTATTGCCATTTAGTGCAAATAATGTTATTTGCTAAGGTACCATCAGGGCGTGCCATGGTTGGTAGATATGGCCAGGGATCGATTCTCGGACCTGGGTGTATGAAAAAAAATATTTTTCTATTGGGAGAGGTGTGTTACTTAAATGGACTTCCATACTTCGATAAATTAGTTTCTAACCCTAGATCGGGGGTTATGTTGGGTTCAACAACAACAAAAAATGTCTTATGATGTGGTGTGACATGGTTGATAGATAACCATGTCATTTAAGTATGTGATCAGCGGTTCAATTTTCAGGTTTGTCTTTACGAAAAATGTTAACTCCTTAAATGGATTTTTGTATCTCGATAAATTTGTTTCTGACCTGGACTGGGGTTACCAAAAAATGTTATTCTCTTAAGTAGACTAAGTCACACTAATTCAACCATATTATAATCAACACACAAAAAGATAGGGAAGCTATTTGTTGTCCTTTGCTGTTTTTCATAACTTCATTTTTACAGCTAGCACATTTGACATTTGGGTATTTTTCCCGATTTTGCAAGGATTTGATTTTTTTTTTAAATCTTGTTTGTTCAGTATTACTATGAGCCGGGCACCAGAAGGCAGTTTCGTTCTTTGTTATCTGTTCAGAGACATCTAGCAGGAGAAACAAGAGACTGTGTTGTTTCTAAGAGAAAGGTATCAAAAAATTAAAACAGAGTTCTAATTTCGTATTTTGTATCTTTTGCAAGTGTCTTTATATCATCAGTAACATTTGGAAATAAAAGTCATGATGTTTGAAAAGACAATGGAGAATAGAAACATTGAACATTTTCATGTTTAGACATAATTTTCCAAACACAAAGCCCATATCTTCACTTGCGTGCCAATACTGCTACACACACAGATCACCATGGAAAGTACCTCATTCATTAAGCTAACTAATGATTGGATTGTTAAGGAGAAAACCCTGTAACAATATTATAATAAATAAGCTTAAAGTTACAAAGAAGAAATGGGTTCTGTATATCTTTTGGTATCAGAGCCCAGTTTGCTCACCTCACAGCATAGTGTGCATGCACTACTACTATCTGACTGGATTGACGCAGTAGTGTGAGTGCTGAATTGGCTGGATGCCATGTGAGACACAAGGGTCATTCACACCCCTTATCAGCCTGATTATTAAGTTCTCTACATTTGCTAGGTTTTGGTTTGGATATGGATTAAATAGAGCATATTTTGCTACTAGAAGATAGACACATGGACACGAATTTGATTAAACACTTTGCTATTGCCTTTTTTTAAAAAAAATCTATTTATCTTTGATGTAATTAGCTCAATATTTGACAATATTGATTTTACATAGTAATGGTTAAACTATGCTATCTGAAGTTTTGGTCTTTAGTCGAGCTGAATGACATTGTATGATCCATGTAACCGTCCTTATCCTGTCACTAGTTTATGAGAAATGCCTTGGTTTCTGATTATGATTGTGTATGAAGTTCCTCCCTTTTGTCCTCTTTCAGATGATTTTTTCTTTTCTTTTTGAACTTTCCTTTTTGGCAATTATAATTTTTAAGTGAAATTTGCCACTCTTATTTGAAGATGCAACACAAACACAGCTGTGTGTAAAAACGTTATGGTATGCCACTTGTCCCTCTCCAATGTACCTAAAAACTGTAATCAAGCCAGGAGGTGTTAGACACTAAGACTTGTGGCTGAAAGTTTTTTCAATGACTTGATTTAGATCTATATTTTCTTCAGAATTTTATTGAATCTGGGTCTGGACAGCAGTGGAATTCCTTGAGAGCTGTTGAGAATTTTTTATCAGGAGAAAATGCTTGTACAGCCACACCCAAGGTGCTAAAACCAACCAAGCAAGTTATTTTTGGTTTGACAATTAATAATGTGGTGGTATCAACATATATCTGCATATCTAAATCTAATTTGTGCTTCTTTTTCAGTCAGCAGTGAAATTAGGCACTGGAGAGAAAAGAGCTTGTGGTGTGAGAAGTATCCGAAAACCTGTCCATAAACGCTCTTCAGTAGCAGAAGCTGAGAAAATGACTCCAAAGTACTTGAAACACTCTATTCAATCTGCAGTGAGTTTCAAAACTACATAGACTTTATAATGACCAAAAACTGATCATGGATTCAATGTAACTAATTGAATGTCTTTTTAAGGGATTCTCAGAAGAAAACCAAGTTGGAGAAGGACAACAGAGCTTCCATGCATAACTTAACAGCACCACCCCCTGCAAAAGTAAGCTGGGTTCTGTCTGGTCCGGGGGGGTTCTGGAACCCTTCCCTTGACGATTCCATTGTACCAGAATCTGAAAAGCTGAAATGGTCCGAAGCATTTGTCCTATCCATCCATGATGATGGAGTTACTAATAGCTGAGGTAAGTTTGAAATAAGTTTATACTGCTTTCATGTGATTCAAGCCTTCCAAATCACTGAAAGTCACTTGTTGATTTCCATTCAGCTTTGCAGAGTTCACAATGGAGATGACTGGAAATATTGGTGACCATGTGCTGATACTATGAAGCTTATTTTGTAGATGGGAATAGGATTAACCCTATATGCAGATGTTGTTCTATTTAACTGATTTTAATGATTTAGGTTCTATCTCTATAATCTTGGTACTTTTAACTTTTTCGGCAACTCACTCGAAATCTAATCTCTGGAATTTGTGACTTGTCCTGTAAGAACACAAAGT
>CM023956.1:13645991-13673048 GCA_013407115.1 Glycine latifolia | reverse complement strand
GTATTTTGCTCGGGGTTCATATGATTATATTTCATGCAATCACGCTTATTTATTTATTTATTAATTTAGTTGAAGAGAAAGTGGGGAAAAAATGGTAGATTAAGATTGACTTAAAAAAAATTATTATTTTTCTTTTATTTTCTTTTTAATTCAATTTTTTTTTCTCTTTGTTCATTTTTTCTCTACCATTTCAAACACATCATAAAGAAAAAAGAAAAAAAATAAAAGAAATATATAAAGTGAAAAAAGACTACATTATAAAATAAGGTCAAATGAAAATGTGTCTATTATTGATTGGTGCAAACTGGGTCATCAATTTGTTAGAGACAATTGGTGGGAGGGGGCATGATTAATGTTGTCAAAATTGAGAATATACGTAAAATCATGAGAGTTTCGTAGACTCGTAAAAGTCTATTTTAAACAAAAATAACATAAAAATTACCTATAAATATCATATCATAGAAATAGTTTAAATGTCCATTAATCCTCTAATAAAATAATCTCCAATAACATCACCACCATCATCTTCATCTCCATCATCTTCAAGTTCTTCCTCGGTTGAGAAGTGATCTTCAACATTGTCATTGAAAACCAAATTATCAATATCAAATGCATCTAAAGTTGGATCACTTACACTTCTTCCAACCAAGTCAATATTGTTTCTACTACCACTTTCACCTAGAGGTGCTTAACTTGGACATTGACATTGTCTTCATCAAAAATATGGTCTCCCTCTTCTATTATCTGCTCATCATTAGATTCTATATCTTCAAATGGAAGAGCAAGAGTTTTTCTTATTTGTCTACTTTTGAGCTTCAAGTTGTATATCACATAAACTAAGTCATTCATCTTCTTTTAATGCAAGCGGATTCTCCTCTTTGTATAAACCTATAAATAACATAAAAAAATCGAAGTTCAAAACTTAACTAAAGGGTAGAGTTTAAACTAAACAAAAATAAATATTAAAAAACACAAATAAAATCATTTCTACTATCCAAAACTGAATTTTCTACTTTTCTTCCCTCTTGTGAAGTACCAAACTTACTTTTTTTCCACTCTTCAGAATTGAACAACCTAATGCTTTCATTTCATGAAGTCAAGCTAAAGTCAAGTAAGCAGTTGCAAATCTAGTCATACCAAGTCTGACCAAGTCCCTCCAATTTGTGTACTACTTAAGCATGCTGATGAGCATTGTTCTACCATATATAGAAGTGGTTATCTTTCTTCCCTTTTTTATAGTCACTTCATAAACCTTCCAATGTTTCTCCAAGTCCTTAAGCATCAGATCAATGCAATGGGCAACACATGGAGTCTAATACAAATTTTGCCGAGTGTGCATAAATAATTCTCCCGCTGCTTTGAAATTTGCAGCATTATCAATAATCACTTGACCTATATTCTCTTCTCCAACAAATGTGACAACATCATCTAACAACTTAAAAACTTTGTAAGTTGTTTTTTAGATGTCAGAAGTATCTAAGGAATACTGTCCCTTTTGGATTGTTCACCAAAAAGTTACAAATTGAATGCCTTTTTTTATCCGTCCACCCATCAGACATTATTGAACAATCAGTTCTCTTCCACTCATCCCTAAACTATTGCATACTCTCATCAGTTTTATGCACTGCTTGTTCAAGAGTTTCTCTCTAACATCATGATAAGATGGAGGTTTATAGCCAAGTCCATATTTCCCGATCATCTCACACATCTTTAAAAATGCAGGATTTTTAATAGCATTGAATGTAATGACACTTGTGTAAAAAAATTCAGCAACTTGAGCATCAACTAAATGTTTATCTTTTTTTTTTCCATCAATTGATTCAAGGTTTCTTAAACACTGACACTCCCACTAATTGCATTACCTTTATTTCCTTTTGAATCAAAACCCCTTTGTCCTTGCAAGTTGGTTGCCTCCACCTCTTCAGCACTTCCTTGATCTTCGTCAATACTATTTAATCTCCTTTTCTTTTGTTTTGTTACTTTAGATTCAACAACAATTTTCATCATCAGTAATTTAATCTCATCTGGCACCGTAGCACAAGGCTCAAAATCTTCTCTAGTTCTGACAAGATGACGCTTGAATCTGAAAACTCCACCGCTCATAGTCTTTGAACAATACTTGCATTTGACTCTCTTACCATTCCCATCAACATCAATCCTATGTTTCCACCCAATATCAGTCCTATTCCCAGGGGCATTTCAGCTTTTACTTCTAGCAACCAAAGAAGAGACATCTGCAATTGTATTAGTATCTCCACCAGTTGAATTGGATCCACTTCCACTCATTATAACAAACTAATAACAGAGAACATATAGGAAGTTACTAACAAGAGGACGCAACCACTCAAGATCCACGACATTATCATACACCAAAACCAAACAAGGGAAAAATCAATGACATCACATTTGTTCCTCCAAATAAACAAGGGCAAAATCTATAAAAAAAAAAACCACTTTTATATTTTGGTAGAAAACCACAATCACGATTCCTCTAAACCCAACCTTTCAAACCAGTTTATATCCTATTTAACTCAATCTTTTAAACATATTTCTTAATTTGTTACCCATTTTATTAGGTAATAGCAATCTTTAAAATATTATAGCATGAGTTGGAAAATGGAAATCATGACAAGACAACACCCGTATATAAACTATTAGTATGTAAAGCACCTTTAATATCTACTTAGACTAACTAAGTCTGTCATAAAATCCCCTTTGAAGTCTCTCACAAATCCAAGTCTTTCAAACCAATTCATATTGCCTTAAATCCTAAGTTTCAAACTATTAATTAACCCTTATATTTAATTTTTTTAAACAAAAAAAACTTGAGCTATCTATCTCCAAACGAAAACTGGGGGGGTTTGCTAAGAGTTGACAGGGCTTTCAATCCCCTCATTCCTATAGCATGCAAAAAATAACAGAGACACAAGCAAGGAATTACACAAAACTGATATTAAAAATAGTCACTAAAACAATAAAAAAGAGGAATGACAATAATGACAGTGATTAAAAAATATAAAAAAATAAGGTCATCATAATTGTAAAGGGAGAATCCCTAATGAATGAGATGCATTGGATGAAAAACAAAAGGCATTACCTCCACAGATCCACTTTCGATTCGCAGTTCACACCACGACACTGTCACGGCGTCGCCACTGCCACCACATAGACACAGGCCTTTGCTTTTCCAGCCAAGTGAGGCCTCCGCTTTCACCTAAGGGCTAAGGCCTTCCTTTTCGCAGTCGAATGCTAAGCGAAGAGAGCAGACATGAAATGAAGGGATGAGGAAGAAAGAAAATTATGAATGAAAACAGACGAGGTGAGGAAGAAGAATGAAAAATCAGACACATGAAATGAAGTCGTTTTTCCTTTTAACAAAATCATGAAATTGGATCAAACTCACGATTCTACTCTGAATCTCACGAGTTTACTCTGATTTCGAGTCTACCTATGATTTCACTCACGGAGACTCACTAGAAACGTAAAATCGAACAATTCTATAAGTAAAAACTTGATTTTGATAACCATGGGAAGGATTATATTTTCTAGTGGCAATGGATAGAATTGATTAGAACAATCTGAACCAGTGAAATCTAGGTTTGATACTAATATTTAAATTTATGATGGATCATATAACATTTAATCTTTTTTAGAAGATTTTGATGTCTGTAGGTTGTCTGTGGATCACTGATATTGATCACGAAATTTTCATTTCTCATAAGAGATCAAAAGTAACTTTTAATACACTTAGTATTGTTTGTTTGGACATAAAAAGAGTGGAAGAAAAGAACTAAATTTTCAAAGTTTGTTTAAGAGGAGAAATAAGAAAGAAGTTATTTTTTTAAGATCCACCAAACAAATATTTTATTTTTAAGACTCTGATAGAATAAGTTTATCCAATAGAGTTTTATGAGGTAAAAAACAAGAAAAATAAATGAAATAAATTTCTCTATAAATAAAAGTAACTTATATATAAATATGTAGAATTTTTTTTCATTTTTTAAAGAAATTATATAAAAAATTATACAAATTATCTATTATTACTAAGTTATACATTTCACAATAGATAGCCCTATATCCCCTATATATACCACATAAAATGAAGGCCACGAAAATATCAAGAAGTTTAGCTATATACCTTCCATCATTGTATAATGAATGCTAACATGAACTTGCATATATTATAACATTATAAAAATAAAAATAACAAACTTGACAATATTATTTCAAATTCTATATTAAAAATTATTATAAAGTTAAGAATATTATTATCAACTTTCAAATTAAGCCAATAGCAATATTGTTTATTTCCACTTATTAGAAATAAAATTTAAAATTTAATAAGTTAAATTTCTTTTAAATTCAAGTTCTTACTTACCCTATTATGTCAATTACACCGATTGACAACATTCACTTTTCCGGATAATAAATTTGTGAAGTAAATAAAAAATAAATTGTGTTAGTCTCAAATATAAATAAATTTTAATTATTTTTATTTAATATTTTTTTAAAATACCTTTCATCCTTCATTTAATTTATTTTCAATAATTCTCTTTTTTTTATATGAAGTTTTAAGAAAAAAACAGTTTAGTAAAAAAATTTATCTTTTAGATGAATTTGGTAAAATTAAATCAGGTTAAGCAACATTCTTAACAAGCATAACTTATGTTTTCCTCCTCATATTTTAGAATTGGAGGGAGGGAGTTAGAGCTCTCAAAATGATTCCAAACCCAAGGACCAACTGAGCCGACTACAAGTTTGGGTTGGATTAGGTCAAAAAAGGAGAAAAAATTATAAGTGATAGTAAACTTGACTCGACCCATTCGAGTTGAACTTGTGGTGGGCCAATCCATCCCAGCTAAAAAAATATTAGTATTTTGTAATTTTTTAAAGACTTTAAAGTGTTTTTGTTCATTTAACCAAAAAGAGAGTAAAACTCACCTAAAATATACTTTTAATATTTTACAATATTGTTTAACATTATTTTATTTAGTGTTTTGTTCAAGAAATTTTTTAATTTTTTTGGTTATTATAGTTCTAGGCTTTTAGCTTGTGATAATATGTCTTGTTATTATGTGTGAATAGTGGAAGATTTAATTTAACTAATATTTTTTTAATTCATTCAAATTTTTTTAAAATGATTTTTTGTTGAATTTTCTTTAAAAAACACATTTTTATTATTTTAGGTGGTTTGGAGGGTCAACATGTTTAATCTACAACCTGTGATAGGTCAAACCAGACCACTTTTTTTTTTCTTTTTCTTGAGATCAACTTTAAGTGGGTCGAGTTGCAGTGACCAATTTACTCCCTCTATTCCTATATATAAAATTTAAGTTTGAAATTTTGTTGGTTCTTTTTTATAAGACTCAATATATAATATTTCTTTTATTAGTTATATTTATATTAGAAACATCTTTAATTAAAAGAAGAAAGATAATGTATTGATAAACAATTAGAAGATACAGAAGTAGTATAGACAATAATAATTTTAATAAATGTTATAAATTCAAGATAAATTTATTATTATAAACTAAATTAACTAATTTTTTATTAGTATTAATTAATTAGGGTACCAGATGTTATAAATACCAACTAATGAAACCCTTGTTGGCTAATTTGTTGAATCTCGTGGGTGGGCCATACATAGAGCATTGTGCCAAGAGCACCACGAATGAAATGAACAAGGACTGATTTGGAAAGAAGGTTTGAATACGAATTGACCTAAAAGGGGCAAGAGATTTGAGGGAAATGAAACAATGGAAGAGAAATGTTACATAGAAAATGCACTAGTGCTTTCAGCATCTAGAAGTGGCGACAACAACATCAAGTCATCGCGGTCCCACTCCAAGTTCGGAGGAGGCCTGTGTTTGAAATTTGATGACCATCTTCAGAACGAACAAAAACTGATTCAAAATCCCACCATTCCAATGGAATTGCAGATTGTCAGTTCCCAACATTTTCGTCTTCCCGATGATGGTTGGTTGGTCGAGAAAAAGCCTCGTCCTCCTCTGAGTCTCGCTTTGACAAGGTGTTTGCTTTGCCTTTGCCACCCATCAATTCATGCATGCATGCATGTCCCATATGATATAGCACCATGCACAACTCATGCCATGTGAACCCCTCCATTATGACTAACTCTCCCTACATTGCAATTCATTAATGTTATTCTCTTAGTTACACGTATGATAATTAACTCACAAAATATATGGAACCAATATGATTTAATTCCTTTGTTGTGCTTCATTTCTACACTATTTGGCTATTCTTCTTCCCCTTTTTACTAGGATTTGATCTTCTTTTTTCAAATCTTATTTGTTCAGTATTACTATGAGCCAGGCACCGGAAGGATGTTTTGTTCTTTGTCATTGTTAGACTCTTGGCAAACGTACCAATTGTCGTTGTAAGTTACAAAATTTATAAAAGTTCGTATTCATAGGAACTTGAGCTACTTATTTTTTCCAAATAAAACTTAACAGTTTAATAGTTATAAACAAAGAGTATGGTCGAAGTTTTGATGATTTTACGAAAATAACGAAAAATAACTAAAAAGTACGGAAACTAATAAAATGAAATTAATTAAAGAGAATGTAGGATTGAGTTTCATCATTCATACCCTCAGTATCCAATTAATATTACCATGTATAAATCATTTTCTATTATTATTGATACACACATTAATTCACCCCGAATCGATCCCTCGCAATCGAGAATTCTAAGGATATTTACCGAATATCGATCCCTCGAATACGAAGAAAATAACACAGCATTACAATCATAATCATGTGCTATTTGCAATCTAAACGTTATGCTCTATCCTTAACAATGTAACGTAAAGAATAAAATCATTTAGTTCAAATTCTAAGAGTACTTTCTAGTTAAACTTAGAATCCAATTTCATGAAACTAGTGATCAAGTAGAATCAAACATTAAGAACATAATGAAATTACCAATAATAAATAGAAAAGACTTACGCATAAATAAATATTAAAACAGATACTTAAGGGTAGAAGATTACATCCAATCTTTAAGAGAAGTTAGCCAATCATTGTGGAGAGCACACCCTTAATGGAAGAATTGATGAAGGGAACCATTACTGCTTCTTTCCGGCAGAGTTTCCACACTAATTCCTCACTTCTCTCACTCTCCCTAAGCTATCCTCAGCTAAAATTACGTTCCTAAGCTTAGAAAATTCGTCCAAGGCGTTAAAGCCTTAATAGTGAAGAAAGGTCATGGGCCTGGACGAGTTCTGAGCCATTTTGCTTTTGACACCTCCCAAATTTGATTTTTATGCCCTTTTCGCTTGCTTTGCTTGCTTGGATGCTTCAGATATCATCGGAACCTATCAAAATAAAAAATATGATTGGACTAATCTTCCAAAATGTGAAAAACAACATTTATACAAGTACTACATACAAATCAACTAGGTTTTAGGGCAAGTTTATACACAATTTTGCTGAAATAAAAAGATAAGTGCCATCATTGTAAACCTGATTTTACTAAAATAGGGCACTTATCAGTCATCTGTTCAGAGACATATCTAGCAGGAGAAACAGGAGACTATGTTGTTGCTAACTCAATCATATCAAAAAATGAAAGCTCTGTGAGTTCTAATACCATCTTTTAATAATTTGCAAGTTTGTGTGCCTTTTTGGAAATGAAATACAATGAAATCTGTCTAAATACCCCCAAAAAGAACTTGAATAGCAGAGACATTGAACAATTTTATTAATTTTTAGACATAATTATCCAAACACAAAGCCCATATCTTCTAAAACATCATTCAGTGGTTCAAACTTAATAAATTCAATAGTATTATATTATCACCAAAAGTGCCAAATCTTCTAAAAGAGTAGAAGAACAAATGAAAAATGAAGGCAGTTGTTTGATTTGACTGGCTTATATATTTCAGCATCATGTTACATGGCTTAATTTGTTGAATTTAGAAAAAGCTCCTCTAAAGCAAATTTTCCGTTTAAGTGCACAAGGATGCATTCACCTTTACGATGTAATCTAAAATTATAAGTAGATACACTGTCACTTTATAGGAGTATTTTCCGTTGTATTTTTCCGAAAGCTGTCAATTTGTATGGACTGGGGTCTGTCAATTCCACTGCTCATTACTAGTCAGATTCTTATATGGAACACCTTTTCAAAAGCACCATGAAGGTGTGAAAAGTGTGCACCACAAAGAGCAAAAAGCACTGGATTCTTACCCTGCCTTGTCTGTGGTGCCCTTTTAGGCTTTAACTCCACTGGGCAATCCAAGATTATAGGGATTATATAGTTGATATGTATTGTTATCAGGTTGTGTTTGGTTTAGAAAAAGGATCTTGGTTGTTAAATTGGGATTTGAATTGTATGAAAGAAATACTTTTCAAGTTGGTGATCTAAATATTTGGCAAGTAATAAGATTATTGATCAATACTTGAAACAGCATTGCTTGAGAAAACAATATTCCTGTTAGAACGTATAGGGCATTGCTTGTTTATTACAGCACATCCAACTTCTAGCTGGTCCATTTTTTGTTGTGCTTCTATTTTATTCTGTAGTTCTTTAAATTACTTGAGAAACAAAATTTCATTTGTTCTATTTCTATGTACTAATTTTCTTATTTGTGTCAATGATAATTACAGTCAATTCCTGGCATGGAGAGCTTTGCAGAAATTGCTCCTTCAGTTCGTGGCCTTCCCCAAATGGTAATTTAATTTGATGTGAATCTGTTTTAGGCATTTGACTTGCTGTTTCTGATTGTTTTACCTTCTTGCAGGTGATTGAAAGCATTAATAAGTGTGATGTAAACATTCGAAGAGAGTTGTTTAACAGTATACTGGTAAAGTTGATTTATTTTTGCCTTCTTTCTCTTTTACTGTACATACACAAGTAGTTCTTATGTAGAGCTTAATTTAGTTTACCATAGACATTTGTGGTGTAAAAGAAGAACAATTTACTGGGGCATCCTTTTTTATGTAAACTCTTGGAAGTTATTTTGAGATTGGGTTGGGGGGGCGGGGGGGAGTGGTGCCAAAGTTGTAGTTTCATGTTGTTAATATGTTACATATATCGGAATTTTATTTTTTATCTTGATTGGAATTGTATGAGTTGTATTTTCAGTCAAATGACATTTTTCCCCAAAACTTTAACCAACAGATATTGATGAAACCATATGTACATATTTTTTAGGTTTAGTTTGTGATCACTTGATAGTTTTTGAAGCATTTTATATCAATATATCATTACCTGGTAAGTTCAAATTGATTTCATTTATCACATGCAGCTTGCTGGTGGTACAGCTTCAATGCAACATCTAAAGGAACGCCTTGAGAAAGACTTGCTAGAGGTATAGTTTAACAAATGAGCCCTTGTCTATTTTATCCACTGAATGATAATTTGGTTGTTGGTGCTGATTTCAAATACCTTTGAAGCTTATGTTGTTTTAAAGTGTTGTAATTTCAATGGTTTTTCTTACAAGTGAATTTTGTTGGTGTCTCATCTCAAATATCAGAGTAGCTTGGTTAATTCTTGCTGCATGTGTTGACTGCCACTAATACAGCCTTGTGGGTGACTTGTTTCTTATCTTATGTGTAGCAATGCTAGTGTTATTGGAGAAATCTTTTGTGCTAATATATTTTTATTTCTTTGGTTGCTTTTGGGATGACATTGTGTGTGATCTTTTAAGTTCATTTTCTAGTGAATTACATTAACAATAATGAAAACTTAAATAATTGTAAAGTACATGGTCCATTTGTATGATTGTGCTCAAAATGGATTATAAGCCTTTAGCCAAAGTTTCTGCAGGCTGGCACTTCTAATAAGAGAAGATAATTAAGTTGAAAACATTTATCAAAATTTCTCTCCAGAATCAGAGTTGTGTTTATAATATTATAAAAATCAAACACACTGGATTTTTTTGAATTAAATCATCAGGTGGCATGTGATTGTCCTTGTTCTTCAAGAAGCTGGAAAGGTTAATTGTAGTTGTAAAAATTGACTACAATTTCATTTCTATTGCAGGAATCCCCTCAAGCTGCCAGAGTAAAAGTATTGGCCAGTGGGAATGCTACTGAAAGAAGGTTTAGGTGCGTTATCTATCTTATGTCGAAGTACTTATTGTGGGAAGGAGGATATTTGAGAAAGGAAAGGTTTTAGAAAGATTTAGAGGAATATGACATTTTATTACTACACAACTCTTTTTCTATTGGCTTCTACCTTTTTCTTGTGCTCTTCATCTTCCGATTTGTACTTCTCAGCCTCTTGAACCATCTCTTATGGTTTTGGTGTTTGATGATGCCATTTCCATTGTTGCTGTTTTACTTTTCTTTCCTGGTTATTTCCTGCAATTGAAAAATCTGGTTTATTATAAGCTCACCATCTCTCTCTCTCTCTCTCTCTCTCTCTATATATATATATGGTTAATTCTATGCCTTCAAAATTGCACATATCAGCATATAACCTATTTGGATATATAATTGTGGAAACAATTCATATGAACACTTATTTGTCTGAATGTATATTTTTATATGCAAATTTACTTTTAATATTTTAAAAATGGCCCACAATTCAATTTCTAACTAGTTCAATAATGGTTATATAATTTTGGCCTTATAAAGAAAAATGAGAAACTCAAGAAGCTTGTGTAATTGTTTTTAAGTTCTCTGTTGTATCAGTTGATAACTCTTTAAAACTCTGATTTGTCGGCTTATGTCTGTTTTCTGGTGTCTCTTGTATGGTTTATTGAACTTGGAATTTCTGTAAGCTACAACTCTAGACCTTTTTCGTTCTGAAACCATTTGGGCAGAAGCAAGAGAGAATGCATCATAGACATAAAATGATAGAGATCCTGTTGATCGAAGTTTTCTTATTGCATGAACTCGTGTGTGAATGATCACAGTTTTGCAATTGGCACCGGATAAAGTATAAAACCATCTTAAATTGTTTGACCAGTGTCGTCTGTTTCTGCCTTTACGTAGAATTAGTTTTCTCTTAATACTAGTTTTTGGGAAACCCTCTAAGCTTCGCTCTATCCTTTCCCAACCTCTGATTATGCTTCAATTTATCTCCAAAATAAGGGGGGGACTCGGCCGGTAACATTTTAATTGTTGATGCACTGTACATACTGTGTCTTCTAACTCAATGAATGACTTTATATGCAGTGTTTGGATCGGGGTAGTATATTGGCATCTCTTGGCTCCTTCCAGCAAATGTGGTTCTCCAAATCCGAGTAATTATCCACTGTTCACCAAACTTGTGGTTATTAGTTCATTAATGTTAATATATATTTCACTTTGCCTATCTTGTTTCCCCCCTTTATCATACAAGCTAAACTGCCAAATAGGGCTTTCATTAAGGATAATTTTACACTGAATCATTTTAATGCATTTCTGATAGGTATGAAGAGCACGGAGCTTCATATATCCAAAGGAAGTGTCCATGAGTTGCTGTTTATTTTTCTGCCATTTATCAGGAAGTAGTACTGTGAACGCTGATGTAGTGCTTGTCTACTAATGGATTTTTATTTCCTATTTAATGGCCATTCCCATTAGATCTCCATTCTAACTACATTATTGGCCTCGAGGTGAATCACATCCCACCTTTAACTAATCTGTAATGAAGTAAACTTGTAAAGTGTGCCTAGAGTTTGTAACAATGCCCCATTTATCAAATTAGATTTCTCCTGTGTACGTCTCTCCCTTTTCTTTTCTGGGGTAAATGCGCATATTTTGTCATGACTTGAACTTACAAAATAAGCCCCTAAACCTATCTATTAAATTTATAGAAATTTTGGAAGTGTTCCTACCCAATTTGATTCATTCTAAATTAATGAAGGTGTTCAAAATCAAATCAAATGATTTTCAGCTAGATAATTTGTGCAAGATTCAAGCAACGACGAACCTTTTACACTACGGAGATGGTACTGTTTTAGCTAGAATTTGTAATCTTTCTTTTTCATATAGCCAAGTAAAGCTCGAGTTACAATGGGGTATATTGACCACTTGTTAGCATATTCTTTATTTTGCATTTCACCAGCCCAATATCTTCGAGCTTTTGACCGAGATGAAGTTGAGACCCGTGTTAAATAAGTGTATGCTTCGACTAATTTGCTTGTGACAGAGTTTTCCATCTTTATTGTACCAAAGTCACTATTTTGGTTGGCAGATAAAAATTCCCACGTGGCTAACATGGAAGGAAACACATGAGGCAACAATCCACGAACAACGATCACAATCAAAGTTGTATTCTCCATGTAAAACACATCATCTTGATTTTCTACCATGACCATAATGTTCTTATCTTTTTACTCTGAATCAATTTGGTATGACTTAAGAGTGCAAGCATTTTGATTTTGATTGGGATATCAACATTGAGACTTCTTATGACCTAGCTTACCCGATAGTAACAAGTGGTCTTGGAAGGGCGAGATTTAGATAATTAGATCGCTTTTTGAGATTAATCGCGTTTCATTCACAAGTTTCACTTCTCCCACAATTATCTACTTGGTTGGATAAGCATGCCTTGTTCCTTCCTCCTGACTTCTTCATTCAACAAATTGTCAACTACAATACCATGGTAAGCTTTCCTTTAGGGGACAAGTTATGAGGTGTGGTTAGCAGTGTGTCCCAACTTTGGTAGGGAACTATGTGGTTGAAGGACTTGTAATTCTTCATCAATCTCCATCCCAATCTTTGGCAATTGATTCATTAGTCCTTTGAAATTTTTTATGTGCTTGATCATGCTTTGACCATCATTATATATATTCCACCTTTACCTATTGTCTCACAAGGTATTTTTTGCATTAGGGCTATTTTTTTTTTTTTGCACAGACAACAAGATTTGATTTTATTAATAGAAGGATTATGTTTGTCACGAGAAATGCAAACACAATCAGAACCTTACAAAGAAGCTTCATCATAAGGCTAGCAAACACAACCCCTGTCTACGCTGCACATACACGCCCACTACCTACTAAAAAGTATACCGCACAAGCATAACCATTTGGCCAACAATACAAGATGGAGAAACCTCATAACAACAACCAACTCAATAATGGATCAAGTCTCCACACGTACAAGGATGAATCAAAGCCCCTTATATTTGCCTTACACCATGACCACACAATATACTTGGCAGAATTCATTAATTCCTGAAGCTCACAGCTCTTGTCATTAAACTTAATATTGTTTCTGAGCTTCCATATTGCCCAGACAAATTGATGCTCATCTCCACCAAGCCAGCATAGCATTTTTTTCCTTTAACCTCCCCTTTGTGTTGCCAGAAGTGACTAATACAATCTATAGGAAGAACCCTTGTGTCACCAAGCCACGAGTAGCATAATGTCCAAACAGTATGAGCAAACCTGCATTCAAAAAGAGGTGTTTTGATGTTTCCTCCACCGATATGCAAAAAACGTAATTGAGACAATGTTCCTTCTCTTTAAGTTATCCATCGTTGGTAGTTAGTCATGCACCAACTTCCACACAAGTCCCTTAACCTTAGAGGCGATAGTTGGAAGAATTCAGCTGCTACCAAGACCCCATCCGCAAGTAACATAGCGTAGACCTCATGGACAACATATTTGTCCTCACTCACACTTCTCGAAAAAATTTTCAAAAGATCACTCATCCCATAATTGCTTCAAGCCAAACACCTTTAACTGTAGAGTTCTTAAGTGATGAACTACAGAAAAGTAGATGCATTTTGTTGGTATAAGTAGTATCAATTCCTCAACTATACACTCTTATACCTGCACAACTTCTGAATCCCTCTTATTCTGGTGTGATTCGTTCAGGTTGTTACATGCCCACTAACTTCCACTTGGTTTGTCCTCGAACCACATCGTACTGGGAGAGGTTTGCTCTAATACCATTTGTAATGTCCCTGATTGTAGACTTCTTGGTGGCTCTCACACTACGACACTTCACAAGATGATACTTCATTCAATGTTGGTCTGAACCCTCCGTAGGTAGCCCTTTTCAAGACCTCAACAATCATCTCTGACATCGGTCGACTGCTCCCAAGATCATTCATTGCCCCCATAAATTAACATGAGACTTTTCGACGTGCTTTATCTTTAGTCACACGCTTTCAAGAAACTTCCCAAAAGGACATCCATTCCATAACTACAAATCAAGCCTACATAACTGTAGAGTTCTTAAGTGATAAGCTACAAAAATTAAATTATATGCATCTTGTTGGTATAGGTTGTACCCGTTAATTCCTTTAAGTCATCCTCAACTATGTGTCTCATACCTGCACATCCTTTGGATCCCTCTTAAAGGCTTTCACACTAAGACACTTCACACGATGACACTTCACTCAACTTCTTGTTGGTCAGAACCTTCCACCGGTTAGAACCCTCCGTAGGTAGCCCTTTCTGAGAACAATCAGCTCTGACACTGCTCGACTTCTATCCAGATCATTGATTGTCCCTACAAACCAACAAAATACTTTTCAGTGTGCTTTGTCCTTACTCACACACTTTCTAGAAAACTTCCCAGAAGGTCACCATCCCATAATTGCTTCGAGCCAAACACGCTTAACTATGGAGTTTTTAATTGATGAGCTACCAAAAAATAGATGTATCTTGTTGGTATAAATAGTATTAATTAATTCATTTAAGTCTTCCTCAAATGTACAGTTTCATACTTAGACATCCTTTGGATCCCTCTCATTCCAGTGTGATTTGCTCGGGGTGTTACAGGGACAAAGATGAAAGTACCGATTTAATCAAGCAAATTCTTCCTCCAAAGGACAAATGTATTCTTCTCCATGGTGCCAACTTCCTTCTCATTTTATCAATCATCAGTTGCCATTACCCATCTTCCTTCCATTCACCCCAACTGGAAAACCCAAGTATACAAAGGGAATAGTCATTGTTTACAATTCAAAATTCTTGAAATGCTATTAATCTTCCTTTCATTCACATGAATACCCATCAAGTTGCTTTTATGAAAATTAACCTTTAGCTCGGATGCCATTTCAAAGCTTTTAAGAATTGCCGTCAAAGTCAAGGCATCTCTCATCTCATCTTTAAAGAATAAAATGGGTTTGTCCACACCTATACAACATATATGCTAAGAAATTCCACCTCACCTAGTCATAAGCCTTCTGAATTGGCTATAAAATTTAGACAACTTTTCTTCTTAACTTTTGCTTCATGTGAAAGTTCATTTGCTATCATCACCCCCATCCAAAATATTTCCACACACCATCCCCCTCCAATTAGCTTCCTTACCTTTTACAGGTTTTGAACTATCTTCTCCACAACTACTAAAGTCGAGCATTGTAACCTCCTCTTGACTTTGTGGGATATTAGCCACCAAAATAGGCTTATCCTTGACTATTTAAGGCCCAAAACACCCTCATTTTGTTGATATAGACTACCTCTGACTTCTATTTTAGAACCCACACCATAGACATCATCCCTTTCAGGAAGCCCACATTTTGGCCCACTTAAAGCACTCATCCTTCCTTTTCCCATGTCATATCATACATTAGCCACCTTTTTTCTCACCTATTCATTTTGTTTGTTTTTTCCTTAGGCCTACCCGATGCAGGCCCACTTTTTGTTAGTAATGACAATCATCTCACCCTTTTCCAAGTTTCCTTAATCTTTCTCATTGTTATCCCCTATTGCCAATCCTTCCTTTAGCTTTTCTCCCATAACTAGATCTAACATCCCTTCATCCGACCAGCACCCTACAATAGCTATAAGTGTGTCTTCCACTGGTGTTGATGAGCACAAGCTCCCCCATGTTCATCCTTTGACCTCGTCTGACCCTTGCTTTTGCGAAAAGGAATTTGGCTCATAACAACTTCCTTGTATCAGTACACAAAGACCCTCATTTTTGCCTTCCAGAGAAACTTCCCCCTCGATAATTAATGTTTTTTGTCTTACTTGTCCCAACCCCTCCATGCAAGAGTTAGTCGTTGTCCTCCTATGACAGCTTTTTTTGGCCATCATCAGCGAGGTGGGGGTTAGTCTCCAGTTTATCGATGTTCATCGATCAACGCCCACCATCATCACTTTTTGCATCCAATGACTACTCGGCCACCTTGGATACTACTGCAACAACAATTTGTGATCTCCCCAGGGGCTTCTTCCATAATCCTAATGTCGAAAATACTGCCCTTTAGTGTCATTGTTGAGGTATGTATTAGATCCTTGCTTCCGGTCTTTCCATCAATTTGGTTTCCTCCTCCATTCTAATGTAAGATCCCACAATACCTACAAAGACGCCAAACCCTTCATCGTTCTAGATGTTTAGGGGAGCGTTGGATACATGAATCCACGATAAATGACTTCTTGCTAAGGTGTGTGCTTGCCATAGTTTGAAGAATTGAAATCACTTACCCAGCCAGTCAATCTTTGTGTTGAGGACTTCTTGCAAATCGTCCTCCCTATCACTAGATATAAGGGTTAAATTGTCCCCCATTGGTCAAATCCGCAAATTTTGGCTTTATCACCATAATGGGGTAATTTTTTTTAATTACCATTTGGGGGTGGATTTTAAATTTTTTACCAAAAAAGGGTAAGTCGTAACAGATGTTACGACTTATGATTTAGAAGTCGTAACATAGGTTACAACTTATATATTTTTTAATTTTTAAACATGCGACTTCAAAGTCATAAAATTTTTTACGACTTTCATAACTTTTTTTCCGTGTTTTTTTAAAATCATTACGACTTCAAGTTTTCACAACTTTGAAGTTTTTTTTACGTTTTAATTTTCATTGTTTTGTTTTTTTGTATTTTGTTTTGTTTTTTTATACATTTTTTTAACTTTTTTAAATGACAAATTTTATTTTATTAAATTATAAATAAATTTGAATCTAATTATTTAATAATTAAGGATAAAAAATATTGAAAATATATTAAATAAAATAATATTAAAATATATTAAATAAAAACACATAGAAATTTTAGAAAATATATTAAATAAAATAATATTAAAAAAACATATAAAAAATATATTCAAATATTAAATGAAACTAAAAAAATTAAGAAAAAAAGTTAAAAAAACAAAAAAAAAGTTAAAAAAATGAAATAAAACCATAAAAAAATCAAAACTTCAAAGTTGTGAAAAAAATTATGACTTCGAATTTGTAATGATAAAAAAACACGGAAAAAAAGTTAAGAAAGTCGTAATTTTTTTATGACTTCAAAGTTGCATGTTTAAAAAAATTATATTAAAGTCGTAAATTTTTTTACGACTTCAAATTAAAAAAATAAAAAATATATAAGTCATAACCTGTGTTACGACTTACCCTCTTTTGATAAAAAAATTAAAATTCACCCCAAATGGTAATATAAAAAAAGTTACCCCCTTTCAATGATAAAGCTCATAAATTTCTCATTCACCAAATACCCAATAACACATTTCTTCATCCATTCATCACTTGTTGTTTTAATTTGCACTTCTATTGCTTCTTTTATGTAATCTCCTTGTTCACTCTTATTTTTCTCCATCCACATATTTTTTTGGGGGTTTTGTTGCTTGTTTATAGGAAAATCCCTCCCATCTAAATGTTATTGAGTTCCTTCTTGGGTTCTTGGTTGTTCTTCCTCCCATGTGATTGTTTTGGTTCAATGTTCCATATTTTCCATACTTGGGACAGTTGACATACATCCTTATGTCTCCAATACATTCTTTATCCATGTTCATGATATCTCATCCTCATTCTCTCCTTGTTGTCCCCACTCCTTACTCCCCATGATTTGCCACTGCACATTAGGGCTATGGTTATTGTTATTGTCTCACAAGGTGAGCTTAGTTTTAAGGAAACTTCTATTGAATCATGGACTTAATTTTTGTCCACAATCTGTATGCACTAGTGTAGGTAAATATCTGCATAAACAAGTTTTGATCAATGTGTTTTCAAATCATAGTTATTGCCTATTGATTTAGAACTTCTAGTCTTTGTTGGTCTTCCCCTTTAGCTTGTTCTCTTGGAGCATCTCCAATGGGAGTTTTTTAAGCAACTCGTATTGGATTACTTAAGCACATAAAAAGTGGTTTTTTGTGGTCTCATAGTGTCATGTTATTCCTAAGAAACTCTACACATTTTTTCTCCAATGATAAAAAATTCAAGAAACTCACACTTTTATATTTTTTATTTTCACTTAATTTATTTTTGTTTCAACAACAATTTATTTTACATTATTGCTTTCAATTTAATTAAATTTAAAAAATTCATTTAATTTATTTTTACTTTTACAAAAGGTAAATTTTGCTTTCAGAAATTTCCACAATCTTTTCCCGACTTCTACAATTCCATTTATATCCCAAATGTGAAGATCTCAATCCCAATATTGGTTCTGGATATTAGTTTTTTTCGTTTGTTGTTGATGCTTTTCATGTTCTTCTTCTCCTTCAATTTTGGTTTCCCCCCAATTTTTTGGGTTGTTGGTGTAAAGTATTGTTTTTTATTGTTAAGGAACCATTTCTTATACAAGCAACGGATCTTAAGCTAAAGAAATTTTGGTTTCCATGTAGATTTGCTCCAATGGTGAAGGAATTGTAAGGTACAATGTCTTCACTTAAGAAACTCTCCAAGGAACTGTCGCTGGAGATACTCTTAGGTAATTGCCTCATATAAGTCCTAACAGTACAAATGATCTTTTCATAATCAACTTTCAACATGAGACCTAGTTAAACAAAAATAACTTTTTTGGTATAAGAGAAATTCTCTTAATCTAACCCAACTAAAATGGTTTATATTCAGCCAAATTTTATCAAATATGTTAAAAATACAACTCTCTCTTGAAGTGGATAACTAAAATTCATTCATTTTATCACTTTAAGAGATAAACTTGGTTTTTAGTTGGATGTCTTGACCCTTCACAAGTATCTCTCCACCCCCACTCCCATATAAGGTGAGTAGGGATGATAATGAGACTGATCAGGGAGAGTTTCACTACTATCCCAATCCATGCTTTGCCCTTACTAAGGGTAGCACAAGTTTAAAAGGTGAGTATTAAAAATTAAAACTCAACTTTGGTCCTATTAGTATGATTAAGGAATCCACCTACTTTTTTTTATTAAAAAAACATAATTCATTTATGTAATTTTAAATAAACCATATACCATGTTATTAATTACAAAGTGGGAAAAACTTAAACTTGACCTAGTGAAAATGAGCTTTTACTATCAAAGTTGGGTTAGAATTGGATGGACACGTGCTCAAATTTTATTTTCATGTCTATAGAGAGGAGTATGACTTCTTTCAAGAATGATTGATCGATGGATGTTAATTATTTTTTGTATTTTCCAATACTTTTAAATTTTATTTTGATAAGTTGTATGGAATTGTCAAGAATGAATTTTAGGACTTTGAAATTTTTTTTAAATTTTTTTCATGCACTGAAATTATTACTTTTTCAATTTTAAAATAATTATCATTTTACATAAACAATAAAAGTAATAAATGGATGAAAAAAATAATAATATATAAAATTAATCTTACATCATCAATTTATTTCTTGATTTTATAGTTCACCGTTAATATATAAAAGATATAAGTAAAAAAAGTAATTATTAATATATTGATAAGATAAAATGACAATTATTTTAGAATTTTTTTTACAAGACAATTATAATAAAACAAAAGAAATAAATCATAGCTCTCCATCAAATTTTGGAGGGATTTTCAAAAAAATGTTCATTTAATTTCATATTAATTTTTTTAAAAAAGTCCATTTGATTTGCTCAATTATTACTCACTAAATTAAGGATAAATTTTATCCACACGCAAAGTTATGAAAGAGTTAAATTAAGGATAAGAAAGCTATTCTATAATAAAATAACGATGGTATATTGATTATTGACGAGGGACTTAATTCTAAAAAATAAAATTGATGAGGGACTTAACCATCGAATGAAATCATTCTCACGACCCAAAGCCTTATAATTTGGCAGGTTTGACTGGATATCATCGTAAAAAAGGATGAAAAGTTAGACTTCCATTCAATGTTTGATATGCTTTAGTGCTTAAAAAATATGATATATATTTTTAAAAGCTTCCTTAATTATAGTTATTTTGCTATGAGGAATTTTATCATAATATTTTTGCGACTCAGTCAAAAACTATTAGTTAGTACTTAGTATGCATTAGTTTTCCTAAACCCAATATTGCTTTGTAGAATAAGTTATTTTCACAAGTTCTTGGAAATAGACTAATATTACTAATCATTTTATTGATCCATATTATTCTGTATCATCAAGTTTATAACAATTTACGTATATTATTAATTAATTAAGTTAAACTCCCATAATCGTTACATACATTGTTTCGTTGGGTAATATGCATGTACTAAGTTTCCCGAAATTTGTTTTATTATATTTATTAATATAGACTTTGCGAATAATAATATCCCCTTAAAAGAAGTTGGTGTTACATGAAATTATTGTTATGTAAAAAATAATATCAAATAACTTGGAATAAATAAATAATGAAATTCCACATACTAAGCCTCAATTCTTTTATTTATCAATTTTAGTTTTTGTAAAACTTTAATTATAAAAAATATTGAAATTTAAAAAAGAATAATTATTACAATATTTGAAAACTTTAGTAGATAATTAACATTTATGGTAGGATGATAATTATTTTTCTTTAAAGAAAAATCTATCCGCCTAATATATATAGTTGGTGTTCCAAACTCTTAGTAGCAGAAGACATTGTTTTTATATTCTTTTGGGGGTTTATAATTGTAGCAGAAGTCTCATTGAAAGGATTTTATATACACTAACTAGATTGCGTGATCCGTGTGCCATGCACAGGAATAAAAAAATTATAAATATTTTTATAAAATATTTTAAATATATAATTTTTTTTTAAAATTTGTATTAATAATTATTTACAATTAAAGTATAATATTTCTAATTATTAATTATTGTTGTCCATTATCAGTAACATATTGTTGATTATGATTTTTAAAATACAATGAACAAGAGAAGTAAAAACTAGCTAGTTGGATTATATAAGGTAGTAATTCAAATATTATCGTTAAACAATATTTCAAACAACCTAAAATAAAATTTATTATTTAGAATAAAACAATATATTTATGAAATGACATTTTTTATTATATATTTTTAAATTTAAATTTAAATTCAAGCTTTATATATTTTAAACAATGCTATAAATATATGACATTTTAATGATTTAAAAATTTGTACAAATTTAAAATTAGAATTTCGTGTTACATATCAATCATGTATTATAAAGTATAATAAGTTTTAAATTATTAATTATTATTGTCTAATATAAATAGTTAAAAACATATCTAATTTACTTATTATATTTAAAATAAAAGATGAGGAAAAATAAAAATAAGAATTGAAATTATTAATAACATGTCAGATTTATAATATATTATAATATCAAATTTTATTTTTTATAAATAAGGATAATAATAGGTAAGGTATGAGTAATGTACTGTAGTACTCACTCCCAAACTTACACTTTCGAAAAAAAATTCCCTGTATCCAAATCCATATCCATGTAAAAATTAATTTTAATATTCATATCACTTCTTAAATTGGGTACGCAATTATTCATACCGGTATTCATTATCCATACTTTAAATAATTTAAAAATTGATAAACAAATAATATTAATTAAAAATATGATAGTTATTAAATTAAAATCTCATTTAAAGATCTTTCATAATACATCATCTTTTAAATTGTGATAAATATTTAGAATAATTAAAAAAATATTTTCTTTGAAAGTCTGTGGAAGAATTTTGAATTTAAACATAGAAAATATTTTCTAGCAAGCAAACTTGTTCTTTTGAGTTTCTTCATTGATGATTTGTTAATAATAAAAAACATAAAAATTAAAACCAAGAAACATAATTTAATTATTTTAAATAAATAAAATTATGTTTTAATAAAGATCAAGCGAACCCAAATATAATATAAAAAAAAGTTATCCCTTTGATGGAAGTATGGCGGTGCCTACCATGGTTAGATGTGTGCAATCAAGTCTTAGAACCACCTTATCAAGATTTTGTTTTTAAATTGAAAGTAGCGCAAAATTGTAACAAAATAAGATAATAAAAAGATATAGAAAAGAATGAATTAGAAGAACAACCTATCATATTATGATGACCAGCAACGACGATTTCAATCTTCGAGTTGGATTTACTCAATATGAAATTTTCCTTTATTTTTTTTCCAATTGAAATGTAGAGTAGAAGGAAAGAGACTGGAAGTTAATTTAGTACTAAAGTTGAAGTGAAAGAAAAATATGGAAAGAGAATGAAAGAATAAGAGTTGATTGAGATGTGTAGTAAATTTATAAAAAATAAAAAAGGTAAAAGTGATGAAAGAATGGGAAAAGACCAAGATTCAATGAAGGAATCAATTAAAAAGGTAATTAATTAATTGTACTATAAATTTTTGTTACTTTTACTTTTTAATTCTAATTTAAATATCAAATTTTAGATTTTAGTTACTGTTTTTTATGCCATTAAAAATACCCATGGATCCTTTACAGTTTTGTTTTTGTTTTTTTGGGAGGGGGATTTTTGGACATTTTTTTGGATAATATATATTCCTTTAATAATAATAATAATAATAATAATTTTTATATATCAATTATTTTTAACGTAGTGTCCAAGGTATCATTTATTTTTAAAATAAATTACCTTAAGAATTTCAACTATTGTTGTTGGTACTATGGAATGCAATGGTTTAAGCATTTATTAAAAATTTCACAAAATGTATTTTCTTTAATTGAACAAGACCTTGAGAAGATATTGACTCGACTTAATATGAATGCTTAAAAGATGCATGTTCCATCAAAACAATATATAACGAGAAAAGTATGTACGGAAATATTCAAATTTATTATACCAGGTAGGCGCCAGTCAGTTTGAACTTTACATTAAAATAAATTCACAAGTAAATATTGATGAAAGGTGTCAATACTTAGTTATAGTCGTGTCCGATCTTATTTTATTTGAAAAGTAAATAAAAATAGAATTTATTTATAGAATTTAATGATTATGTATTAGCAGTATAAAATAATTTATATTATTATTTAATCATTATTATTTAAATTAATAATTATTTTAATAATTAATAAATTTATTATATATGATAAATTGTTATTAGATGATTTGTAAAAAATTTTATTATATATAACATTTTTCTCACATTTATATCACTATTATGACTCTTTGCCCATTATGTTTTTATTTTAAATAAATGGTAAAATTAAAATTTAGCAATATAATATTAGTAGAATATAATTGACGATAATTAAGTAGCTAACATTCTTAAAAAATAATAATTTAAAAGTACCTAAAAAAATTGAAAGAATACTTCGTTTAACAAAAAGATAAGCATTGATCCAATTTCTATCAACAACAACGAATATCCTTATCACCACGGAAGTAGCATTTTCAAACTGTGTAACCGAACCACAATGCATACGATATATTTCTTTTATCTTCATTTGAGTCTATGACCATTCTCAAACCATGAAAAGAAAAACAATAATAATACTTCTCTCCACCTCACTAGCTACTATAATATGATCATTCTACCATAGCCACATACACCTTTAACCTCCTTCCAAGAAAGCACCAATATATAAATTATAAGACTCTCAATTTTGGTTTTGTGTCCTTATAAAAAGGCATAGAGAGATAGAGAATCATGGATAACCCTAAACAAGCACTTGGGAGTTTCGCAGTTGTAACATTACTCTTTGCTGGGGTTCTTTTTCTGTACAACTGGTCCTCCTCTTTCTCCAACAAATTAGTGCTATCCCAGAAAGAATCACTATGCGAGCAATCAAATTTTGTAAGTTCAATCACCCATATTCTATGTTTTTTTGCATCAAAACAAATCATCTATGGCATTATGTTGTTCTTTATAATCCGGCTGAAATTTAATTTCAATTCTATATATAATCAAAAGAATAATGTTGCATTAATGCCATAGATGATTTTTGTTTTATTTAGCTTCAAGTATATAAATGGTTTGTTTTTATTTTTGCTGTAATTTTTCATCGTTTCAATTTTCCTTTAATTTGTGCATATATACATTATAGACCACTGCCAATGTTGAAGCATATGGAGATGGCCTTGACACGGCTTTGGCCAAAGCCTCAATGGGAAATAAAACAGTGATAATTGCTATAGTAAATAAGGCCTATGTAGAGCAAGATGTAAAGAGTGACACCACCATGCTTGATATATTTCTTGGTAGTTTTTGGCTTGGTGAGGGAACAAGGTCTCTCATTGATCACCTCCTCATAGTTGCGGTTGATCGAACTGCCTATGATCGATGCCAATTTTTGAGGTTGAATTGCTTCAGATTAGAAACAGATGGTGTTGATTTTGAAGGTGAGAAAATATACATGTCTCAAGATTTCATCAAGATGATGTGGAGAAGGACTCGATTCCTCTTGAAAGTTCTCAAACGAGGCTACAACTTCGTTTTCACGGTACGTAATTCCCTTCTTTTCCATCTTTTACTTGTTTTTTATTGATTGGTCTATCTCATGTTTAAGTTCATAGAATTGTAGTGGTCTAAAACTAGCTCAGGTTCTCGATATTCTTTTTTCTTATCCTCTAGTTTAATTTAAGTCAAATACTACTACCTTAATTATATGTCCAAAAAAAATACTACTTTATTTTAAATTGGTTTAAATACTTATTTATTTTTTGTATTTTAGTATTTGTTTTTCATTTTATCTGCAATTTTTTTTTAAACAGGATAAAATATGTTTGTTTTATTTTTTGTCCTTAAAAGGGTTTTATATAGTATTTTAAACAATAAAAAAGTGTTTTGAACTTTAAATAATGTTATTTAAAGTATTTTTAAAAATAAAATAAAATAAAACACATTTTATAAAAATTAAATTTTATTTTACAAGAACGAAAATGAAAAAATATTAAATTAAGAAATAAAAAATATACTTAAACCTTTTAAATTTTAAGGGTGACGTACCGTGAAAGATCATTAGAATTAAATTGAATAAAATTTATTTGCTAAACCCCATGTCAATATTTGGTTGTTTTTGCATTAATTATTCACGTAATTCATCCATTAATCAAGGTTTGGTTTGTTACCAAATAGGTCGATACACATCACACACCTTTCCGTATAAAGTTTTTGTGCAAGTAACATTCTCACAAATGTGCCGAAAAGGGAATTTATTGTACTCTATTGAGAAACGGACTTAGTTACGGACTTTCAGCTTTGAGCAATATGTTCGTAGTTTATCTGGTTGTTAATTATACAGATTAATTTACAGATATGCAGTTAGGATATCTGATCTGGTATAGTGGTAAAGAGATAAGAATCAAGTAGGAGAATGGATTATCGTTAAATAATGAAATTAAATTTAGCTAAATGAATAGATAAGGATAATACTTATTTTTTTTCAGTTTTTTAATTACAAATTATTTAGTTTTTTTATAATTATTAGAATGCTTATAGATTAAGAGTGTTTATCAGCTTGCCAATTTCTCAAAACTAGATACAAATATACAATGGAGTTGGGTTTTAGATATCCAAAGTGTTTAGTTTGATAAAGTGCTTCTTATTTCTTTAATATTTTAATAAAAAAGATAAAGTTTATCTTTTTCGTTGTTGAAAGAATTGCATGATAAATGGAAACAACAAAATCTTGAAAATGAAAAACAAAGTTAAAATAGTTTGGCGTTCATTTAATTTTGTAATTGTTGGATTTTTTTTTTCAAACTAAAGAGGTTTTCAATTGTTCCCCCCCCCCCCCCCCTCCTTTTCTTTCTCTTTATATTATTTGTAAATTAAATTCAAGGTTACTTGTGTCATTGTGTGGTAAGATAATATCAGAAATTCAGAATCTCCTAATTTATAAAACAACCTAATCTCGATTTTAGGCATGCTTAATTATACTAATTTATAAGCTGTCATTGACAGCTTTTAAATTAGTATATTAAATCACTTAATTTTAAAATAAACTTCTAAAGTAAATTTTACTTATATACTTAACTAATTTAATCATGCACTATTTTTTTTACATATAAGCTTTGAAACATTTTCCACCGTGAGCATGGGAAACTTATAAAAAAAATATAGTTCTTAATTGCATTCTTAACTTGAAAAACTTCACTTGGAAAGTTACGTTGTGTGCCTGGAGGTTGAAGCTCTAGGTCATGCTACGTTTCTTATTTCAATTATTTCGTAGCATTTGTGGGTAACGTATATAGTAGACAACATGCAGAATGTTAGAAGCCAAGAAGGGCAATGGGTATAGTTTTTCTTTTAAGGGTAAAGTAGAATTCAGAAATGGTGGCCAGAAAATGAGATCGGTTCTGCATACAATCATGCGCTTTAAATTTATAAAATGACTCGTCAATGACGTGAAATATGAAAAAACAAAAACTATCGTGTTCTATGGTATACATTGCTTAGTTTTGGGCTACTAACCATTAGTTTAGCTTTTATTGTTGACCTTTTAATTTATAATCATCCCATTATTCAAATATGTGCAAAATGTCTAGGTATAAAAACCCTCTTTTTAGAATTCAGAAATGATAATTGCACTTCATAAAAAAAATTGCAATAGGGAACCATAATTAGGGTGATGGAGCGATAATGAGTCGAAAAGAACGAAGATTTTAAAAAATGATACATAAAATTGCAATAGGGAACCATAATTATGATAGAAATAATATTTTCCTTCCTTTCATTTTCTTTATAAAACCCAATTCTCTAATGTGCTGACTTTTCTCAGTTTTTTTTATTTGCATATTACCAAAAACAAAATTTATATTCATAAAAAATAATCTAAATTATTGGAAAACAGATCACTATCGTTTAAATACATAGTTTCCCATTTAAAATTGCATTAGTTTTACACTCTTAAATGACATGGATTCTAAATTTAAACTATTTAAATACGTAAATTTATTTCAATTTAGAAAAATTAAAACTTTCTATAGCTAGCTAAAAATTCAACTTAAATATTTGTGTTAATTTAAATTTAAAGCATGTTAATAGAGACAAAAAAAATAAACATTAAAGGAAAATATGTTTTCGTCTTGGTTTTTTT
>CM023956.1:13622195-13638338 GCA_013407115.1 Glycine latifolia | reverse complement strand
CTTGAAGTTTGAAGCTTAGGACTTGGAAGATTGTTTTGAGCTTTTCACATGCCTTGGAAGAATGTAATTCAAATGAAGTGTATAAAGAGGCCAATCTGTTGATCCTTGCATTGCATGCACTTAATCATTTATATGCTTAAATGTTTTCATCAAAGAATTAAAGCAATTTTTTAAAAAGAACTCAATAGGCAATGTTTTTGGAAAAATGCAAATATCACTGGTTTAATCGATTACACTACAGTTTAATCGATTATCTGCTTCATTTTTAAATCTTGAAAAGCTTTGAAGAACAATTTAATCGATTATCTTTGCTTGTAATCGATTACATAGTGTCAAAAGAAAATAATGCAATCGATTACATAAGATTCTTAGAAAAGCTTATTTCACTGATTTAATCGATTACCATTTCCTGTAATCGATTAAACAAGGCTTTTCAGAAATACATGTATCACTGCTTTAATTGATTACAGATTGTTTTAATCGATTATTTTGCTCGTTGTTCAAACCCAAAAATCCTATGAACACTTTAATCGATTAAGTGACAATTTAATCGATTACCAAGGATTTTTAATCGATTATTTGGCTCGTTTAATCGATTACAGTTAGTTGGAAAAGTCTGTTATAAATAGAAGTGAGGCTTGGCTTATGTTTAAACTTGAATACTTCAAATTTTCTGAATACACACAAGCCTTCACAAAGTTAGAAAGTGATTTTCTGGGTTAATTAAACTTCTTGTCCCACTCTTTAATCTTCATGGGTTTTGAATGATTTCTTGGGCAAGATTTTTCAAAGAAGAATAGGAGAGCATGTTCTGAAATTCATTTGTTCATTCAACTTTGATTGGTAACTCACATGCATTCATATTCATTGGATCATCAGGTTGTTTCTCTCTATTCTTTTTGGGTGTAAAATTGTTTTGCAATTTTGTTATTTTGGTGCTATTATAAATTGTTCTTTGAAGCTTGTACTAGAGTAGTGTTCTTTAGGGAAGAATAGAGTAGTATTCTCTGATTCATGTTCTTTGGAAGTCTAATAGGGTTTTAGATTTCTTTTCTTTATCTAGAGTTGATAAAGAGTGTTTGTAATAAAGCTTGTAAGAACTGAAATTTATAATAGTGGAACTCTAATCTAGTGTTGATTAGAAGAAACTGAATATAGCTTCTCTTGAGAAGTGAACCAGTATAAATTCTTGTGTTGATTTTCTACTCTTAAATCTCAATTAGTTATCTTGTTCATTTGTTCTTGGTATTCTTATCATTACTCAACAAGTTCTGTTTTGAGCTATTGATTTCTTGAGCTGAGTGAATTGATTGATTAAAAACATTCTTGGTTTTAAAAAGTGATTAAGATCCTAACTCTGATTTTATAAAGAAATTTTTAAAAGACCCAAGTTTTAACCAATTCACCCCCCTCTTGGTTATTGTGGATATTCCTATTGTTTTCAATATCAAGAATGGTTCTCAACCGTCTCATGAAAAGAACCCAGTTCTTTTCCTAGATCTCAAACATATACCACCTATAAGTGACTTGTAACCCCACAAAGATCTATCTGGGCATAACAAAATACCCAAAACCCAGAAAAGCTAGCTTTCAAGGTTGGACCTTCATCACAACAACCTTCTAAGCATACTTTTCCAAAGAAATACCACCCAAAACCAACCCTAACTAATATGGGTCATTTTTCCTCTAAAACCCCAAACTCAAAAGATATAGTGAAATTAACTTATCTTACCTTAAAAACAACAAGGAAGACTAGAGGACAGCTTTTCCAAGCTTAAATGTCCTTAACGTGCCTTTTATCTCTTAAAGGTTGAAACTTTAACTTCCTTTGGAGAATTGATCTCCTCGCCTGACGGTTTTCACCATCAACAGAGGTTGGAAACTAGTTTATATGGTACTATTCTTCAAGATGTGAAGGTTTTTAGGTTAAAGAAATGTTATCTAGGAAACTTTTCTCACTTTAATAATGGAGGAAATAAGATATGAGAGAGAAAGTGTTTTTAGCAAAGGCGGTGGAAATTAGATTACTACCAAATATCTCACTCAAGCATACCTTATATAGTCTAAAAGTTGACACGTGTCGTATAGTAATATGAGAACATTCCCGCATCAAAACACAAGCAAAGAGTCAACACATGTCACTTGTATAAAGTGAATATGTAGAGATATTTGACTTCTAGGTTAGGTCTACTGTTTGGCAAGTCAATAAGTTATATCTCATGCATGTTACGTGTGACTACCCAGGTTCTCTAAACCTTACTGAGGTTGCCAAGTTCCCATCATATTATGAACGCTGCCGGTTTGGGCTTAATATATAAGTATTGAGTGCAACTTCACTACCCTATCTCGGGTTCCTATGCACTCATTCCAACCACTAAGCTAAGTCTGGGTTAAACAGCAAGTACTGACTGTTTTAATCGCTTACAAACACTTATGTAATCGATTGCATAAGAACCCGTCCTTGGTACTAGAGTACGTCCAATGTCCTCTCCTCTGACCTTATATCACTTCGGGGATCACTAACCCAGTAATTCTACAAAAAGGGGTTACAAGCTCTTCCGGTCTCTCTACCTTGTAGCTCTTACAAGTCAGCCACATATGAGCTCCTCCGAGCTCACCCGAGCTCAACCGAGATAACTACCTGATTGCTCATTCGAGATTACAAATCAGTAATACATCCGAGATCACCTGAGCTTATCCGAGATCACAACTCGGACCTCACAGAAAAGGAAGACACGAGCTTTACCGAGCTCTACCGAGATCACTACTCGGTATCTTCAAGGAGAAGGAATATACAAGCTCAGCCGAGTTATCTACCCGGTCGCTCTTTCCCTCCTTGTCCGGGTTCCTTTATATACATCAACGTTTTTCTCAAAAGTGCTATGTATATGTATAGACCACTTACGTGGCAATAACCCGGTCATGCACCAACCCGGTCTTCCTATAATACTACCATACCACACAACCTCGGATTTGAAAAGATGCTATCTACACCCCCTTTTATCCGAGTTCCAAAATACACTCCCCTTTCTGTGCCAACTGGGTCACATGAACCCGGATTTGAAGAGATGCTATCCACACCCCCTTCTTATCCGAGTTCCAAGATACACCCCCTTATGCGACAACCCGGTCATACAAACCCGGTTTATCGCAGGGTCATTATAGTTTCAAAACTTGGTTTGGAGGAGAATAATTAGGTGAATCAAATGTATGAGAAGAGGGATATGTGGGCAGCAACATATATACAAGGCTGTTTTTTGGCTGGATATAGAACAACATCAAGGTGTGAGGGATTGCATTCATTGTTGTTGAAGTTTGTTGGGTCTCGTTACAACTTGACAGAGTTTTGTCAACATTTTCAGCGATGTCTTAGTTATATGCGTTATAAGCAATTGGAAGCAGATTTTGCATGTAAAATAGGAATTGTTGTGGCCGAAACTAATTTTCGAGAACTTGAGAGGTCTGCTGCAAGAGTAATGACACGAGAAATTTTGGTAATGTTTCGTCAAGTTTTAGATATGGTGCCCAGATTCAAGGTGGTTGATTGTAGAAATATAGTTGGTCAGTTCATTTATAAAGTTATGAAATACAAAGTGACAAGGATGGAGTGGCATGTGTCACACTACCCTACAAGCGATTTGTTCATATGTTCTTGTCAAAGAATGGAATCATTTGGAATCCCTTGTGCCCATATCATTGTTGTGATGGTTTATTTAAATATTGATGAGCTGCCTAATTGTCTTGTGCTATCACGATGGACAAATGGTGCGAAGGATGAATATGAAGGTGAAATCACTAGTGGGTAAACTTTTGGGACTCACATATTGTCGGAAGGTATGTATAGCTTGTTGAGTCATGTAGGGAGTGGTGCAGTTTAGGTTCACAGAGTGTAGAAGATTACAATCATGTCAGACAAACAATTGGTAACGAAATCAACAAGTTGAAGACCAAGATTGCAACTGCCTTGCAAACTAATAGCCCTCAAATTGAATCTTCAAATACATTTTTAGGGAATCCAGCAACAGCAAGACAAAACCGTGGTCGTAGGGGTGTGTGTAATGATCCATCATCTTCCAGATTGAAAACAAAGAAAACTACAAAGTGTGGTGCATGTAGGGTGCCCGGGCATAATAAAAGAAATTGTCCATTACTTTTATCAACTGAACATCAAGATTTTGATTTTGCCAATGATAATTTTAATGGTGAAATTTGAGGTAACACTTTAAACATGTAAACATGTTGGGTCAGAATTTCAATCTTTTAAACTTTGATTTGTTAGTCATTAGTATTCAAATATACTATGTTGTGCAATGTAGGGAAGCATATAACAGTTAGTATTAGAAGTCCATTGTCTTTTGTGTCGTTGTTGATGCTGCTGCTATGATACAATTGTCATTGCTGTTTAGATGACTAAATGATGGTTGTTGTCATATCTGTCATGGGTATTTCATACTTATGCAATGCACTGGTCATAATTGACAATAGAATAGTATGTTGTGAACTAGAAAAATTCATATACTGTACCTCTTAGGTTTAGCCTTATAGATTGTTATTAAGTAATGATAAATTTGTGATATGAAGACTTGTTGACGGTGAGTAGTGTTATTAACGTCCGCTGGAGCATGGAGACGTGGATGTGTGTTACTTTATTGCAAGTTTTGGGTTGCATTTTTTTGGTTAGAAACATTGGTGCACCCCTAGCAATTGTGTGTAAACTGGACAACATTGAATGTCAGAACAAGTTAAGGGAACTGAATTCCCAAATTCTAAATTTTATAACTGTTCGTGAACCAAAATATAATGTTCATTCAAGAAACAAATAGTGACATCATTTATAACTTTTGGAAACTTTTTTTTTCTGAATTGTATGCCGTTAAAATCCCATTACTCGATAGGTTATGGTTATTAGCGCATACCATATATGTGAATTTATTCACAAATTATATTGCATAGTGCTTTGACAATTGAATAAAATAATAATCAAATAACATTACCACAAATTTATGCAAGTCAATTTACTGTAGCAAATGATATACAATAAAATAATATTCAATAATAAAATTCTTCAAAATGACAAATTAAATCATTAATTTATTTGCAAAGTACCTTACTTTTGGATGATAAGTAATTAATATTGGAATAAAAAATGTTGAAAAACATGAATATGTTTGGTTATAAAAATTTTAAAAAATAACACGTAGTAAAGACAATATAATTCAAATAAAATAATACATCCTCAAATACGTTTAGATTACAACAATTACACATAATTAAAATATACAAATATTAGAGTTGTAAATAAATATAACTAAAATTCCATCAGTTTACTACATAAAAAATGAATATTAGGTGCTATTCGGATATGATGTTATGTGTTCCTACTTTGTTGAATTTCCACCTACTACTACCCAAAGTTACATTCAAACTTTGTAATGTGCAATATATCATACTAAATTGTTGCAAGAGTAGACATATTGCATTTTATGAACCATATCATAAACATATAAATATCAGAACACAAATAAATAGTAAGCAAGATCCATATTTCAATGTTTGTACACTTAAAACATAAGTTGTGTTTAACCGATGTACCAAAGTACATGGTTACTGCTGGGATCAGGGAACTCCATCACAAAATCGATGTAGGGTTTTAATTTTTTTCCCTTGCAAAATATCTCCATCCAGCACCGATTTTAGCATGCTTGTGCCCATGATTGAATAGAATTTTGAATACTTTTGTTTCATCTAACACAATATCTGTGCATCCTGCCTAAGTTAAAAATTTATACATCGTACTTGGCAGATCCTGCAATACACATTATCGCTTGTTACAATTTCATATATTGACAGCAATCTATGTAATAATTAGTTTATACAATCCAACGGTAAAACCTTACCAAATTGCTACTACTGACTTTCTGTTCAGTCAAAATGATGCGAAATATCACATAGTTGGGGTTTGACTTCTACAAAGAGTGCCAATGTGGAACTGATTTTGGCAGACAACGGCTTTTGTGAATAGTTACAGAAAACACAGATCTGGCATGTAGGGTTAATGTCACCTGATGGTCTCCTTCAAGACCATAGTATTCTCTTATTTCAGCCCATCCATCAACAATTACTGGCTTCTCCACCGACTGGTTGTATTTCACAACATGACGTTTTCCATGGAAATCTATCAAATGCCATGTGTCATCCAAGTAATTTTTAAAAGCTAAAACATAGCTTTTCCGCAGCTCTGCCTAAGGCTACATATGACGTTTTAAAACATTACAATGAATGTTGGAGATGCAACAAATCAATTAAAACCTATAATGTATAAAACATAAACAAATGCTAACCACGTCCTTAATATGCAAAACACGAATGTTGTATTCAAGTTTTCTCTGAGTCAAATTCATTTGTAACGCCAATTCCTTATCACTTTCGTTAATTCCAGACATTTCTGCTAAAGAAACATCACCTAAAAAAATATGCAAATCATAGACAAACCAACCGTGCATGACAAGGAGTCAACAATTATAGCATATATTAATGTATGAATTACTAGTTTATCATATTTCAAAAGACACATTGAAGAAAATGAAATACTTCACAATTTGTACAATATAGAAAACTAGAGTCAGTCCATAGCAAAAAATCACGAAAACATGGTAGAAAAATATTACCCATGAAAACAATGTTTGAACAACTGAAGGTATTATTGAAAATAGATTGAGAGTTGACACACAATAAAGATGCAACACTTAGGTGTGATGACCAGAAACATGCAGCACAAGGTGTTTCCTAGCATTGTCATACATTTGTACCAAAATCAACTTTATAGTTGCATAAATATGTATGTTTTACCAAATAGGCATTCCATGACAGAAGTAACATTCAGGCAAATTAACAAGATAAACCATATGCAATGGTAAAACAGACAAAATCTAATTCTTTGATAATAAACCTAACGGATTAAATCGAAATTAATTTTGAGGTCACATTAGAGAATGTAACTGCAATAGGGAAAACAGTGACGTCAGGGAAGAAGCACCAGGTCAAAATATCATGGTGCAATGAATACAAAATTAAAGAACAACCTGAGTCCATGACCTGATATTGTCGTTAATGATTATAGGACTTCTTCCACATTCTACCTTCCAAGGAATATTGTATGCTATTATCAGTCCCTAAAAAATTGTGTGATAATATTATACATAATTTATATGTTTTACGATAGATAACACTTACCAGAATCCCAGATAGATCAAAATAAATACACCGTTGACATTGAACCCTCTCTTCAATTATTACATATATGTTTAGTTTCATTTCATTGAGTCACTGAAGCGAATCTTAATGTTGAAGACCAACATTTTATAAACTGGTGTATATTATTATGATAATTGTATTCAGTTTTTCACATAACTATTTGTATATGGCAACATCCATATGCTTAAATCCCTTAAATTTCATTTACACATTCAATATTGACACTCCATAATTTACAGAGGAATGAAAATGTTTTAATATATTTGGCTGAACAAGATTTTTCTATCAAGAACCTTAAAACTGACACTAGTCCCAACCATAACACATGATATGCATATGCATTTTATAACAAAGACAACAAAATTTTCAGACAAAGATCAACATCAACTATGTTTACAATGTTACACATTTCCTAAAGCCAAAAGAAGTTAACATATAAATTTTCAAATAAAAAATGGCTTAGATGGCAAGCTGATCTAAATATATGAATATCATTTGTAACCTGATGTTGGTTACTGGAGTTAGGGTTGATGAGGGTGAATCGTCGGTGGACGATGGTGCGTCATCGGTAGATGACGGTGCGTCATCTACGGCGACAGGACAACGACGACTGTTGGAGGAGACGCGTCATTGGAACGGCATGACGAGGTTGGTGGAGAACAATGAAGAGAAAGGCTGAGCGGGAGTGGGGTGACAACAGTACGTTTAGGGGAAGTGGAGTAGATAGATGTGAGTAGGAGTGGGAGTCGGTCGAAGAAACAAATGTCACGAGAAAGCTTCTTCACAGAAAAAAGTAGAAGAATCCAGAAGGTCACGCGTGTGGACTTGGGGTGATGGGGTCATGGGTTTTCCAAAAATATCAGCTGAAATTGATAATTTTTGTTTAATGGGATGACGGCCCAAAGTACATGGTCACGAGTTTTTAAATTGTTTAATGGGGTCATGGGTTTTTAAATTGTCATTTTTATTGGGTTTGGAATTACAAACGCTGAGAGGTAAATAACAAAATCTTTACAAAACCATGCTCGTGTTTCTTATGTTCATGTGTTATTTAAAATTTGATTATATTACTTTTATTATTTTCAAATGACTGATGAAATTATAACTATCAATTCTTGTTTTTTCCGAAAATTACATTGAGTAGCTTAATAAGGTGCCAAATACATAGACTTTTTTAAAATATGCATGGATTATTGATTTTTATTTATGATGCACATTACTGGTGGGGTTGTTATGACTTTTCAACTTTAACATGTGATATGTCCCATTTATTCTAATGTACTTTGGTTTGTTCCTAAGATTTCTGATTTTTTTTTCTCTTTTATGTATGAACTCTTTTACGGTTTTGCAATACGCATATGCATAAGAATGGTTGTCTTGTTTCATGATTTTCTATTTTACTCATAACCTAAACATACATATCATGTCCCACTATTTTATATGTGATTTTTTAATTGTCAAAATTTATTTTTGTAAACAAAGTAAATTAAGTTTCACATAAAAGAAAAAAACAATAACTTACTCTTTAAATTCACTAAAACCTAACATAAAAAAGTTAAGTATAAGCTACTCTAAATAACGAAGAACATCTTTCATGAAACCAGGATCACACTTGAGTTACATAGGCCATTAATTTTTTTCTTGTAATGTTTCTTCAAATAAGCATTCTTGTAGTCGTGACACCCTATTCGTTTTATGATTTCAAATTTTCAATATTTAATTCATTGCAATGTTAATATAATATACTATTTGACTTCACAGTTGAAAATGCTTCAAATGACCTCTTAACCGCACTCGCTATGTCATCAACATAATATGTTAGTGTGTCGTGCAACCACAGGATAAAAGCATACATAAGAACGTCACATTAAGTAAAACACTTTAAAACAACTTAAATGTTACATTACTGGAGGATAGGAAAACAATATATGAACTCCAGTCATTGACATTGCTGATGACTTAAGTAAACTACATACTGCCCATAATAACAATAACAATAAACAAGGTTAAAACAATGTGTTTTAGCCAATGATAGTTAGCTTCTAAGTCTTTCATGTTTGTCATTAGTCTACAAATTTCCATTTTCATCTCGTCAAACTCCATCCTCATCTTACAATAGTCATCTTCAACTTCCTTCTGAACCCAATCAAAAAATGCACAAGAACCCGACCTACAACTATAAAACAACCTCTTCGGATTGTCTTTTGTTCCACTGCATTTAATTTCTGCAGGTTGTCCACATTGACAGTACATTTTGAGGTTTCGCACTCGAACTTGACTAAAATCATCAACGACAGAATACGATGTAGCCGTTGACTTAGACATCTTTTGGAATAGCTACAACCGACATACGAGAAATAAAAAACAAAGTTTTCACATGTATGCCAATACACATTCCAAGCAATAACAGTAGAAGAAAAGTTCAACCATTGAAGATACTTTGGCTTTAACCAAGTACAGGATACATAAACGACATAGTTAAATGCTAGGACGCAAAATGCAAAACAAATAACAATCGGTAAAGCGTGTAAAAAAATTATTAACTTGAAAGACCTCACCTTAAGGCTTTTGTCAATGGTGCAAATGAGACCTGCAACGGGAAATCAGGATGTAGTAACCTCGTCAATGCGCCACAACCATAAGCTGAAAGGAGAGAAAAAAAACGTAACAGAACACAATGGAATGGGAGGATGGGAGATGACTAAGACTTTATGTAATATGATGTGTTGTTCTCGAAAAATGAGAAAGTGGCAGTTTGAAATGGGAAACAAGATAAACCATGGTGAAAGCTAATATGAAGTCCCATTTTTGGGCTGCACCGGTGAAGCAATAAAAATAACCGGTTATAATAAGTTTTTTACCGGAAGAAAAAAATAAAAAATTTAATAAATTTATCATTTTCTCTCTCCTCCCGTTGTGCTTCTTCCCCGACACGGGCCTCCATCTCAGCTTCACCAGCACCAGTTTACATTGAGAATCAATATTCCTATTGCTCCATGAAGAACAAGAAGTTATCTTCCAACTCATTGTGCATTTTGTAATGTCTGGACAGTAAAAGGAGATAAAACGGTTTGGAAAAAACAAGAGATCAAAACCAAATTGATTTGTCGGTACTTCCAACAATCCAGCACTGAGAGAAGATCCAACAAAAACAAAAACTGCAAAAAGTGAATGACATCAGCGGTGCTTGCAGTTGTAACTTGTAAGCTTTACCAAGCAGTGACTGAATATAAGATGAAGCTACGGCGGAAAACACCACTGCCGCTGTCCCCACCGGAGCCCCGACTCTAACTGGTCCGCCATCCAGGCCGCCATCAATCTCTCCTCCGACGAGTGCCTCCACCCCCGCCACCTCGGCTCCGGCAACCTCGGCCGCGTCTCTCCCACGCGCAGACCGAGGCGGAGATACTCCATTACCGATTTGTCGACACCGTAGATGTGAAATCGATGAACCAGTCGTTGCGGTGCGGTTGTGGAACCAATTTGTCGACGCCGCAAAGGTGAAATCGATGAACCAGTCGTTGCGGCGCGGTCGTGGATGCTTTGGAGGGGGCGATCGTCGATTGCAGCGGCGCCGTCGGCGGAGATACTCCATTTTGTTTGCATTTTTTTTCCAGAAAAAATGAAAAAAAAATAAAATTACCGGCTGATTCGTTTGCCTTTCTTAAATCTCAACCATTAAATATTTTATTAATATATCCTACGGTTATTTTTATTGCTTCACCGGTGCAGCCCAAAAATGGGACTTCATATTAGCTTTCACCATAAACCATATGTTGTAGACCTGAATTGTATTATCAATTAATTATGTCAGTGGCGTTATTTCAATTTCATGGTCCAAAGCTTTTGTTAAACAAAATAATGTGTTTAAATACAACATTATTCTAATTATTTTTAAAGCCAGCATATACTGTTGAAAGCCAACCACATATTTAAATCATACTGAACTTAGTTTTATATATTTTTAAAAACTTGCAATTAAACCTATTATTTAAAATTAATAATTCCATCAACTATATATATATATATAAGTTACAATTATTAAAATATGTGTATATTTCATGTAATGGTTCTAACGCAACACACACATAGACTATTTATTCTAAAAAAAAACATTTCCTTGTAGGTTATATTAAGTCAAAGTTACTCACAATTCGAGTTGAGAAGGACATGGACAACAATGATAACATTGTCGTTGCAACCATGCAAACAATTAACAAATTTGAAAAAATTGTATTTCAACATTAATTTATAAAAAATAAAGAAATTAACAAACCCTCAATTTACCTAAATATCTACCATTTATTGTGAAAGTGCATGAAAAAATAACTTTAAGTTAGCTTGTGAAAAAAACGTAAAAGTACGAATAAAACAAGTAGGACATAATTTTAAAAAAATGTAGGATTCAACAAAACATGGATGCCGTTTACAAATATAAAGCATTATTTATTCAAACTTATAAATAATAGTTTTTGGCTTTTATAATTTTTAAATAATTGTCAGTATAATTCATATCATACAAACATATTCAATAGTAGTTAGGTTAACACTGTGTAATTACTCAATTGTTTAATAATACAACTTCAATTCAATAATATTAATTTAATTTATTTAAACTTTTTTTAAGGCTACAGAAAGATATATATTATAACCTCAATAGATAGTCCATACAATAAATCTGTACCAAAATATGTTGGAGGAACCAAGGTTATTATAATGCTTTTCCAGGCCGTAAACAATGAATATGATTAAAATATATTATATCTAACAATATAATTTATTTGCTGAATACAATTCCTTTTTCAAAAAGTAATTAACTTACCTCAAAGCGTAACTTTACTTCATCAAATGAAAAATAAGTAGTTGCAGTATATTTAAAATATTAAAAATTAACTTAATTGATAATGGAAATTTTTTATATTAAAAGTTGACTTATAAATTGAAAATACAAGTTTTCAATTAATTATCTACAAATATTAGGTAATTAATATTTGCTGTATCATATTCAATTATTTTAATCATTCTAATAATAGAAATTTATTAACTATTAATATGGATAAACTATTCTCACATTTAACATTTTATTTTATAATTAATATGATTCAACTATTAATATGGTTAAACAATTCACACTTAGGTGTAACCATATAATGAAGTGTGCAACAATTAAATGGTTATATATTAGTGTTAGTGGCATGGTTAGGGTTAGCGTAATGGTTGCAATATAATAAGGTCATGGTCATGGGGAGTGTTAACAATCAACTATTTAATATTACTAATGATGGTCACTTGGTTCATGGAATATTTAACGGATGATTATCAACAATTAAGTCTATACACATAATGAGTGTCTAATTAAGACTGATGACCACTGCACCACATTTACCATATATGATTTGTTCTGTCAAATATAGTGTGGATCGGCTCTGCTTAGGGATATAGCTCATATTACTCATAGTGTAAGCGTATCCAATCAATGGCTCGGTAATACAGGCTATTTATATACATAATATTATTTGAGTAACAAGAGTGCATTCATTGGTATCATAAGTTACACATTTCTATCAAGTATGAGTAAAAATTTTAGCTTGTAATTACTTGTAATTAAGGAAAATGACCTTGTAATTGGGCTTTGTGAAAGGTATGTACTATTTAATAAAATAAATTATTATTTTCTTTTAAAGGGCTTGCATATGACAAATTAATTATAATGAGGTAGTATGAAGCAGTGTTTAAAAATCCACAGCCACTACACTAATCCGACTGCTTGAACCATGAAGTTGTGGTTGGACTTGGTGGACTTGTAATTTTTGATCGGTTAGGCTTTTGACCTGGTTTGACCCGGAGGGATTTGTGGTTCAAGCAGTGACCTGGATACCCGTTGACATGAACCATTTCACTTTTTTTAAAAATAATTTTGTACTTCTTTTTTTTATATTTTGTTGGCTTTTTAATACTTTTGAATTTCAATGCATTAGAAGAAACATTTTTAAATATATCCAGTTTTTGTAATTTTTTAATGTTATGATAAATATCCGGATATTCAAGTACACGAGTATTTGTCGAGAACATTTAAACTTACCTATCGATTATTGATGTTTCACCCTTTTTACAATTTACATCAATGTTATATTTTAATTTATTCAATTGTGTTATGCTCATATATCATTTTAAGAGTGTATATAAATATGTTATTCAATAATTACATTTTTTATCCAACAATAAGGAAAAATATTTTGTAATTTTTACAACATTAAATATAATTAAATTTCATAAATTTAAAAAATATAACTTATATGTTTTTCTTTATTATGTCGTGTATTATATAATGATGATACTAAGAGATATTATATATATATATATATGTGTGTGTGTGTGTGTGTGTGTGTGTGTGTGAAGTTTGACAACAAAAATGGAAGATCCAAATAAAAAAGTTACACTCGGCAATAATATGTATGTTTTCATAGTAATAATAATATTACAATAATGGGAATTATTGTAATAAGTTCTTTTTAGGAACAGTGGCCATTGTGCCACTGTTGAAAAAAAAATACCCCAAATGTCACGCCCACATTGCAATTTCAGTAACTGCCACGTGGTGTAATTCGCAGGGCTTAGAGGTGAAAATAGGTACACTTAGGTGGTGTCATCCCGTTAGCCGGACAAAAAGGGCAGGACACGTGGCGATTTGGACGTATTTCAATGGCGGGAGCTGCGAAATATGTGTCACCGATCAGAATGGGACACGTCTCAAACATGGAGTGTTTCGCTTGGGCATCCATCGAATTCTACCACATGGCCCACTATAAAAACCGTCCCTCCATGTCAGTTTGACTCCCTCCCTTAGCTCACTCGACTCCCTCATATTGTTGGTTACTTTTTTTATACTATTTTTCTGCTTTTATTTTTTGTAATTTAGTATTTTGTATTTTAAATTTTAAATTTTGAATATATTGATTATTTATGTAGTTTTAGTTTTCAAATAATATTTAGGTTCGAGATTTAAAACATTAGGTTAGAGGATATGTAGTGTTAGTTTATAGTTTTTATGTTATAGGATATATGATAGACATAACAATATTACACTGTTTTTTTCTTATGTTGACATACATAATTTAATGTATTTAAATAAATAAAATTTATTGTAAAGAAAAAAACCATAATAATACATTTTATAAGTACATATATAATTTTTATCTCTATCATAACTATTTTTTTTATGACATTAATGATAAAGTAATTTAAAATAATTTACTTTAGTTATGCTATAACAAAAAACCAATAATACATTTAATAAAATTAAATATTGTCCACAGTTTAATATATAATTATGTTATATAGTTTAAAATCAATAATTTTTTCCTGGTACACAAAGTGTATTAGTGTCAAAATACTTACTAACTGGATAGGAAGGTGGCCTAGGTGTGATGACCAAAATTGTGTGTGCAGGATAAAAAATCACAACATATGAGTATTTAACGGATTATTATATTAATTCAAAATCAATTCATAAATAATAAACATAGATAAAAAATCATGGTTATTGATCATTTTGCCAAATCAGGACAAAGAAGCAACCTACTAAGAACACAATGATATCAAATCATTAAACGCTATACAATTATAAGATGCACAAGTAACAATATAATATTTGGAAGTTGTTTAATATTAAAATAAAGTTTAAATTTATAGCTTGTATATATATATATATATATATTAGAGTTAGTTGTTCGTAATAGTTAAATAATGAACTGTGAATCAATAAAACATAGTAATTATGAATTACTAAATTATAAAGTTAATATAAACAAAAATAATTACGTGTAAACTTAGAGTCTACTTATTTTAAATTTAGTTGCACTTGACACAACGTTCTATATACCATTATATGGCTGTACTTTGCTTTGTATATATTTCAATAAAATAAAAATATATATCCCTTGCAGTGTAGCATGCGTGATTTCAATATTTAATTGTTAATTTAAACTTGAATTTTACGGTAGGTGATGAAATTTAATTAATATTTTATAGTTTCACCATTAAAAAAAAGTGATCATACTATATTTTTAATTAGTAATATAGTTGTCTCTCCCAACATAGCTCGACTTAAATAAGTTAAAGACTAAAGTGATCATAAATTGATACTGTAGTGGCATTTTCAAAAGGCTTTTAACATTACAAACAAATAGCCAAATAGAGTATTGTGGCTGACAAACACAGCAGTAACTTTAAATTGATATTACTGATATTGGCTTTCCCCAATGACGTGACTTTTGCTTTATGTATATCATGATTATGTGAAACGTGTAATTTACGAAGATGGGACATTACCCTCTTCTCCAGCTAGGTAACCCATGACTGTATCATGGAAATTTTTTGCACTAAATAATGGATTACAAATCAAAACTTTTATTTGTGGCAAAAACATGATTTCATTTAGAAAATTCTCTCAAAATTAAACTCCATTATTTGTTCTTTTTATTTAGACTATATTGTTAGATATTGTTAGATCTTATCCTTATATTTAATATTATTCATATATATATATATATATTAATATTATATTTACAATCATTTTGATAATATTCTGATAATTAATATTATTGTTATTATTACAATGGATATAATTATGGTAATATTTGAATGTCAAATAAGGTAGTTCTACACCTCCACTGTCAGCATTAACAATGGCGGAACCTAATATATTGTTAACGAATGATTTTTCAGAGGACAGCCCTACCATCGGAGGCAATAGTTTTTTAATATACAACAAATTGAGACGCTTGCTCGCACATTGAAGGAACCAAGGTTAGTACTAATCACTTAATGGGTAACTTACTATGCTAAATTAATGTTGTCCAAACTCATGCAAGTTGGTTATTCATTAAT
>CM023956.1:13523277-13579483 GCA_013407115.1 Glycine latifolia | reverse complement strand
AAATTGGTAATTTTTTTGTGAAAAAATACTACTTAGGTTCTTTTGCCCCTTTCTCTTCCAAAAGGAAGTAGCAATAAAAGTTTCTATCAAAACATATTAATATTCTATAGAATACTACTACTACTAATAATATATTCAGTGCATGGTTTGGCAATCAGTTTCAAACTTTATTTCATCACTAAACACGGGATGTTGTTGGGATATAAGAGACTCTATAATTTTTTAGTAAATTGTACAAAATTTCTGGAGGTTTATTCTTATTAATTACACTTTATATTTTTCCATTTTATTACATTACTTTGAACATCTCTAAAAGGGGTTAGTGTAATATTTTTTACGTCTAATAAGAGGTTGACCTAAGGGAAGTTTAAATATTAAAAAATTTCTATAGATTTAAAAATGATGGAATATTTTATGTAATAAGAACAAATCTAAATTTGTGTAATTTACTTTTTTTCTCTCATGCAAAACCAATTATATTAAAAAATAACATATAACATCAATATCAATAATATATCTAATCCAAATTAATTGAAATAGATAAATAAAATCAATTATATTAATAAATTATAAATTTGTTTTGAGCTTTGTGATTGAGGAATTTCCAAGCTAAGACATCACGATCGAGCTTGACGAAATAAACTGGAATTCTAAGTCTACGTGTCCAAGTTATAATCAACAAAGATGCCACACAATATAATATCATGCTAATATATATGTCGGTAAGAGTTTCAATTCACTTTCACAATCATAATGGACAAACGTTCTTCAACCTACCTAATAAATATTTTTTCTACTTAGAAATTAGAATTATGCGAAAGTATTTACATGAAATGATGTAGATTCAGGTATCAGTCAATCCGACTTTACTTTGATTGGCCCACCACAGTGAGCATTTCAATCAAGTGAGTGTGTTTAGTTAAGTTTACGTAACTTTTCAATCATGACTGAATAATGACAAGAATTTAGAGGTCTAGAAAAGGTGCCTTTATTTCAATAAACATTGGGTATTGCTGTATTGGGCCATAAACTAAAGTTTAATTGTTTTGTTTCAACTTTTCAAAGTCCATTTTGTGAGAGACCTTAAAAAAAGATGGTATTTTTTTCTTTCAAATTCAAGTGGTCAAGCTAATTAATGACGACTTAACCTTGGTATATAAAATTATTATCAAACTAATGACAACTTAACTTTGGAATTCAAGTTTCTATCATTGCCTTTGTGATTCTCTTTTAAACTTTGGAATTGAAATTTCTGTCAGTATCTTTGTAAGGATTTTTTTATGTTAAATTGCCATTAGCTTGATGACAGAAACTTGAATTCCAAAGTTAATCAGTTAATATGCCATCCAATATTAAAACCATGCAAATACATCTTCAGGAATTTCAATTTACTTTCACATTCATAATTCACGAACATAATCCAACCAACCTAATAAATATTTGGAAAAAGTTAAAGGTCGTCCACGGTAATTGTGAACAAAAGCAGAAAGAAATTGAGAAGTGAAAGACGAAATAAACATTGTAAGAAATTATCTTCATTAAAGCATTCGTGGAACCCCTCTATTATTCACCTGCTCTATGTTTTTTTTTTTATCTCTTCTTGATCTCTTTTTTCCTTGACATCTGTTAACGGTTCAGCAAGTACATCGAATTGTTCAAGTAATACAAAAATTGTAAGACCAAATGTCGAATTTCATAGAGATTTTATTTGTACTCAGGACCAATACACATTTGTTGTTAAGTAATTAATGAATGAATTTAATTGGTAAAATGATTGGCATAAGATTAAATTAGACTTAAGGTAACTATAAAGTGTACAGAGAAAGAGACACAAACACTCGGAATGATGCAATGGTTGAAATGCGATGCGATAGATGTTGGAAGTTCGTTTAACCGGAACTAACTTTGATGCGATATAAAAGGTTTTTCTCTATTCAATATTATATTCGCTCACCTTCATCTACTAATATATTTTAAACTTGATTTCTCAAGTGACAGACCTAAATCACTTAATTTCACTCTTAATTCCTCAAGAGTTATGTTAACTGTTGCAACTCGGCAAGTGTACCGTTCGTTTCAAGTAATAAAGTGAGTAAGTCAAGTATCGTCTCCACAGGGAATGAATGCAATTTTATGTCAACTAAACGTATTAAAAATTGGAAGACAAATAATAAGTTGAGAGAATTTGTTGAGTTGTATTTAAGTAACGTAATTGAAATGACAGAAATTTAACAAGAATGTAAGCGAATGTAAATTTGATTTTACTGCAGTAGTGAGAGATAATTGTAGTTAAGCGCAATCTCCTATGATTACTTCCTTCTATGCTTCGATTGATTATTAACTTGAATTACTTGTAATTACTCAGCTGATGTATTCTCATATAAGTAGCTAAATCCTAATCCCTTAGTAATTTAACCCTTTGGTGAAATTAAAAACCCTAATCCCTTAGTGATTCCTTCTTAAACCAAGCATTTAGCAAACACATCCTGAAATTGCTGCAACCACACATCCCTATCCCTAGGCAATGTATAAATTGTTGTTCTACTCATTTCAAAAACTAGAATTTCAATATCCCTATTGTGAATCCTAACCCTAAACATCTTATTAGAATGGCCAGTCCCAATTAAGAGTAATGCAGTGAAGAACAGAATAAAACAAAGCAATTATGGTAATTCTTATTAAAACCAATCAAGACATAGAGGAGGTTTCATAGGTTCATGGCTCAACCACAATACAAGAATTTAGCCAAGCATACTCAGAACTGGTATTACTTCCATAACTAACATATTCCTAGAGAGAAATTACCAGAGGAAAAGAAAAGATTACATAGAGTTGTATTTCTCCAATTCCTCAATGCTTCCAATCTTCTCCCACGGGTCTTCAATGGCTTCTTTTGCAGAATTCTTCAATAGGTCTAGCAAAAGCTGTTTCTTTGTGACCCCGAGGTCTCCTTTTATCTCCCATACGTTCTAGGTTTTTAATTCCAGTAATGAGGAACTATTCCCCAACTAAATCAGTGTCAAATCTTTTAATTCAGGGAAAATCGAGCTTGTGGCACGACTAGCGTGGAGTCCCACGCTGATCGCGTGGGATATGCGAATTGATTAAGCTGTTCTGGGGCTCTGGTGCTAATAGCGTGAAGTACTACGCTGATCGCATGAGTCATTCGAGCTGAAGGCCTGAGATTGATATCCTGGTGCTACTCGCGTGAATATCCATGCTAATAGCGTGGATGGCCACACTAATAGCGTGGTTAATTCGAGTTGACAATTTGTTTTTCAGCATCTGGCGCGACTGGCGTGGTGGTTGGTGCTACTCGCGTGGACTCTTCGAACTGAATATTTGATCTTTTCCCTCTGACGCTGATCGTGCGGGAGTCCACACGATTAGCGTGGCTTGTTCAAGAGCACTAGCTTGCTCTTTTTGCTTCTTTTCCTCTCTTGTTGGTTCCTAAATGATAAAATAACTAAGAAATTAAATTAATATGCAATTAAATAATAATTTACCAAATCTTAATCTAATTTACTAAATCTTAAACAACTTATTAATCAATTAATCCTAAAAACTACTATATGCTGGAAGCATATCAAATAATTCCCAGATTTATATATTGTTGTCCTCAGCAATCAACAGAGTTTCTATTTGAAAAGCAGGTTTCAACAATCAAGCATAAGTTCGCAATTAACACTCTTAGAATCACAATGCTAAGTATAATCAATTTCCAATCAGAGTTTCAATAACACTTTCAATTCCATCAACTACAAGAGTTTCACTTGAGTCTTCCTTACCAAGAAGTGTGTATTTCACTCAACACTCAAGTGTATAAGGTTTATCATACTCACTCAATCCAACACAGTGATAGCACTACCATAAGCTTGATCATATTCTCGAGTTCCTGAAATTAAGAAACACAAATGCATGCACAACTGATCAAAAGGTCTTTATCAGGTTGTATCTTGGCCTGGTTTAAGGGTAGGAAAGTTTTGGATAGTGGCTAAAATTGAGATTAGATTCTGTCAGAATTAGTCAAGTTCACTTAGCCAGTCTATCACTTTTTATTCTCTGCTTTTTCTTCTGCAAAACATTGTAACATAGCAAGTGGGGTGGTAAAAAATTATATTTAGATCCACCAGCTGGTATTTCAAACTTGTTATTTCCCAACTGAATTCTTCACTAGATTTGGTTTTTGCCAGATCTGTTCTATTGGCATTTCACTTTTCAAACCAGAATTGTCTTCTTGGGTAACTTGTCTTTCCTCTTACCTTTCCCTCCTTTCCTTATTTCCCATATTCCATGGTCTTGGTTCTAATTCTTTCTTCCTCCAATCTCAAGTAGGGTGGTCAAGGAATATGTTTCAATTGTCAGGTGTATGAATTAAAGGTTTAGGTTCAAAAGGGTTGACAATGGAAGATTGAAGGTGAGTCAATTTGGCCCTGGCTTAAAAGAATAAACTGCCTTAATTATATCAGAATATACATGCATCCAGAGAAACCAATCAAGTTCTAGAGTACTTACCAAGGCGAGGCCTCTCTGAAAGAATTTTGTACTGTATGGCTCAATCCTCACAGGTTATGGACTCAAGTTAGCCTCTGTGAACTTCATATCAAGTGTCATTTCAACTTCATCATGAATATCAATATACAAATAATCATAATTCAATCATGCTTTATGCAAGCTACGCCATATTTCATCTAAATCAAGCTTCCTAACAGAAAATTCTAATTTATCACTGACTTCACAATTTTGCTTCTGAGATATATAAATTAAGCTTCTAACACGTTATTCAAAAATTTAAATCCTTATAAATTTTAGCAAAACATAAATTTTCTGTTAGACATCTTTTGTCTCTTGAATGTGATTCGTCAAATAAATACTGCGTATGCGCCCATTCCCAGATTTAGAAAATTGCTGTCCCCAGCAACAACTAACAAGGATCGTGTGCTCACTCACGTAATTATTATTTGAAGAATCGAAACCAGAACAAAACATTGATTCAGATAGAAGACATTCACATCAAATTATTCAAGAATCAAATATCACGAATGTATCAAGTATATAAATGTGTACTGTAGTAATGGAAATGGTATGGAAAATGAAAAACAAGAATAGAAAATCAAAAACAAGAAAATCAGAAATAATGCTGGGAGTCACTCCACGCCCTCGATCGTCTCGTCCTCAGTAGCCTGAGATGGACCAGGGTGGTCCGCTGCTGGCTTTGCAGGGGTGGATGGTCCTGGAGGGGTCTGAGCTGTGGGTGGTGGTGATCTGGACTCCACGGGTGGCTGAGAAGCTGGCAGTGTGGGAGTGAAATGATACTGGTAGGAGGAGAAGTCGATGCTCTGCTCTCTGCATAGGTCCTCCATCAGCCTGACCTGATACTCCAGCAGGCGAGTCTGGTGCTCCATCATGGCTCGCAAGGAAATCTGCTGCTGGAGGTCTTCCTCTGGAATAGATATCGGCTGTGTAGACTGCTGAGACGGAGGAGACTGAGGTGAAACGGGCTGTGCAGGTGCGTCTGGGCCCGGGGATGGGGGAGGATGAGGTAATGGTGCTCCACGAGGACTGCGAGCTGCTAATTCCTTGGGAGAGAGCTTCGAAGCTCGAATCAGTTGCTCCTCTGTTGCGCTCTCCATCACATCTGTATATGTCTTCAGAGTCATGATGGAGGCGGTCCTGATGTCCATGGGCTCGTCATTTGGGATCTGAACTCCAGCACGATGGCAAAGATGAAGAATGAGGGAGGGGTGAGCGAGCTAGGACTTGCTACTGGCGTCCTGCATCATATGGAGAATCCTTTTAGAAAGGACATAGGAGATGTTGAGATTCTCCTCTCCACGTAACACATATAATAGTGTCGCCCTCTCCAGATTCACATCAGTCATATTCATAGAAGGGATGACTGTGTGGTTAATAAACTGGTGCCAGAAAGCTGCGTCTCCAACTAAATCATGTTTCCTCAACTTCTCTGGCACATAAACGAGTCCCCGCTTGGTCTTCCAAGCTGTGTATCGCCCAGTGATCCCACATCGGATCTGGTCAGCTAGTTGGGGCATCTCGTCTCTGTACAACTTGGTGATGACGTCAGGCTGCATGCTGAGGAAGATGTGGCCGAACTTGCAGCGGGAGAAAGAGGAGTAGGCGGTGTCCAAGAACTTCTCTATAGTCTCGTCATCAAATGGGACTTGGACACCCTTCACCCAGCTGAGTCGCCTCTCCGCCACTGTCGTGGGGTCGACATTAGCCAGAAACTCCTTCAGTAGTGAACTGGAGCTCGGCTCTGGGAAACTGACTAGTCGCTCCCATCTCCGTCGGGTGATAACCTCTCTGACTGGAGAGTCTTCCGGAAGCGATTCCCACATGATCTTCTTCTCCGGGATGACCTTCTTGGGTAAATACCAAGAGTCAAACCGTTCCTAGCACTCCAATGTGCGGAATCTAGCTTCGTCAAACTGGGTAACCTGGGCCCTCTTGCTACTAGAGGACTCAAGTGCTTTCCTCTTCCTCTTAGCTATCTGTTTTCCCTGAAATTCATAATTAATCAAAGTCAATTCATACTTTCTAAACTAAATGCAATTCCCAGATTTAATGTCAAAACATATCTATTTCCCATCCCTGCATTGCACTCAGACCAAAACAATCACTAATGCATCAGAACTTTTCACATTTCAGACAAGAATTCAATCACAAGCATGACAATTCAAAAATTCAAAACTTAAGCCACACAGAATATGACTAATATAGAACTAATGTCATGGCAATTCAAATCCAATTCACAATACATAATTTCCAGATCAACTAGATTTCCAGATTTAACTTCAGACACCTCATGTTATACAAACGTAATCAGTTCACAAACGACTCCCCAGATTTAGCTGAGAACATGTCATTCCAAGAATTTCACAAAAGGATAACAAATTCTAAATCCAAATGAATTTTGATAACTCATTTTCATTTTGTTGCCTTACTATATTAAAAGCTCATACTAACAATTACCCTAATTAAGAACAGTCAAAAACCACCTTTAATGCTAATACGGTTATCCATGGTCAATATGAGAATCAACTCACATAACGAATAAGGCAATCAATTCATCAAAACAGACTATATACTTTGTCACAAGAAGCCAATTACACTAGTCAATTGATTTGACCATATCAATAATGATACTTGGGAAAAACAGTGATAATTCAGTTGAATAACCACAATTGAAGGCAATAATCATAATATGGTAACCCAAATCAGCATATACATAGTGGTTCTTGCAATCAACTCCCACTGTGCACTTCCTCAACCAATCCGTGTCAAACCAACAACAAAACAGATATATAAATAAGTTATACCAATTTCAAGCATTGATTCCAAGCATCTCTGTTGACTAAGTCTAACTTCAAAAAAAATGCACCTACTAAGCATATAATATCTAGGTCAATTTTATTTCCCATGTTTAAGTTCTACCCAAGATAATATGTAGTCATGTGGAGTGTTAATACCAATAAGGGTTACAGCACAATCTCCAAGGTCATGGACTAAACATAATGCTAATTCAATTCCATATCCAACCTAAATGAACACTCTGAAAAACCAAAAACAGGACTTATTCAGAACACTCCCTTGTCCAATCCCAGTCACAACATTTCCTGATCCTCACAACTCAATACTAGCTAAGACTTCAACCCCAGGGCTATATCCTCATAAAACCTAGCACACCTAAGTAAAGCAACTAAGGGCAAGAAATCCTATTTGTTAAACTATTGAACCAGGCATTGCAGAGAATTAGGATTTAGTAATCAACCAATCACAGAATATAACAGAGCTGGCGCGACTCGCGCCCATTATCGCGCTAATCGCGTGGGGTCGCGATTCTGCCATTGATGCTCTGCACTCAAGTGCCCACACTCAAACTATTGTGCCCTTTTTTATGCAATGCAATGTTCATGGGTTAGAATACTGACCTTGTCTCCTGCCATTGATGTGAATAGAGTGGAAAAGAATGAATGGCACAGGAACTCCAAGCTTTTCAAGAATGGTGGATTTGAAATGAAGGTTTTTGGGATTGGGGACCCTAGAATGGATTTATAGGCTTTGATGATGGCTGAATATTGAACGGAATTGAGAGAAATGGAGAGGATTTAGGAAAAATCAGGAGAAAAATGGGGAAGCAATAGTGAGGCACGATTTTGGTTTCTGAAAATCCCTTTTAAAAAACTGAACTGGCACTCTCGCACGGATCGCATCACATACCACGCTAACCGTGTGGATGAATAAAACAGGGATAATTGGTTCGAATTCGTGGCACGAGTAGCGCCATGCGCCACGTGATCAGCGTGAAATGATGCAGAAGAGTCATCTGGTTTCGAACACCTGGCGCGACTCGCGCGGTATTCCACGCTATCAGCGTGTCATCTTGAATTAAGGCCCTTAGTTTCGAATGGATGGCGCGAATAGCGCCACAGTTCACTCTATCAGCGTGAAAGCACTAAATTTGTCCCCTGGGTTCGAATAAGTGGCGCGAATAGCGTGGGATGCCACGTGATCAGTGCCATAGATGAAGCTGTGACCTTTGAATTCGCCCATCTGACGCGACTAGCGCCAGATTTCACGCTGTTAGTGTGGATGTTGTAATTGGGGCTTGGTTGATTCGCATTGGTGGCGCTATTAGCGTCGTATCCCATGCGATCAGCGTGAGATGGTCGAATGCTCTACAATGCTTTTACGAGCTTCTTATCAATTTTAAACCCTAAGATAATCCAAATGTACCAATAACAATCTAAAATAAAAGGGCTAAATTGCAAATTAACACTTAAAATTAAAACATGCTGTTACTAATTAGAACAATTAACATCAACCAAAATAAATTAAGAACAAATGATTATAACTAGGCAGAAAATACTAACTGAATTAAAACTTGCAAAAATTGAAAATAACAAAATCAAAAAATTGGATTGCCTTCCAAGTAGCGCTTGTTTAACGTCATGAGCTTGACAGACAACCATCAGTCATCTAATGAATTTAGTGGAATGGAAACTGCATTCCTATCCACTTCTCCTCCAAAATAAGGCTTCAGTCTACATTCATTCACTTTGAATGACCTGTCATTATCTAAGGGAGAAATTTCTACTGTTCCATAGGGATAAACCTTGCACACTAAAAATGGACCAGACCATCGGGATTTTAACTTACCTGGAAACAGTCTCAGGCGAGAATTATAAAGCAAAACCTGTTGTCCTGGTTCAAATTCCTTGGGGCGAATCTTGTTGTCATGCCACTTCTTTGTTTTCTCTTTATAGATCCTGGCATTCTCATATGTAGCTAACCTGAACTCATCTAACTCATTTAATTGCAACAAACGTTTCTCATTAGATTTAGAGAGTTCAAAATTTAAAAATTTAGTTGCCCACAAAGCTTTATGTTCTAACTCAATTGGAAGATGGCAGGACTTACTGTACACAAGTTGAAATGGAGACATACCTATAGGTGTTTTAAATGCAGTCCGGTATGCCCACAATGCATCATCTAGCTTCTTAGCCCAATCTTTCCTAGAACTTCCAAAAGTCTTTTCTAAAATTCTTTTAAGTTCTCGGTTAGAAATTTCTACCTGACCGCTGGTTTGAGGATGATATGGTGTGGCAACTCTGTGGTTGACTCCATATTTGACAAGTAAGCTATCAAAATGTTTATTGCAAAAGTGGGTACCTCCATCATTGATTATGGCTCTCGGCACTCCAAAGTGGGTAAAGATATTCTTCCGCAAGAATGAGATCACCACCTTTGCATCATTGGTTGGCAAAGCAACAGCTTCCACCCATTTGGACACATAGTCTACTGCAACCAAGATATATTGATTGGAATATGATTTAGGGAAAGGTCCCATAAAATCAATCCCCCATACATCAAACAGCTCAACTTCTTGGATGTTGTTCAGTGGCATTTCATCTTTACGAGAAATATTTCCTGTCCTCTGACAATTATCGCATTTTTCCACAAATTCTCTTGCATCCTTAAATAATGTTGGCCAATAATAACCGCACTGCAAGACTTTTTGTGTCGTTCTATTCCCTCCGAAGTGACCTCCATAATCCGAAGCATGGCAATGCCAAAGGATTTTAGGTGCCTCGGACTCAGTTACACATCTGCGAATTACCCCATCAGTGCATTGAAAATAAAGAAAAGGGTTGTCCCACAAATACCTCTTTGAATCATGGAAAAACTTCTTTTTCTGCTGCCAATTTAATTCTTCAGGTATTACACCCACAGCTTTGTAATTAGCCATATCTGCAAACCATGGACTGACTTGGATTGCCATCACTCCTTCATCAGGAAAATACTCATTGATTTCTACTTCTAGGCCATCTTGTAACCTCTTGTCTTGAATTCTTGACAGATGATCAGCTACCTTGTTTTCCACTCCAGCTTTATCTTTGATTTCTAAATCGAACTCCTGAAACAAAAGCATCCAACGCAGCAAGCGTGGCTTTACGTCTTGCTTATTCATTAAAAATATAAGAGTTGCATGGTCAGTGTAAACAATTACTTTGGAACCAATCAAGTAGGACCTAAATTTGTCTAAAGCATATACTACTGCTAGCATTTCTTTTTCAGTAGTGGCATAATTGATTTGTGCCTCATTCAAAATTTTACTAGCATAGTATATTACATGTAAACACTTTTCTTTCCTTTGTCCTAAAACAGCACCTATTGCATAAGCACTAGCATCACACATAAGTTCAAATGGTAAAGTCCAATCAGGGGCTATTAAAACAGGTGCAGTAGTAAGTTTCTTTTTCAGTATATTAAATGCATCCAAACAAGCTTTATCAAAACAAAAGTCTACTCCCTTTTCAGTCAATTGGCTGAGAGGTTTTGCAATCTTGGAGAAGTCTTGAATTAACCTCCTGTAAAACCCTGCATGGCCTAGAAAACTTCTCACACCATTAACATTAATAGGAGGAGGTAATTTTTCTATCAATAGTAATTTAGCTCTATCTACCTCTATGCCCATTTCATAAATTTTATGTCCTAAGACAATTCCTTCGCAAACCATGAAATGACATTTTTCCCAGTTTAAAACTAAATTTGTTTCTTGACATCTTTTTAAAACCTTAGCTAAGTTAGCTAAACATGAATCAAAACAAGAACCAAAAGCAGAAAAGTCATCCATAAATGCTTCTAAACCTTTTTCAACCATGTCAGAAAAAATAGAAAGCATGCACCTTTGAAATGTTGCAGGTGCATTGCATAGGCCGAAAGACATTCTTCTATATGCAAACACTCCAAAAGGACAAGTGAAGGCTGTCTTTTCTTGATCTTCGGGTGCTACTGGGATTTGGTTATACTCGGAATACCCATCTAAAAAACAGTAATAATCATGCCCTGCTAATCTCTCAAGCATTTGGTCCATGAATGGAAGGGGAAAGTGATCTTTCCTAGTTGCATCATTCAGTCTTCTATAATCTACACACATCCTCTAACCTGTGATTGTTCTTGTCAGGATTAAGTCATTGTTGTCATTGTGAATGACTGTCATCCCACCCTTCTTGGGAACGGTTTGGACTGGGCTTACCCATGCGGTGTCTGAAATTGGGTAAATCATACCTGCATCTAACAACTTAACCACTTCTTTTCTTACCACTTCTTTCATAGTGGGGTTAAGTCTCCTCTGTGGCTGTCTTACTGGTTTCATATCATCTTCCATAAGAATTTTATGAGTACAAAAAGAGGGATTAATACCTTTCAAATCGGAGATGGACTAGCCTATAGCGGTTTTGTGTTCTTTAAGTACTTTCAGCAATTGTTCTTCCTCACAGAATTCCAGCCCTTTGTTGATAATTTTCTCCATCACCTAGAAACACATACTTCAAGGTCTCCGGCAATTCTTTCAGCTCCACTTTTGGTGCTCCAACTGGAATGTCATCTTCTTTCTTCTCCAGCACCTCCATGGCTATTTCCAATTCTTCTTGTATGGTTTCTTGGCTTCTAGTTTCCAACACTTCTTTAAGTTCTTCTTCTTCTTCCAATTGACTTGCACTAATCACATTATCCAAAACATCTAGCCTAAAATAATCATGTTCATCAGATGAATTTTTCATAGCATCAAAAACATTAAAAGTAATGGACTCATCATCCATCCTAAGTTCTAGTTTACCTTTCTCTACATCTATTAAAGCCCTAGGAATGGCTAAAAATGATCTACCTAAGAGAAGTGGTATTTCACTTTCACCATCCATGTCTAAAACTATAAAGTCTGCAGGAAAAATAAACTTATCTACTTTTACTAGAACATCTTCAATAACTCCTGTAGGCTTCCTTAAAGAGCGGTCTGCAAGTTGTGGAGAGACTCTTGTAGGCTTTAGTTCAGTGATTCCCAAGGACCTGCAAACTGACAATGACATTAAGTTTATACTTGCTCCTAGGTCACATAAAGCTTTTCCTACATTGATGTTCCCTATTGCAATTGGAATATTAAAACTGCCTGGATCTTTAAGCTTTGGTGGCAGCTTTCTTTGTATTATGGCACTGCACTCTTCAGTAAGTGCAATAGTTTCACATTCCTGCAATTTATGTTTCCTAGACAATAGTTCTTTCATAAATTTTGCATAGTTAGGCATATTAGCTAAAGCTTCAACAAATGGAATGTTAATATGCAGTTTTTTAAACATTTCTAAGAACCTGGCAATCTGTTGCTTTTGTGCTTGTTGCTTGCTTTTCACTGGATAAAGGGGCTTCTCAAAGCGGGAGAAATCCATTGGCTTCTTAGGAGGTGCAAAATTTTTCTCTTGCTTACTTGAAGATGCTTCTATGTCTTGTGTTGCATCCCTTGTGGTGTTTTCTTCTTCAGCTTCTTTTTGACTCATTGTTGGATTCTCTGGAGGTGTAATTACCTTTCCACTCCTAGTGGTTATTGCTTTCGCATGCTCCCTATGGTTCACAATAGTGTCACTTGGAAACTGTCCTTGAGACCTTTCAACTAATTGTTTTGCCAATTGCCCAATTTGACTCTCAAGATTTCTAATGGAGGCATCTTGGTTTTTATGATGAGCTCTAGTCTCATTAATGAAGGCATTGGTGGCCTGGATGTGCTCATTAGTTGTTTTAGACAGTTGCAACATAGCTTTTTCCAGCTCTGATGGTTCTTTGGGTGGAATAGGTGGAGGCTGCAAATAATTGTTAGATTTATAATCCAATCCACCACCTTGGATTCTCCTTTGGAAATTATTCCCCATGGGATTGTTTTGATTTCTCTGGAAATTTTGTTGAGGCCTCTGATCGTACCAAATACCATTCACCTGCACAGGGTCAACTCCTACTAATATAGGACATTCATTAGATTCATGCTCACCTTGGCAATACTCACATGTGACAGGTGGCATTCTGTTGGATGAGACTTGAGCTGCTGAGACTTGGAGTTTGTCAATTTTTGCATTTAAATTGGCTAGTTGCTGAGCCAATATTTTCTGTTCAGCCAGCTGATAAGTGCCCTAATTCAGTTAAAATCATGTTTAAATAAAGGCACTTATCCTTTGATTTCATAAGCTTTTATCATAAATTTACCCTAAACCTAGTTAAATAGCTCCTATTGCTTGTATACATGTCATTTGTCATATTTCGGAAGATTAATCCAACATGTTTTGTATTTTGATAGATTTCGAGGATTTCTAGGGCTTCCGAAAACAAAAAGGAAGCAAATAGGGATCATAAAGCAAACCTGGGAGGTGTATCAAGCAAATCAGGCCCAAGGCCCAAAAAGAATTCTCCAGAAGGTGCTTTAACTCGCTTGGGCGAGTGAATATAGTGTAAATTGGTAGCTTGGGCGAGCTGCACCTGCAAATGGGCCTCCAAGTGGCCAAGTGGACGTGCAATTGGGCCCTTAACTCGCTTGGGCGACTGAAACATGAATAAAATGGTCGCTTGGGTGACCAAACGCGTATAGATTCACCCCTATAAATACCCAAGCACCCCTAAGGCTCACAACATTCATTCCAACTCAAATCTCTTCTCCTCCTTGCTTCTTCTAAGCTTTTTCTTAGTTTTTTGTAGTAAATATTAGTAAGTAGATTAGGAAAGTGAGAGAAGTGAGATTTAGTGTGGAGACTCTGCCAGAAAGAAGCTGTGATGGGGCCCTTCATCAATTCTTCTCTTAAGGAGGTTCTCTCCATGCTTGGTTAGTTTCTCTTATGGATTGGATGTAATCTTCTACTTTTAAGTATCTCTTTTAATATTTATTTATGCATAAGTGTTTTCTATTTATTATTGGTAATTTATTCCGTGCTTAATGCTTGATTCTACTTGATCACTAGTTTCATGAAATTGGATTCTAAGTTTCATTGGAAAGTACTCTTAGGATTTGAACTGAATAATTTTACTCATTACGTTACGATCGCTAGGAATAGGGCGTACCGTTTTGATTGCATAAAAGCACGCGATTATAATTCTTAATGCTGGGATATTTACTTTGTATGCGAGGGATCGATATTCGATAAATATCTTTAGAACTCGATTGCAAGGAATCGATTCGAGGTTAACATAATGTGCATCAGTAATAATAGAAAATGATTTATACATGGTAATATTAATTGAATACTAAATGTATGAATGATGAAATCCAATCCTACGCTTTTCTTGAATTAATCCTTTTATTAGTTTCCGTAATCTTTCGTTATTTCCGTAAAACCATCAAAACTTCGACTATACTCGTTGTACATAACTATTAAACTGTTAAGTTTTATTTGGATTAATTGAGTAGCACAAGTCCCTGTGGAGATGAACTTTTATAAATTTTGTAACTTACAACGACAATTGGTACGCTTGCCAAAAGTCTAACAAGTTTCTGGTGCCGTTGCGGGGGACTTGAGTCGCTCGCTCAGTTCTTTCAAATTTAATTTTTCAGTTGAATAGGACTTTTTCTTTCTTTCATTATTTTAATATAATTTATTGATAAAATACTTATGACCATTTCAATTTTAAAAAAAAAAACTAATTGTTTTATATATTATAACTCCAAGAAAAACTAATCCATTCATTACATAATCAACTAATAAACCACCAACCTCATGGCACTACAACTCACTTCACATATCTTTTTATATATTTTCCTTTAAAATTCCTCTTTCAAGAAAGTAAAGTGAACGAAGAGAGGGAATGTTTGAGTTGAAAATTATGATGAAGGCCAATGAAGGTGCTCGAGAATGGGGGATTGAGGTCGGTTTATAAGGGGGATAACAAAGTGTTGGGTTTTTTCAGAGAATTTTTTTTTTTAATTATCAAGAGGGGGTAATTTTTAAAAAAATGATTGTTTAGGGATAAGTTGTGTCAAGTGGCACAACTTCAACTCAGAAGTCGTGCCACCTGGCATGACTCTTTTTTTTTAATTGATTTTTTATTTTTTTAAACTAATTTGAAAATCATAAATATATTTATGACTTAAAAGTTGTACAACTTTTTTTTATAATTTGTGTTCAGAAGTCGTAAAAGTGGTTACGATTTTAAATGCGTAATCAGACTTACTACTTCTAAGTTCCATTTTTTTCTTTTTTTTAGTTTTCTTATTCTTTTTTAAAAATCTATTTGTTATATATATATATATATATATATATATATATATATATATATATATATCAAAAAGATTTTTTAAAAAGAATAAAAAACACAAAAAAAAAGAAATATGAAACTTAGAAGTGGTAAGTGTGGTAACAACTTTAAAATCGTAACCACCTTTACTGTAATGATCCGCTAGCCACATCGCTACTGTATCACTACTCTTAACCATAACATTAACGTAACTTTTGATAAAAAGAACACCCCTTTTCTTATTTAAAGAACACTGGTAAATTTTTTTTTCCCCAATCACTTGACGATGATAAACATAACCAAGGCACGTATGAAATATTCCTATTGCATACATACATACACACACACACACACACACACACACACACATATATATATATATATATATATATATATATATATATATATACAAAACGTGTTTTAATTTTAAATACAATCATCCATGTTTAAAACGTACAAATGTTTTACAAAAGAAATAAGAAATTAAACATCAGGGGTGCAACTAGCAAAACATGGATGTAACTATCAAAAATCAGGGGGTGTAATCAGCCTTGACTCGACCTCTTCATATAGTGAGTAAAAATTGAGAATCTCTATAGCCAAATAAACTTCACTTATAGACCCTTCTGGTTGTGCCCTATTCTGCACAAAGGACTTCAAATGTCCTAACATCCTATCACAGAAAATAACAATAATTTAATTAACTAGTCATTTTCCCTCCTTCCTTAATCAAGTTGTACATACTGTCAGACAACAAATAAGTAGTTATATCAGAGTAATGATAACTTTTCAAGCACTTGACTTCTTGATTCAGAAACCACTTATAAGTTTTTATACATTTCCAGCAAACATCACTTCAATTTATATTACAGTCAATTTACGTATCAAGTAAAAGCCAAAGCTTCCCATGAAATATCCTTTGGTCTCATGAAATATGAAAGCAAAAAGTCTCATCTTACACAAACAAGATTTAATTCCATCAGAAAACTAGTATTAGTACATTAAACAAACAAAAACAAGGTCCAGTATGGAAGAAATCCTTGAACTTCAAATATGAACAGAGCTTATTCATCCAGTGTTTGTACTATAAAGAATGATCATGAACTATAAGATGAAACACAACTATAATTCAAGTTTTGAGGAATGAAATAGAGAGGAAAAAAATGTGCTCCAAGCCAACAAGATAGGTGCCATCAAAATCGTGAATAGTTTATAAGTAACTCAAGTATTAAGGATCATTATTGAGTTTAACCTTAAGTTTCATTAAGATCGGTCTTTACACATTAAAAGAAGTGCAATATTCTTGTATTCAATTATCTATTAATCTTGATAGAGATATAAAATCATTAACAAGCTATGCATAAAACCTTAATCATTTAGGGAAGTTGGTATTCCTCACTCCCGCTCTTCATATTTAAATCAAATTTTAGCACAAAGTAAAGTAGGTTATGCATGTGCAACCAAAAGGGCTCATTCTTTGAGGGGACATATTATGGTTACTACACTGTCCAACTATTTCCGTATGAAATACAAAATTTTACAATAGGTCATCCATTGTACAGAATAAACTAGTCTAAGTAAGAAGTTAGCAGCATGTATCAACAACTACCAGCAAAAGAAACTGAAAATTGTTAGATACAGGGGTAGCTTGAAGAGGATCAAGATGCTGAAGCTTTTAGTCTTGGATAAGTTTTAGCTTTTACATGCCATTCAAGTGCTTCATCCTATGATCCATTACATTTCATAAACATCATTCATTGGCTTGCATTCATGGTTTTCATAAAAGCACATGTCTTGTGAAAAAGCTTTAAGTTTTCATGATTGCATAAAAGCCAAGTGTTCAAGAATTAAGTTTTGGAAAAACTATTTCGCACTACTTTAATCGATTACTAGTATCTGGTAATCTATTACTTAAGCCTTGATGAACACTTTAACCGATTACAGCAATGACGTAATCGATTATACTGTATAATCACAGAATAAGTCTTCCTGTGATAATCAATTACGATTTAGTTGTAATTGGTTACTTGACACGTTTTTGAAACAAGACATCTTGTGTTAATCGATTACATAATGAATTAATCAATTACTTTGCTCATGTATCTTTTTCAAGAAAGAGCAAGAACACTTGAATAGATTAAATATGTTATTAATCGATTACATAAGTGAAATTAATCAATTACATTCAGTTACAACAATTTTCTATATAAAGTTGTTGGGTCTTTTTAAATGGACAAATCATTACACTACAAAAATTTCATAGATTTTCAAAAGCCTTCTGAAGTGAGAAGAGATACGTTGAGTCACTGAGCTCTTGTCCCACAAATTCTAAATCTTCATGTTACCTTGAAAGATTTCTTCTTGGGCAAGATTCTAAAGAACTTCTTAGAGAGTGTTCTTACCAAAATCTGGAAATTCCACGTGTGAGGTAGGCGTAGCCAATATGGACTCCAAATTCTACACGTCGGATAAGGTGTAGACTTTGCTTAGAGGAGGAACCTACAAAACAAAGGAAAAGCACTGCGATGCTCAAGTAAGTACATCAATTTATAAGAGAATAACTGAGTGTGAGAACTCAGCATAAGATGTAGAGAATGAGTAACTTGAGTAATGCAGTCAAGTCTCAATGGGATGTGTATTGAGTGAGTTAGAGAGAACCTGTAAGGTTGTATTTATAGTGTGGAGTGTGGGCTTTGGGCCATTATTTATTGATAATCTGTTGATAAGATAATAACATACAATAGTAGGCAGTTATCTAATTTAAATATAAGATAATGTGTACCTTATTGACATACTGTTATTTGTAGATAAATAACAGCTTGTAGATAACTTGTTGAGATATGATATGATAAGGTGGTTACACTTATTTGAATATCCAGGCATATTTGATATGCTGTTATTATAAAGATATGCGCAATAGATATTATTGTTACTGTAGTAGTCCGTGTCTGTGCTTTTGTAGCAAGGCTGGCGAGGAGCCCGGACACATATGTCCGGGTTGACCCCAAGGGAGTGAATAAGCATTATTTAATGCGGCAGTGCTGACGTGGAGGGTGTCCACGTGTACAGTGACCTCATAATGAAGGCCACGTGTCATTTTACTATTTTGGACTGTACATAAGCCCCCCAGTCTCTGAGCCAATTTATGGGCGAAAGAGGATGAAAGAGTGTCGATGCAGAATGTCCAATGTCATAGTAGTATAACAAGTGCTATGAGCCTCCCGAGGATGGACAAATGATGTCATATGTCGAGGTCGGCAGTGTTGTCGAGGTCGACCAAAACTTTAGACTTATGAACCGGGATGGTTTCAACGTAGTTTGGATTTGTGAATCTGCAATTTACCAAAGTCGGGCCTCAGACCAAGAGAGGATCTTGGATTTCGTAAAGTACCAAGGGTAGACCTTGGGTTTTGTAAGGGTATACCAAAGCTTTAGACTTACGAACCGTGGATTCGGCATAGTTTGGATTTACAAACCGCGAGTCTTCGTACCAAGGACGAACCTTGGACCAAGGGTGGACCTTGGGTTTAGTAAAGTACCAAGGGCGGACCATGGGTTTAGTAGAGTACCAAGGACGGACCTTGGGTTTATTCCAAGAGAAGTTCCTGGGTTCAAATCATATTGATGGTTGAACCTGGACAAGGTAGTCCAGGTTGAGAATGCTGAGCTGTCCAAGGCGGACTATTTTGTCTTTTAGTAGATAAGACTGATCTTGGCAGGTAAGTGAAGCATCGAGGATAATGATAGGTCTGAGCATGGCAAGTAAATGAAGAGTCAAGGCTGATGAATTCCACCAAAATGTGACCGTTTGATGTGATTATTGAAAATATGCGTTACGTCTTCATTAATGCTATCAGTCGTGTGCCACCCACACACCATTACCCGTGCACACGTGTCACTCAGGGAGTGGGCACGTTCTGGAGATCGTGTGGTAGTGGGTAAATGCGGTCAATCGTGACGCGAGCTTCTAGGGGACATTTCAAAATCCCGCCCAAAATCATCGACATTCACTGTACCTTTAAATAGAAGGGATTCTTGCGATTTTCATTGCCACTCCCGTGCTTTTGATTTTTCTGAGTCTTCTTCACGCTTCTTGCTTTCATTTCTCTTTCAAGGTAATCAAAAATGTCTGTCTCACCCACTTCTGATTCTGCCTTAGGCATAGGTGATAGTGACTCTGGTGGCTCAGTGGAGCAGCACATTATGCGCGAGGTCATCTCTGTGGGTGATTCCTCGGAAGAAAACACCCATGGAGGAGTTTCAGACGGATCGTCTTCTTCATCTGAGAGGAGGACGAGTTCTCGTCAAGCTGGTGAGGGCACTTCTCGTCCTCGTCAGCAGGCAAGGGTGAATGAACCTTTGCCGCTCGCCTTCATCCCTGCTTTTTCCTCAGGGAGGATGAGGCAGAGTAGCTCTGGGGGCGTGAGGGTTTCCTCGCGTGTGCATCGTAGCTCTGGGTCGCCATCGGCTGTTCCAGTTGTTCGTGGCTACAAGTGGATAAGGGAGGACATTTTTAAATACCACTCCTCTGTAAATGTGCTTCGCTCGACGTTGCAAATGACGGCTCCTTTGGATGCCGGCAAGGTCATCGTCGAGCCTTGTGGGGAGGATGACTTTCCCTGTTTGAGGGCGGCGTTGGGTGTTCTGCCCTTCTTCTTCATGTATTTATGCCTCTTTGAGGTGTTAGGTCTTGTTCTTCCCTTCTCTCCCTTTCGATGTGCTCTGCTGGAGTACTTGAATGTGGCCCCCTCGCAACTTCACCCTAATAGTTGGGCAGTGGTGCGGGCCTTTGAGATTTTATGTTCTCATTTGCACATTTGTGCTACTGTTCCTCTCTTCTGCTTTTTCTTTCAAACCAAGCTGTCTGAGAAGGTCGCTTGGGTCTCCTTGCACAGTGTCTCAAAAAAGCTGTTCGAGGTGGACACCAACGTCTTCCACCGCTTCAAGGACCGATTCTTCAAGGTCCGCGAAAGTGGTGTCGTGGCTGATGGGTTGCCATTGATGCACAACAGGGATGGGAAAGCTCGCTTTCCCTTCTACTGGCAGGCTGACCCTACCAGGTTCAGGTCCTTTGATGAAGACATGCTGACCCTTGTGGAGAGGTCTGACAAGGCAACCTTGGAGCTGTTGCCGGCCTCACTGAACATGCGGGCTATTTTGGTGCTGCCTTCGGCCAGTGACCCCTCTATCGCGCTGGACGATAATTTTTCTTTCTTATAACTTTTGTATTTTTCTGGTGTGAAAACTCTGACACTTGCTTGTTTTTGTGTTTTTGTAGGTATCATGGGTAACTTCCAATGGAGGCCATTTGTGCGCCATGTAGGTGGAGATGTCGTGCCACCTCTTATTCCCCCCCAGCTGAAGAAGAGGGTCGACCGACTGTCCAGGTTGGCCCTTCTCAGGTAGCCGTTGCACTCTCCGGCTCTTCCCCTGCCGAATTGGCAAAGAGAAAAAGGGATGAAGGTGCCAGGACGTCTGGCCGCAAGAAGTCCAGGGCCATCCACCCTCTTCATGGCCTGCGTGCATTGAGGGAAGCTGCTGGGCTAATGCCGACTTCACCTCCTCCTATCCGGGCTCCTTTACCTGCTGCTACTGTTGCTACTCCCATTACACCTGTAGTTGTGACATTGGCTCTGCCTGCTACTGCCGCTTTCGTGCCTCCTATGACGGCCGGTCTGACTCCACCTACTTCCCGCCTTGTTACTCCTTCTCTTTCTCGCCTCCTCCAACTGCAATGCCACCACCTGCTGCCCGCCCTGTCACCCCTTTGGAGTTTCTAAGTGCTCCAAGGGAGGTTGACTCATTGTGGAGTGTTAGGCATAGGCTTGACCGAGGACTGCCGACCCCTTTTGATAGGAATTTGATTAGGTCGGCCGGTCCTCAACGCTCGTTTGACGCCACTGAGCTTTTCCTACAGAGGGGACTTGCCATTATAAAGGAGCAAAGGCAAGTGTATCAAGAAGCCATGGGCAAGGTGGCCTCTCTGGAGCAGGAGTATCACAAGCTGAAGGGTGCTATTCGTGGTGCTTGGCGGTTAGAACGTAATCGGTTGAATAGTGCCATGGTGGCCTTTATTGAGGTTACCCGGTGTAACCATCAACTGTCTATGAGAACTGGCAAGGCTTTGTCCAAGCTGCTGCAGACTCGGCTCGATGGTGAAGAGCTGGTGGCTCTTGGCCGAGCAACTATTGCCAAAGATGATAAGGCTTTGGCTGAGAAGGAGGAGTTGGCGAAGAAGGAGGCCGAGCTGGAGGCCAAGCTGAAGGATGCCGAGGATAGACTTGCTATAGAGATGGAGCTTGCTGAGAAGGTAGCGAGTCTAGAGGAGAGGCTGAAGGAGGCTAACGCCGAGCTCAATGTTGAAATGGTAGTCAACAAGGAGCTTAATGAAGAGCTAAAGATGTACAAGCGGGAAGCAGTGGAGCAACATGAGAAGGGCTTCTCCAAGGCGGTGCGCCAAGCCGGTCTCTTTGTGAAAGACCTTGACTTGGGTCAATTTGATCCTTTCAAGGATGTGAAGAATGGCGCCTTGGTCGATAAAGAGGAGCTCGGTTCTACTGAAGAGTCTGCTAGTGAAGCAGTTGATGCATAGGCTGCTTTATGCTTCTTTTTTTTTGTTTCTTTTGTACTTTTGGTCGGGATGGCCATGTAAAGGTTCCATTATTCTAATGAAAATTATTTCTTGTTTCGTCAATCTCCTTGCATTGCATGCTATACTTGTACAATATTTGTCATTATACCACATTACGGTAATGTTTTACTGTTCAAGTGATTTGAAATAATGCCGGGTTATCAAATAATTGAAGTAATGTCGGGTTCCTATTTACGTCAAAAATGACTAAGTCTTTAGCTTTGCCTGTCGAGGTTCCCGTTACTGATGTGTGCTAAGAGTGTATCTTAGGCTTAGTAATGTCGAGATTTGACCATGGACATTTGTGTTGAACGCTTGCCAATGGCTGAGTTTCTAACCTGGTTTATCAATATTCTACAGAGAAGGAATACCAAGAGTGCCTCTTGGGTTTACAATGTCAAGGGTGGACTCTTCTGTCGAGGTTGCCACCAAGTGAGAGTACCAAGAATTTTCTTGGGTTTGAATTGTAGAGGGCGGACCTTGAACAATTATTCCTGCAAAATAAATTAGTCTATGGTGCCAGAATTCCATAGGAGTTAGTACCATGAATGTTTCTTGGGTTTCAACATGCCAAGGGAGCCTCAGATTTTGATATATCAAAGATGTTTCCTTGATTTTTGTATGGCTTGTAATCCTGTATGAATAGAATTTGTGAGTGCTAAAATCATCAGAATAAAGTTTTAAATACCTCATCTTTCCGTGATGGATAATGGGATGAATACGAGGTTGACCACAGATGGTCCTTGAGCTTTGAAAGTTGTAAGTTATCCGGGATTATTGATAACTATGCCGGTCAAGGATGGACCTTGCCAAAATCTGATGATAACTATGGTTGACCGTGTCCGGGTTCCATAGTCTGTAATAATACCAAGAGAGTTTTCTTGGGTTTGGGAGACCGAGGGCAGACCCCGGCCTTTGTGTGGCAAGTATGCATCTTGGGCTTCATGTTCCTAAGAACTTATATTCCAGTGGAGCTGTCCATGCTGGGTTTTGTCAAGATTTACCAAGACATGATATTGGGTTTGGGAGCTGCTGAGAGCATACCAGTGGTGCGTCCACCCTGGATTTTTAGGAGGTCAACCAAAGCTTTAAGGTTTATGAACCTTGACGGTTTACCGTAGTTTGGTTTTACAAACTTGTAAATGGCCAAGAATGGATTCCTGGATTGCCAAGATGAATCCCGGGCATAATAAGGTCAACCAATTAGATGGAATTATGAACCTTCTTCCGAGGGCAGACCCCCGGGTCTTCTTGCCGAGACAGATCTCGGGCTTAATAGGGTCAGCCAATTAAATGGAATTATGAACCTTCTTCCGAGGGCGGACCCCCGGGTCTTCCTGCCGAGATGGATCCTAGACTTATAAGGCCAACCAACTACGTGGAATTATGAACCTTCTTCAGAGGGCGGACCCCCGGGTTTTCCTACCGAGACGGATCTCGGGCTTTATAAGGCCAACCAACTACGTGGAATTATGAACCTTCTTCCGAGGGCGGACCCTCGAGTCTTCTTGCGCAAACGGATCTCGGGCTTTATAAGGCTAACCAACTACGTGGAATTATGAACCTTATTCTGAGGACGGACCCCGGGTCTTCATGCCAAGACGGATCCGGGACTTATAAGGCCAACCAACTACGTGGAATTATGAACCTTCTTCCAAGGACAGACCCCGGGTCTTCCTGCCGAGACGGATCCTGGACTTATAAGGACAACCAACTACGTGGAATTATGAACCTTCTTCCGAGGGTGGACCCCCGGGTCTTCTTGCCGAGACGGATCCCAGGCTTTCTAAGGTCAACCAACTACGTGGAATTATCAACCTTCTTCCGAGGACGGACCGGGTCTTTATGCCGAGACAGATCCCGGACTTACTAAAGGTCCTCTTAGGGGGAGCCCTAGAATTTTCTGTGAACCTTTAGATGCTATCAGGACGCGTTCATCCTGGATTTTAGTAAGGCTTGCCAAGGACGGACCTTGACAAGTACCAGGACATGGTCCTGGGTATTCGTCGAAGCTGGACCTGGGAAAATAGTCAGGCGATAATTCCTGAAATTTAGTCAAAATCCTAAAATATTGACGTAAATAAAAGATAAGAGGCATATGTTTTATTAATATGGCATTTAATGTACATATTCCCTCTATTTATTCCTTGGATGGGCCTCATTAAAACCTTTCAAGTTAAAAACCCAGTGGAAAAAAAGGACTTGAATAGGAAAAAGAGTACACCATCCGGCCTTGGGCTCCTTAGCTGAAGTAGAACTTCAGATGGGTAGCATTCCAAGTTCTTGTAATGTCTTTACCACTGAGTTCCTGCAATTTGTAGGTGCCATTGTCCAGGCTGGTGACAACTCTGAACGGGCCTTCCCAGTTTGGTCCAAGCTTGCCTGCACGGGGATCCTTTTGGGCTTCACCCCATACGTGCCAGACTAGGTCGCCTGGCTGGAAAGTTCAGGGTTGAACTTTGGAGTTATATCTTCTTGTCATGTGGAGCTTGGCCGCTTCTTCTTTGATTCTGGCTATATCTCGAAGTTCTTCACTGGTTTCCAGCTCAACCCTCATGTTGTCCTTATTACTATTCCTGAAAAAGCATCCTTCTGGATGAAGGTTCCCCTAGTTCGACGGGGATCATGGCGTTGATACCATATGTCAGGCGAAAAGGAGTTTCCTTCGTAGTGCTTTGAGGTGTACAATGATATGCCCAGAGTATGTTGGGTAATTCCTCCCTCCAGAGACCTTTGGACTTGTCAAGTCTAGTGCAAAGGGCTCGGAGAATAACTCTGTTTACTGCTTCCACCTGACCGTTGGTCTGTGGGTGTTCAACAAAGGTGACCAGGTGTTTGATACCTAGTCGTATGAGGAAATCTTCATAGGTTTGTGCCTTGAACTGCGTACCATTGTCAGTAATGATAGCATAGGGTAGACTGTATCTGCATATGAGATGTTTCCAAGTAAAGGCTTCAACTTCACTGGCTGTAATTTCTCGTAGTGGCTTTGCCTCGATCCACTTAGTGAAGTAGTCGATTGCCACCAGCAAGAACTTGACCATCCCTGGAGCTCTGGGGAATGGCCCCAAGATGTCCATGCCCCACATAGTGAAGGGCCAAGGAGAGGAGATGGTGTGAAGGTTGTCAGGGGGAATCCGTGGGACGTCTGCAAACTCCTGACATCTTTTGCACCTTCGTGTGAATTGAAAGGCATCCGTCCTGAGTGTTGGCCAGTAATACCTTGCTCGTACTACCTTGGTGGCTAAGGATCGTCCTCCTGTTTGGAGTCTGCAGATTCCTTCATGAAGTTCCCTCAGGACATAGTCTGCCTGCGAGCTGTCCAGACACTTGAGTAGAGGCGTTGTCAGCCCTCTTTTGAATAACTCACCATCAATGATGACGTAGTAGCTGGCTTTCCGCTTTAGATGTCGGGCCTCATTTTCATCGGCTGGTAGTGTTCCCTTTTCGAGAAAGTCTCGGTAAGGGGTCATCCAAGTGGGTTCTTCCAATTCAACAGCCATTACCGCTGGGGTGTCAATGGTGGGTTTTCGGAGTGTCTCTTGGATGATTGTTTTGAGGTGCCCGTTCTTCTTGGTACTGGCCAGCTTAGATAACAAGTTAGCCCTGGTGTTACTCTTTTGGGGTATGTGATACATCTTGTAATGCCCCGTATGTATCCAGTGCATTAACATTGATTTATGGTCATTAAGCGCAGCAATTATCACAGATCATCAATTCGAAAGCGATAAATAAAATGACGTCATCAACTGTCATTAACAACACCCACTGTACATCATATATGGTGAATTATCATAATATACAATGTATATCTCAAAACTATACAAAATCCTTATCAGGGTACAAAACAATAGGCATATATAAAAATGTAGAGCTAACATGCTCTCAACCCTATGCCTAAGGTCCTCACAGAACCTATCCCTGCTCAGGCCTCTTACCCTGGGATCTCTCAGCAGCTCCCTGAGTATCACCTACAAAGCATAACCCCCAACAGGGGTGAGATAACAATCTCAGTAAACTCAGGATCCTTGGAGGTCTTTCCTCCCCCTGGTTCACTTCCATGCATATAATATCAAAATTGGCATTACAAACTAGCCATCATAGCTCTCAAGCCATATCAACACATATACATATGTCTCGAGGGTTTATTAGCACCCTTTTTATAAAACACATCAATATCATTTAGCCATCACGGCCCTCAGCAGTTCACAACATATCACATGTATATTTCAACTCAGATACAACATATACAAAGATAGATATATTATATTCCTTGAGAAATATCATCTGCAACAGGTACATTCTCCAAGGATTTACTCACATATATAAATATATCTATACCGTATTGCCTGGGAAAAGATCATCTGTGACATGTATCTTATTCCAGGACGCACTCAGACATATATGGCACTTCCGAGAGAAGTTCATCTGCAACATGTGCATTCTCTCAGGTTTTATCACATACACAATATTGACCACTTAGAGTTGTTCCACGTAACTCTGACTCTAAGGTGTTGATTTGGAAGATTGCTGAACTAAGGGGGAGCTTTTTGAAGATTAGAGATCTGTAAAGACTTGGAAAAGTTTTGGCTTTCAACATGCTTGAAGGCTTGAAGGCTTGAAGATCAAAATTGTGATTCAATGTAAAAGGAAAGGAAGCCTTCTGATGATCCAAGTTCCAATATGCATACCATTGATAATCATTCATGCATTACATCATAAAAGCTTAAGTAATTGATTTGGAACTTAAAAATAAGTAAAGCTTTTTGGAAAAATAGTTCTAAGTGTTTTTAATCGATTACCATACTTAGATAATCGATTACATTGTTCTTCAGAATTTTTGGAAATGAGTTAGAACAAATTAATCGATTATAGCATCGTTTTAATCGATTATTTCACTATTGCATTCATGCAGTTTTAAATGAGTGACTGGTTTAATCGATTACCATTTGCTTGTAATCGATTACCAAGCTATTTTGAAATTAAAATCACTCTGTTTTAATCAATTACACATCGGGATAATCGATTAAATATATCGTTGCTGTAATCCAGAACTTATTTAGAACACTTTAATCGATTAAGGGAGCGTATGTAATCGATTACATTTGCTAATTAATCAATTACTGGAACCGAATTAATCGATTATTTCTATTACAGCTGTTTTATATAAATAGAACCTTGCCTTTTGTGAAAAGATGAATGAAACAGAAATCAATTTTTGAGCACTAAACATTCTGAGAGCTTTGTAACAAGTGATAAAGGCATTCTTTGTGGTTCTAAGGTTCTTGCTTCCATCCAAACCATTATGGGTCACTAAGTTTAGTGAAGCAAGTTAAATCTTTTCAAAGTCTAAGGAAAGGGCATTGATTCTGCATGTTATAATTCATTCAACCTGGTATATTCTTCACTTTGCATATGATTCTTTGATCATCAGGTGAATTCTTTCCTTACTCTTTGATGGTGTAAATTCTCTGTTTGAAATTCTGTGTAATTGTTCCATTGTATTTTGTTTTTTCTTGCAAGTGTAGAGATAGTGTTTCTCTAAGGACAGCTGAGTAGTGTTCTCAGTGTGGGTGTTGGTCTCTAAGAGTCTAATAGGTTTTTAGACTTCTGAACTTTATCTAGGGTTGATAAAGAGAGGCTTGTAATTTTTGCTTGTAAGGATATTTTGATATAGTGGAACTCTACTCTAGTGTTGAGTAGAAGAAACTGGATGTAGCCTCATAGGTTTTGAGGTGAACCAGTATAAATCTTGTGCTCTCTCATTTACTGCATATTGGTTAATTCTTGTTGAGATTACTGAAGTTTAATTTGTTTGTTGAGGCATTACAAGTCTTGGATTGAGTTTGAATAAAGTTTCTTGATTGATTTGTGATAAAGATCCAAAGGGCAATTGTATTCTGATTTTTGATTAAGAAAGAAATTTTTAAATTTACCAAGGCTAACCAATTCACCCCCCCTCTCTTGGTTAAGTGTGAAGTGTTCCCTTATTTTACATAAGGGAAGTCCATATTTAGTCCATTCTACTGGCCAGAGAATCTCAATAACCCACAACACACATAGCCTTAATTCATGTATATCAAGTACATGTTTTCAATCAAAATAGGAATACACAATTTCAATATACATGCATAACTTCATACAGTAACCATCCCTCCCTCTGGAGTATGGTGGAACATAATCAAGGGAAACACTCCCAAGAACAAAGAGCTTACCTACTCTCAGCGCTACACCAGCTCTCTTGGCTTCGTGGTCACAACCACCAGCAATGTCTGTATCACGCCCTACACAAGACATACAAACAATCAATCAATAACGGCCTTCAACCGTTAGCATGAAAGGAAATGCTATTCCTTTCCATTACAACCTCTCTGTTCTCTATCTTAGGGTTATCAGAGCTAACTACCTTATAGGCGATTCACAGACTCTCAACAGGATCTATCTCTGCCTAATCAAGGAACTAGAGTCCCTCTAAGACTTTGCATAAGCTAGTTCAAAGCATACCATTGCTTAACCCTTCTATATCTCAACGTACAATCACCTTCTATACAGTCTCATGAACACTTTTAGTAAAAGCACACATGCTCATACATGTCATGATACCCTCCATTTAATCATCATTCTTCCTACTCATACATATATCAGAGTCAAAACCAAACTTCATCAATAGTCATGATTCAAAAAAGCTTATTATTCATCAGAACAACCTCCTGAGCATACTTTTCTAAAGAACCCAAGCCTAATTCCAGTCCCATCACAAATGGGTCACTATTCATCCCAAGAACCATTTCACAAATCAATCGGTAAAACTCGAGTTTCTTACCTCTAAACAATCGAGGAAGGCTGAAGGATCACTTTTCCAAGCTCTGACATCCTTTAATTGCCTTCTTTCCCTTCCAAACTCAGTTTTACAAAGTTCCCTAGAGAATGAGATTTCTCCGATTAATGGTTCTCTCGAGAAACTGAAGCTGGAATCTAGCTCATGGAGGAGTTCTAATCAACTTTCTAGTTGGGTAGGAAGTGTTTAGATGAAGAATGGAGTAGATATGAAGCTTTCTACTTCATTAATGGCGGAAGGAAGCTCGAGGAAGAAGAAGAACTGATTTTGGCCCATAAACTCATCCAAATAACCCTTTTATAGGGTCCTGAACGTGTCCCTACGCTACTGGCGCCACTCCCCACGCTAATCGCACCAAGAATTCGAAAATAATGGCTTTCTGGAGCATTCTGGCGCTAACCGTGCCATATCTAGCGCTAATCGCACCAGATATTCGAATCTGGGGGTCTTCAGGGCCATTCTGGCGCTAACAGCGCCATAACTAGCGCTAATCGCGCCACAGGGCCGCGTCATGGGGCTAACGGCGCCGTTCCTGGCGCTAATCACGCCAAATAAAATAATATTAAATTTTGTTTTTTACAAATCAAGGTTATTATACATCTCAAAACACTCGAAGCTGTTGATAAGTGTTTTGGACAGATGGTAATATTGGAGGAGTATGGCTTCCTTGGTTTGAAATTTGTCTGTTATCTCTCCCTGGACGAGTTGTGAGTCGGAGTAGCATCTAAGACATTAAACCCCGACTTCTTTTGAGAGTTTGAGTCCTGCTATGAGGGCTTCGTACTCGGCTTGGTTGTTGGAGGCTTTGAAGTTAAGCTTAAGAGCCTGCTCCAGTGATATGTTGTCGGGTCCTTCAAGTATGATGTCGGCTCCCCTTCCTTGTACGTCGGATGCTCCATCCACGTAAAGGTTCCACCAGTTCGAGGTGGTCTTATCCTTCCCGGTGAATTCTACTAGGAAATCTGCCATGAACTGTGCCTTCATAGGACCACGTGGCTCATATCGAATGTCAAACTCTGACAGTTCGACTAACCATGACACCATCCGACCTGCCAATTCTGGTTTCCGCAGTATCTGTTTAATGGGATAGTTAGTCCTAACTATCACTTGGTGACTTTGGAAATAAGGCCTAAGTCGTCTGGCGGAGGTGATTAATGCCAAAGCTATTTTCTCAATCATTTGATAGTGCTTCTCGGCATCATGTAGCATGAGGCTAGTGAAGTAGATAGGGAGCTGGTGTTTCCCTTCTTCTTGGACGAGTGCCGAACTGACGGCTTCGTCTGCCACGGAGAGGTACAAGAGCAATTGTGCCTCCTATCGAGGTCGATTCAAGACAGGTGGTGCAGCAATTGTCTTCTTGAATGCCTCGAAAGCCTGCTCGCAGGTGTCATCCCAAAGGAACGGTGCTGTCTTGGTGAGCAGCTTATAAAAGGGTTTTGCTTTCTCGGCTAGTTTCGGAAGGAATCTGGATAATGCGGCTAATCTTCCGTTCAGCTTTTGAACTTCATTAATATTAGCTGGGCTATGCATCTGTAATATGGCTGAACATTTGTCTGGGTTGGCTTCAATACTTCGGTGTGTGATCATGAAGCCAAGGAACTTGTCTCCGCCTACCCCGAATGTGCATTTCTCGGGATTGAGACGCATGTCCTACTTCCGAACCTCTTCGAATACCTCTTCCAAATCTGCTACATGTTGGGCTACACTCTGAGACTTGACGACCATGTCATCCATGTAGACCTTGACGTTATGTCCGATCTGCTTTCTGAAGATGCGGTCCATCAGTTGCTGGTATGTAGCTCGTTCATTTTTGAGACCAAAGGGCATGACCCTGTAACAGTAATTGGCATTTTCAGTGATGAAAACTATCTTTTCTTCGTCTGGGGTGTGCATTCTGATCTGATTGTAACCAGAATATGCATTCAGGAAGCTTAGGATGTGAAACTCGGACGCCCCATCAACTAGTCTGTCAATGTTGGGTAATAGATATGCGTCCCTAGGGCATGCCTTGTTGATGTCTGTAAAATCTGTGCACATGCGCCACTTGCCACTGGCTTTTTTGACCATGACTACACTGGCGAGCCAGGTAGAATACCTGACTTCTCTGATAAAGTTGGTTTTGAGAAAATTGTCTACTTCTTCTTTGACTGCCTTTCGTCGTTCTTCTCCCGTATTCCGCTTTTTTTCTGTGCTATGGGTTTGGCCTGTGGACATATCACCAGCTTGTGGCATATGACACTAGGGTCAATGCTGGGCATGTCAGATGGTTGCCAAGCGAACAGAGATGCATTTTTACGGAGTATGTCAGCTAAATGTCTGTACTCATGGCTGGTGAGCTCTTTGCTAAGCTGTGTGCACTATCCGGGTTTGGGCCCGAGTTGCAGCTTAACTAGTTCTTCGATCAATTTTGGTCCTTTGTCGATATTATCGTTGCGCAGATCCACATCGAAGGTATCACCATGATGATCTGTAAGGTAGACCATCGGTGTACAGGGAATGTACTCTCTGTCTATATTCATGACTCGGGTAGTACCCCCAAAGTGGTACCATGTCTGTCTGACCTCCTGTTAAGAGGATATGGTAGCACTTTTAGGATTTCAATGTAACACTGTCTGGCTTGCTTCTGGTCTGCTTTCATAGTGACTATCTCCCCTATCATGGTAGGGAATTTCATCTTTAGATGAGGCATAGAGATAATAGCTCCCAGTTCGTCGAGAGTCTTTCTACTGATCAAGACCAAGTATGATGTGTCAGCATCGACAATGTTGTACCTGACTGTAAAAGTCCTAGATAATGAACCTTGACCAAAGGTGGTCATTAGGTCAACATATCCCAGGGTGTTGACCCTTTCTCCTGCAAAGCCGAGGAGGGGTTCTGAGCAAGGCTATATAGCTGATGATGAAATCTCTAATTTTTGAAAGGTCTTCAGGTATAAGACATCAGCTGAGTACACATATCCCAGGGTGATCGATGAGTACTTTTGTTACCTTAAAATTAGCGATGATGAGGGAAACAACCATGGGGTCATCTTGGTGCATAAGGTTAATTCCCTCAAAGTCAGCATCGGTGAATGTGATGAGAGGTAAACTCCGCATTGGGGGATTGTTGACAGATTTATGTCAATATCCCTGATGGAGTGCAAATGTCTCTTGCGAGACTGACTTGAAGATCCTCCATATGAGAAGCCGCCTGCAATTGTATGAATTACACCACGGATGTGCTTGATGGGCTCCTCTTCTTGCTGGCAAGGGGGTTGACGCTCGCGTCTGGGTTGCAAATGTCTTTGCCTCTCTCGATTTTCTGCACCATCTCTGTGTCTGTCATTGTTTCTGAAGCGATCCTCTCGTTGCTCCTCTTGCCTCTGTGCCGGTGGGGGATTATCAAGTCTTTTTACAAACCGTGATAAATGCCCTACTTGGATAAGTTCTTCTATCTTATCCTTTAATGCAACATAGTCTTTGGTGTTATGGCCAGTGCCACGATGGTAACAACAATACCTGTTAGGGTTTCCTCCTTGTTTTAAAGGAGCAGGCAATGTCACTTGTACCTTAGTGTTGAAGGCTTCATCCATGACCATGGCTTGATTGACCGTCAGGGGAGTATATCTTTCGAACCTGGGTCCTTTGGGGAGAGGTTGTGGTTTATGTGACCTTTGCTTCCTGCTAGTCCTCCGAGGGTCGACTGTGATGGATACTTCATGTTTTTCACGCTTCTGTCCAACTTGTCGGACTTCGTTGCGGAACTTCAACATTTCTTCCATCTGGATATAACCTTTGGCTCTTTCGCATATTTCGTCCATGCTAGAAGGAGGTTTCTTGCATAGACTGTCCATGAATTTACCAGGTCACAGGGCTAGCATCATGGAATGCAGTGCTACCTCAGGGTTGAGGTTTCTAATTTGAGAGGTGACATGTGAGAATCATTCCATGAACCTGTGGAGGGGTTCATTATCGGCTTGTCGCAACGTTGCTAGTGCAGCGGATGTCATCTTATGAGTTCTGCTAGTAGTGTATTGTGCATTGAATTTTTTGACAAGGGTGTCGAAACTGTCAATGGAGCGCTTGGGGAGGTCACCATACCATGCCAATGTGGCTCCCTTTAAAGATGTAGGGAATACGCGACATAATATGGCATCATTATTGGTGTAGAGATTTGCCTATGAGAGGAAGGCATCGAGGTGCTCGTCCGGGTCCGTGGTGCTATCATACCTCTCTAGGTGCAGAGGTTTCCAGCCGAATGGGATGTCGACTTCCATAATATGATCAGCAAGTGGATTGCGGCGAGTGTTGTCCCTCTCCCTTCGGTAGCCATGTGTTGAACTACGAAGGGGTGGAGGGTCGACATGTTGCTGAGGACGCGACTCGCCTTCTGTCTGTTCTTCTCGGGTGGTAGGGGAGCGTTCGTCTCTCTCGAGTTGTCTCACCCGGGCTTCGTGATGATCGCGGTCAGCCTTCAGCCTTTCGATCTCTTCCTGGTACTTGTGTTCCATCTCCGCTATGCGGTTTTGGAGTTGCTGAATGGTGTCGTCATTCGTCATGGTAACCTGTGGGGGGTTAGATGCGTCGACAGGGCTGTCGCGTCTAACACTAGAATGTGTGCTGACCATGAACGCGTACTGATGAATGATTGGAATGAGAGGCCGCAGGGTAAGTTTTACCTGGGCCCCAAGGTGGACGCCAAATGTTCTTACCAAAATCTGGAAATTCCATGTGTGAGGTAGGCGTGGCCAATGTGGACTCCAAATTCTACACGTCGGATAAGGTGTAGACTTTGCTTAGAGGAGGAACCTGCAAAACAAAGGAAAAACACTTTGACGTTCAAGTAAGTACATCAATTTATAAGAGAATAACTGAGTGTGAGAACTCAGCATAAGATGTAGAGAATGAGTAACTTGAGTAATGCATTCAAGTCTCAATGGGATGTGTATTGAGTGAGTTAGAGAGAACCTGTAAGGTTGTATTTATAGTGTGGAGTGTGGGCTTTGGGCCTTTGTTTATTGATAATCTGTTGATAAGATAATAACAGATAATAGTAGGCAGTTATCTAATTTAAATATAAGATAATGTGTACCTTATTGATATACTGTTATTTGTAGATAAATAACAGCTTGTAGATAACTTGTTGAGATATGATATGATAAGGTGGTTACACTTATTTGAATATCCAAGCATATTTGATATGCTGTTATTATAAAGATATGCGCAGCAGATATTATTGTTACTGTAGCAGTCTATGTCCGTGCTCCTGTAGGAAGGCTGACGAGGAGCCTAGACACATATGTCCGGGTTGACCCTAAGGGAGTGAATAAGCACTATTTAATGCGGCAATGCTGACGTGGAGGGTGTCCACGTGTACAGTGACCCCATAATGAAGGCCACGCGTCATTTTACTATTTTGGACTGTACAGAGCGTTTGCTCTAAAATTTGTTTTCATTCAACCTGGATCAAGATTGGTAAATCATATGCATTCATATACATTGGATCATCAGGTTGTCTCTCTCCATTAAACCTTGTTTGTAATTCGTTTTAGAATTTTAGTTTGTTTGTAACTATTTCAAAAGATTTCTTAAGGCTTGTCTAGAGTTGGTTTCTTTAGAGGGAAGAGTAGAGAGGATTATCTATGTCTTGATCACTAGGAGTCTAAGGGAGTTAGATTTCTGATCTTAATCTAGGGTTGATTAAGGGTGATTATCATAAGCTTGTAAGAAAAGAATTTTGTGATACGATCCTTCATATTCTGATTGTTTTAAAGATATTAAAAGACCTAGTTTAAACCAATTCACCCCCCTCTTGGTTATTGTGTGTGGTGATACTATTTTCAATTGGTATCAAGAGCAGGTTCTTGAGTGTTATTCAAGATCAATATTTTTTTTAAAGAAAATGAATACCACACAAATTACCTTCAAGGAGGGTGCCTCCCTCAATCGTCCTCCAATGTTTGAAGAAGAGCATTTCAGTTTTTGGAAAAACATAATGTAGATATTCATTCAATCAAATGATTCTGGTGCATGGAATGCAATAGAAAAAAAAGTCCTTTGATTCCAATAAAAATTGTTGATAATGAAATGATTCCTAAAGAATGAAATGAGATGACAGATGCAGAAAATAGAGTAGTGCAATACAATTTTAAAGCTAAGAACATGATTACTTCTACACTTTCATCTGATGAATTCTTTAGAATTGTTAGGTGTAAAAGTGCAAATGAGATGTGAGAGATGTTGGAAATCACTAATGAAGTGACAGGTGAAGTCAAAAGATCAAGGAAACATGCCTTGATGCATGAGTATGAGATGTTCAAGATGAACACAACAGAAAACATATCTCAACTCCAAATAAGATTCACTCATATTATAAATCATCTTCTTGGTCTTGGAAAGATATTTGATGTTAAAGAGTTAAATATCAAGATCTTGAAGTGTCTAACAAGACCATGGCAACCAAAGGTGACAGTAATCAAGGAGTCAAAAGATCTTTCAAAGATGTCCATGGCTGCACTATTTGGTAAGCTACTTGAGTATGAATTAGAAATGTCTCAACTAACACATGCAGAAGATGCAGATAAGAAACAAAAGGGTATAGCCTTGAAAGCTACATCCTCAAATATGGAAATAGAAGAAGACTTAAGTGAAGATAAAGGTGATGAACACTTGAACCTAATAGTTAAAAGATTCAGCAAGTTCATGAAGAAGAACAAGAACATGAAGTTCTCAAAAGTTCAACAAAAGAAATAACAACAACAACACCACCAATTTTACTTGCTTTGAATTTGGTAAGCAAGGTCACATTAAATCTGAATGTCTTGTATTCTTGAAGAAACAGTTAGGTGAAAGGAAAGCAAAGAAAGCCTACATAGCATGGGAAGAAAATGCCTCAACAAATTCTGAATCATCAAGTGAGAATGAAGAAGCTAATGTATGTCTCACTTCCATAACTGATGAAGATGAAGAATTCTCACGTGCTGAATCAGAAGTAAACCCTGAATTTGATCAAATTGTTGATGTTTTTCATAAAATGCATGAGGAGGCTCAAAAACTTGCAACCTCCAACAATAAGCTGAAAGGCATGTCACCAAACTTGCAGCAATGCAAGCTGAACTTTATAACTTGAAAGAAGAAAATGAAAACCTTGTTTCAAGCTACAAAGCTAATGGGGGTGTGTGTGCCTCTTCTTCATCAAATGTAGATAAATGCAAAGCTTTACAAAAAGAGTTTGATGATTTCAAAAGGAGTCAATCTGAAAAATATATGTTATTGCTTTCAGAAAATTCTTACCTGGTTAATCTTTTGAAAAAGCTTTATAGAGGAAAATGCATCTTAGATCAAATGCTAAGTGTACAAAAGTATGGTGGGGATACATCTGGATTGGGTTACAAACATAGAACAAAATCTTTTAGAAAGACCAAGTTTGTACCTCCAAAACAGATGAATCAAAGAGGCTTTTAAAAAACAAAACATTTACTGCATGAAGAAAGGTCATACATCTCATAAGTGCTATGTGCCTAATGGAGACTACATTTGGGTTTCAAAGAAAAAGAGAAAAATGGCTAACCCTTATGGATCAAACCTTAATTGGGTACCTTTCTTTGCCACTTGATTTGATTGTTGTAGGTGTGTCTTAGAGCTAAATCATCATTATGGTACTTAGACAGTGGATGCTCTAGACACATGATGGGTGACAAGTCCACTATAATGACCCTGTGATAATCCGGGTTCATATGACCGAGTTGTCACATAAAGGGGGGTGTATTCTGGAACTCGGATATGGGAGGGGTGTAGATAGCACCTTTTCAAGTCCGGGACCGAGTTGTGGCCTTGGATGAGCAACCGAGTTGTGATCTCGAATGAGCTCGTATGACCTCAGATGAGCAACCAGGTAGTGATCTCGGTTGAGCTCAGATGAGCTCAGAGGAGCTCGTATTTTGTTGAGTTGTAAGAGCTACCAGGTAGAGAGACCGGAATAGCTTGCAACCCCTTTTGATAGAGTTACCAGGTTAGTGATCCCGGAAGCGGTTCGGAGGAACCTTGGACTTGTGAAGTACCAAGGTCGGAAGTCGGAGAGGTCGGAATAGGTTGGAACATTGGATGTACTATAGTGCCAAGGACAGGTTCTTATGCAATAGATTACGTAAGTATTTATAAGCAATTAAAAATAGTCAGTATTTGCTGTTAACCCGGACTTAGCCTTGTGGCAAGTAGGTTCTATATATTCACTTTATTCAAGTGACGCGTGTTGACTCCTTACTGGTTGTTTTGACGTGGGAAGGCTCTCCTATATTTTATGACGCGTGTTTACTTATAGGCTATATAAAATATGCTCAAGTGAGATATTTCAGTAGTAACCTCATTTCCACTATCTTTGCTAAAACACTTTCTCTCTCTTGTTCTATATTTTACTCCATTGTTAAAGTGAGAAAAGCTTCTTAGATAACCATTTCTTAACCTAAACACCTTCACATCCAATGTGAGGATTGGAGAGAATCACCTTCTAAACCAATTTCCACCCTTTGTTAGTTGTAAAAACTATTAGGCAAGGAGATCATTTCTTCAAAGAAAGTGCAAAGTTTCAATCTTTAAGAGTTAGAAGGCACATTAAGGATATCCAAGCTTGGAGAAGCTGTGATCTAGCCTTCCTTGACGTTTTTAAGGTAAGACACGTGAGTTTTACCATTTCCTTTGAGTTTGGAGTTAAGAGGAAAAATGACCCATATGAGTTAGGTTTGGTTTTGGGTGATGGTTCTTTGGAAAAGTATGCTTAGGAGGTTGTTGCGATGAAGGTTAAACCTTGAAAGTTAACTTTTCTGGGTTTTGGGTATTTTGTTATGACCAGATAGATCTTTGTGGGGTTTACAAGTCACTTGTTGGAGGTATATGTATGAGATCTGGAAAAGAATGAGTTCTTTTCATGAAATGGTTAAGAACCGTTCTTGATATCTTTCTTGCCTGGTGTAGGGCTTGATAAAGAAGATATTGGTGGTCGGGAACACGAGGCTGAGGTAGTCGGTGCAGTGATCAGAGAAGGTAAGCTCTCTGTTCTTGGGAGTTTGTTCCCTTGATTGTGTTCCACCATACTCTTGGGGAGTGATGGTTATTGGATGTCATGGTGCATGTATTTACATTGTGTGTTATTGCCTTTTGATTGAAAACATACATGTAATGGAGGTGTTCACTGGTTGTCTAATTTGTATAACGGGATATACAATTGTGTACGTGGAGTGCACTGGTTGGCTAAGTTGTATATCTGGTTATACATTTGTGCATGTCTTTGGTGGAATTCACGTGGAGTTCGGGGTCTAGGACCTCAGGCGGAGATATGTGATATGTACGCGGAGTACACTAGAAGATATACAAGAGTGCACTTTATGCGTACTGGCTGTTTAACTTGTATATCTTATATGCAATTGTGTATGATATCTGGTTGGCTAAATTGCATATTCGTGGGGGAATGGCACGTTGATGTGGTTATGTACATGTATTTTTTTTAAAGGCCGGGTTGGCTATGTTATTTGTAATGCCAATATAAATGCTATGTACTGTGGAAGTGAACCAGGGGGATGTGAGTCTCCAAGAACCCTGAGTTTACTGAGATTGTATCTCACTCCGATTGGGGATTATATTTTACTACAGGAGATAGCCAAAGAGCGGAGGACGAAGTCCGGGGTAAGAGACCCGAGTAGGGGTTGCTTGGTGGATCTCAATTGAGAGGCCGGGTTGGCCACTAATTGAGGATCCCGGACAAGAGGCCGAGACCGGGTTGAGGGAGCGGATTTGGAAGGCGGTCCTTTTTGGAGAGTCTTGACTCAATTTCTTTGTACCTTTGTAACCCGGTATGGGTTTGTTTTGTATGATGTATTTTTATGGAACAGAACCCGGGTGTCGGGGTGTATATCCAATTCCATACATAATGTTTTAGTTGTTTTGCATGACGAAGTTGACATCTTGTATATTTTAATGCTTCCGTGTTTACTTAATTACGTTAAGTATTGCTGCTCTTAAGACCATATTATAATGTTAATGAACCGGATGCATACGAGGTCGTTACATCCACACTTACAAATTTGACTCTAAAAGATGGAGGATTTGTCACTTATGACAACAACAACAAAGGAAAGATAATTGGAGAAGGAAATACAAGAGACAACTTTAAAACCAAGATTAGAAATGTTCTCTATGTGAAAGCTTTAAAACACAATCTCCTAAGTATAAGCCAACTATGTGATAAAGGATTCAAGGTTTCCTTCAGTGACAATTGTTGTTTGATATGTGATGGTTAATCCGGTGAGGTTATCCATGTAGGTAAAAGAAGGATAACATCTACTCACTCTCTATAGAACATGCATTCATTCACAACATTAATTGTCTAGTAAGTAAAGTTGAAGAATCATGGCTATGGCATAGGAGAGCTAGTCACATTAACATGCATCACATGAACAAGCTTATTAGAAAAGACCTAGTCATTGGTTTACCTAAACTTAAGTTTGAAAAGGACAAACTATGTGATGCTTGTCAAAAGGGGAAACAAACCAAGATTTCTTTTCAAAATAAAAACTTTGTTTCCACCTCAAGACCCGTTGAATTGCTTCACATGGATTTGTTTGGTCTTTCTAGAACTATGAGCTTAGGAGGCAATTACTATGAGCTTGTAATAGTTGATGACTATTCTAGATTCACATGGACTTTGTTTTTATGATCCAAGAGTGATGCTTTCTTTGCATTCAGAAAATTAGCCAAGCTCATTCAAAATGAAAAAGGATGAAAAATTATCTTAATAAGAAATGATCATAGTGGTGAATTCCAAAATGAGTATTTTGAAAAGTTCTATAAAGAAAATGGAATCAACCACAATTTTTCAACTCCAAGAACACCTCAGCAAAATGGTGTTGTGGAGAGGAAAAATAGATCCCTTGAAGAAGGAGCTAGAACTCTTCTTAATGAGACAAATTCGCCTAAACATTTTTGGGCTAATGTTGTGAGTACAATTTCCTACACTTTGAATAGATTACTCATAAGGCCTATTTTAAAGAAAACTCCTTATGAACTATATAAAGGTAGAAAACCAAACATCTCTCACCTAAGAGCATTTGGCTACAAATGTTTTATGTTAAATAATGGAAATGAGTCTCTTGGCAAGTTTGATGCAAAGGTTGACAAAGCCATCTCTCTTGGATATTCATTACAAAGCAAAGCATATAGAGTCTTCAATAAAAGAACTTTATGTACTCTACTTAACAGCTAGTAGACCAGATATCATGCTAAGTGTTTGCTTATGTGCAAGATACCAAGCAAATCCAAAAGAATCACATCTTACAGCAGTCAAAAGAATCATCAAATATCTCAAGGCAACACCCAAAGTTGGACTGTGGTATCCTAAGGGTGCACCCATAAACATTATTGGATTTTCTGATTCTGATTTTGCAGGATGTAAACTTGATAGAAAAAGCACAAGTGGAACTTGTCATCTCCTTGGAAGCTCTCTCATTTCATGGCATTGCAAGAAACAAGCTTGTGTAGCTTTGTCAACTGCTGAAGCTGAATACATCTCAGCTGGGAGTTGTTGTGCTCAAAGTCTATGGCTCAAGCAACAAATGCAAGACTTTGGAGTTGATCTTAAAGAAATTCCACTGCTATGTGACAACACAAGTGCAATTAACATCTCAAAGAATCCTGTCATGCACTCAAGGACCAAACACATTGAGATTAGACACCATTTCCTGAGAGATCATGTGCAGAAAGGTAATATCAAAATTGAATTCATTGACACTAATAATCAACTTGCTGATATTTTCACTAAACCATTACCAAAGGATAGATTTTATGCACTTAGGAATATGCTTGGCATACTTGATGAACATAATCTATGCTAGGTTGCTCAAATACATGCTTCTTTTAATCAGTTCAAGCCTTACATCTAATGTTTATCTTAAAGGAAAACAAAAATTCGAAAAAGCTGTTCTAAATGCTCTGTTCTCTGTTATTTGTTAAGTTGTAATCGATTACACCACGGGATAATCGATTAAATTCACTAAAATCCACATTTTGTGTGCAAGTTGTACTCAAGTAATCGATTACATCAATATGGTAATCGATTATTCTGCATATTAAGAACCTTCCTCAGTTTGAGCAACTCACTGTGATAATCGATTACATATCGGAATAATCGATTACCACACTTAAAACCCATTTCTCAGTTTGTGTAAGTCACTGTGATAATCGATTACCACTTATGATAATCGATTAAAATGTTCAAGATTCATCCCTCAGTTTGTATGACTCACTGGGATAATTGATTACCACTCGGGATAATCGATTACATATGAGCAGAAACTTAAGAAAAATCCCCAATTATCAATTTAATCGATTACACTACCACATAATCGATTACAAGTCATCTTCTACCTCTGACTGCTAAGAAAATAATCGATTACCCTACCGAATAATCGATTACAATGAGCAAATTTTGTGAACTAAATGTCTTAAAATAATCGATTACTTAACGAAATAATCGATTATCTATGTTGTTACGTGGGTTCTGACAGTTTTTTTCTGAAAAATGTAACTGCCCTATCAAATCTAAAGCAAATCCAAGGCAATTGAAGTGCCTTAACTGCCACCAACAGCTAGATTTTTGAAATTATGGACATTGGGAGCTCCAATTTTTGCCTATAAATAGGACAATACATCACATCAAAAACTGCACCTTCTCTATCTCTCTCTGAAATTTTCTGAGTTTTGCTAAGCCTTTCTTGTCTCCAAAAGCTCTTCTGAAACCATGTCCAACCCAACACCCAAACGTGCTAGATCCTCCAAAAGGAAAGTAGGAGAATCATCCTCCAATCCACCTCCTCCTCAACCCCCTAATAGGCTTGATCTGTGGTTCTCCACAGAAGCAGATAAAATGAACTATCTGCAGTTCAATGCCACAAAACCAGTGGCCTCTCCCAAGTATCTTGAACTAAACTGGTTCATAAGGGAGGGATTCCAGTTTCCTGCCTTCTTTGAAGCCCAAGGGCTGAGAAGATTTCTAGAAATGAAAGGTACCTTCTACCCTGAATTAGTAAAGGTGTTCTACACCTGTGCTAGAGGTTCCATGGATGGGAGCCTTGAGTCCAAAGTCAAGGGTGTAACCATGGTAATCACCCCTGAGATCTGGGAAACAGTTGCTGGGGTTGTGTGTGAGGGAGTTAGGAGGTTTGATGAAGAGCCTGATGGGTACAACAAGATGGACACCTATAGGGAAATGTTGCATGACCCACATATGCAAATAAGAAATAGATTAAGTACTGGACCCATGAATGCTGAAGATAGGCTTCTTCATTACATAATCTCCTATGTAATTACTCCAAGGGCCACAAATCATGCCCAAGCAACAGATGAAGACCTTCAATTGGTCTATGGACTGAAAAACAACATACCCATGAATTGGGTACTTATTTTTGAAGAAATAATGCTCAAATCCAAGAGGCTGACCAACTATCCCTTCCCATACCCTGTGCTGGTATCTAGGTTCATTGATCATTTCAACATAGATGTTGAAAATGAAGTGATTGACAACACCAACTCTTCCAACAGCCTCATCACAGAAAAGCATCTCACAAAGATGTCCATGAGGAAGACTCCTGCTGGATGGATAATGGCAAATCAAGCCCCTCAAGCTGCTGCTGGTGAAGGTGTTCATGTTCAAGAGGTGGCTGATTCAGGAGATGAAGGTGAAGACCAACCTCATCAGCCCTTGCATACCCAATTTGAGTCCCTAATGTTGCAGAAAATGGACTCCTTAATCAAAATGCAAGAGGACTTCAAAGCTGAAACTCATGGAGATTTGGAAGAAATTAGGGATAGGCTAGATTCAATAGAAACAAACATGAATGATGCTGCTTCTGCAGAGTTCTAGGCCTATGTAATTTGCTGTTTCATTTTATGTCTTTCTGTTTATTTTAAGTCTGTTTATCATTCCCACTATGTATGCATCTTAAATATATCAATTAAATGTTCTTATTTCATATTCCGTTGTGCCTTAACTGTTTTTGACCTTTAACAAGCCAAATAGGGGGAGAAAAGTTTGATTAAGGGGGAGAATTGAATGAAGAACAATGTTCTGAATCAACCTCTGTTTGCCCCTGTTTTTTAACTCATTCTTGCCCAAAATTTCGAACTGAATGGATGCTGAAATTTAGGGGGAGCTACTGTGTTAAAATAGGTCTAATCAATGTATATGACTTAAAATTGAAAGCTAATTGAATCACAAATGCTTTTAACACTTATCTTGGCCAAGGGATTGAAGATTTTCAGGTTTTGCAAAAGGGTCAAGTTCTTCAAAACAATTCAACAAAAGCTCCAAGCAACACTGCTAATCAACTGAAGATTTGGCATGGTTAAAGCCAAAAAGGGGGAGATTGTTGAATACAAAGGAATCACTTGATAAATGAGCAAGAAAATCAAGCTTGGTTTTTTAGCTTCTAACATGCCTTGAAGACTTGAAAGAAAATCTTGTAATTAATTGTAAAGGAAAAAGCATCTGGTGATCCAAAGTGCATAGCATTCATATCATGCATTTAGCATTTCAAAAGGATTTACAAAATTAATAAGGCCTTGCTAATTTGATTCAATGTTTAAAATGAAACTAAGGTTTTTGGAAAAATACTGTTTTACACTATGTAATCGATTACAGAGGCGTAATAATCGATTACTTTGTTCTTAGCTATTTCTGGAAAACCTATCAAGAACATTGTAATCGATTACATATCGGATTAATCGATTATTTGACCTTAGCTTACTTATAAAACATCATTGATGCACATTTTAATCGATTACCAAGAACCTGTAATCGATTACAAAGGCTAAAAGGAAATCACCTGGTTTATGAAGCTCACTGCCTTAATCGATTACCAAAACTTGTAATCGATTACATTATACATCATTGCTTCACTATTCTGTTACAATATAATCGATTACCAAAATCCGTAATCGATTACATAGTTCATTTGGCTAAAGTCTGTTTTGCGAAGCTCTGCAATAATCGATTACCATAAAACCGTAATCGATTACACAGTGCATTTCAGCAGTATTCTGAACTTCAAGTTTTTGTAAAACTCACTGTGATAATCGATTACTATGCCGAATAATCGATTAATTAGTTCGTTATCTTAACCCAGTAGCCCATTGAACATATTAATCGATTACAAATGATAAATAATCGATTACAGGCTGTTAGAAATATTTGTTATAAATAGAACTCATTCTGTGCCTGGTAGGTATCTTGCCAATTTCGAATTCTGAGATAACATAAAGCATTCTAAATACTTTCTTGAGGTTCTTTGGGTTCTGGGTGTTCTTGCTTACATCAAAATACAAATGGGTTATTGATTGTATCTTGAAGCAAGAAAGTTCTTGTCAAAGTTTAAGGATTGTGCTGTTCTGAGTCTTGTGTAGATTCTTAAACCTGATTCATTCTTTCATTTGCATCATTAGTCATTGGATCATCAGGTGATATCTTTTCCTAAACTTTGAAAGTGTACTCTGTTTTATTTGTGGTTGAATTTTATTGTGATTAAGGTCTTGCTTGTAATCTAGAGGAAGGGGTTCTCTAGGGGTGTGCTGAGTGGATTCTCAGTGGGTTGGTCTCTAAGAACCTAATAGTGTTTTAGGTTTCTGAACTTTATCTAGGGTTGATAAAGAGAGATTTGTAAAATTCTTGTAAGACAGAAAATTGCAATAGTGGAACTCCATTCTAGTGTTGAATGGAAGAAAACTGGATGTAGCTTCATAGTGTTTGAAGTGAACCAGTATAAATCTTTTGAGTCTTGTGTTTAAATTCGTGCTTGTTAATCTTCCTCATATATACACTGCTGTATTATCTTGCAAGTCAATTTAACTTTGAATAATTGCATGCCTTGATCTGAGCAAGTGATTGAATAAATATTTCTGTTGGTTTCAAAGTGATAAAGATCCTAGGAGTAAACTCTGATTTTGCAAAAAAAGAATTTTAATTTACCAAGCCTAACCAATTCACCCCCCCCTCTTGGTTAAGTGTGAAGTGTTCCTATCTTTTACAAGTCACTCTCTGTTTAGAGTAAATCGCTCAATGTCTATTTATAAGAAAAAGACTCACCAAGCTGTTAAAAAAATAGATTTAACTGACAATAATCGATTAATCTGTTAGTGTAATCGATTAAATTGCCATAAGTAATCGATTAAATCAACTAAATAATCGATTAAACTGTTCATCAGCTTTCTGGAAATGGTTTCATGAACAAAATAATCGATTAAACTGTTCAGTAATCGATTAAACCAGAACATCATCATGAAAGACGAACTGAGATAATCGATTATAGAAGATGGTAATCGATTAAACCAGTGATGCATGATTTTCATAAAACACTATGTAATCGATTAAAACGATCATATAATCGATTAAACTGTTCTTCAAGGCTTTTCCAGAAAAGATTGAATGTCTTTAATCGATTAAACTGCTTGTGTAATCGATTAAAGCAGTAAAATATGCTTTTTAAAGAACTTTAGCCTTTGAAAACTTATTTTCATGAAAAACCAATTTGATTTCTTTTAAGATTTGCAAATATGAATGCATGATCATGAGAATCCAAATGCTATGAAGGATCACAAGGCATTTTAACTTGAACCACTTAACCAAATTACATATGCCATCAAATGATTGGGCATGTAAAAAGCAAAAACAAAATCAAGTTTTTAATCATTGGTTCAATCTCCTTGCAGCTTCCTTTAAAGTCAACACAAAGGTGCATTATTAAATTTAATTGGATACTCAAATTCTGATTTTGCAGGATGCAAATTAGATAGGAAAAGCACAAGTGGAACATGTCATTTATCAGGGAGTTCACTTATCTCATGGCATTGCAAGAAACAATCTTGTGTTGCTCTATCAACTGTTGAGGCTGAGTACATTGCTACTCAAAGTTGTTGTGCTCAAAGCTTGTGGTTGAAGCAACAATTACAAGATTTTGGTGTTGAATTAAAAAAGATTCATTTGCTATGTGACAACACAAGTGCTATCAACATATCAAAATATCCAATAATGCACTCAAGGACTAAGCATATAGAGATCAGACATCATTTCCTCAGAGATCACATTCAAAAGGGTAGTTGTTCAATTGAGTTTGTTGACACAAATAATCAATTGGCTGATATTTTCACTAAACCCTTAGCTAGAGATAGTTTTTGTGCTCTAAGGAACATGCTAGGTATTCTTGATGAATCTAATATATGCTAGCATGCTTATAATGTGCCTGACTACATGCAATACCACTTACAATTGACTATGCATCACATATGATAGAAATTTGAAATTCTGATGAAAAACACTATTCAATCTGCATAATTGTCTGCTTTAATAGATTACTATGCGTATTAATCAATTATTTGAGGTTTTAGAGACAATTTAGAGCCAAAATTTCTCAGGAGTAATCAATTACGTTGCATATTAATCGATTACTTGGTGTTTAAATGCAATCTAGAAACAAAAAATCTCTGGAGTAATCGATTACCTTGTATTTTAATCGATTACTTAATGCTTGAGAGCTACTTCAATATTCAAATCTCTCTAGAGTAATTGATTACGTCCTTGTGTTAATCAATTATGCTATGCTCGCAGACAAACTTTGCCTTGAAATAATCAATTACCATGGTGTTGTAATAAATTATCTATGGCGTTTCTGCAAATCTGCATAAAAGCCAAGTGTTCAAGGATTAAGTTTTGGAAAAACTATTTCGCACTGCTTTAATCGATTACCAGTATATGGTAATATATTACTTAATCCTTGATGAACACTTTAATCAATTACAACAATGACGTAATCGATTACACTGTACAATCACAAAATAAGTCTTCCTGTGATAATCGATTACAATTTAGTTGTAATCGATTACTTGACACGTTTTTGAAACAAGACTTCCTGTGTTAATGGATTACATGGTGAATTAATCGATTACTTTGCTCATGTATCTTTTGTAGAAAGATTAAGAATACTTTAATCGATTAAATATGTTATTAATCGATTATATTCAGTTACAATAGTTTTCTATATAAAGTTGTTGGGTCTTTTGAAATGGACAGATCATTACACTACGAAAATTTCATAGATTTTCAAAAGCCTTCTGAAGTGAGAAGAGATACTTTGAGTCATTGAGCTCTTGTCCCACAAATTCTAAATCTTCATGTTACCTTGAAAGATTTCTTCTTAGGCAAGATTCTAAAAAAATTCTTGGAGAGTTTGCTCTGAAATTTGTTTTCATTCAACCTGGATCAAGATTTGTAAATCATATGCATTCATATACATTGGATCATCAGGTTGTCTCTCTCCATTAAACCTTGTTTGTAATTCATTTTAGAATTTCAGTTTGTTTGTAACTATTTCAAAAGATTTCTTAAAGCTTGTCTAGAGTAGGTTTCTCTAGAGGGAAGAGTAGAGAGAGGATTATCTATGTCTTGATCACTAGGACTCTAAGGGAGTTAGATTTCTGATCTTAATCTAGGGTTGATTAAGGGTGATTATCATAAGCTTGTAAGAAAAGAATTTTGTGAATAGTGGAACTCTAACTAAGTTGGTTACAAGAAATTGAATGTAACTATTTTAAAAAATATTTGGTTTTGATATCAAAATTGAGAAAAACCATAAGAGCATAACACATAAATATTAATTTCTTTCAATACAAATATAATTTTTTCTACCAATTCCATTCACTTTTGAAGGGAAAAGGTCATATAGTTCACAATCATGCATAAGAACTATATTATCACACACTTAGGATTTTAAGATGCATGTCTACTTTTGTGGCCATAGAACATTAATTTTAAATTAGCAGTGAAAGGCTGCATTTCATAACTCCTGTTGTGCAATGCAAACACTTACAGTTTCAAGATTCGAGTCCAAAATTCCCATAGGAGACCAAGGAGGGCATGGAAACTTTGCTCTCTTAATATGAAAGAAACAAAAAAAAAACATCAACATCAACGATAATCTGAATTCCATTTTGATGAAAACATTTTCAACTAGCAAAACCATTAGATAATGCAATATTTCTTGAGCCTTTGAACACTGAATAAAAGAGTGTTAATCAAAAGAACTTGAAGCATGTCAGAACCACAACCAATTTCTCAACCTATAGACATTACTGGAAATCATATATACAAATAATATAGATGGAAAAAATGGCTACAATCTAATAAATGAAAATTTAAATGGATCATCCCAACAAAAAAATGACACTACAGAGAAGAGAGCTAGTAAACCTAGCTAGGGAGTATGGAGAGCTAAAGACAACATCCAAAACAGAATATAAATAATAAGGAAAATAAAGGACTAAACCAAAAAGTTGACCAGCTTAATTGCATGTCAGAGATGAAAACTCCCTTTAAATACTGTAAGTATGGAACCAAAGATATCAATATATCAATGAAGACAATACAATTTCATTGCAAATCTAAAGGCATTTGCAAAGAGAAGCTCATACCAATACAAGCTTTATGCTCCAACTAATCACACAATAGTGCACTAAAATAAGCCACGCAATCTCATAACATTTTGGCCTCCTTGTTTTTGTAGAAACCTCTCAACATCTTTATGTGATATCTTGCCCTCTTCCCAGAAAAAAGTAACAAAAAGAGATATTGCATGCTAGAAGATAACAGTAGTAATAATAATAGAAACTAAGAAAAATAAACAATGAATCATTGTAGGAAATACCTGATGAAAGAAAAATAAACAATTTGAGGTCTTACAAATCATGTACTGAAGCCAATGGCATCACAAACTTCCATTTCATATAGCTTTTTTTTATTTTAATTTGTAGCATTTTGTTACTAACTTGATATGCTAGCTAGCACACAACATGTTTCTTAAACTCAAATTATCATTCAATTTTAGTTTATAGCTTTTTTATTTTTATTCCCTTAATTAAAGGTACAACTAAAACAATAAATAAAACTAAAATTAAACTGAATTGAGGATTGAAAATAGAAGCAGTGAACTTAATAATTGTGATTAAGAGCTAATACCTGATAGAAGAGAACAATTTTTCAACAACAAAACTACAAATATGAACAAACAATAAACACTTGAGAGTGGAGAATATTGATTATAAGTGTAAGGATTCAACAAAGTAACTTGAGAGATGAAGCAATGTGTGAAAATCAAGCAAAGAGTCGATTTAGGGTAAACTAGCAAAAATGATCCTAAGATAATAGGATTCGAGGAATTAATTAGCGAGAGAAAAACCTGATAGAATGTGAGAAAGAAGCTAAAACCTAAGATGCGAAAATGCGAGTGTAAGGTGTGAATGATTCAAGATCCGCGAGAAAGAGAGTGTTGCATGAACAAGCGTGAACAATTTCAGATCTGCAAGAAAGAGAACGTGAGCATTTTGGATTTCACATAAGGAAACCCAAACGTTAAAATAGAAAAGATACGAGACCATAGTGAGATTTGTAAGATGTCGGAAATGGATTTGAAGGTCGTAGCTAGTGCTTAGACAAGGCTTCGATTGGGAGAAACTTTTTTGGGGCTTTCATAGAGGTCTACAAGAGAAAGGACTCTATCAGTTTAGAAAGGCCCATAGTGGCCGAAATCGAGGTCAATGGTGGAGGTCGTAGTGACACACTAGAAGGAGGGTGAGAAAGAGAAGATGACGATGACTTTTGAGAATAGGGTAGGGTTTTAATCGTGACTTATTCTTTTTTTCAAATGACGAAGTGTAGGAACACGTGGCAAAAAAAAATCAAAATAATTAATAACTTTAAAAATAAAATAGAAGAGAAAAGGTCAAATTGTGGTGGTTAATAAATTTAATTGTAAGCAATCATATTATTTTGTAATTGTTTTTGGTAACCTCTACAATATTGTAGCGGTTTTTGGTAACTACTACAATATAACTGTTAGTAAAAACATGTTTTTTTTTTTTTTGTATCACATTGTTCTCATTGTTTTTTTAATACAAAAATAAAATGTGCATGGAAAAGTTTTCCTAAGATTTACGCACAGCAATTTAGAAAGATTACTATTATTAATTATAATGCAAAACAAAAAAACTCCGCTTATGTAACCTTGTTTATAAAGTGTACAAGTATGCACACCTTTGGTTTAATTTCAAACAAACTCTGATGTTAGCTCGTTAAAATTAAGGATAACTCACTTGAAAGGAATTTTTGCAATTTAAGTACTTTTGCACGCTTAGTATATACCCTTGATTAATCTGTAAAAAAAAAAACCCTTCATTAAGGTGCATTTGTTTAAGCACATTCAATTATACCAATCGACATCACAAGTTTAATCACAAAGATTGTAACGAGCAATGCATTTTAGACAATAAATTGTAATGAAAACCACTCAACATAAAATTTTATAAAATAAGGTCACGTCTTTATAAACCATAAAACAGCAAGACTTGTAGACTTTTTATGGGAAAACAACACATAAAAACTAGGTAATTTTCAATTTCAAATTCCTCATCAATAATTATTTCTTTCATTTTATTTTTTTGGAATATATATCACATTTTAGAGATTTAATGTTAACAACGAAAGTGCTATTTGTTACGAAGGAAGTATTCATCAAAATCACACAAGTGATTTACATCAAATTATGTCTTTCGTGTTTTTAAATCTCTTTACTTAAGAAAATTATCACCGCCCATTTAACTTAATTTTCGTGCAATTCGTGCATGTTTTTAGTTCATCATTTTAACAATAACGTAACAGCAATGCTATGTAGTACGAACGGTGGTTGCACGAAAACAGTACAAACCCATTTGTTGTAATTTCATTGGCTATATATTAAACTAAAATAAAGTAAAAACAAGAACATTACTGGAAACAAGAAGCGGTGGTATCATATAAATGCTTCGTACTACGCGAATTCGCGCTAAAAAGCATTCTTCTAACTTTAAAACGTGTTTATTGTATTTATATAAAATGTCAAACTGATTGCGAAGTTGTAAGAGAGAATTTCATAAAATTGTCATTTTTTGTGTGTTTGGTTTATTTTTTTATTTTTATTTCCAACTAATAATTTTTTATTAATATTTACAAAAATTTAAATGTACATTTTGTAAAATAAATAAGCATTTTTGTAACTGCAAGTGAAAGAGTATCGACTGAATAAAAAATAGACAAGCCAAGCAGATTTTAACTTTTCTACTCCTTATCTAACGAGTAATATTAATATATCTTCTCATTTATGTTTCAAATACTTCATTGAGTAAATATATTTATTATCTTCAAAATATAAATACATTTAATTCATTTCTTTATTTAGCAGCAAATAGGAAGGTTTATAAGAAAATGTAAAAAAGAAGGTACGTAGGAGCACTTAAAATCATAATTATCTTTTCATTGGTTTTGTTTGCTTTCTTGCATACAATGAATTAAGATATTATCGATTCAATTTAATTTGCAGTATTTGTTACTAGCAACTTGGGTCGTTCACAGCTCTTATTCTGTGTTGGTGAATGATAAGATGATAATATTTGTTGAACCTGTAATACATAAAAATATTTATAAAGTTTTGATAATAAGAAGTAATAAATATCATATTATTAGATTTATTTTATTGATGATAATTATTTGATTATTTGATATTTTGAAGTTATGGTATTTTGGATTTATGAAGATCAACATAATTGAAAAGATTATTTGAAAAATTCTGAAAATTGATATCATTCAAGATGATATAGAATTAAGAAGATATGTTTATATTTATTTTTATTAAATTTTATGTAAGGAGATTAGAATATTGATCTTACCAAAATATCAGCCTTAAGATTGCATTCAAAAATAGGATATAATATTTTAAAGATTGTATTGCATAATATAATAGAATATATTTAATATTGTATTGCATAATAAGATAAAATATTTTTTAAAAATTGCATTCAAAAATAGGATAGAATATTTTTTAATTAAAAAATAGGATGGTATATTTTTAAGATTGCATTGCATAATATAATAGAATATCTTTAATATTGCATTGCATAATAAGATAAAATATTTTTTAAAAGATTACATTAAAAAATAGGATATAATATTTTTTTAATATTACATTCAAAAATAGGATAGAATATTTTTAAGATTGTATTACATAATATAATAGAATATCTTTAAAATTGCATTGCATAATATGATAGAATATCTTTTAGGATTGTATTAAAAAATTGGTTAAAATCATATGCTTGAATTAGTATAAATAGAAACATATTTTTGTATTTATAGTATGCATTCCATTCCAAATAATATTAGAGTTTTAGGGAGTTTATGTTTGCATCATTGAGACAAGAGCTTTTTGCTAAGAAACAAGGATACCGGCTGAGATAATTGTTGTGTAAGGGTAGACTAGGAAACTAGGAACTCTTGTACACAAAATTATCATAGTGGAGTTGTCCATTGGATTGATTATCCAATTTGGACGTCAAGGTTTATTACCCAATTGAGTTTTCCACGTTAAAATTGATTGTGTCTTCTTTATCTCTTATCTCCATATTATTGCTTTGAGTTTGATTTTAAATTGTGAATTATTTTATAAAACTCAATTCACCCCCCCCCCCTCCCTTTTGAGTTCATCTGGGACCAAAAATTGGTATTAGAGCTGTGTTCTCTTTATTTTGCAGGTAACTCAAGAATAGATCTTAAGATGAACCCAATGGAGACAATAAGAAAAGGCTACTCTACCCAAAGGCCTCCACTATTCGAGGAAAAGTACTACAATTATTGGAAGAACAGAATGGAGATTTTCATTCAAGCAAAGAACTATCAAGTCTGGAAGGTGATTGAAAGAGGAGACTTTCAGATCACAAAGATGAATGAAAAGATAGAAAGAGTGCCAAAACTTGAGGATGAATATATTGATGAAGATTGGAAGAAGTTGGAATATAATGCTCAAGCCAATAGAATTCTTCACTGTGGATTAGGGACACAAGAATACAATCGCGTGATGGGTTGCAAGACTGCCAAGGAAAGGTAACACATGATGGTACAAACGAGGTAAAATAGTCTAAAATTGATCTCCTTATGCATCAATATGAACTGTTCTCTACGAAGCCTAAAGAGTCTATTAGGGATATGATAACTCGTTTTACTAACATAGTAAATGAGTTAAATGCTTTAGGCAAGGACATACAGGTTGAGGAACAAGTAAGGAAAATTCTGAGGAGCCTCCCAAGAGAGGACTAGATGCCCAAGGTCACTGCTTTGCAAGAAACTAAAGACTTTAAGACTTTCAACCTTGAGCAGTTGGCAGGATCCCTAATGACATATGAGATGCAAGTGGAGTCCCACAGGAAGGAAGATGTAAGATTGAAGGATAAAGACATTGCTTTAAAAGCTCAATCAAAGGAAGTGAGCGATGACTCAGATGATGAGGAGGAGATTGCAATGCTTGTGCGGAAGTTCAAAAAACACTTAAAGAACCAAAAGTATAATGGAAGCTCAAGCAATAAATAGGTAAAATCCAAAACTTTCTCTTCTTCAAGAATTGATTATAGTTGCTTTAGGTGTGGCAAAACAGGTCATAGGATTAAGGATTGTCCTGAAGTAAAGCAAGAAAGTAGAAAGGAGAAGAAGGCTAAAGAGCAAGTAGGCAAAGAAAGAGTTCAAGAAAGCAATAATGGCTACTTGGAGTGATTCTGACTCAAAGGAAGAAGGCTCTGAAAACCGTGAAGCTGAGGGCAACATCTGTTTTATGGCTGGAACTGACTCAAAAGGTGAAGACACTGAGGTAAATTTTCTTGAGCTGAGATCTTCCATACATTTGTTAATAAAGAAGCATCTATTAAAAGTGTTAGACTTTGTAATAGATGAGTATTTAAAAATACGTGAATATTATAATGAGTTGATTAATAACTTTGGTGAATTAAAGAATGAGCTTAAGAAATTCTCTAAGGCCAATAAAGAATTGAGAAAAACAAACGAGAGCCTAAAGGAGGAAATCACTAGCCTTAAGAATGTCGCTTCTAAACTTGAAAACAAAAATGCTTCTCTAGTTGTTAAATTGAAAGAGCATGAGAAAGAGGAATATGTGACAATTTTTGGTGCTCTATTTGAAGAAAAAATTGAAAAGTTAGAGGGTGAGGTAGAAAAGTTGACTAAAGAGAATAAGGACCTCCAAAATAAGCTAGAGTCTGACCTTAGGACTCCCAAGGTAGATAGACCCAATGCTATTGACTGGTTGAATAAGAATTGTAACACATCTAGGCATGGGTTAGGCTTTAAATGTAATAAGAAATCTACCTGGAAAACAAAAACTAAGCATGTGGACTTGTATGAGAAAGTGGTGTGTCATCATTGTGGCAAGGTAGGACATCTTAAATTTGAATGCAAGAGTACGATAAAAGCTATTGAAAATAATGTCACATATGTTAAGAATAACTCTATTTCTGCATGCAAAGTAAAACAAGTTTGGTTTAGAAAAGATGAGCGTTCTAACTTTGTTGAGAAGAAGAAGGGACCCAAGCTAGACTGGGTTCCCAAAACTAACAATTAATTTGTGACTACAGGTTGGAGTGAGGGGGAACAACTCGTGGTACCTTGACAGCGGTTGTTCCAAGCACATGACAGGAGACAAATCAAAATTTCTCTCACTCAAACCTTTTGAAGGTGGAATTGTGACCTTTGGTGACAATAACAAAGGGAAAATTATGGCCCAGGTAAGGTTGGTAAGTCACCATCACACTCCATGGATAATGTGTTTTATGTTAAAGGTCTTAAGCATGATTTATTAAGCATTTCTCAATTTTGTGATAAAGGTAATAAAGTTGAGTTTACTTCTAATAAATGCTTAGTAACTAGAATGGATTCAAATGAGGTAATTCTAGAGGGTAAAAGAATTAGAAACACTTATTAGGTTGATTTGAATTATTTGCCAACTATTTCTTTCACCTGTTTGAGTATTTTAGATAATAACTCATTGTTGTGGCATAAGAGATTAGGATATGCTAGCTTGAATACCATCAACAAGTTGAACTCATATGAATTGGTTGATGGTCTTCCATCAATAAAAGTTCAAAATGATAAGGTATGTGATGCACGTGCAAGAGGTAAGCAGGTAAGATCCTCCTTTAAATCCAAGAATATGGTAAGCGCTACTAGACCTTTTGAACTCATTCATATGGATTTGTGTGGACCAATGACTGTCATGAGTAGGTCTGGTAAGAGATATGTTTTTCTGATTGTTGATGATTTCTCTAGATTTACATGAGCTATTTTTCTTGCAACAAAAGATGAGACTTATGATGAATTTAAAGCTTTTGTCAAGAAAAATCAAAATTTATTTGAACATCAACTTGCTTCTATCAGGTTTGATAATGGAGGAGAATTTGTTAACCAAAAATTTATGGATTTTTGCAGGAAGCATGGTATTAACCATAACTTTTCAGCTTCTAGGACTCCACAACAAAATGGAGTGGTAGAAAGGAAAAATAGTGAAAATACTATGAATACACTGCAAATGAACCAAGAGGGGGGGTGAATTGGTTCACACTGGAAATTTAAAACTTTCTGAAACAAATTGCAGAATTGAAACTTAGGATTGTATCACAATTTCACCTTTACAAAAATCAGAAATCTTTCTTCACCCAAGATCACCATTAGTTATGAAAGCAATGACAGAAAAATGTTTCTTTGATAATAAAGCTTGAGTTCACAAGGACATGTAATGAAAATACATAAATCTAAACAAAACACAAAGCAATTATACTGGTTCACCTCTCGACCTTGGAGGCTACATCCAGTTGCTTCCAACCCACACTAGGTTAGAGTGATTACTAAATCAAAGAATCTTTTACAAGTTGTTTACAAGTGATCTCTTTATCAAAACTAGACAAAGATGCTGATTATAAAACCCTATTAGAATACAAATCACAAGATACTGAGAACCCTACTCAGAATCCCAACCTAGAGAACCCTACTCTAGCAAACTTGAAAAGAAAACAATGATATATCACAATAACACAGAAAATGTTAGAACTTCTAAAAAGATGGGTTCAAGATAAACACAACCTGAGATCTTTCATGTATGAATGAATGAAAATGAAATGAGATTACCACACTCTTCAGGTTGTAAAGCATAATAGCTCAGAATCACAATCTTGAAATCCTTCTTTCTTTAAAACATCTTCTCTAAAAACTCAGAAATCTTGATCACACAAGATGTTGTTTGA
>CM023956.1:13502200-13514191 GCA_013407115.1 Glycine latifolia | reverse complement strand
GATTAATGCCAGGAAGGTTAGCAAGGGTCCATCCAATGGCCTTTTTTGTGGCCTCTCAAAACATGCAACAGCTTCTCTTCATGCTCAAGTGACAGACTACTAGATATGATGACTGGAAGCTTCTGAGCATCATCTAAATATGCATATTTGAGGTGCTCAGGTAGTGACTTCAGCTCCAAGGAAGGTGGCTGAATGGTGGAAGGCAAGGAAAGACTTGGGGCTGAGGGAAGTGGGATAGGAGGCTCAGAACCTATATCTATACCTGTAACACAATCAGAGTGAAGTGCGGAGGAAATTTCCGCACAAATACTACACATAACAGCAGAATCATCACAGGTACAATTACAAGAACCAAGATCAAAATCAGAAAAATCAGAAAGTAAATCAGAAATATCTACACTATCTACTGCAACATCAATGATATCAAGAAGAAGGACAAAATGTTCCTCTACAGGATATCTCATGGCCTCAAAAATGTTAAACTGGACAACGGCATCACTAAACTCCATAGACAAAGTTCCTGCATACACATCAATTTTGGTCCTGACTGTCATCAAGAATGGTCTTCCTAAGACTAATGTGGAACCATGGCTGGAAGACTCATTCTCCATGTCCAAAATATAAAAATCTGCAAGGAAAATCAAATTATTAACTCGTACCAACACATCTACAATAAGTTCAAGTGGAAGCGCAACACTGCTGTTGGCCAAGTGAATGACAACACCAGTGGGTTTCAACTCACCAAGGTGTAGTGATCTATAAACTGATGTGGGCATGACATTAATGGAAGCTCCAAGATCACACATGGCATCTGCAAAAGTAATACCTCCAATGGTGTATGGAACAGTGAAAGTGCCAGGATCCTTGCACCTCTGTGGCAAGGTGGATAGTGGCATGGAATCAACAGTCTTGCCCTGTATGAGTGCAGATACATTCCTGCCCATCTTCACTTGCTCATCTCCCTTCAGCTTCCTCTTATGAGTGCACAAATACTTCAAAAACTTTGCATATTTCGAAATCTGTTTGATGGCATCCAATAGGGGAATGTTGACTTCAACCCTCCTAAAAATATCAAGCAAATTAGAATCAAATTCCACTTTCTTTGCAGAAATGGATCTAGAAGGAAAAGGTAAAGGAATTAGAGGAGTATGCTTTGGTGCAGAATCTGATTTAGCACCAACAACTGTTGAATCTGAAAGCTCATTGCCACTCCTCAAGGTAATGGCATTCACACTCTTTGGATTAATCACTGGTTGTGCTGGAATGTTGCCAGAACCTTGCTGCTGCATCTGGTTGACAGTTGTAGCTAACTGTCCAATCTGAGTCTGGAGGTCTTGGATGGTGACACTGACATTCTGTTGAAACTGAAGGTTGGTGGTGGTCATTTGCTTCATCAAGTCCTCCAAAGACGGTCCAGAACTGGTCTGCACAGGTTGTGCAGGTTACTGGAACTGTGGTTGTTGTCTGAATGGGGGAGGTTGGTATTTGGTGGTGGCAGGCTGGAAGTGTTGCTGTGGAGGTCTGAAGGGCTGCTGCTGTTGTGGTGGACTAGGACCATACCTCAAATTCAGATGATCTCTCCAACCAGGATTATAAGTGCTAGAGTAAGGATTATACTGTTAATGAGGTCTAAATGGTTGTCCAGGTTGCATGACAGAAACTTCAGCAGCTTGTTTTGTCTCTTGGAGAGTGGGACATGCATCTGTTGGATGATCAGACGCACAACAGATACTATAAAGTCTTGGTTGGTTGGCTGCCATGACATTCTGTTGTTGACCAATAGCAAGCTGCCTCACAAGGGATGTCAACTCTGTCAATTTGTTCTCCAACCTCTGGTTATCAGCAACAATAGAAACAGAAACTTCATTTGCAGCCTTGGATGTAGCAACACCTCTAGTACCAAATTGTTGATAATTGGATGCCATGTTAGAAATCAACTGCCTTGCAGCAAGAGGGATCTTGTCCATCAAAGCGCCTCCACTAGCTGCATCTATCATACTCCTGTCCATCAACATCAATCCTTCATAAAAATATTGAATTAATAATTGCTCACTGATTTGATGGTGAGGGCATGTAGCACACAACTTGTTGAATCTCTCCCAGTACCCATACAATGTCTCCCCAGCTAGTTGTCTTATACACAAATCTCCTTCAGGATGGATGCTGTTCTGGATGCTGGAAAGAATTTCTCTAGAAATCTTCTCTTCATATCTGTCCAAGTGTTGATAGGATCTGGTTGAAGGTACAACCAGTCATTGGCCACACAATCCATTGAAAAAGGAAATGCCTTCATCTTGACATAATCTTCATGAATGTCATGTGGTCGCATAGTGGAACACACTACATGAAACTCCTTAAGATGCTTGTGTGGATCTTCACCTGCAAGACCATGAAACTTTGGAAGCAAATGGATAAGTCCAGATTTTAGCTCATAACTGACCTCAGTCTCAAGATATTGAATACACCAAGGTTGGTAAACAACATCAGGTGTAGCCAATTCCTTAAGAGTTAGGTTGTTATCAGCCATTGTATCAAGATGTGCAGAAGTAGAAGTAAATTCAGAATCAAAGTCAGAAGACACTATGCTACTGTCTAAAACTACACTATCAAAGTCATCTAAACTAATATTATGTCTGTTTAATCTATGAAATGTCCTATCTATCTCAGGATCATATGCATGTAATTCACTTAATGTGGACCTAGTCATACACAATGCAACTCATAAGGAACAAAACACAAAAATCACAGAAATGTCAGACAGCTACTCTACCAAGACACTACTCACTATATATGCTTAAATGAAATACAAATTGGAAAAATGCCCTAAATTTTTTTAAAAAAATCTAGAAAAATAACAGTGAAAGTCTAAAAATCATGATTGATTTTTGTGATTTTTTTTGTGATTTTTAAAAATCATGAAAATAGAAAATTGCCTCAAAAGTGGCCTAAATGAAGGAATTTCGCGATTTAGACCCCTCCTAACCATGTTTATCCTTCATAAGTCACCTTGATGCATTAATTTTCTCCACATTCTGGGAAAATTTCAGCTCATTCCGAGATAGTTTGCTGTGAAATGACCAGAATGCCCCTGTGACAATTGTAAAAACGGTGTTAAAACTCCTACTTAGAGGCCGAATTTGTCAATTTTAACCCATACCCAACCCCTTGAAAGGGGTTGCTTTTGTTTAAAATGGGGGATAAACTTTGGAAAACAAATCGGAAAGCAAAAATGCACAGGTCTGAAAAATTCTGGACAACAAATTGACACTACAAACACAACTACACTATACAAATTCTCATCCTACTACTCCTGTGTTTTTGCTCTATTTTTCCCTATTTTTGCTCTGTTTTTTGACAGCACACATGCAACTACATCATCCACACTTCATAATGAACAATAACAATCATGCAATTATGTAACAAAGTGCGGTTGTGCAGCAAAATGCAAATATGTCATAAATGTAACTTATATATATATATATATATATATGTATATATTACTACTACTATGAACTAATTACAGTGAATTAAAGCTAGCACACAATGAACCGTGTCCCCGGCAGTGGCGCCAGTTTTGATAAGCGTTTGTCGTATTGCTTCAAAGCAATTAAACTGCGCTAATTCTGTAGCATAGGATTAAACTAGGTCGACTCAGAGACACAATCAATATGGTTCCAACTTCAATTCACTAGTAAATAAAAGGGGGATTTTTATCAAACAGTTTGCATGCGCTAAATGAAAATTGCAAAAACACAAACTACGATTAAAGACCAATGCAGAAACTAACAGAATTGATAACAAGTAATGTAAAACAGATTAAAGAGCATCAATCCAATTCACCAAACCAAGCTATTTGAATCATCATCGCTCTCAAAAATTTATCATATTGTGAAAGTTCATTCAATTTTATTAGAAGCAGTTCAATCGAATTAACCCCTAAATTAATTGAAACCACAACCCTAATTGAAATATCATCCAATTAATCTATGATTTATATGCGAAATTAGGAAATGAATCCATTACCTAATCCGCTTTCAATCCTAGACACATTCATAATCATGAAAACAGAATAGCAATTGAAGAAGAAAGTGAACATTCACACAGAATTCGAAATACTAAACCAGAACTCAAATTCTTCTCTTGCTTGGGTTGGATCCTTGGATTGATTGATTATTTAGCCTTCCATGATCATCATCAATGAAAGCTCCATGAAATAAGTGCACGAAAATGGAAGAAGGGAAAACTAAAATGAAGAACAAGGAAGAACAGTTGAGAGAAAATAAGAGAAAGGGTTTTGATTCTAAAAACTTAAAAAGAGAAATGTAAAACTGTTTTTGCAAAATGAAATGTAATATAATAATTCCTCCTAATGTCACTAATATATAGTGACTAAGTCTGAAGAAAAGAATGGGCCATGACAACCCATCAATTCTAATTATTTATGCTATTTACACCAATAAAAATCCAACTCGCAACCCAAAATACAAGTGGAGTGGTTCTGACTTCAAAGCTTAAAATGATCCTCCAAATGGCATAAATGGCCTTGGCTTATTTCTGGCAAACTTGTAGATCTTTTCGTTATCTTTCCAAGGATTACAAAAAAGCTCAATTCGGTGTTCCGTAGAGCTCTGCAGGTCCTGCACAAGGCAGATACGTCAAGTGAGCATAAAATCCAAAAATACGCAACAATTAGCAATTTAGCCCACTAACTTGCCTAAGACAAAAACTGAATTAGAATGGGAAAATAAAAGTCCAAGAGAAGTCAAATAAGCTAAGAATGATAGAAAAATATTTAACTAAAGGCACTCCATCAATCTTCAACCCTAGAGAACCCTACTCTAGAAAGCTTGAAAAGAAACAATTTGATATATAACAACAAAATTTTACCACATAGAAAATTCTAAAAAAAGATTCAAGAGACACAACCCGTGATCCTTCGATGTATGAATGAATGAATGAATTTACCAATAAATCAGGTTGTACTAAATTCAAAGCTCAGAATCAAACTCTTGAAAAACCTTCTTTTCTTTAACACATTTTTCCAAAAAAACTCAAAAATCTTGATCTCACAAGATGTGTTTCACACTTAGAACAAATCAGTATCATGGACACTTAGAAAGCTTAGTATCTTTTGGGTAAGTCACACATATGCTCAGAATAATTCGTTCAATGTCTATATATAGAGAGCAAACTCATACAGCTTTATATAAAACTGATTTAACTGAAAGTAATCGATTAAAACGATAGTGTAATCGATTATTTTACCAAATATAATCGCTTAAAATACCAGATAATCGATTAATATATTCTTGAGCTTTCTGGAAAAGTTTTCATGAACAAGATAATCGATTAATACGTATTGTAATCGATTAAAGCAGTCTTCATGTATGTGAAATAAGGTGTGATAATCGATTACATAAGACTGGTAATCGATTAAACCAGTAAAACTCAAAATATGAAATATGCATGTGTAATTGATTACTGATTGTGGTAATCAATTAAACTAGTAATGCATATGAACTAAAGAACTAAGATAATCGATTACATAACATGGTAATCGATTAAAACAGTGATGCATAATTTTTATTTTTCGCTATGTAATCGATTACAAGAAGCCTATAATCGATTAATATGTTCTTCATGGCTTTTCCAGATTTAGAACAAAAGCCTTTAATCGATTAAAACATTGTGTAATCGATTAAAGCAGTAAGTTTTCATTTTTCCAAAAACTTAACCATGAGAACTTGTATTCTTTTAAAATCATTTGAACAACTTTAGTACTTTAATCAAAAACATGTATGTATGAGAATGAGAATGCAAATGCAATGCAAAGATCACAAGGTCATGATCTTGAACCACTTAGACAAATTACAAATGTCTTCAAATTGATTGGGCATGTAAAAAGCTAAAACATCAAGCCATTACTTCAACCTTGCTCTAATCTTCTTGCAGCTCCCCCTAAATCCAACAGAGCCAAGACCCAAGGATAAAACTATAATTGGATTGAAGTAAGTATTCATGAATAAGTTGGATGAGCATGGCTCCATCACAAGGAACAAGGCGAGACTAGTGGCTAAAGGATATAATCAACAGAAAGGCATTGATTATGGAGCCTCCATTATCACTGAGCGGTCATTTAGGGGCCTTAGTTGGTGATCCGGGCTGTTTCCCTCTCAACGATGACACAACAGTGGCAAGAATGAAGGCTATCAGAATTCTCGTTGCTTTGGCATCCTACATGGGCTTCAAGCTATATTAGATGGATGTGAAGAATGCATTTTTTAATGGTTTGCTACAAGAGGAAGTATTTGTTGAGCAGCCACCTGGATTTGAGGATCCCACCATTGGAGATTATGTCTACAAGCTAGACAGAGCTTTGTATGGATTGAAGCAAGCTCCAAGAGCATGGTATGAAAGGCTTTCTAAATTCCTCTTAGTTAATGGGTTCAAGAGAGGTAAAACTGATAAAAATCTCTTTTTAAAATTCAAAGGCATTGATTTGTTAGTTGTACAGGTTTTGAAAATACAATGAACACTTATGCAAATAAACTAAGAAAGGGGGTGAATTGGTTTTACCTCAGAGTTTTAAAATTTCCTTTCAAAATTTATAACAGCGGAAGACTTCAAAAGGATCGTATCAATTTAAAACCAATTAGAAATCAATTTACTTCATCAATCAAATTACTCTTGTGTTGTAACCAAGTTTATATGATGAACAAATTCTATACTTCAAGAATTTAATGAAATATAAACTGAAATCTAATGTACACAAAATTTATATTGGTTCACCTTTCAACCCCGGAGGCTACATCCAGTTTTCTTCCAACCAAATCTTGGTTAGAGTTCCACTATAACAAATATATGTTCTTTACAAGCTTACAAAATGATCTCTCTTACCCTCCCTAGGTAAAATTTAAAATCTACTCCCTATAGACTTTTCAAAAGATCAAGAACCAGAGATCCCCTCTCTGTTCTTCCCTCTAGAAATCCTTTCTAGAAAAAGCTTTAAAGAATCCAAATGTTATATGGAAATACAACACAATTATACAACAAATATCAACTAAACTCAAGCTTTAGGTACAAGAAAGATATCACCTCATAATCCTCAACTATTAGAATGATATGAATGATTCAATCAACCTGAGATTATATGCAAAAGATGACTACCACACTTTCTTGATTGCTTCTTTATGCACTAACTTGAATATTTCTTCAAACAATGAGTATCAAGACTCATATCTCTTGTAAATCTCAATGACACTCAACACATATGAGTTTTTCACTAATTTCAGCCTTGGGTACACTTGAGAGCTTTAGAGAATGTATATTACAGAAGTATTCACGAGTATCTCTCTTTTTCTTACTTTTTTTTTCTCACTCAGACTCAGCTTTTCTATTTATAAAAAAACTATTTTAACTAACTGTAATCGATTAATCTGTCAATGTAATTGATTATTTTAACTATTGTAATCGATTATTTTATCCATATAATCGATTAAATTGTTCATCAGAATTCTGGAAATCTGATACGAACAGAATAATCGATTAAATCATCTTGTAATCGATTAAGCCAGATAAACTAAGTTTTATAATGCACACATGTAATCGATTAAGTACCCATTTAATTGATTAATACAGATCATGCCTAAAACTTAACAATGCATATTTAATCGATTACTAACATCTGGTACTTCTATATTTTCAGAGAAAGAGAATTAATATATAATCTATTTGAAGCTGTGACGGGTATGAGAATGATGCATAATATTTTTCGTATCGGGGGGTCGATCAAACCAGATGAATATGCTGTGTAAAATTATGCAGAAGCTTATGTAATCGATTATTTCCCAAGATAATTGATTATCACAGGAAGTTTCTAATTCTGTGTAAAACTAATTTAATCGATTACGAGTCAGTGGTAATTGATTAAAATGTTCATAAGGCATTTTCCAGAAAACATTCACATGCCTGTAATCGATTATTTCACCTAAGTAATCGATTAAAGCAGTGAAAAAATGTTTTATACAATTCCTAATTGCCTTTATGAAATTCTATAAGTTTGCTTATTACCACATGATTAATTTCTATCAAATGAATGTATGAATGCATGAATTATCAATAGCTAATGAGGATTATAAAGCTTTATCTAATGAACCAAGCTTAATCACAACTACATATGCCATCAAATTGATTGGGCATGTAAAATATCAAAACTCATTTACTTCAATCATCTTTGAATCCTTTACTTCAGCTTCTTTGATTCTAACAGGTTTATGTTGATGATATTATTTTGGTGCTTCTAACAATGAGTTGGTTGTGGATTTTGCAAGGCTAATGAGTAGTGAATTTGAGATGAGTTTAATGGGTGAGCTGAATTTTTTCTTTGGATTGCAGATAGTTCAAAGTGAAGGAGGAACTTAGATTCATCAGTAGAAGTATCTCAGAGAACATCTCAAAAAATATGGATTGGAGTCTTCAAGGACACATTACACTCCTATGGCTACATGTGACAAAATTCATGAAGACAAGGATGGTAAGAGTGTAGATGTTACTATGTATAGAGGTATGATAGGTTCTTTATTGTACTTGATTGCAAGTAGGCCTGATATAGTTTTTAGTGTAGGATTATGTGCTAGATTTCAGAGTAATCCAAAAGAATCCCACCTAAAAGCTGTAAAAAGGATCGTAAGATATTTAAAAGGGACAAGTGATTTGAGCTTATGGTATCCTAGAGGAGCTAACTTTGATTTGTTTGCTTTTAGTGATGCTGACTTTGCAGGTGACTTAGTTGGTAGGAAAATCACTTTTGGGATGGCGCAATTTCTTGATTCATGTTTAGTGTCATGGGGATCTAAAAAGCAGAACTCAGTGGCTTTATCCACAATAGAAGCAGAGTATGTAGCAGCAGCTTTGTGTTGCACACGACTATTGTGGATCAGGCAACAACTTTCTGACTTTGGCATTAGTATAGGTTGTGTGTATATTTTCTATGATAATACTAGTGTCATTTGCATTTCTAAAGATCTTGTACTGCATTCTAAGATCAAACATATTCATATCAGACACATTTTCTTAGAGATTGTGTAGAAACTAGTTTAATCGAACTTAAGTTCTGTGATACTAAACATCAGGTTGTTGATATTTTCACTAAACCCCTAAGCCGTGAGAGATTTGAAAAATTAAGACTAGAGCTAAGGTTGATAAATCACAACTAATATGTTCAAATTTATTTTCCCCAATGATTGACTAGTTTAGAAAAGAATGGACATTCATGATATTTGTTGGACTATCTTGTTTCTCTCACTTCCATATTCACCTATCTCTGTTACATCGTTCACTTCATATATCTTCTTGTGTTATTAATTCTGAAGTGCATGCCTTGATATTTTAGTGAATTTGCTATGTTGTGAGGAATAATGCGCATATGTGTTTTCTCTGTGAGGCAGACAATCTAGAACATGTATAATTGAAGCTCAAGGCTCATTGTTTGAGATGTTTCATAAGTTTACTAAAAATGATATAGGTCATCTTTGGTTGTTTGAGCCTTTCAAGCTAACCCTTTCAGTATTTTATATCCCTAGTCACCCTATTTGAGCCTTAACTTTAATTTTTATTGATAAATTACAATATGCAACACTTTGTGTTTTGATTAAAAAATCCCTTTTAGGTGTGGGTATGCATAGTTTCTAAAGCAAGTGTCATGAGGTGTCTGGTTGAAAAAGAAAAAGAAAAAAGGGGAATGACAGTGGAAAGAAAAAGAAAAGAAAAATCATTTTGATTCAAAAAAAAGGAGAAAAGAAAAAGAAAGTTGAAGCAATCATCTTGACTTAAAAAAAAAACATGTTGAAAATATTAAGTGGAGAGGAAAGTAGGAAACTATGCTTATCAGTACTATACTTATTTGTTTCCTATCTCACCATGCTCTTTGTTTGTTTCTTATCCACCTTGTATGTTACAAGCTTATAAAGAACTATTGATTTTGTGGCTTATGAAAATTTTCACACTAAGAGTGGAGAGCAGTCATGATGTACAAGCTTATGAAAAGCCTGGAGAATAAGAACATAGAGTGATCCTAAATATGAGCGAAAAGGCAATTTGTTGCAATGTTAAGGCATGTGCTTTAGAATGTTAATTTCTTTGCAGCCTTTCATCTTTATCACTTTCTTGTTCTTCATTGTTAGCTTTATTCATGTTGTTCTCCCCATGTATCCCTATTCCTGCTAAGGTTCATAACCATTCTCTTTATCATGATTGTTTGTTTTAATCTTTTTGATGATGCCAAAAGGGGTAAAGAGGTTTGAATGTCATGTTATGGTAGATTGTTGTGAGTTATTGATTTTAGTCATAGCTTAGCAAGACTAGGGAATAGTTGAAAATCATTAGTAGATAAAGTTGAATATCATTGATTCATAGTATATATGTTCATTCAATTAGTACATGACATTAATTATTTGTCATTATCAAAAAAGGGGAAATTGTTGATATCTGTTGAACCCCTAATGCATAAAAATATTTATAAAGTTTTGATGATAACAAACAATGAATGTCACATTATTAGATTTATTGCACTAATGATAATTATTTGATTATTTGATATTTTGAAATTACTATATTTTGGATGTATGAAGATCAACATAATTGAGAAGATTATTTGAAGAATTCTGAAGATTGATATCATTCAAGATGATGTATAATTAAGAAGATTTGTTTCTGTTTATTTTTATTAAATTTTATGTAAGGAGATTAGAAGATTGATTTTGCCAAGATATTAGTCTTAAGATTGCATTCAAAAATAGGATAAAATAATTTTTTAATATTGCATTCAAAAATAGGATAGAATATTTTGAAGATTGCATTGCATAATATAATAAAATATCTTTAAGATTGTATTACATAATAAGATAAAATATTTTTTAAAGATTGCATTCAAAAATAGGATATAATATTTTTTAATTCAAAAATAAGATAGAATATTTTTAAGATTGCATTGCATAATATAATAGAATATCTTTAAGATTGCATTGCATAATATGATCTAATATCTTTTAGGATTGTATTCAAAAATTGGTTAAAATCATATGCTTAAATTAGTATAAATAGAAACATATTTTTGTGTTTAGATTATGCATTCCATTCCAAATAATATTAGAGTTTTAGAGATTTTATGTTTGCATCATTGAGAGAATTATTGTGAGATCATATAGAAGCGTTTGGCAAGTCTGATTCTTTAACTCTCCATTAGGATTTAAAGGTACCTATTTGTTTAAGGAATAGAAGTGTAAAGGTAACAATTTTATTGTATTCTTCTTGACTTTGGAAGAGGTCGCAGCTGGGAAACTAGGATACCAATTATGTTTCTATTCTTGGTGAATTGAGACGTGCGACTTCTGGTTGGAAAATTAGGATACCAGTCTGGCTAGAAAACAATGATACCAGTTTGTCTATATTCTTGGTGAATTGAGGCAATAGTTTTTTCCTGGGAAACAAGGATACCAGTTGAGATAATTGTTTGTAAGGATAGACTAAGAAACTATGATACTAGGAACTCTTGTACACAAAATTATCATAGTGGAGTTGTCCATTAGATTGATTATCCAGTTTGGGCATCGTGATTTTTTACCCAGTTGACTTTTCTACCTTAAAATTGATTGTGTCTTTTTTATCTCTTATTTCCATATTATTGCTTTGAGTTTGATTTTAAATTATGAATTATTTTATAAAACTCAATTTATCTCCACACCCCCTCCCCCCAGACCCCTCTTGAATTCATCTTAGACCAACATAAGAGTGAAAGGGATGTAAGCACCTTTCTCATATTACCATTTCTTCCATGACTTATGCTTCATAACCAGATGTGGATCACTCTCTCTCGTTACCGAACCGCAAAAGGCAATGCTAGAATTGTCGACAAGGGAATTGAGTTTGATCGAGTTGATAAAGAGATTGGTTAGTTCTTCCAACACATGAACTCCTACCATCCCCTCTCATTTT
>CM023956.1:13480942-13500462 GCA_013407115.1 Glycine latifolia | reverse complement strand
TTAAATGGAGAATTAATTTTAAATGTGAAAATTATATAATTTTTTAATTTAAAATTAATTCTCCATTTAAAATTATTTTCTCTCTAAAAATTATTTTTCTTACTCTAAAATTCTCTACGTCACATTATATTTGAATTAAAATTATAAATCATATACATAAAAGTAAATCACTTATATCAAAATAATGTAATTTTATTAAGTTATTCATATTATGCTACAATTTTGTTTTCCATAGTTCCATAGTTCTGCTACAATTTTCTGGAAGGTCTCATCAACAGTTCCACCTTCTCACATCAATGTCAGAGTAGTGGGAAAGGGAAATGAACTCAGTGGGCAAACCAAAAGTATCCATCGCCTATTTTCCATAATTCTCGCATACACTTTCTCTCTTTCTATGCGCAAACGTTGCCCTTTCTCACTACCTCACTTTGCTTCTTCTCCTTCGTCGCGAAAATCTTCTTCTTCTTTAACATGAACGTCTACTACCTCGCAAGCATGTTCGTGGCTGAACAACATCGATTTTGGTAAGGATTTTCTCATCTCCGTTTTTTATTTGTATTTATTATTCTGAGATGCCGAAGAGGTTTTCTTCGCACTCGCTTTGTCGGTGTATTTCTTCTCTGCAATTTTGCTCCTTTGCTGCAGCTTTCTTTTGTGCCATTTTCGTCTCGAACCTCTGTGGTGGAATGCATTTTTTAGTAATTTTATTACTTTCCCTTCTAAAAACCCCCAAATAGGGAGAACAACAATTTTTAGGTTTTGTAGGAATTCAGTAGAGTTTTAAAAATTCTCAAATTCTTTTTCTCAAAAATTAAAACTCTCAAACAAGGAGATGTGATTACCCAAATATTTTCTCTTCCCTTCCTTCCCCTCTAAAATCTCTCTCCCAAACAAAGCCTAACACTTTTATTGGGGAAAGTAGCTTCCTCGCTGGAAGGAGAGGGGCTGGGGAATGGGTTATAGGTGTGGCCCGTGTGGGAGCTACAAGAAAAATTCTTTTTCCCTGAGGGGGAGGGGGAGAATATTGTGGAATTTTCTGTTTTTAGTTAATTTAATTTAATGTTAACTTTTTTTAATTTTAACAAAAAATGAAAATAAAAGTAATGTCACATACGATATAAATAAACCGAATGTCTTGAATCTAGACATTTTTTATCCTATATATCTATTCATTCAACTCTAACATAAGTCTAATGTACGGATGGATATTTATTTTTGGTGTTTTGATGGAAAAAGAAAGGGAAGACAAGTTTTAATTTTAAATTTAAAATAGCTATAGAATATTTATAAAAATAAATAAATCAATATTAACAGGATGTGAAGAAAAATCCCTCTTTTCGTTTTTATTCATCACATCATACATATTACACCTTCCCTTTTCCAAAGATTGTATTCACAGGATGTCAAGAAAATAATTTTTCCTTGGCAATACATTTGCATGTAACACAATAACATAAAAATGTTTGAAAAAAAGTGTAAATTAGAAATAAACAAAGATTATTTTATATTCTGATCATTTAGGTTGATTTAACTTGCTTATTTGAATTATTTATTTTAATTTGTGCAGGGATGACCAAATAGATTTTTCACCCCAAAAATTAAAAAAAAAAATATTTATTCAAATAATACATGTGAAAAAATATTTACATGGATGATACAAGATATTATGTAAGGTGAGAAATCAATTCCCCCCACCAAATCGATTTCTCACTTGCACAATTTTATTTTATTTTAAAAAATGCACTTTACAAATTGGTTCTCTAGGAATCTATTTCTAAAGTGTTTTTTTTTTCTTTTTGTTATTTTTTACTTTTTAATTATCTATATTCTGGTATAGAAAAAAAATCTCATAAATTGTTAAATAAAATTTGTATAATTTTCACACTTTTTTCTTAGTATTAAATTGTTATTTTATTATCTTGGATAATTCAAATCACTTTTTATTTTCACTAAATAACTCTAATTATTTTCACTAAATCACTTCTATTCTATTACATTGTAATTATTCATGAGTAAAAAATGTAATTATTTATTATATATGAAATTTAATTAGTTCTATTTTTGTTTGTTTTATCTTTTTTTTATTACTTTTAGGTTCGCTTAATTTTGATATCATAGATATATTTAGACACACAAAAAACAATAGAAATAAAAGCAGAAGTTAAAGCAATATCACTGCTCAATTTTCTGTAGTTAAGAAATAAAGTGTAAGATTTATGAATTAAAAATGGTAATTTCATTGTTATATTCATTCTATATAAAATAGGTGACTAAAGTTATAATATGCATATTATACTAACAAAAATATTTTTATATAATTAATTGAATATAAAATAAAACACAAAATCTTTTTATATATAATTAAATGTAAAATAAATTATGATTATTTATTTTGAATATTAAAATAATAGGTAAATTATTAGGAACATTTACACACATTCTGTTGAACACATCCCTTTCATATATTTTATTTTAAAATATTTAACTTACAAAGCCTTGGGATAGAGATAGGTTCTTTACATTAAGAAATATGCTTAGAATATTGGATGAATTTAGTGTATGTTGAGATACAATACTATGTTAATTACTTAGTAATTAAGTAATGCAAATGCTGATTGAAATACTTCAATTAAATTAGAAATTGAATGTCTGCTATATAATGCTGTATCTGATTGTTATTTTTGATAAAAGCCTGATATAATCGATTACCATCAAAAGCTAATCGATTATTTGTTACTCTGTTGCTTCTATAAAATGAATTAAGGCTGTTGTAATCGATTAAACCATCGATTTAATCGATTATTCAATAGTCGAGTCTCTTGAAAAAGAAGTTCACACTGGAATAATCGATTAAAATGAGAACTTAATCTATTACATGTATCTCTGATAGTTTCCAAATTTTGAATCAACACTGGAATAATCGATTACTTAGTCGAATTAATCGATTATTTGAGTTATCAAAATCTGAGAATTGTGTCTCACACTGCCATAATCGATTATTCTCAATAATAATCAATTACACTTCTTCTTCCACAAGACATATGTGCAGACATAATCGATTACTCTGTATTTTAATCGATTAATTCATTTCCTAAAATTGAAAATTTGAATGAAATAATCGATTACACTACGAAATAATCGATTATTTGAGTGGTTACTGCAAAATCTGACAGTTTTGAAACTGCCCAACCACATTGAATCACGATTTGATAGAATCCAAATCCTTAATGGACGTGATTATGGGTCTTAACAGCTATATTTTCAATATGGAAACTGCCCATTATATGGTACTAGCCTATAAATAGGGATCATATGACTTAAGAAAAATCACACCTTGAACACGTTAATTCTCTCTCTCACTATTGTTGTTTATGAAACCTTCTTCCCTGTCTTGCTCTGAAATCATCCTTTGTTCTAAACCCTTGTTCAAAGCTCATCCTCCAAATTCGTTTTCTCTAACTCTCCAAAAAATGTCAACTTCCAAAAGGGTCAAAACCTCTAAAAGAAAAGCTGAAGGCCAATCTTCCAATCCTGTAACCAATAGGCTTGATCATTGGTTCACCAATGAAGCTGATAAGATGAACTACCTTCAATTCAATGCCACCAAACTGCTTTGTCCTCCTAAATACCTGAATCTTGGATGGTTCATTAGTGAAGGATTCAATTTTCCTCAACTGTTTGAACAACAAGGTCTTCAGAAATTTGTTGAATTGCAAGGAACTTTTTACCGAGAATTGGTAAAAGTATTTTATACTTGCTCCAAGATAACCATGCATGGAACCATTCTCACTCAAGTAAATGGTGTTGCTATGGAAATAACACCTGAAATATGGAATGAGGTGGCTGGAATTTCATTTGATGGTGAAAGGAGAATTGATGAAGAATCTGATGGCTACAACAAGATGGAAACATATAGAGGTATGTTAATTGATCCTCACATGAACCTTAGACTAAGGTTGAGCACTGGACTAATGACTCATGAGGATAGGCTTCTACACTACATCATTACCTATATTCTAACTCCAAGGTCAACCAACCATGCACAAGCAACTGATGACGATCTTCAAATTGTCTATGGACTGAAGAATGGAATTAAGCTAAATTGGATTTACATAATCCAAGAGACTATACAGAAATCCAAGAGACTGGTAAACTACCCTTTATCCTTATGCTGTATTGGTTTCACGCTTTATTGATTACTTTCAAGTAGATGTTACCAATGAAGTGGTGGATAACACAAATGCAAGTAATAGCCACATAAAGGAGAAGCACCTCACAAAGCTAGGGATGGTCAAGTCACCCTATGACTGGCAAATGGCAGGCCAACCTGTGCCCTTGGCTAAAGATGAAGGTGAGGAAGGAGAATGAGATGGCAATCAACTTGGAGATGCTGAGGAAGCTCAAGAAGGACCTGCACCATCTGAGCCTCAATATTCCCAATTTGAGTCATTGATGATCCAAAAGATGGATGCTTTGTTTTCCTTGCATCATGAGCATAGAGATGAAGTTAATTCTTCATTGGAGGAGCTTAAGACTAGAGTTAAGAACATGGAAGAGAAGATGTTTAGGGATAAGACTAGGGAGTGAAAATTAGTCTTTTAGGTCTAGTCTTATTGGCTTATGTTTTGTGTGTTTTGGTTTGCTTTGATTTCTTATTTGTTTAAGTTTGTTTTAATTGGTAATGTTTGCTTAAATTGTACTTGGTTCAGTTGTTTAATTAATGAAGCATTTTCTATTTCCTTTTCGATATTTTGCTTTCTATGTTTTTGAGTTTGATGTACCAAATAGGGGGAGTAATATAAGAGAATGAAATAAGGGGAGTATAAAATTGACAAGTATATGAATTGATGATGAATTGTATGAAATTAGGGATTAATCAATTCAGGGGGAGCTTATGCAATATGTCTAAAACTCATATGAATGAATGCTTAAATGATTTGTCATGAACAAATATATAATGATGCTTGATCTTTGCAAAAGCTGAGGAACTTTTCAGATCTTACATTTCCTCATTGAAGTCAAAGGAGTATGTTTCATTAATGAAGTATTTGGCATGCTCAAATCAAAAAGGGGGAGATTATTAGAATCAAGCAGTAGAAGCAAAGATTTAAGAATGGAAGCAAGTGTGTTTTGATGTTTTGCATGCCCACTCAAATATGATGGCATATGTAATCTTTGTGAAAGCTTGGTTCATAGGTTAAATCCTTATATTCCTCTGAAGCTTTTAAGTAAAATCATGCATTCATACATTCATGTAATAGGTTTTAATCATATAAGTATATGCAAAAGAATAGGATTTCCCAGATGCATTTAGATAAGTGTAAAAGAGTTTTTTACTGCTTTAATCGATTACATGAGCAGAATAATCGATTACAAGCTTGTTTGAGTTTCTGGAAAATGACTTAAGAACAGTATAATCGATTACCAATATCTTGTAATCGATTAAATGAGCTTGGCACAGTTTTGGGAACTCACTGGAATAATCGATTATCTGGGTAAATAATCGATTACATAAGCAATCTGCATAATATAGCATAGCATGATCAACTGGTATAATCGATTACCAAATAAATGTAATTGATTAAACCTGCATTGTCAAGGTTGAGTCATGTACTGGCTTAATCGATTAAATTGGTAAATAATTGATTATTTTGTTCGTTCAAGATTTCCAGATTTGTGATGAACAGATTAATCGATTATATGGTCGAGATAATCGATTACGATAGTTAAAATAATCGATTACAGTTAGTTAAATCTATTTTTTTATAAATAGGAAAGCTTTGTCTTTGAAACAAATACACCAGAAAGAGAGTACTCGTGCATACCTTGTGTTTTACATTCTCTAAAGAGTTCTAAAAGCATTGAAAGTCAGAAATTAGAGAATGATTCAAAAGAGATAAAGTCTACATGTGTGCTTAGTCATTTTACTCATTGGGGTTGAACATTCATGCAAGTTAGTGACAAAAGAAGTTTCAAGAAAGCATATTAGATATCATCTCAAGGTGATTAATTCGTACATATCATTTTAGTTGCAGAGGAACATGAGGTGATACCTTTCTTGAACCTTAAGCTTTTGTGTTTGTTATTGTTTGTTGTATAAACTTTGTGTATTTTCCATATAACTTTTGGGGTTCTTTAAAGCAAGTCTAGAAAGGGTTTTCTAGGGGAAGAACAGAGAAGGGATCTCTGGTTCTTGGTCTGTTGAAAAATCTAGGGAGTAGATTTTGATTTTTGCCTAGGGTAGATAGAAGAGACCTTGTTATTTGCTTGTAAAGAACAAGAGAATTGTTATAGTGGAACTCTGACCTGGTTTGGGTTAGAAGAAAACTGGATGTAGCCTCTGGGATTGAGAGGTGAATCACTATAAATCTTTTGTGCATCTAAAGTTTCAGTTTATGTTTCATTGAATTCTTTTTGTATTCAATCTGCTTATTATTTAGACTTTGGGACTGCATAAGAGTTAATTGATTGTTGGAGAAGATTAATTTCTGATTTGGTTTTTGTTTAAAGATACGATCCAAATAAAATTCTTCCGCTGTTACAATTGTTTTTGTAAGAAAATTTTAAGGAGGTAAAAACCAATTCACCCCCCTCTTGGTTTGTTTGATTAGATATTCATTGTATTTTCATAACATACCAGTGTATAAGATTAGCACGCGGTGTTATTGAGCAAGAAAATGTTTATGTCTGGTCTAGACGAATGAAAGATACATATGGGAGAGATGGTGGTGGACGAGGTTGAAGATGGTTGTATTATTTTGTTGACTATATACTGATGTGGTCCAACTATTTATATATGAATATTATAATTTCATGTGTTTTATTTAAATATGAATATTATAATTGTTGTGTAAGTAATATTTCAATTAAAAAAAATGTCACCATCACGCATATGCAGGTTACAAACATACAAACAATAACAAAATGTTCAATCTTCTCCTAGATCAACATGTTGTGTGCGTAACCTCATGAAATTAGTATACTCATGCATTAGACTAATGTAAGGAGTAGGCAATTGTTTTGCTTGATAACTACAATGTCTTGACCATAAAAAAGCAGTTGATGACATATGACATCCATCTCTCAAAAAAACCTACAATGACCAGTGTGCATTTAATTATTAATAACATGTGTTTCAATCATGGAATTAAAGTAAAATAGTCATTGTTATACCTGGACAAAATGATTGCCATAGACATGACCAATACATAGAATGCAATGAACAACACTATCTCTAGGCGGTTGGCTTCTAAGAGGAAAAAACACCATGCTTTGTTGGAGAGAAAAAGAAACAAGGATGACGTTATACCTTGATGCAATGACATAACTCATATCGGTAATATCCATCTACTTATCTATAGTTACCTGCATGTAACAAATTGTATCAATATTATAAAAAAAAATTATCCAAGGTAGTGTGATTTGAAAAAAGATTACCATCGACAATCCATCAACAAGTAGAGACCGCTTTAAATGCTTAAATCTATGTATGCCACAATACAAGGCTATATACTCATCAAATCATTGTCCAAGTTCTTTGATCAAATGGTTGTGTATCAAAGACCATGAATCTTCACCATAACCTAATAAGGTAGCAATTGCACAATATCCATAATTACCATCAGCTTTAACATCAATAATGTTTTCAATGAAATCTTGTATGCATGGATGAAATTGATCCACAATTGGCATGTTCCTTTTCAATTTTGTTTGTTCAGATGATGATGCAGACCAATTTTGTGTGGAGTAGTTAATTTGCATAGAATGTAATGCATCCACATACTCAAAGTAAGACGGATAACGCTTGATTGATCTTTGATGTTTGGTCAGCTGTTTCTTTTTAACACCTTTTGTTTTGACCTTTTCAGGAGGAGCACATATCGAAGTTAAATCAGGATATGCAAGTTCTTTCATTTTACTCTTCAGAATCACTTTGCCACACATATTAAGATTTTCAAACCACTTAGATATGGATTCAATATCTTCGGTTATGTGGACTTCGCACTCATCTATACCTTGGTATGAAAAATGTAACCTCCACCAAAACATATGGACGGTGTCAACCAATATGCTACCAACAACATAGCTAGCCCATATGCACAAGGCAGACCATGAGTACTTCTCATAACATATCCACAACGAGAACTGTCAATGCTTGGATAATTGACTAGGTCAAACTCAACAACAATTTGGTTTAACGCATACCTTGACACCATGATGATAAGTCTCTTGTACAAGGTAACTTTAAAAACATGTTCGACCACATGTGTGCTTCTCTCAAAAGATGTCTTTATTTACTGTGTTGCAAGGTGATCATGTTGTTCATGACATCTCAAACACTACATAGATCTCCAAGGCTATTATGTAGTAGTCTCTTTAAGGTCCAATGGACAACACTCAACCTTGCACTTAAAACGGGCAAATAATTGTTTTCAACAATTAATATGTTCTTCCAAAAATCAATTTAAACAGTGTTGACAATTTTCACACCTACTAGTTGTAGTGTTTCCTAGATGCATGACTTTATTTGTCCACGTTGTTACAAATCTTTGCCTGTGGGAATTCAACCATGTGTCTTTCACATAGTCAACAAACATTGGCAATGGTGGGCAAGAAATTTCAAACTTCATAAGACAGTCATTATAGTCTTTCTCAGTAGCACAATCTAGAAGACTCCTTCATGCTTCCATGACATAGTCCCATGCATTTTTTTGTCACACAAGGGTTTGACATTTTACCTTGACATTCTTGTCAATGTGAAACTGATACAACAAGTTGGTTGACTTAGGGAAGACAGTTTCACTGCATTCATCAATGTTTAATCTTTATCAGTAACAACGACCTCAGAGAAAAAATCACTTTTCAGAAAAATGTCTCTAAATCATTCAAGAGTCCACACAACATTGTTTATATATTTGGCCTCTAAATAGGCAAATGCAGCTGAAAATGTCATCTTCGTAGGTGTCACACCAACAACGTCAAGTAAAAGGAGTCTATATTTATTTGTTTTGTATATACTGTCTATGAGGAATACCAAATGACATGTATTGTTCAATGTTACTACATCCGGATGTGTCCAAAATATGTTACGTACAACATCTTCATCATTTAGTCTATGTTAATGGATATACATATCACGTTCAAGAAGCTTCATTAATTGTTACATTTCAATATTATTGACTCTTATAGAAGAATGGTGTGCATATTTTGCATTGTACACTTGCTTCATTGTTGTATAATTATTGGCATTATGATCCTTCAAAGTGAGAAGAATATTCTTTGATTTTTTACCATCGACTTTGTCATATCAGAAGCAATAATCTTCTCATCCTCAATTAGTCGACCAACATATAGATGTTCAGTCAATGACTTAGATAAAGCATGATTATGAGTCCCACATATTAACTTGACTATCCACCCTTCACCTCTCGGGACTAGTTTGGCTCGCAGTTTAAAATAACAATTACATTTTCTAGTGCTAGTCATTGTCCGTACTAAATCTTTGTTAAATACTCTATACTTTCCACTCCTTTAACAACCAATTAAAAGAAATGAGGTTCTTTCCCTCTTTCCAATAAATGTGTCAGACCTCATTATCATAGCTACAAAACCAATATAATACGCAACAGTATGAGCTCATTGCAATACCCCTGCTCACATGAATGAAACACCTACAAAAAAGGATAATACATATTTAATCTTCTCAAATCATTCATTTAATTACTTTAACCAAATATAAAATCATATAAATACCTCAGAAGTATTGAAGGCATCAGAACAATAAACCTCACAATTAATATTTTCAAAGGCAGGTCCCTCTCTGTTGTTTTCATTCATATTAATTTTTTCAGACATAATATTGTCATACATCCACTCATCGTTGTCCATCTTAACAAATCATTAAAAAAATTATTCATTGACAAATCATATGCATAATAATAATATTTAACAACATGAAAGTGTTAATATAATACAAATTCAATACAATTTTTTTAGGTGGAATAATACAAGTTCAATACCAAATACAATTTTTTGATTACAATTAATTTAAAATTTGCTTAGAATTGGAAATCCCTATGATTCATACAATAAATTCAATAAATTATTCATTAAAAAAAGGTATTTTAAAAAGATCTTCCAATTTGAAAATAAATAAATAAAAGAAACAAGTTGAATTTAAAAGATATATTAGAGGACTAAGTAACCAATTTAACCTATAATAAATGGTGTTAACAATAATGAAAAATCATTTTTTATGATTTAATTTTACAAAAACTTATTAGTACTAAGTATATCACATTAATAATTGTATGAAGCATACATATTGCCAATTCGTATGATTTATATGAATTACCTAATCCGTATGAAGCATACAAATGAATGTTATAAAAAATAGAAGCACAAATTATCTTACCTCGATCACCATGGCGACGACGAAGCACAATGAAGGAAACCACCACCAGCCAACCCAACAAGGAGCTCCGCCAACAAGAAAAAAAAGAATGAGAGAAAAAAATGAAGAACAAGCCAAAAGGAAAGGAAGAAGCAAAAATGAACAAGCACAAATGAAGAACCAATAGCAACAAGAAGAAACAAGGAAGCGTATTTTTGGAATAAATGAAAAATAAATGGTGTATAAGAAAATAGACTGGTGTAGGTAGAAAATGCCTAACTTGTGAGTCCACTGGACCTAAAAATAATTGTCTCATACAGGATTGCCCCAACAATTCCAAAAAGCAATTTTAAGATTTTTTTTATTTAAATGTGAGGGTTATTCATTGAGCCTTTTTTTTACCAATATAATATATATGATATTTTTGTGAAATGAGGCTTTTTTACTTAATAAAAACTAATAACAATTTTTTTGTTGATAACTCTAAAGTTTGAGTTTTAACTATTTTATCCTTGAATCAACTCTGATCTTAGTTTGTGTTTGGATTAACATATGTGTTTCAAGTTTGATAAAATTTTCATGTTAAGATGCAAAAAAGTAACTAAAATTATTTCTATTATTCACATTTGAGTGTGTCTTTGGATTTATTGTGACAAAATTTATTTTAAATGAAATTGATTTTACATAATTAATTATGAAATAACATGGTTTTTGTTTGGATAACCTATATAAAAAATTATTTTTTTAAAAGAATATTGTTTAGATACTTGAATCAAAATTAATTTTAAGGTGTAATGATTAAAATGAGTTTTGATGATGGCACTCTTCTATTATAATTAGTTATATATATGTAAAGAAAAAACAAGGCAAAGCACTGGTTAAAAGGGTGCAGCCATCCCAATTATGCGTAAAATATGCTAACTTTTGAAAGAAAACCACATTTCTTATAGAACATTAATTGAATAAAATAGATAATAAAAATATTAACTTAACATAAGCATCAAAGTATAAATAATATTAGGGGTATGGGTGTGAGGGTAAATTTTTTTTCAAAGAGGATAAACAATATTTTTAAAAAATATGTTTTTGGTTATATTTTTTTAAAATATGATTTATCACATTATTAAAGGTATGGGTGCGAAGATATATTAGAAAAAATGTATTCAAAATTAAATAAATATAAGAATTTTAATTATATATAAATCAATAAATAATAAACATACAAATGAGATAATTGACATGAGGGTAAATTAGACAAAAATTATCCAGAATTGATTTTGGTAGTTACCTTTAATTTTTTTTAACTTTATCATGATTTTTTTCACCATAATTAATTATACAAAGATAACTGAATGTGTAATTTTTTTGTTAAAATTAAATTTAACCCACTTTATCATGTTCTACTTCTATCATGATTTTGATGACAATCGAAACACAATTTAGATAGCGTTTATTTTGCACTTAGAACGTCATTCACTAATTGCTTTTGTGTGCATAATTCAAAGCTGGCGAACAACCTTTCTGGTTGGCATTTGATGCATGCAATTAATTGTCAAATGTCAGTGCTGTCTGTCTTTTCACGTAAAAGGCAGACTGCATATTGTCAATTTCATGACTATAGAAAGGAACACAAGCAAGACCACAGGTGGAAATTTGTTCATTTGGAAACAGGTGTCAAATATTTATAGGTTCACTTTATAATAATTCGTACATATAAAGTAACTCACATAGTAAATAACTATATATTTAATCTTGGCTATGATTTAGTTAGGACTTAGCTAGAAGTGGTTCTTTTCACACATCACTTAGTTTATGTTGTTGTGCAGATAGTTTATGTTAATTTAGAATTTAACTATAATAATAATAATAATTTTTTCACGCCATTAAGGGAAAACATCTAGGGAGGTATAATTTTGATTTCTGGTTCTCATGTTTTCACTTACACGAATTATGTTTTTGATGATATTAAAAAATATGTGATCAAATTATAGATACTATGTTTTATCTGTTATTTTTAAAGAAATATTTTGTTTAATTTATTTGTTATTATAAAATTGATCAAGAAAATATTAATTATTTTCTAATTATATCCTTATCAAGAAATAGAAAAAAAAATATAAAAGAAAGGTCAAAGTAATAAATAAAGAAAAAAATATAGTAAAAATATTACAAATAATTTTAATATAAATAAAGTAATTAATCATTATATTTAATGTATATGATATAACATAAACAATATACTAAAGAAAGGTCTTAGAATGCACACCACTATCTAGCCAAAAGAGAAAAAGAGGTGTTTATGTATAGCATTCCATAAATGACGCATCATATTATTTAGATATAAAATTTAAGTTAAATTATTCTTATCTCACTTTTTACTACATAAAGAGGTAGTATCATATAATTTATTCATTTATTTCTTTCTATCACATAACTCATCTTTGTGTGGATTTTTTGTTTTTATCTCTCCTTTATGTAAAAATGAGTGTATAAAAATTAAATGAACATAGAACTGCTCTAAATCCAATTGAGTAAAACAGAAACATATAGTTGTACCTATATTTCGACGTGCAAAGCAACACTCCCCCCACCCCCCCAGCCAACTGTAATATTTAATTCTTTAGTGTATTTGGTTGTTATGAGCCAGCAAATTAATTTTGGCACTTGATTCTTGATCTAAAACCATATTCTTTTGGTGCAGCTGTCATTCATCCATTCGCCGAACACACATCATATTACCTTCTTTTTGCAATACCCAAGTTAACCCTAGTCTTCACAAAAACAGCTTCTACAGGGACCATGGCTGGATGTGTCACGTACTTACATTGATTTCATGAATAACATGGGTCATTGCAGCTTTGAGGTGATTCCAAAGTGGCTCTTCAACATCTTTCCCCCTCTTAAATATCTCATGTACACCTCATTGTAAGTATTTATAATGTTATATATATACATACTTTTACACGCTAGCTATACACTCATTTATATATGTGTGGAGAGAGATCATTTAGTTAAAGGAGGGCATGAAAAAAATTAAAGTTAATATTAAACAAATAAGAGTGTGTTTGATTTTTTTTATTAACCTGAATTATATATTATGCAAATAAAAATATTAACTTTAATTTTTTTCATGCATAAAAATAATAATGGACTGCTGCTTACTTAATAATGTGTGTTAAATTGATTATATTTTAACAGAAAGAAAATACACAATAAATCATACATAAATAATTAAATTTATTTTATCTAATTTTTATACTATTATAATATCAGCTAGCCTTCTATTCACATCTTTATCATTTGGTTTGGTATTGAATAAATGCAATTTCTCAGTTGCATTATACTGGTCAAAAATCATAAATGCAATTTACCTTTACAAATGTGTTTTTTTTTCCCTACGGTTGTAGAGAGACTTTATCATCATATATATCATCGGTTGGGTACTTTCAAAAAAAATCTGTGAGATATCCAGAATAATTTAATATTTAATTTTAAAAAGTTTATAATTGAAATATTTTATGTATTATTATTTGTTATTAAATTATAATTGAAATATAATTTAACTTCATAACGTGTAACGAAAAGACCCATATTTGAAGGTTAACAATTGTATATGGCTCGAATCTATATTCTCGTAAATATCTAATTGTCTAAACAGTATAAGAAAGAAATAATATAATGTTTTAATATATCGTACTATCTTTTGTGACCTTAAAATACACAATATATATTTTACTATTTTATCATTTTTTTTATAAAATCGATCAATCATTAATACCTTGATGATAAAAATTTAAAACAACCTACTTGTAACATGTGTTTACTGTGTTTTCATTTATTATGATATAAATAAAAATTATATTTCTCTAACATATTCTTTATAATATTTTTTATTATTATCTAAATTTTATTAAATTCATAAAAATCATGTATAAAATTTATTAATTGTATAAAAAATAAGACATGTCATTTTGTAAATCATAATAATATATTTATCTTATAAGTAAGAGTACAGAATAAATATGTAATATATTACTAGTAACAAAAATATGTTTTTATTATGCCAGAGGTTCCATTCTTTGCACCATACTCAGTTTAGAACAAACTACTCCTAGTTTATGTCTCTTTATGATTACATTTACGGCACTACAGACAAAGCTTCCGATAAATTACATGATTCAACATTAAAACAAGAGGAAGAAATCCCTGATGTTGTACACCCAACGCACCGCTTTGAATTCATTTATCATCTTAGGTTTGGATTTGCTTACTTAGCTTCTAAACCTTATAGGTCAAAATGGTACCTTTGTTTGATGTCGCTAGTAACAACTTGGTCCATAATCCTCACATGGGTTTATGGTCGTACATTTATTGTGGAGGGGAATCGTTTTGACAAACTCAAGCTGCAAACTTGGGCAATACCCATATACAATCTCCAAGTATTTTTTCTATATTTTCATTCTCTGTATATTTATTTATTTGTTTTATTAATTCTGTAAACATTTCTTGAGAACTATCTAGTGTTGAAAACTATTTATCTACTTTGTGATGGCTCTTATCCCCATTACCACATGACATGGCCTTGGAGAGGTTTGCTAATTCTGTTTTGGGTTCGGTGGCCTTACAAGCCTCGGAATTGCGCGCATCATGCAGAGGAAAAATGATCATTCAAACTTAGTCATAGTTTTTACTAATTAATCATCATGTGCAAGATTTATCGAGATGTTCTGTTAAAATAATTTTAATTGAGATCAATATTCAATTAGATGAGTGTGCAAATGAGGCTTGGGAAACATGATTTTGTGTTAGATGAATACACTGTCACATATATAGTGCATCATAATATTTTGGGTTGCTTTCATGTATTGAACATGGTCTGCATTTTGAGAAACTACTACCCATTTTCTGTAATCTCGTGGGTGCCTGGTTGAGCATATATATTCTTTATGATTCATAATCCAGCACTCGATATTCAATAAAATTTTATCTTAAAAAAAGCATTGTATATACTAGATTCTTGTTTTGTTGAGAATATCTTCATAAAGTTCTAAAGAATATTGCATGATGTTTTTATGTATACATAACAAATTAACAATTGTCGATTTTTCACATATTTGATTTTGTATCATTATGTAACGGATCGGATCAATGATTTTATTAAAGATTTAGTATTATTCCATGTAATCATTTTTTGATTGTGGCAATGCATAAAATAAAATTCATATAACTATGGGATTATATTTTGCTTCAGTACTTCATGCAATCACCAAAAGTGGCTATCAACACAATGATAGAGGAAGCAATACTCGATGCTGACAGAAAAGGCATAAAAGTGTTGAGCTTAGACCTAAGAAATCAAGGAGAGGACCTTAACATCTATGGAGGACTATATGTTAGTAGGCATCCAAAGCTAAATGTTAGGGTAGTAGATGGAAGCAGCCTTGTAGTTGCTGTTGTTCTTAACAGCATTCCCAAAGGAAGAACTCAAGTATTACTTGGGGACAAACTCAACAAGGTTGCTTATGCTCTGCCTACACATTCTGTCAACAAGGAGTTCAGGTTAGCTTCTTTAATTCATATACAATTAATTTCTTAATAGATATCCATATAAGAATGCATATAGTTTAAACTCTAGTCTCTTAACTATATTTCAGGTTGCTACATTGTATGAGGATGATAATGTGAGGCTCAAAAAGTCATTCAATAGCTCTGAAACCAACTTGGCCTTTACCAAAAGCAACACGCAGACGGTAATGTAGATAACCAAATTCACTCTATTTGCTTCAGTTTAAGTAAAATGAAAAAAAGAATAAAGAAAATAGAGACAATTTTTTTCTTGCATTGTATAATAGAGAGAACAAAAGAGAGAGAAAAGTAGACTAGAAGAAAGTAATTCTATTTAAACAATTTAATATAAAATTATTAATTAACAAGGACAAATTTGAAATTTCATTAATATTCTATTATATCTCCATGCTTCCTCAGCTGTGAAGACGTGAAAAAATATATTATCAATCTGGGTCCTTCACGAATATTTCTTTTCCCTTGTTTGGTGCCATTTCAAATCAAAGACAAAATCTTAAGTAATGTTTGGTATAACAAATATTTTAATATTTTAGAGAAGATGACACATGAGAATAATATTTTCTTTTTTTTTTTGGTAGAATTGAAATTAAAAATATTTCTCAGACATAATTTCTTTTTTGGGAGTGTTAACTTATAAATATGAAAGTTAAAAATTATTTTTCACCTACACGATCATAAATAAAACTTCCACATGAAAATGGATGTAAGATAATTAAATTACCCTAGTTTATTTTAAATTCCATAAACCATACTTTTAATCTCTATTTGTCTTCTTTTGTTGCTATATTTTGGTACGAAAATACATTATGAGGGATTGTTGGCAATGCCCTTTAAAACAGGGACAAATAGTTCAGGATGAGTTTTATGTAAAAGATTGGCTTATAAAAAATATGATGTACAAAATTATGTAAAAAAAACATCTTAATTTTTTTTGTCTTCAATAAGATTTTATTTCATCTCTCGTATTTATTTTTTCTTTTGGATAGACTTGGTTAGTAGGAGATGGATTGACAGAAGAGGAACAACTAAAGGCATCCAAATGAACATTATTTATCCCATACACACAATTTCCACCAAAAAAGTATTGCAAGGATTGCTCCTACCATTGCACCCTTGCAATGTTAGCTCCCTATATTGTTGAAAATATCCATTCTTGTGAGGTTTGTGTAGATCATCTTGTAAAGGTTTTCAATTGATTCACATCATCGTTTCTAATTTCTATTGGGAAGATTGAATTAATTTGGTTAGCATCCTGAATTATAAAATTTAATACAACTTACATTTATTGCAGGATTGATTGCCAAGAAGCATAATGAGTGCATGGCACATAGCTGGACCGAACATGAGTGTGACTACACAATGCATAGCATAGACAAAGTTTGGCATTTAACCCTTCAACATGGGTTCCAACATCTTCCGCAGTGTCAATTGAAGAGTTAGCTCATTATTAATGAGTAACTGGGGAATATGAATAAATGTGTATGGATGCTTTGTTTTAGCTCTTTAGAGGGTATCAATCCATCCTAGTTATGGTTCTCTTTTCCTTAAATTAGGTTGCTAAGTAAATACACTTGGACAGGCAAATGGATATCATCTACATGTCACTACTACAAAAAGACCTTTTTACAACGGTTGTTTTGCTATTTCAACGACGGTTGTAGGTCTGTCTTTGTAGTCAACATCATTGAAAGTCTTCACTTTCGACGACGGTTGCGTAACCGTCTTAGAACATGATTTTTTAATAAAAAAACTAATAATGGGTTTCTAAGTCGGTTTTTGGAAAAATCGTCTTAGAATATGTATATGTTAAGATAGTTTTTTCTCACAACTGTCTTAGAATGTGTATATTCTAAGACGGTTGTTAGGAAAAATCGTCTTAGAGTATTGCATTCTAAGACGATTTTCCTTATAACCGTTTTAGAAAATATTTTTTTTAAAAAAAAATTGAAATATATGTTTCTAAGACGATTTTTCATAGAACCATCTTAGAAGATGGTTTTTTTTTTTTAAATTCAGACGATTTTTCTTAAAAATCATCTTAGAACATAAACTTTCTAAGACGAGTTATAACAACCATCTTAGAAAGTCTTTTTTTAAAAAATAATGAATTATTAGCTGCCCAAGGCTTTCTCAAGTCAAATCTTTACAGTATATTCCTGGCAGAAACACAGTGCAGGAAAGAGCATTAATGAAACCATCATGATGCATATAAGATGAGCAAAAACCATATATTAGATGAAATTAAAAGTTGGCCTTATGCATCCCCATTCCACCAACAAGCTCAATGAAACCATCATGATCCATATACTCCAAAAATATGCATTGTCAAAACTATGCTTACTAATTCAAACTGTTATGTGCAATAAAGAACTATACTGAGGTAGGTGCAAAAAGTAAAAAGTAAAAAGGGATTATAGGAATCCAAGGGACTAAAACAGAAAATTGAACAAAGCAACACACACCATAGAAACATGCTATAAAATCAACATAAATTGAAACAATAGTTTGTTTTAGTAGAAAAAGAAAAAGAATATAAATAAGAGACAAATTATCATTTTAAATTTCACACATACAATACTACAATAATTTAATAATACTCAACAAACTTCTCAGGTCACACACTTTAATGTCCTCTTTATATTTATCTATAGCAATTTTAGCAACAGCCAGAGGAAATCAATCTTAATTTAAGGTGTTACCCAAATATTTTCCTAAGAAGGCATGTTCTACATAACAATACTTTTCAAGGATTAAAATAATTTCAGAAATTCCAGTCCTATGAATTTGATTCTTATAAATTAGACAAATCATCATTGATCTATTAAATAAAATACTAGTATAAAGAGTAAATATTTATTTGCTCAAATTATTTTTCACACGTAAGATTTACTTAATGTATGGAATAGTCACTTAAAAATTTACATAATTAGTATTATGACATTTTTTTAACCTAGAGTTTATAAGGACAATTTAATATGGTTTTTATAAATTAAAAATTAGTTCATATGCATAAACAATTGACAAGATAAATCGCAGGTGAAAGGTGCTTCCTAAAACTGAGTTGTTTAATTATTTACTCTAAACTATCATGTTCTTCTACAAATATTAATGAGAAACATATTCATTAGTTTAATGAGAAGAAAAATATTAGTTTAACTGAGTTGTTTAATTATTTACTCTAAACTATCATGCACATAACTATGGAGGCTAGCATTGTCACCGTTTGCAAACAGAAGCAAAACATATTCATTAGTTTAACGAGAAGAAAAATACTAGTTTCAAAGACGAACAGGCAAAGAAAGGAGAAAACAAAGGACTTACAAAGACAGGTGAAAACATAGGTTTATCCTACATATATTTGTATAAACACATCAATAATGATCTTACTATTTATGTCCTAGTATATGTTGTGAATCTTGTTGCCAATGGGGAAGATTTGCTAAGGAAGGCCACTTTTCTAATGTGGGATGGCTTGGCACAGTAACAATGTCCATTGATGTAGGTCTGGAATATCATCAAGAGAATGAACAACCCCCAATAG
>CM023956.1:13432234-13475942 GCA_013407115.1 Glycine latifolia | reverse complement strand
TCTTTAAAACACTTTTTTTTATTCATTATAATTTTAATACATTTTAAATAATTAAAAAATATGCTTGAAAGAATATGTTAACATCAATTTTTTTAAAAACTGATGTTAATGTTACTTCGTTAACATCAGAATTTAAAAAACTGATGTTAACGAAGTAGTGTTAACATTAGTTTTTTTAAAAACTGATGTTAACGTTATATCGTTAACATTAGAATTTAAAAAATCGATATTAACAAAGTAATGTTAACATCAATTTTTTTTAAACTGATGTTAACAAAGTAATGTTAACATCAGATTTAAAAAAATCGATGTTAACAAATTCAAGTTAACATATAAAAAACTGATGTTAACGAATTAACGTTAACTTCGATTTTTTAAAAAATTGATGTTAATGTTACTTCATTAACATCAGTTTTTTAAAAAATTGATGTAAATTTAGTCATCATAATTACAAATATGCCACCGCATTTTTGTTAACATCAGTTTTAAAAAAAAAACTGATGTTAATTACGTGATGTTATATCCCTATTTTGTAGTAGTGTCTCAATTTCAATAGCATCAACGACATCACAAGCAATCACATTTCACATCTATACATAATACATATGTCTGAGATTCCCATTCCTCAGGTCTTCAGACAACCCAAATTTCATACATTCACAATTTATCATATCACAAGACTGATATTTTTAGGAAAATTATAAATTAAAGAGGAGGACTACAATATATAAAACACACTCTTATGCCCATTTTAAAAATTTAATAAAGAATTAAATATGAAAACATATTATAAAATTTTGGGCAGAGTTTCCTTTGTAATTAAGATTTTTCCCAAAAATCCAATCATTACAACAACAATATTATTCATAGTTTATCCATCAACAAGCCAATTCATCTCATCTCATTAGTTAAAAACACAGTTTTTCTTAAAATGAGCACACACATGAACAAACACACATCAATCATAAATACATCACATCCCATTAGTTAAAAATATAGTTTTTCTTGAAAACCAGCACACAGCAGGGACAGATAGATATCCTCATAGTTGGACTCCCTGGCCCCCAACTATGGTATCTAAACTATGACAACCATAATAAACTCCACTTACCTAACTATATCCCTCTATTGGCTCCTTGAACGTCGTTTTGAGATTTCTCAAGTTCACGTGCTTTGGTCCAAACACAGAGGTCTATATACCAAATCGAAGATAATTTAGTATAGATTTCAAAGGCAAGGTCAAAATTAACATTTAGGGTCAGATACCCACTCAAATCTAAAAAGAGGCTAAAAGGGTGTTTTGGGAGTTCATACCGAAAGACATTATTTTTCAATTCCGATCACACCAATGTGAACGGGGCTCAACAAGGATCACAGAAATGACATCAATTTCATAAAAAAGAGACTTTTGCAACGTCTCATTTTCAAAGGGTTTTCAAAGGATGTGTAAAACTCTCAACAACAGTACCCAAAACACAAGAGACAATGAGAGAAGCTTAAACTAGCTAGAAGAAGACAAAGGAAACTAAGATTACCTCAAGGAAACCAAGAAAAGAGGATTGGAGGCTCCGTTCTCTACCAAAACTTCGAGAAGAGTTTCGAAGATTCCGCTCCGATTAAAGGGTTTCTCTCTGTACGGTGGTCTCGTGGCAAGCAACGGCGGCCCGTGGTTGTCACCGTGGTCGTGGGTAGTGGAGGAGGAAGGGGAGGGGGTTGGGTGCTGTTTGGGGGAGAGAGAAAGGCCATTTTTCTAGTTTGGACGTTGCTGGTACTATTTATCACCGCCTTGACTCACTCAGGCGAGCAAAAATGCCTACAAAATTTTCCTGGACGAGCTGACCCAATTTTAGAATTTCTGCTTCATTGAAAAATTAATTTCTCACGCTTTAGATGTTATTTGGCCAATAAAAATGGTCAAACCTTTCATATGTGGGTTAGGAACCCACCTTTAAAATGTGAAGGAGATCCAACAGTTAACCAATCTAGAATGGCGATTTTACTAAAACAGGTTTTGGGTCAAATTCGGAATCACTCAATTACAACGCATCTCAACCAAACTCCACATAACTTGACATCTACACCAAACAATTTCACATGGATAATTCAGATAACATTTCAACTAATCCTAATTAATAAAGTAATCAAATTATACAAGGAATACATCACACATATATTTTAAGTTATCAAAATTTCAGGGTGTTACATGCATCCACTTCTCCCAGACCTCCGTCAGACTGGCGACCCTCTCTCATTGGCCAGTGCCAGGGTCGAGGACCTTCACCCAATTGGTGGAGTGGGACCAGGTCTCAGCGATGCAACCGTCGAGGACATAGATCTTTCCGTGGAAGACTCCCGTGGTGAAAAATTCGCGACCAATGTGTATGGAGGGACTGCGGAGCCAGCGATTGAAGCAATAGTTGAGGAGCCAGACCTTGGGAAGGGGACATCGTGGATGGAGCAGCCGAGGACGGCGTAGGCAGAGATGACAGTGGGGAAGGGGATCAGGGGAAAGGGAGCGAGGAGGGGGTTATTAGGGTTTGGGCGGTGGAGCGTGAACCATTAGAGGAGAGAGGAGTTGCGTGAGCGGAGAGTGAGGTAAAGGAGGGGTTGGGTGCATTGGAGGAGGGTTCACGTAGTGAAGAGGATTGGGGAAGAGAGGAGGGTGCAAATGGCTTTGGAGATGAGAGAGGGTTGGGTGGTGGGAGCGAGACATGGCATCTAGGAGGGATGAAATTATGTTGTAGGGGCTCACTAACTCTTCAAATTCTGAATGAGAGGGGCACAATACAATACAACACTTTTTTTTTAAAAGATGGTTTTCAAGAGAAAATCGTCTTGGAATACATTTAAAAAAGTAAAATTTTTAAAAAACCGCATGTTCTTGAAAGACATATATTAAAAATTCCATTGACTTTTAAGACAGTTTGTACAAAACCGTCTTAGAATCAATACCTTTTAAGACGGTTTTCAAAAAATTGTCTTAGAACGATAGTTTCTAAGACGGTTTTTGTAAAACTGTCTTCGTTGAATAATCTCATATTTACAACACTGCCACTACCTGACTTTCTAAGACCGTTTTTGGGAACCATCTTCGAAGGTGCTTCGTTAAAAGTGCTTTTTGTAGTAGTGTGTATATCCATAGAGCTTTCCACAATTTAAGAAGTAGCGATGTAAGTATATATCTCGTAATACACTAAAATTTATTATATACATACAAGGTGGTACTATATTTGAAGAAAGAACTTAGTTATTTTTTGTCTATATTGATCTTGCCCAATTCGATATAAATTTGACATAAGCTTATTATATAATATTTGAATATCGATACATAATCCTAGACTAATATTAAAAGAGGTAGAACTTGTACAAGAGGGTTTATGACATCCATTTGGAGTCTACTGGTCACCACTTGTCATCTTTTTATTTATTTATTAAGATTAATTGGTATTAAGATTTTTTACAACCATTTGGAGTTTTTTTTACCATATAAATTTTACTTGTCATATTTCTTGTCAAGATTAGTCCTCTTTTATGCTTGGACAAGTTTTGATATTGCACTTTTTGGTTCATGAAAAGGAAAAATGACAACAAGTGCATGGCAATTAATTTGGCACAATGCATATATGGGTCTTGATGATTTTCTCTTAACATGATTATGAATAAAAAAGGGTGATTTAATATTATTTCTATAGCCAAGTTGATTAAAATATAGTCTTAAACTTTGTTTATAGCTAAGATATATAGAGTGCATGGTTGATTTATTTTCAAATTGGTGCATTAACTCGATAGAATGTTAGAGATAACACAACAAAACAAAATGACTTAGCTACTAAAAACGCGTTAAAATTGTTAGCGACCGAATTATGGACTTTTTGCTTGAGACCAAATCAGCAAACGAAGAACTCGGTCACTAATACATAATTACATTTTAAATATAACACATTAAAATAAAGTCGGTGGCTAGTGAATAATTATTAAAAAAATTAAAAATAAATATATTCGATCACCAATTTAATAATATAAAATGAATTATATACTATCTATTGCAAAGTTCGTCTCTATTTAATATTTAATTTTCTAAATATAAAATAAATTGAAAATAATTTTTGTCCCTAATTCAGTCTCTATTAATATTTAATATTTAAATATAAAATAAATTAAAAATACAGTTCGATCGCTATTAGTAATGGATGATAAAATAAAATAAATCGGTCGCAGATTCAGTCACTAAATGAAATTATGTTGTATATTTTGTTTTTTTATTTATTACATTTTGACCTGCTTAATAATATTCGACTGTAAATATAATTCTTAGTTAACCTGTATAATCAAAATTATAAATAAAAGTGGACATTCATAATGTGTAGATATATCTAATAACAAAGTTCTAATTTAAAGATTGATAAATTTCAAATTCAAAGTTTAATAAGATGCAATGTCAAAGTTTAATAAAATTTAAATTCATAGCTAACATGGCATAATGAAACTAAAATAAAAAATAATCAGGAGTCAATGGTCCTTTGACATGTCATGACGACGATCAACCTGAGGATTGTCAACATGGTGCTTAGTTCCATCCGCTGTGGTAGTCGATGAACTAGGAGCTAACATGATAGACTGAATATGCAAGTGTTGTAATATACACTGCATTTGCTCATTTTGTTGATGAATTTGCTCATTTTGCTCTTGCATCTGTTGTTGCATCTCCCTACTTTTCTAGTCATGATTCTCCATCAGCCGCAACATCTTTTTCTCAGGTGTACTCTCCTTATCTGCCTTTTCCAAAAGCTCAACATTCAATTTAGTAATTGTCTCACACATTTCCTTTATTTGGTCTTCCACATGAGAAATAGAAGTAGACGAAGCTTATTTTGAGCAACTAAAACTTTTGCTCAAAGTACCTAGCCCGTACACTTTGCCCTTGTAATTTGGACCTCTAACAACATTCAAATATATTTCATTATCATTAACAAAAGTAGTAGTGTTAGGGGAATCCTATGTAGATGTCCCTTCCTCTATTCAATGCTATAGGATTTCCTCTCGGCAATGTTAATATTTCTCCTGCAATATAAAGTGAGATGTGAAGATAAATTTCTAAATGTGTAGACATATAAGGATTAATATTCAATAAAATCACCACCAATATAGGAAAAAAATTGACTTTAATATACTATAGTAGGCTTCAAAGTTTATACTAGCTAATCACAAACATTTAACACTTGCTAAGGAAAAGAAAAGTAAAATATATAAATAAGTTCAAGAGATATTAATCAAAGGCAAGAGTTCTTTTATAATATTAACCACAATATATCAAATAAAGGGATATAATTAGAAAAAAACAACTCACAACAAATTCACGGGACTTATCATTGACCAATTCTCCAGACTTCAATTTCTTAGTTTTCTCCATCACCTCCCAAGACATTGGTGGTCTTTCAAACTCCTTTGACTACATAAATTAAAAAAGTTAAAATTGTAAACATTTAATTAATTACATTGAATTGAAAATCAATGAAGTATATATATATATATATATATATATATATATATATATATATATATATAAAGTAAAATTACTAGCTTTTCAAAGTGAACTACATTAGATATGGAACCACGACAATATGCTAAGACTCCTCTATCAATAGTTTGATTTGCCTTGGCAGTGGATTTCTTGTTTAGGAAATCTGTAGAACCCTAATGTTGGTCCAAGGCTACTCGAGCATTGGCTGGTATCCAAGTTCCTTTATCTTGACCATCCCTAATCTTGCTCATTGCATTTTCAAAATGCATGAACCTTTTGCCTCAAAAACAGCTCTAATGGCTCGATCTTCTATTGGGTACCACCTATACTCTTTCTGCATAAAATAGGAAACAAGAATTGAATTAGAAATGATACAATAAATAATCCATTTTAAATTAAACCACAATTCAAATTACCTTAAACTCTCTAAACCACCTATCACAAAGCTCAATTGATACTTGCAACCAACTTGCAGCTGGTTCATCAAACTTTACCCTAATGGTCCTAATATAATATTAGAACATCCATATGCTGGTTGAAACCTATGTACGAAGAAATTGTGAATACCACATTTAAAAAACATTTTAAGAAAAATTAAAAGTTAAAATAAAATGCACTTACTCTCCTTTATGTGCATGAATGAAAGGCCTCCGATCAACAATATGTTCACAATTTGGACTAGGTGGGTACTCACGTGTAAGAGAATCATCTGGTGCTGAAGGTGAAGTATCTCCAACAGGGGTAGTGGGAATTGACTCCCTTACAAAGGTTTAATTTGGTTGGTCTTGAGCTATAGGAAGTGTGTTTGGTGTCAGCGCAACGACATGAATCATCGACTCTAAGGTTGATATGTGAATGAAAGAGGTGGAAGGGTTGGTGGTAATTGGAACTCCCAAACTAACACCACGTCTTCTACCATGATTAAATGTTTTGCGACCACCACATCTACCTTTGTCTGTCATCTACATGTTTGATTTTGTTACGCATATACATACATATATACATACATACACACACACACACACACATATATATATATGATATTTAAGAACAAATAAATAGAAAGTGAAGTACCACAAGAATTACACTTTAGTAAACAAATAAATCCAAATTGTTAATGAAAACTCACATAAACATGTTTTCTACACCAAAATATGTCACTTATCTTCTCTTTCATTTTCACTACCAGATTAAAAATAAAGATATTACAAACCACAGTCATACAAATGTAAAAAAAGTATATATATACAATGAACATAAGGCATGCAATCAACTTTAATGTATGAATTACCTAATAAGTATTTGTATCATCAAAATAACTCTCAATCTCATTCTCACTTAATATGCATTCATCCTCATCTAGTTCAATCAAGTCTGGTTGTTTAAGTAAATCTGCATCTATCTCTTCTCCACCTCCATCAATATCCACAAGAGATTCATTAATGACATCAGGGTCAACTTCCAACAATTGTTGAAGCCCTACAAGCTCATCATCTTGATATGAAGCCTCTTGCTCAATTTCACTAACTATATTGTGATTATGCTACGAGCTTTTGTCTTCATTACGGCTAACCTCCTCGATGTCCCTCAGGATATGTTGTGTAATAAACTTGTTTTGCTTGTTGTGCAAATATGAATCGGTTGTATGCTTTAGTATATCTTTTTGATTGCCTTATTTCAACAATCTCATACTTTTTATATAATATTGTCCCTATATTAAAAGTATTATCAAACCAACCACACTTGAATAGAACTAACTCCATCAAGGGGATGCTAGTATACTCCAATTGAATAATATCATACAACATTCCATAAATATTAGATTCTAGTTGACCATTAGTTCCCCGTACATAAACACCATAATTAGAAGAATTCATGCCTTCTTTCTAGCTAACTATTTGAAATTTGCAATCATTTATAACGTAGATAAGCCATGATTCAACTTTTCTATTATGTCCCCATGACAAATTAACCAATATTGAATCTTGAATATTATTTTCTAGATTTAGAATGTAAAAAATTGAACAATTAACGCCATATATAAGACCATATAATTATGGAAGAAATATTATTTGAATAATATATAAGGTGTTAACCTACATATTGCTTGAACCATGTAGGAAAGTTGGATGAAATGTCTTGGTTAAGTTAGCATCCAAAGCAGTGGGATTCAACTCCCTCAAAAAATTCTCATAAATACTGGAAAAGGAGAATTTTTTTTACTCAAAGTACACAACATGACATCATTAAATTATTAATTAGAGTTATACAAGTATTAAAATCATCTTACTCTAAATATGGCTTAACCTCTGGAGAATTTTGAAGAAAGCACAAGTGAGCAACATCAAGATCAACTTGGTCCAAAAAATATATTTTGGATTTACAACTTGCTATTCCTGGGTATTTGAAAATTGATATAGGAGGAGAAAATGAAGAACCTTTATTCACAATCCTAGTTCTTCTCGTTGCAATTTGGTTAGGATAGTAAAACAAGACAAAGGTAGATGTCTCCTCCACTAAGAACGTTCACAAATCGATCCCTCGACTCTAGCCTTATTCTTGACTTTATTTTTTAAGGAGTGTAAAATCCTAAAATTAAGATGAATAAGTGTTTTAAAAAAATGAATATATAATACAATGTTGTATAAATGATTACTCATTTTATACCTCTCGAAAGGATACATCCAACGATATTGGAACGAACCGCCAACTCTTGCCTTATAAGGTTGATGAACTGGAAGATGCTCCATTGAATAAAAGAAACTTGGTGGGAATATTTGTTCTAACTTACACAACAACACATGTATGTTATTTTCCATAACTCTTAGTTGTTCAACATTTAATGTTGTTGAAGTTAGTTTTCTGAAAAATTAGCTAAGTTCAACAAGTGGCTTCCAAATAGGTTTTGGTAATAAGTCAAATGCAATTGGAATAAACTATTGCACTAAAACATGAAAATCATGACTTTTCATTCCATGAATTTTCCCTTGTTAAAATCCAGACACTGGCCTAAAATGAAGGCATAACTATCTGGTAACTTTAGTTCTTTGACCCATTTAAGAACAATGAGTCTCTGGGATTTGGTCATTACATAAGCTGCCTTTGGTTTAAAGAGCTTGCCACGACCAACATCTACCAACTCAAGCTCCTTTTGATTACATATTTATGCTAAATCTATTCAACCATTGTGTGTATCCTTACCTTTGCCATTGACGTCCATCACAATGTTAAAGACGTTCATAAACACATTTCTCTCTGTGTGCATGACATCAATGTTATGAAGCAAAAGTTGTGTTTTCTAATATGGTAACAACCAAAATATACTTTGTTTCTTCCAATTATGTTTAACACCATAACCAGAAAAATCTTTTTCTTCTTGCAACTTAAGGCAAAGCGATAAATGTGCAACTCTATTTTAATCATCAAGACTACACAAATGTGGAGGAGGGGGTGAGGTCTCAACTTGACCCTTGTTGAATGATTTTTTATTCCTCCTAAATGCATGATTAAGCAAAAGAAATTAGCCATGGCAATCAAAATAGCAGATCTTGTGGAAATTTAAAGTTGTGAATGCCTTTGATCGTTCCATACATATGGGACAACCAAGTCTACCAACAATTGTCTAACCTGACAACATCCCATAAGTTGGGAAGTCATTGATTGTCCACATCAAAGCAACATTCATCAAAAAATTATGCCTCCATGACACATCAAAAGATGGTATCCTATTGTTCCACAAGGTGCACAAGTCATCTATGAGTGGTGAACATCAATCTTGTGCCTTAGATCTGATGGACATGGAATTAAGATAGTTAAAAATATAAATTCTTTCTTCATGCACATGCTAGGAGGAAGATTATATGGAGTTTAGATAGTGGGCCAACAAGAGTAAGTCTTCCCAAATTAACCAAAATGACTAAACCCATCTAAACATAACCCTAATCTAACATTCCTAGGGTCTTAACTAAATTTTGAATGCATTTTATCAAAAAATGCTTTCACACTTCACCATCAGATGGATGACACATGACATTCGGGTCCCTCCAATTCTCACTATGCCATCTCATGTGAAGTGTAGTGGCCATTGAAGAGTACAATCCTTTTAGTCTTGGAATGAGTGAAAAGTACCACATATCTTTTCAATCCCTCTCCTATTGGCTATCAAGTACCGATCACTTTTACAAAAAAGTAATTAGTTATACTCTTACCTAAATTTTCTTTGTAATACAACATGCATATGTTCGGGCAACAATAAATTTTTAAACAACCAAGATCCAATTTCTGCACAACCTCTTAGCTTGATAAAAATTACTAACTATAGTATTGCTTTTTGTCATGGTGTCGCCCAGAAGTTGAACCATATGATTAAAACACCTTTCTAACATATTATAATCAAATCTCAAGCTAAGAAAGGCAAAAGAAGATTACAATTCTTAATGATGCTCGCATCCTTCCCACAACGGAGCTTATGCAGCTGCAAGCATATCAAATAACTTTTGAGCTTCAGGATTAGGATTTTCCTCCATGCATTTTGTCTCAATTACACCCTCTTGTTCTATGTATTAGCCAATTGGTTGTCCAGCAAGATCCATGATCATTTGCTCATAAGGATTCAATTCTTCCCTTTGCCCACCACTTCCGTAGTATGAACCTTGCGACACCATTGGAGGAAATTGTGGTAACTCCTCACCATGGTTTGTCCACCAATAATAATTAGGCATGAACCCTTCCTCATAAAGATCCCTCATCACATCATCCATAAACTTGAAAGCTTTACATTTGCATTTTTTGCAGGGACACATTGTTTGTTCACCTTACATTCGAAACATGTCCTGACTATTAACAAACTGTACGAGCTCATACACTCCTTCTCTAAACTCATTTGTCCAACATTTATTAGCATTCAACCTCCTATACATCCACCTTTGATTCTCAAAAATCTCCATTGATACAAACTACCAACAACAAATCTCCATTAAGAAATGTCAAGTAAGAAAATATAATCGTGAAATGGAATGATTTGGTAGTTTTTAATGGAGTGTGTTCATACAAACACACAAGAGACATACTATTACATCAATCAAGACACCATTTATAAAAGTGTAAGGCACATCAAAACCTTACATCATTTATCTACAAGAAGATCTAAGAAATTATCATTTTGATATCCAAGAAAAAATTATTCAAATTTTATAATAATAAAGTATTATAGTCCAACAAATTAAAAAATAATAATCCAGCACATTGAAGCAAGTTAAACTTTAGCTTTAACCATAAGTAAACAAGTTAATACTAGTAAATATAATAATTAATTTTAAAACCATTATGTATCAGAGTGAATCTCGCAATCGTTTTGTGCAAAGAAATATTAGCTAATCTTATATTAGAGCATCTTAGTAATATCAATAGAAAACTTCTAGGAAAAGAATCAATGAACTTTTACGGCAACATCAACAAGTAAATGAACAAAACATATGCTTGGAAACAAAAAACATTATGAAAAAGGATAACTAAAAAATACTATTTTGACATCCAAGAAAAATGTTTCAAAATTTATAACAGTAAAGTATCACAATCCAGCACAAACAAGGTAGTTAAACTACGTTCCTAACACTAAGTCAACAATTTAATACTAGCTATAGAACCTACTAGTTGAATCCACTTTTGATGAAAGAAAGCATTAAATCTACCATGCATCTACTAATATTCTTATAAAACTTAAAATTGTGAGTACAAATATAATACCTATTGTAGCGTGTATTGAAACAACTACTGAACTCTGGGAAAAAGAAACAACTATTGAAGAAAACAAAAGAATCGATTTTCCTGCAATGTAAACTGTCAGGAAGAAATTAACGAGATTAAAATGATAGGAAAATATAAATAAGGGAAAGTTAAAGCAGACAAAGTGTAGAAAACCTAGAGAAGTTAATAATAAAAGTGTCAAGCTTAAATAAATATAATTCTAAAAAAACCTTGAGGAAGGACAAGAACCATGGTTCTTGGAGTGAGTAGCACACTCTTTTACCACTATACCCATTTGCCATTTGGATATTTGGTGCAAAATATAGTATTAATATAAGTTTTATGCGAACATAGTTCAAAATTCAAACTTTATTATGTTTTAATTTATTATATTTTTATAATTTTATATATTATCTTTTAAAATATAATATATAAGATTAATTCTATTTTCGCATAAATTAGAATATATATATATATATATATATATATATAAGCTTTATTTTCTGCATAAAGACTAGTCAATTTGGTCCTATCATTTGGGTCTAATGAAGAAATAGATCCATTGGTTTTATTTTCAGGCTATATATGAGCTATTTTCATGTTTATGTACTACTAGCATGAGAAAGATTGAATAAACTTTAACATACTTTATATTTTGCTTCATCTCATATCTTGTTATTATTTTATATTATCAATAGTTATATGAGAGCCAAATTATTAATATTCATCTACTAGCAAAACAAATAATAAGCTTTAATTCAGTTTAGATTCATACATGTGTAGCTAATGTCGATTTCAATAATTAAGTCCATTTAGGTGTCGTTAACTTTGCTCACCAAGTAATTTCAAAGATGAAAACATTGACCATTTATATTCAGCTAGTTTTAGAGATAACCACATGAAGCATATGTAGTTTTTGCATTCAATCTCGGGGAAATTTAATGGAAAAATAACAATAACAAACTCACAATCTCTCCATGTCCTTACTTATAATATTAGATAGCTACATAAGTCAAACAAATAATGTTCGTACTTACCTCCAAATCCTGCCTTTGGTATGGTCTATTTGCAAGGATGAATTCCTTTTCCCCCAAAAACTGACCAATTTTATAATTTGCCATGTATATGTGACAAGGTACTTATAATGAAACTATGAATTTGCTGGAACAGGATAAGAACTTATTGAACAGTGGATGCACTTGGAGTTACATAGTTATTTACAAGCAATAACATTAGAGAACAAGTTCAATTGGAATTTGTGGCTATCAAGTGGAAAGATTAGTAGCTATTACAATAAGAATAATCGAAAAAATAAGCAACAGAGCATATGAGCTCTATTAAGAACCATATTAAGTCACCAACGGTGAGACTCTTTATTCACCCAAAAAAAACACAGTGAGACTCTTGAATTATGCATTTTACAACTTGAAACTTTGAACATACTCCTTCATAGTTCAAAACCAATAACTGAGTTTATATTTTTTTTTTGATAGAATCACGAACTCCTAGTCTCATGCAAATTGGTAGGGACAAAAAGCCTACGATGTTGATGCATAATCATATAGCTAACTGTAAATATCAATCATAACAACAATAAAAAATTTTATTCTTACTAACTGGATTTTTTTATTAATATTCTATGTGTCCATTGCCTACTTATACATGTTTCTTAGATAGCATGATAAGAAATACCCTAAACTCCAAGATGTTTTATCTATCATAACTAAATTAATTAATTGATTGGTAACAACAAGTCATGCTTTTTCTTTAGAGGCAAAATATAATATATTAAAAATATAGACTAACCACAAGTTTTTTTTATAAGGCAAGAAAAGTTTTTGTACTAAAAATGCTAACCTTCACAGTTCACATAAGTTGTATGAAAGGCTAGAGACAAGTATTACAAAAAGTCAGTAATATAGATAATTAAACACTTATGTTAGAAGCATATCTACCCTTCACATAAAATTGACTTCCTATAATCACTGAGTCCTATTTTTATTTGACAATATCTATTCCACCTGCCACAGACCCACCCCAACTTAAATGTATTATGCCTACAGGATCTGCATAATCCCATCCCATCAAAATAATCCTTGTGTTACTGTGGCTATATTCTGATATACCCATTCCCTAAAATATTTGGCAAAAAAATTAAGCATAAAATCAACACATATCATGTAGTCATACCCTCAAATGCACAACAAACAAAGGACAAACTACCAAGTTATCATTTGTGAATATACAATTAAATTATCTTTTGAAGAGGAAAAAATACATATTATTAATTAAGATCAAGTAGGGACAAGAAGCACCAGACTTGATACAAAAAGTACATCAACATACAACAATAAAAAATAAAAATGGAAAGTTCTCTTACACCCTTTCCTAAATACACAAAGCCTAACCAGGCCCTCACTTCTGCTAATATATGGTTATCCCATTCCACTAGTGTGTTCCATACAAGTTATTGGATTAGTTATCCAAGAAGCTAGAGAATAAATCCCTTAAGGAAACTAATTAAAATTTAGGGAAATGGGCTTTTTATATGATGGAGCTTTAGATGGAAGAAACACAAATCCTTAATTGAGCCAACAAAGAGAGAGAAAGGGAAGGACTAAGAAAAGAAAAGGTTAGAACCCATACCTAATTTTGTGAGAGAGCACACGTGAGGAGCAAAGTAAGCCTTCCTTGAAATCGATTGTAGGCTTTGGCGGCTTTGATAGTTGTGTCGAATGTCCTGAGTTACACCCTTGAGTTGTGCTTGTTTGGGTCTCGGATATTCGTCGTGAACTTCCCCTATGGTCTCTGTGGCACTCCTTTGTAATGCTTATTCTCTTCCCGTGAATATGATTATATGATTGAAGATAGAGAGTATAGATGTTTATTGCTACAATTAGTTTTGTTATATACACATTCTAATTTATGTGAAAATAGAATTTAATATTATATATTATATTTTAAAAATATAATAAATTAAAAAGAATAAAATTTGAAATTTTGAACTATTTTTGCATAAAACTTATATTAATACTATATTTTGTACCAAATATTCAAATGAACACTTGAGTATAGTGGTAAAGGAGTGTGCTTCTCACTCCAAGGACCATGGTTCTAGGCCTTCCTCAATTTAGAGAATTAAAAAACAGGGAGACCGATTTGGTGAAATAGGGGGACAAATTTTTCAATTAAGCCTTAAATTAAAGTGAATTTGGGATTTATTGAATGCACAAGTTACACATTGCATCTTATTGGGCTTTGTGATATGCACATATTGTACTAAAGTCAAATTGGGTCTTCATCAATGCATTAATTTCACTTACACCATATTGAACCTTAATGATCATTAGTGTTACACTTTATGCCTTATATTTTAAAATATTTAATTTTACAAAATTTGATTATGACGTATTTTCATAATATAAATGGTATTTATTTATTATAATTTTTAGATAATTATATAAAATAAATAATTAATTTGTGAAAAACACAAATGAAAATACTAATGATAAGCATGATTTATTTATCTTAATCAAATAATGTAAATATTGGTTTGTTGATTTTAAAATATTACTAATATATAAATTTCAATACTTTTCAAATATAAAATGTATTTAAGTATATTATATATTTATTATGGTTTATAGTAAATTAAAAATTAGTTTGTTAATTTTTTATAGGAAAAATGCATTCGGTTGCTAATCTCAAAATATTATTTAGTTTTATAGAGACTGAAATACGTTCGTTGGTCCTTGTAGCAAGTTAACCACCACGATTAAATTCAGCCGCAAATACGGTCTTGAGTAGCAACATGAATTGGTCGGTCACTATTTTGTTCACTAATAGAGACCAAAAATGTTGGTCTCGAATTCCAGTTTCTAAATTGCACTTTTTGATTAGTATAATATTTTTAAATCGATCTTGATATTTTATTCTAATTATATTTATAAAGATAAAGGTTAATATTCCATGTAGTCATATTAATATTAGTTTTTACTTATAAACATACTTTTGGTTTTGGATAAAAATGCTAATGGTTTAGTATCAATCTTCCTTTCTCTGTGTTCAATATAAATATACTTTTTATTTCAAGCATGTGGATTTGTCACAAATATTTCCCTTTTGGCCTAGACGTAGCCTTCCTTGGAAGGTGTTATAATCGAATTTGATAAAATCTTCTCATGTCGACATTTCTTCGTGAGCTTCTTCATGAACATTTGTGGGGTGTACCTGCAAATACATTTTGATACTCAAGTTAGAAATGTAAAAGTATACAAATATCATAATATAGGTTGGATTAAGAGTTGATCTACTTGAACCTTGATGATTTCTTTTTATAGAGATGAAATTGGATAATAAGATCTCAATTTTCCTTCTATGATAATGTAAATTAGGAAAGATGTGATTTTATCTTATATTTCCTCTAATAATAGATAATACCCAATTTTAGGAGATATGTCTATCTTTCAGCTAGAAGATAGAGTTTTCCTCTTACCTTAATTAAATCTACTAGATTCTGTGAATCTTAGTAGTTTACTCGGGCTTCTAGCGAGTATGAAGATTGCTGAGTCTGAGTAGTACATAAGCCCCCAAGCTCTAAAGCTAGCTTTTAGATCTTTACGAAAAACAAACATAAATCCTCAACTCTAACTTTTCTATCTACTAGTTGAGTTTGAGTGATGCTGACTGGTATGGTTATTGTCGAGTCCAAGTAGAATGTCCCCTTTAGCTAAGATTTTAACTTAGTCACAAAGGATGATAATTTTTACTCAGTTAGTATCGAGTCTGAATGACGGAGTATTCGAAATGACATATTGTCAACTTGTTACATTCGTTTCAGACACATTTAGTGTTTTTGCGCTTTTTTTCGAAAAAGGTATAACGATTGTGTTCTTTGATTTTCGAAATGTTGAGATAGCCAAAGGTTGTGTCTTTCCCCCAACCGTTGATTTGTGACTTGGGGGAAGGATCTAATGGTCTGAGAGGATGCATCCTTTTGGCCTCTAGAAGTTTCTAGAATTTATAAAAAAGGGAAAATCTCTTTGTTCTCCACTTCACTTTTGTCTAAATTTTTTCCTATGAGTTTTCTTCTTCCTCGCTTTTCTTTTTCCTTTTTTTTGGTTACTCCTCCGTTCACCTCCCATTTTCCATCTAGGTATGCTTCTCGACCCCCCTTTGAGTTCTTCATTATGTCTTTTTTTGGTGGGGGTTTTGAGCGCTTTGGTGGAGGCCAAATGCTTTCAACGAAGATTTATCTAATAGGGGAAATTTCTAATGACGATCCCTCTCACCATCACGATGGCTCTGATGTCGCTAGTGATAATGTTTCAAGCATTCTCGTTGGTAACACCACCCTTGTTGATGGTGTGGCTTCTCCTCAAGCTAGTGTAACTGACCCTGTGGCTGCCGAAGGAGGGGTTCCATCCTAACTTCAGTGTGCATGAGAATTATGGGGAGGATGAGGTTGATAAACTCGGAGGCCACTGTTGTGCACGTCATAGAGCTTTGTCCATTCATTCCTCCTCCTCCTCCTCCACTCAGAAAACCTAGTAAGGCTAGAAAGGTTTTTCCTCGTGTTTTCCTTCTAGGTTATACTAGGGCTCATGAGAAGGTTAATTCTTACTTGACTAGTTTTTAACCTACAAGTCTATCACTGAATTCCTAGAATCCGTCGAGTTCGAACATGTTAATCACTTTGACGTAATGGTCAATGGTTTCTGCTCAAAGAACGAGTGTGTCTTCAAGTATGCCTCTCCAAATGAGACTTATTTTATGTATATGTATTTTACTCTCTTCTTTCATCTTCACCTCACTTTCCCTTTCAACAAGTTTGAGGTTGATGTGTTGAGGGAGTTAAATGTTGCACCTACCCAGTTGCATTGGAATGCCTATGCAGCCATGTGTGCCTTTAGGGTGCTATGTAATGAATTTTTCATTATTCCAAGTGCTTCTAAGTTTCTTCACCATTACAACGTCAAACAAAATAGGAAGAGTGGTTGGGTCTCCCTTATTGGTATTCCTGGTAAGACTATTATAAATCCCTTCACCTCTTCTTACAAGGATTTTAAGGGCCACTTTTTCTGAGTGTTCCCTCCAACTAAGTTAAAGTCGATTTATTTTACTCAATAGGGGGACCCCCAGTTTCCTTTCTACTGGACCACTTCCACTAACAAAGATATTTGGAAACATGTTTCATATATGTCTCCTTTTGATCGAGAGGATATAGCTATACTTTATAGGTTTCCAAGAGGGCTTCACTATAAGACCTTGGATGATCTTCCTTTCTCTAAGACTCCCAAAAAGGACTTGGATTGTGAGTTTTGTTTACTATGCTTATATTTTCCTTTCTTTTCTACATACATCTAACCTTACCTTTTTTTTTCAATTATGGCCAAGTTTGACTATTAATCTACCAAGAAGGATGAAAGGGCTAAGGTTACCAAGGCTCAAGTCGAGAAGGTCAAGGGCAAGTAGCATGACCATGACAAAGACAATTGGGTTCCTCCTCCTCCTATTAGCCTAAGTGTCATTAAGGGGGCAAATCCAGGTCCTCAAGATGAAGGGCCTTCCAAAAGGCAAAGGGTGGAGCCAGTGTCGATTGCTACTCCTTTCGCTATCGAGAGCTACCCTGCTTTCCTATCTATGAAGGAAGGGGTTTCTTTTCTATGGGGTAAGGATTTCAATCCTTGTGCTATCATCCAATCCTCTATGCTTAGCCAATTGGACTGGGATATGCTAAGGGAAGTCGGACCCCAAGCATCAATGGATTACATTGTGCATTTTCAAGAAAAAGCTTAAGGGATTGTCGAGTTTGAGAAGGCTAATGTCAAGTCCCAAATGGACCTTGTTAAGTGCACCAAGACCGGATGAGCCCAAGTCGAGGATTCTCGGAAGTCTTTGGCGGATACAAAGACTAAGTTGAAAGAGGTTGAATCCCTAGAGGAGGCTTTAAAGACCAAGCTTACTGCTGCTGAAGACTATACCAACAAGGCTTTCCAAGATGAGATCAAACGCCTTAACTAGGAGTTTTCTCTCTTCACAAGCATTTTAGTCTAACTTCAAGCCATATAACTAAGTTTCTTTGGTTTGTTTTTAGCGAAAAAAATGTAAAATATAGGAACACTTCAAACTTAACCAAGAGGGGGGGGTGAATTGGTTAGGCTTGGTAATTTAAAATTTCCTTTAACAAAATCAGAGTTTCCCTTAGGATCTTTATCACTTTGAAACCAAGAATCCTTATTAAATCAAATGCTCAGCCCAAGGTATGCAATAGCTCAAGATTAAATTGATAAGCAAAGCAAGATAATTAATATGTATAGGAAAATAAGCAAGAACGAATTTAAACACAAGACACAAGAGATTTATACTGGTTCACTTCAAACACTATGAAGCTACATCCAGTTTTCTTCCACTCAACACTAGAATGAAGTTCCACTATTGCAATTTTCAGTCTTACAAGTAATTACAAAGTCTCCCTTTATCAACCCTAGATAAAGTTCAGAAACCTAAAACATTATTAGGTTCTTAGAGACCAACCCACTGAGAACAGCACTCAGCACACCCCTAGAGAAACCCTATCTCTAGATTATAAGCAAGAAACCCAATTACAATAGAAATTCAAATACAATTCAAAATAGAGTTACAACCACAAAGTTAAGGAACGAAATCACCTGATGATCCAGTGAATGATGATGCATATGAATGAATGAATCAGGTTGAAAGATGAAAATAAAACTCAGAACAACTCATTCCTTAAGCTTTGAAAAGAAACTTCTTGCTTCAAGAATCACTCAATAACCCATAGGTGTTTTAATGAAAGCAAGAACTCATAGAACCCAGAAATCACCAAGAAAGTGTTTAGAAAGCTTTGTGTAGGCTCAGAATGCGAAATCATCAAGTTACAAATCAAGCTGAGCAAGGGTTCTATTTATTACAAACTTTTGCAACTGTCAATAATCGATTAAACGCGCCCAATAAGTGATTATTTCACTTATGTAATCGATTAAACTGTTCTACAAAAATCTGGGTATGGGCAACGAACCAAATAATCGATTATTTCGTCTTGTAATCGATTAAGACAATGAGCTTTATAAATTTGAAGTTCAAAGTGTAACTTAAAATTCGCTGTGTAATCGATTAAGGTTTTTTGTAATCGATTAAGACAGTGAGCTTCATAAAACAAGTTTGAACTATGTAAGCGATTACAATATTTAGTAATCGATTAATATATCAAAATAGCTAGCAAGAGACATGATGTAATCGATTACTATTCTTTGGTAATCGATTAAGACGTTTTATCAAGGCTGTTTATATGTAATCATAGGTAAAATAATCGATTAATCCGATGCGTAATCGATTACATTGTTCTTGAAGTGTTTTCCAGAAAGAGCTAAGAACAAAATAATCGATTATATTATTAGATAATCGATTAAACTAGTAGAAAGTGTATTTTTCCAAAACCTTTGATTTAATTCAGAAACTCAATCAGATTATCAAAGCCTTGTGTATTCTATAACTCTAATTAATGACTTGAATGAATGATGTGAATGCAATGGACTTAGATCACCAGAAATGCTTCTTCCTTTTTACATTTAATCACAAATTAATCTTCAAGGCTTCAAGGCATGTTGAAAGTTCAAAACAAAGCTTGATTTTTTGTCCATTCTTCAAGTGACTCCTTTGAAACCAACAATCTCCCCCTTTTTGGCTTTAAACATGCCAAATCTTCAGTTGATTAACTATCAGGCTTGGAGTTAATGTTGAATTAATTTGAAGAACTTTGAGCTTTTGCAAACCTGAAAATTTTCAATCCTTTTGCCAAGACAAGTGTTAAAAGCATTTGTGATTCAAGTAGCATTCAATTATGAGTCATATGCATTGATTAAATTCCTTTTAACACCACAGCTCCCCCTAAATTACAACATCCATTCAGTTCAAATTTTTGGGCAAAAATGAAACAAAAAACAGGGGCAAACAGAGCATACTGCAGAACACATTTCTCCATTCAATTCTCCCCCTTAATCAAACATTTCTCCCCCTATTTGGCTTGTTAAAAGTCAAAAACACTTAAGGCACAGCGGAAAATGAAATGAAAATATTATATTGACGCATAAGGGAGCCATTACATAGTGGAATTTTAAAGAAAACATAATTCATAGGACATAAAAGGATAAAAACAAAAATACTAAAAGCAAATTACATAGTCCTAGAATTTTGCAGAAGCAGTATCATTCATGTTTGTTTCTATGGAATCTAGCCTATCCCTAATATCTTCTAAAGCCTCATGAGTTTCAGCTTTGAAGTCTTCTTGCAGTTTGAGCATTGAGTTCATTTTCTCCAGTATTAAGGACTCAAACTGAGAGTAGAGAGGCTGTTGAGGATTCCCTTCTTCTTCATCTCCAAAATCAGCCACTTGGTGGACTTCAATGTCTTCAGCAGCAGCAGCAGGAGAAGGAACTTGACCAGCCATGACCCACCCAGCAGGGGTCTTCCTCATGGCGATTTTGGTGAGATGTTTTTTCTGTGATTAAGCTGTTGGAGGAGTTGGTGTTATCAACCACTTCATTTTCAATATCAATATTGAAGTGGTCAATAAACCTTGACACCAGCACAGGATAAGGAAAAGGATAGTTTGTTAACCTCTTGGATTTGAGCATGATTTCTTCAAAGATAAGTACCCAATTCATGGGTATGTTGTTCTTCATGCCATAGACCAATTGAAGGTCTTCATCTGTTGCTTGGGCATGATTGGTAGCCCTTGGAGTGATTACATAGGTAATTATGTAATGGAGGAGTCTGTCCTCAGGGGTCATAGGTCCAGTCCCTAATCTGTTCCTAAGTTGCATGTGTGGATCATGCAACATCTCCCTATATGTGTCCATTTTGTTGTACCCATTTGGCTCCTCATCAAACCTCCTAGCACCCTCACAGATTACACCAGCCACAGTCTCCCAAACATCAGGGGTAATCTCCATTGTCACACCTTTGACTTTGGAGACCATGTTCCCATCCATGGATCCTTTGGCACAGGTGTAAAACACCCTTACCAATTCAGGGTAGTATGTACCCTTCATTTCCAAAAATCTTCTAAGCCCTTGGGCTTCAAAGAAGGCTGGGAATTGGAATCCCTACCTAATAAACCAATCTAACTCAAGGTATTTAGGGGAGGCTACAGGTTTGGTGGCATTGAACTGTAAATAGTTCATTTTATCAGACTCTGTGGAAAACCACAAATCAAGTCTGTTTGGGGGTTGAGGTGGAGGTGGGATGGATGACGATTCACCCACTTTCCTCTTAGAGGATCTGGCACGTTTTGGTGTTGGGTTTGACATGGTTTCAAAAGAGAGGTTTGGACACAAGAAGGCTTAGAAAATCAGAAAGTTCAGAGAGAGAAGATAGACAATGGTGCAGATTTTCCTTTGATGCAATGCACTATTTATAGGCAGAAATTAGGCTCCTAACGTCCATATTTTTGAAAAAAAATAGCTGTTGGTAGCAGTTAAGGCACTTCATTGGCCTTGGATTTGTTTTAGATTTGATAGGGCAGTTACATTTCCAAAAAAAAAAACTGTCAGAACCCACGCAACAGCATAGATAATCGATTATTTCGTTAAGTAATCGATTATTTTGGCACAACTATGACACAGAAATTGCGAATCGTAATCGATTATCCCGTGGTGAAATCGATTATTTTCTTACCAGTCAGAGGTAGAAGACAACATGTAATCGATTATGTGATAATGTAATCGATTAAATTGATAATTTGGGATTTTTCTCAAGTATCAGGACTTATGTAATCGATTATCCCGAGTGGTAATCGATTATTCCAGTGGGTCACACAAACTGAGGGATGAATTCTGTGCATTTTAATCGATTATCATAAGTGGTAATCGATTATTCCAATGACACACTCAAACTAAGGAATGGATTTTATGAGTGGTAATCGATTATCCTGATATGTAATCGATTATCCCAGTGAGTTGCTTAAATTGAGAGAGGAATTTATTATGAAGAATAATCTATTACAGGGTCAATGTAATCAATTACTGGAATACAACTTGCACACAGGATGTGATTTTTGATGAATTTAATCGATTAACCCGAGGTGTAACCGATTACTACTGTAAATACATCAGAAACAGAGTATTTTGCAGATAATTTCGAATTTCAATCATTCAAGAACAAATGCAGCAATGAGGCTTCAAATAGTTATGGACAAGCATATAATGAACAAGCTACTATAGATTACTTTCATCAAGAATGCCTAGCATGTTTCTAAGTGCATAAAATCTATCCTTTGGCAATGGTTTAGTAAATATGTCAGCAAGTTGGTTATGGGTATCAATGAATTCAACCTTGATGTTACCTTTCTGCACATGATCTCTTATGAAGTGATATTTAATTTCAATGTGCTTGGTTCTTGAGTGCATGACAGGATTCTTTGAAATATTTATTGCACTTGTGTTGTCACAAAGTAGTGGTATTTCCTTAAGATCAACTCCATAATCTAGCAATTGTTGATTAAGCCATAGACTTTGTGTACAGCAACTCCCAGCTGAGATATATTCAGCTTCAGCAGTTGACAAAGCCACACAAGCTTGTTTCTTGCAATGTCGTGATATGAGGGAGCTTCCAAGGAGATGACAAGTTCCACTTGTGCTTTTCCTATCAAGTTTACATCCTGCAAAATCAGAATCAGAAAATCCAATAATACTTATTGGTGCACCCTTAGGATACCATAGCCCAACTTTGGGTGTTGCCTTGAGGTATTTGATGATCCTTTTGACTGCTGTAAGGTGTGACTCTTTTGGATTTGCTTGGTATCTTGCACATAAGCAAACACTTAGCATGATATCTGGTCTGCTAGCTGTCAAATAAAGTAAGGATCCAATCATTTCTCTAAATTTGGATTCATCCACCTTCTTCCCTTTTTCATCTGAATCAAGGTATGTTGAGGTTGCCATTGGAGTTGTAGCATCTTTGCTTTTCTCCATTTCAAACTTCTTGATGACTTCAAGGTAGTACTTTGATTGATTTATGAAGGTTCCTTTCTTCATTTGTTTAATTTGAAGTCCTAGAAAGAAAGTTAACTCACCCATCATAGACATCTCAAACTCATTTTGCATAGCTGCAGAGAATTCTTTACAAAGCATTTGGTTAGTTGAACCAAAGATAATATCATCAACATATATTTGAACCAATAGGATATCATTCTCATGCCTCTTGATGAACAAGGTTTTATCAACATTGCCCCTTACAAAAGATTGATCAAGTAAAAACTTACTCAATCTTTCATACCATGATCTTGGAGCTTGTTTCAAACCATAGAGGGCCTTTTTAAGTTTAAAGACATAAGTAGGATGTTTAAAATCAGAAAAACCTGGAGGTTGTTCAACATATATGTCCTCCTCTATGTAACCATTTAAAAAGGCACTTTCGACATCCATTTGATAAAGTTTGAAATCCATTAAGCATGCATATGCAAGTAATAGCCTAATTGCTTCCAATCTTGAAACTAGAGCAAAAGTTTCCTCATAGTCAATGCCTTCCTCTTGGTTGTAACCTTTGGCAACCAATCTAGCCTTGTTTCTTACTATGATTCCACTTTCATCTAATTTGTTTCTAAAAACCCATTTTGTACCAATAGGCTTAATTGATGATGGTTTAGGAACAAGTTCCCAAACTTCATTTCTTTTGAATTGATTTAGTTCCTCATGGATGGCATGCATCTAGTGTTCATCTTGTAAGGCATGATTAATATCTTTAGGTTCAATTTGAGAAACAAAAGTCATATCACAACATAAATTTCTAAGAGAAGATCTAGTAGAGACTCCCTTTGAAACTTCTCCAATAATGTTGTCTAATGAGAGGTCTCTTGTAGTTCTCCACTCTTTTGGCTCTTGATTGGAAGTTGATGGAATTGCTTCAGCACTTGATTCACCTTTCTCATTGATAGATAATTTCTCTAGCTGGACATTTTCTTCCATTTGACCTGCATCTACATCACAATCTTTTTCTCCTTTTGAATGGTTAGATTCATCACAAATTACATGAACAAATTCTTCCATGCACATGGTTCTTTTGTTAAAAACTCTATATGCTTTGCTTTGTAATGAATATCCAAGAAATATGGCTTCATCAGTCTTTGCATCAAACTTTCCTAGTGATTCTTTTCCATTATTTAAAACAAAACACTTGCAGCCAAAGGTTCTTAAATGAGAAATTTTGGGCTTCCTTCCTTTATACAACTCATAAGGTATTTTCTTCAAGATGGGTCTTATGAGTAATCTATTTAAAGTATAACAAACAGTACTTATTGCATCTGCCCAAAAATACTTTGGTAAATTTGTCTCATTTAGAAGTGTTCTTGCACCTTCTTCAAGTGATCTATTTTTCCTCTCCACAACACCATTTTGTTGAGGTGTTCTTGGAGCTGAAAAATTGTGGTTAATTCCATTTTCTTCACAGAATTTTTGAAAATGCTTATTTTGGAATTCTCCACCATGGTCACTTCTAATTGAGATAATTTTATAACTTTTTTCATTTTGAACTAGTTTGGCCAACTTTCTAAAGGAATGAAAAGCATCACTCTTGGATTTCAAAAACAAAGTCCAAGTAAATCTAGAGTAGTCATCAACAATAACAAGTCCATAGTAATTATCACCTAAACTCATGGTTCTAGAAGGACCAAACAAATCAATATGCAGTAATTCAAGTGGTCTTGAGGTGGAAACAATGTTTTTACTTTGAAAAGAGATTTTGGTTTGTTTCCCCTTTTGACATGCATCACATAGTTTGTCCTTTTCAAATTTGAGTTTTGGAAGACCAATTACTAAGTCCCTTTTAATGAGTTTATTCATATGGTGCATGTTAATATGGCTAGCTCTCCTATGCCACAACCAAGTTTCATCTAACTTACTCATTAAGCATGTAGTCTTGTGGAATAATGCATGGTCAATGGAAAGCAAATAAATGTTACCTTTTCTTTTGCCAATGTGGATTACTTCTCCATTTTTACCATCACATATCATGCAGCAATCTTGATTGAAAGAAATCTTAAAACCTTTATCACATAATTGACTTATGCTTAGTAGGTTATGCTTCAACATAGAATACATTGCTGATTTTTGTGTTCAAGCTGTTACCAGTGTTTCCTTCTCCTATAATCTTTCCTTTGTTGTTATCTCCATAAGTAACATAGCCCACATCCTTAAGTGTAAGATTTTTGAGTAAGGACTTGTCACTGGTCATATGTCTTGAGCAGCCACTATCAAGATACCATAAGGAAGAGCTTGCTCTAAGACACACCTACAAAAATAACAAATCACTTCATAGTAGAAGGTACCCAATTGAGGTTGGGTCCAAAGGGGTTAGTTGCTTGCTTTCTCTTTTCCACCCAAATAAACTCACCATTTGGTACATAGAATCTTCTTGCAAAACATTGGTAAGATGTATGTCCTCTCTCCATACAATAGTGACAAACAACAGCCTTATATGAGTTTCTAAAGAACTTGTTTTGATTGAATCTTGGTTTCTTCTTTTTCTTCTGTTTTGGGAGCACAAATGTTGTCTTTTGAACATTTTTAAAACTCTTTTTGTACCCCAATCCAGAAGTGTCACCAAACTGTTTTTGAGCACTCAACATTTCATCCAAATCACATTTTCCTTTGTTGAGTTTTTCCAAGATATCAATTAACTCATTGTTCTTTGAGACAATCTGCATATATTTTTCTTCTTGATTAAATCTATACTCATCAAAAAAATTTTCCAGCATTTCATATTTGTCAATAGTTATAGAGGAAGAGGCACAAATACAACCACTTGATTTGTAGCTTGAAGTAAGCTTCTCATTTTCTTCCTTCAAGTTACAAACTTCAGTTTGTAATTCCATTATTTTTGCAAGATGATTCTCAATATTTTTCTTAAGCTTTTTATTGGATTTAGCAAGCTTTTCAGCCTCTTTATGCATCTCTTGGAAAGCAAAAATAGCTTGATCAAGTTCAGAGGTTACCTCATCTTCTTCTTCTAAGAGATCATCATTCTCTTCATTAACAATTAAAGTAAAACACATGTTAGCTTCCTCTGATTCAGTGGAGGATTCGAAAGTTGTAGAAGCATTGTCCTCCCAAGCAATATAGGCTCTTCTTGGCTTTGCTTCTCTCTTGCCTTTGCTGTCACTTTGTTGCTTCTTCAAGTAGATTGAACATTCTGACTTTATGTGACCAGGTTTGCCACATTCAAAACATGTGAAGTTGTTGTCAATCTTCTTGATGTTGCTAGTGTTGTTGTTGGTATTGCTCTTGTTATTTCTTGTGAATCTTTTGCCCTTATTCTTCTTTAGAAACTTGCTGAATTAGTATTGCAAGCTTCCTCTAGTACTTGGTCTCGACTCTTCATCAGGGGAGTGTAATTGCTGAATTTGGATTTGGTAAATCTATCGGTTCTGGATCTTCCTCAACTATGACCGCTTTCGATCTTCACCTCTTGGTCTGCTGACTTCCTTGAGGATTCTCCACGTATTTTCTCCCTAAACCTCGTCAGTTATTCCATCTGAATGAATTTGATAGCCCTTTTCTTTCAACTTGTCCAATGTTGCGGGCAATTTCTTGCATAGGCTATGCGAGACGGGACCATATTTCAGTGTCGTAATCAGTGATGTGAGCGCAACTTCAGGGCTCAAGTTTTGAGTCTGAATTGAGACTAATGAGAACCTCTCAATGAATTTGAAAAGCGATTAGTATTCTTCTTACCTAGTGTTGGCGAGTTGCACAACCCTCAAATGATGTGGTATGCTCGTGGTGTACTAAGCTCCAAAACACGCAAAAAGCATCACGAATGAGTCGATGGAATTTTTCGACAATCGAGTATACCAATGGAGTGTTGACCCTTCAACGTTGTAGGGAACACTCATCACATGATTATGTTTGTCTTCATTATGAACAGATTCATCTGTGTCACGAATGTGTCCACATGTTTATCTGGGTCCGAGAGTCCATCATAATGATCAATGTTCAGTGACTTCCATCCAAGTGGGAGTTGTGCTTCCATAATCCCGTCGATGAAATGATGTAGCCGAGTGTTAGCATTTGCTACTCTCTGGACTGGTTGGATGATGGAGGGGGTTCCTTCTTGCCACATAGTATTTGTCCCATTTGTGCTAGCTAGATTGGTTTGGTGGGTTGCCACTGTCACAATCGAGTTTGTGTTCCAGTCCTCTTGAATATTTAGATATTGCTCTTTAAGAGTGGTGTTCTCCTTTTGAAGATCCTTCATCTCCTAGACATTTCTTTGCTTCAAGGAATGCATATGTCTTTCCTGGGTGATGATCAATGAGTGATCATCAAGCTCTTGAAGCAAAGGGCTCGCCACATTTGTTGGGTTCCCTTTGTAGAGGCACCCATAGCAAGTATCCCTTTCTCGAGGGATTCCTGCCTGCGTGGTCAATTTCATTGAACGATGGTGTTGGTGTTGTCATCGTTTGCAGCCGTTGATGATGTAGTGGCCAAAGAAGAAGTTTTCCTTCGACCCCACAGCCATTATCAAATGTTATTACCAGATTTGGCAGAACCTTCTCACGACAGTGTTCGTCTGTGAGCTTCTCCACAAACAGTTGTGGGGTGTACTTGCAAAGACATTCTAATGCTCTAGTTATTGGCATTGAAGTACACATGTATCATAATATAGGTTGAATTAAGAGTTGGTCTACCTGAACCTTGATGATTCCCATTTATAAAGGTGAAATTGGATGATAAAATCTCAATTTCCCTTCTAAGATAATGTAAATAAGGAAATAGATAATTTTATCTTATCTTTCCTCTAATAATAGATACCCATTTTAGGGGATATATTTATCTTTCTACTAGAAGATAGAGTTTTCCTCTTACCTTAATTAAATCTACCAGATTCTGTGAATCTCATTAGTTTACTCAACTTTCTATCGAGTACAAAGGCTTGCTGATATTGAGTAGTACAAAAGGTAAACTAAAATAATATAGTTGCAATTCAACTTTTTCATTGATGTGTGAACTACTACTAATTAAGAGAATTTTGGTGGTTGACTCAGTTGAGATGATTGTGTAGGTTTACTAAGTTGAGTTTTGTACAGTGAGTTCTTTTTGTGTGTTAATGTGTATCTAAGAAAGGAAGCCTATAAATAGGCAACTTTTCTTTCCTTTTCACTTTAGTAAAATTTGTCTTGGTGTGTATTTAGTTTAACTCATTTAAGAAAATATATTTGTTGGTTAAAGCATAACCTTAACTAAATCAATGCTTTTTTTTTTACATAACTAATTAAGCCAATGCTTTATTATAGGGTTAATCTGTTTTAGAGGGTGTAGCTGCCACCTAGCATCGGTCTTGGCTAACTATGTTTATAATTAGTTATATTAAAATTTAATATAACTATGTTTATGATTTTTTTTATGGGAACAAGCTCATATTATTTCCTTCAAAACTTGTTCAGCAATAAAATTGGGAATGCTAATAAAAAAATTGGGACCAACAAAAGAATTTTCCACCCTCACAAGAATATGGGTGACTAAATTCACTTATCTCCTAACATGAGAAGCTCTAGAGTTTGGTAAATCATGAAGCATCTCACGGAAATGAGATATAACCATTCCAAGCTCTAATCGGTCAATGCGTAATCCACATATATTAGCCACTACTTGTTGGCAATCTGATTTAATCATGAAAGCTTCTATGCCCATCCCTTTCAACCAACAGATCATAACTTTAAGCGTCATTGCTTCACCTTTAGCTACCTGAGGCAGGAAATGAAAAACTCGAGTGTTGGTGTACACAAATTGACTTGTGTCATCCCTTAAACAACACCCAACACTGAATTTATTCTCCTCAGAAAAAAATGTTGCATCAATATTATATTTCAGACAATCACGAGCAGGAGGTTGCCACTTAAATATTAATGGCAAAGTGTTCTCTTGAGAGACAACCTCATACAAAGCACACATTATCTTCCAATCCAGCAAATAATCACAGGCTTCATTGATTACTCGTCTTTCCTGGGCTTGACGACCTTCCCATTCCAGAGCGTTTCTACCTCGCCACAGACTCAACATTATCATAGCCATATCAACTACGACATGATCATGAAACTTACTACAAATAGTGAAGTAAAGGTGAGATAGACTATCAAACATATCGAATATGTTTTCAAGTGAGCTCCAAACACCAATTTCCTTCCACACTAAGATTGCAAACATAGGTACACCAAAATATGTTAGCTATTTTCTAAGGATGATTCACAAAAGGGGCATAAACCTTGACAAGAGACCCTTATGTTGAAGACATTGCCTAGTAGGAAGGCAATCGTGACATATATGCTAGAGAAAAAATTTCACCTTCGAAGGTCTATTAAGTCTCCTTATACTCATCCAATTTCATTGGCTTACTAAGCTGGTATTATCCACAAACTTTGTCATCACATGGTGATATGTCATTTTCACTGAATATTGTCTATCCCTTGTAAGGCTCTAAATTACTTTATGATCACATTGGTTGGTGTCAACAAGTGGCATGCTTTTGATCACATCTACATCGTCCTCATTCAATAATTCATCAATCTTGGTAATGTTCCATTATCCTTTTTCCACATCAATAAGATCCCAAACTTTAAGAGTAGGCTTAGAAATAGTTCCCAGTTTTTTGGCACAAGCAATGAGCTTTCTATGAATCAAAGGATTATGCTAGACATTGTTACTTTCTTCCCCACCTACCCTCCAGCGCATGCCACTTTGAACCACTAGTTTAGCCGCCCAAATACTTCACCACTTATAGTTGGGATTGTAGCCCAACCTAGCTTGCAAGAATTCATCATCAGGAAAATACCTGGTTTTAGAACCTTAGCCACCAAACTATTGGAATTTTGGATGATAGCCCACCCTTGCTTGCCTAACATGTCCATTTTAATTAGATGCTCTAAGGTCACGAAACACTATTCCTCCATCCTCCTTCTTAAGAGAAAGCTTCTCCCACTACTCCAATCGATACCACGACTTGCATCTTTCTTAAAGCTCCACTATAAAGTATTAACCATACAATGAATTTCATTTATGAGAGAATCTAGTAGCAAATATAATGACATACAAGACATTGGGATTGCTTGTAAAACTAACTTGACCATAACCTTTTTCCCAACCTTAGACAACCACCTACCATTCCATGACTAGACTCGCTTCCATATCTTGTCACACATGTAGCCAAAAACAACTCGCTTGATCCTACCCACAATTGATGAATCACTAACATATTTACTAGTACTTAGACACTTCGTAACCCCTAAAGAAGCATTAATGTCATTCTCCACCCCTTGTGTCACATTACATCAACAGTATATTTCACATTTGACCAAATTTATTGATTGGCCTGATGCAGCTTCGTACAAATTGAGGATATTTTTCATCACACCACTTTCTTGCATAGATGCCCAATAGAACAAAAACAATCATCTTGCAATATGGTTGGTGTGTCCTTGCAAACCCTAATTCCATGCAAGTTACCACTAGATACAGCCTTTTTAATAAGCGAAATTATCCCTTTTTCATAAATGATGAATAAATATAGGGAGAAAGGGTTTCCTTGCTGAAGCCCTTTCCTAGGAACCACCAGACCCATTGTGTCTCCATTAACTAGGATTTGGAACACCATTGAGTGAAGGCACATATTCATCCACATGATCCACTATGTAGAAAAGGCGAGCTTGGTCCTAATCGTTGTGAGGAAACCTTAGTCAAATATATCATATGCCTTACTAATATCTATTTTGAGAGCCACTTCCCCTTGCCGACATCTTGTCTTACACTTAAGGTGGTGAATTACCTCCGACGCCACAATGACATTATCCATTATGGATCGATTTGCCACAAAAACGGCTTGTTCTTGATAGATACAATGATCCAAAATACCTTTCAACCTAGTACTAAGTGTTTTTGCTAGTATCTTATATGAAACATTGCATAAAGATATAGGCCAGAGAACCTTCATTGAGGATGACTTATCACCTTTAAAAATCAATAAAATATTCGAACTGTTTAAAGCTAAGATAAATATTGCTTGCATATGTCATCCCCACACAAATCCTAGTAACACGTATAAAAGGAGGGGTTGAACCCATCTGGGCCCAACACCTTATTTGATTGCATTTGCAAGGCATCGACCTATAACTCTTCCTTAGTGAAAGGTGTTGTGAGCATACCATTGTCTCCATCTGTAATCCTTCGCTCCTCCACATTCAAAACTAGGTTATACTCCCCTTGAGAAAGTGTGAACAAGGCTTCAAAGTAACTTTTGGGCACAACACATGTAACACCCTAAAATTTCGATAACTGAAAATAGATATTTGATGTATTGCTTGTATTATTTAATTACTTGATTAATTTGGATTAGTTGAAGATTTGTGTGAATTATCCTTGTGCAACTTCTTGGTGTGGATGTTAGGTTATGTGGAGTTTGTTTGATTTGCATTGGAACAGCTCGCTAATTAAGTGACACTAGCACACTAAGTGAAATTCCATCCAGAGGAAATAATTTGCTTAGCGACACTAGCTCACTAAGTACAATTCTTTCTAGAGGAAGAAATTCGCTTAGCGACACTGGCTCGCTAAACACAATTTCAGCCAGAAGAGAAATTTTGCTTAACATAAAATATCTCACTTAGCGCCAACAGTTAAAGTTTGCTTAGCAAGATGAGCTTGTTAAGTGATTCTTGCAAGTTATACAAGTAGCTATGTGAAAAATGCGATTTTTACCCCTCTTCTCCCCCAAACCCTTACCCAAAACCCTAAACCTCTTCCTCCTCCACCCATGACCACAGTGACCACCACGAGTCACCACCGCTTGTCGTCCGACCACCGCATAGAGTGGAAGCCTTTAATCAGAGCAAAATCTTCAAAACCTAACTCTTGGGTTCGGTAGAGAACAGAGCCCTTGACTCTCCCTTTATGGTTTCTTAAAGAGCTCTACGTTTAGACCAATAGATGTTGTGAGGAGCTATCAGGGAGATATAGATAGGTCAGGAGAGTTTATGGCCTGTTATAGTTTTTGACACCATAGTTGGGGTTTGGAACCCAATTATGGGGTTGTAAGTTTGTCCCTGTTGCATGTTGGTTTTCAAGAAAAGTTGTGTTTTAAACTAATGGGAAGCGATGTATTTGTTATTCATGAATAAAACTGTAAATGATGCTATTGTTGTATTGACTAAAATTTTTATGAAAAGTCTTAATTACAGAGGAGGCTCTACCAAAAATTTTATATTTGTTCTCTTGTTATTTATTTTATTAAAATTTAAATGGTCTTAAGGGTTTGTTTTGTATACTATAGTTCTTCTCTTTAATTTAGAATTTCCCGAAAATATTGACCTCGTTATATTACGAATGGTTATTATATGTAATTTATGTTGTCTGAAGACTTGATAAATGTGAATCCCGAACATGAGTTTATATGTATGTATGTGGAATGTGATAGCTTGTGATGTTAATGACGTTGAGATGAAATAATGTTGATGTTGATGATGACATTGAGATGAACTGATGTTGATGTTGATGATTACATTGAAGTGAGATGATGTTGAGGTTGATGATGACATTGAGATGAGTGCATGTTGTGTATGTACATGGGGGGGTGCAGTGGTCGTCTCAAAACCTCTGGAGAGGGAAGGGGATTTGGTTTAAAATTTTTAACTAATCAAGGTTAGTGCATTGTTGGAGCCCTTGTTTCATACTGCATAATTGTGTGGAAACAATATAAACTTTGTCAGTAAGTACTTATGGTTTTTCATGAGGAAAAATGCTGGTACTTAGGGATAAATCACTCGATTTGGAACTTCCTTGAGACTCATCCTGATCAATATGGGAGGAGTGGCTTGTGCATAACTAGGGGACCTTGACAGTTGCTGCTAAGTTTTCCTAAGTGAGAGTTTCACGAGGACATGTTTAGGCTATTTCTAATGAATGATACCACATTACATTCAAGAGTTGAGTTAGGTGCTTGCGTCATTCCGAGCATAATTGATTTGAATTGTTGAAAAGTTGGTGACTATTTTGTTAAGTGTATGTTGAATTGACATATTATTGAGAATGATTAGGATGATTTGTTATTGTGTTTCTTTTTAATCTTTGTCAATCTCATAGTTTCAAAACTTTTACGATAAACTCACCTTTGCATTTTGTACTGTGTGGTTGGTGCCTGTGATGATCTTGAACTTTCATTTGTGGGAGCAGATGAGCAACAGTAGGTGTCTTTAGAGGGATGTCTTTTGTTGGAGCTGTAACACCCTGAAATTTTGATAACTGAAAATATATGATTGAAATGTTGTGTGAATTATCCTTATGCAACTACTTGATATGAATGTTAGGTTATGTGAAGTTTGTTTGATCTATGTTTGAATTATTTGTGTGAAATGTTAATTAAAGATAATTAGGGATATTACAAAAATGTTGAAAGGAATGACCATATTACCCTTTCCCTTGATGTGAGAATTACCATAATACCCTTGAAAGTGAGAATTACAAAAATACCCTTGAAGTAAAATTACAATAATACCTTTAGATATTTTGGTTAGATATTTTGAAGTGAAAATTATAATAATACCCCAGGAGTATGTGACAAATGACCAAAATACCTTGGATATTTTGCCTTAAGATTTTTTTTGTGGAAACTTGAGGAAGTTACAGAAATGCCCTTTGGATGACAAATTACCAAAATGCCCTTAGTAACAAACAAACATCACAAGAAAACTAGGAGTACCTAGACTAGCCGAAAATTTATGATTAGGTAAACTAGAAGATAAGTTTCTAAATTCTACTACTCAATATAATAAATGCGGGAAAATAAATCTTATAGTAAAAATGAAGGAAGATTGCATAAGCATTTAAAACTATCATAAGCTATAGTTTCAGACCATGTGATGACATGATGAATTATCACATAAGAAACACATGTGATGGTAGTGTGATACAAGAAGGATAGGAAAATTAATAGGTAATGACACCTTAATAGCTATCACATTTTATTGGAAAGCACATGAAATACAAGCGGTATAAACACTCAACTTAGGTGCAACCACTTGCATGTGTACGTGAGATTTTTTTTAAGCAAAATCAATAGGAATGGAGGAGTAGCCATGTGGCTGAGTAAGTGGTACATCCATGCATAAAACAAACAAAACCAAGCATTTTCAAGAATCATTCAATGTGGAACTTAGCATTTATGAAGAGGAATCTTTGCTTTTTGCCTAGTAAGCATGCATTTGATGCATAGGATTAAAATATCTTCATGGCATGATGACTTGGTTACATTAGAACCAAACCAAGGACTAACTAGTTTTCCATTCCAACTAAATCTTCCTCTATAAATACCTACTTGCTATAAAAATCTGCACATATATGTTAGCTTCCTCTAAATCTAACGTTCACTTTTCTCTCTTCTACACTTTACTTTTATTTTATTTTCTCTTCTTCTCACTCAAACTGCAGCCCCTTTCACCAACTTTACCTATCATTTCTTCGTCCAACATATTCTATTAGAAGATATAAATTTTACTCCTTAAGCTCTTGAATCATTCCAGCCAAATACTTAGGTAAGTATTGATGTTAAAATTCGTATGGTTTTAAGCTGAAATTTTGGACTATTTTTAGAATTTTATATCTCCCTCTGTACTTAACCCAACAAGGTGTTTGACCACTCATTTTAAAGCTTAGGATGTCCTCTATGTGGTCCTAAAATATGGGATCAAACTGAGCAGTGATTCGTTCCCAGAATTTATTTGAACCCAAGCTATCTGAAACTATCCAAACAGCTATTGCCAACTATGTTTAAAAAATTTATATCTCTCTCATTTCTTACTCAAATAATGTGTATTACATATGGAATTAAAGATCTAGATGTTAAATATAACATATAAAAAATTCAGCTATATCTAGATTGAGTACTGCTTGCAGTCATGAGAACACTAAGAGATGTCAATGTAGAATTTTGAGCTTGCTAGCAGCCTTGGAGTGTTGTTATTAAAATGCTATAGTTAGAGTTTTAGAACTCCAATTAAGGCATTTAATACCTTATTAGAAATTTTAGGAAGTCTAGTTTAACATACTAAAAGATTGGAATTTAATAACTTTTAGATTAGCACATATTATATTATAGGAAGAATCAAATCATATATGGTGAGAAATCTATATTAGATTATCTTCAATTTGGTATATAGAGCTTTGCGTTTGGACCAAAGCACGTGAACTTGAGAGGTCTCAAAACAATGCTACAAGGAGCTATTAAAGGGATATAGATGGGTAAGGGGAGTTTACTGTTGGTTACAACTTTTGATACCATAATTGGGGGTTAGGGAGCCCAATTATGGAGATACATGCATGTCCCTGTTGTGTGCTGGTTTTCAAGAAAAGTTATGTTTTAAAATAATGGGATGCGATGAATTGTTATTGATGGATAACACTGTGATGATGTTGTTGTTGTAATGATTGGATTTTTGGGAAAAGCCTTAATTACAGAGGAGACACTGCCTAAAATTTTATAATATGTTTTCCTATTTAATTCTTTATTAAACTTTAAATGGCATAAGAGTTTGTTTCTATATTGTAGTACTCCTCTTTAATTTAGAATTTTCCTAAAATATCAGTCTTGTGGTGTGATGAATTGTGAATGTATGAAATTTGGGTTGTCTGAAGACCTGGGAATGTGAATCTCAGGCATATGTATTATGTATAGATGTAAAATGTGATTGCTTGTGATGTCGTTGATGATATTGAGATTGAGATGTCATTGATGTTGATAATGTTGAAAATGAGATAATGTTGATATGGTTAATATGTTGAATATTGATGTTTATGATAATGATATTGAAATAAAATGATGTTGAGGTTGTTGATGTTGATGTTGATAATAACATTGATGAGAGATAATGTTGATGTGACAATGTCATTGTATTTTATGGATACACATGGATACACATGGGGGTGCATGACTGGATATCCTTGCGAGGAAGGATTTGTTCCTATCCATGGTCATGCATTGATGGTGCCCATGGTTGTATGATGTGTATGTACATGTGGGGTGCAGTGACCTATTGGTTATCCTTGCGAGGAAGGGTTGGTCCCTAGCCACGGTCAGTGCATCGGTGAGCCCATATTTGTATGGTGTGTATGTACATGAGGGGTGCATGACTGCATATCCTTGCGAGGAAGGATTTGTTTCTATCCATGGCCATGCATTGACGGTGCCCATGTTTCATACTTCATAATTGCATGGATGGAAATAGAATGGTGGCAGTCAGTACCGGGGGTACTAGGGGGCATATCACTCTGTTTGGAACTCCCTTGAGACTTAGTGATGATCACCATGGGGGGAGCGACCTGTGCACGACAAGGTGACCTCAACGAGCTACTGCATCATTTTCCTAAGAGAGGCTATTTCCATGAGGATAGTACCACATTGCATGGTGAGAGTGGAGTCAGATGCATGCATCATTTTGAGCATAATTGATTTGAATGGTGGATGACTAGTTTGTTGAGTGTGTATGAAACTGATTGATTACTGATAATGATTGTCGTTGTTATTGTTGCTTGCTTTCTAATTATTGCTATCTGGAACTTGTTGATTTTGTATAATAAACTCACCCTTGCAATTTTGTACCGTGTGATTGGTACCTATGATGATCACGAACCTTTGTTCATGGGAGCAGATGATCAGTAATAGGTGATATTGGAGAGAGATTTCTTTTGTTGGAGCCACCAAGCCAACGTGACAATGTTGGAATTTATTTTGGGAGAGAGTTGTGTTTTGTTATCAACTCTTTCTTAGTTGGTTCCTTATTTCTCTTTCATTGGACATGTAGTCTCAAGCTTATATTTATATGTAAAAACTAAATTATGTTCTGATATATGAATATATGTATATGTTTAATATATATATATATATAGAGAGAGAGATAGATAGATATATTTACGTATGCGTGCATTTTCTATGAATGTATTATCATGAAAAATTTACCCTAATTTTCATAATCAAATTAATGGAGTTTTTATTTAATAATTAAAAATTACACGTTTAGAGTTTTGATATTGTAGCGATGAGGCGAGCCGTTACAGGAGTCGCCAAGCCGATGTTATAACATTGGAGTTTCTTGTGGGAGAGTTGTGTTTTGTTATCAAACTCTTCCTTAGTTGGTTCCTTGATGTTTTGATTGGGCATGTAAATTCCAAGTTTAGATACATGTAAAAACTAAATTATACCTTGACATGTGAATGATGTATAGTGATTTAATATACATACATACATACATATACATATATATAAATATATATATATACACACACACACACACACACACACACCTATTTATGCATTATTTGGTGAATGTATATTGCAAAAAAATTTATCACCGTTTTCATAATCAAATTAATAGAACTTTAACTTAAAATTGAAATTTTACATTTTAGAGTAGTGATATCGTAGCAGCGAGGCGGGTCGTTACAACACACATACCTTCATGATCATTGACTTCAACCCTATTATCCCTCCTCAACCTCTTTATAGTATTGTGTCCCTTCCTAGCCGAGGCAGATGTGTGAACATAATGAGTGTTTGAATCACCTTCTCTGATCCAGTGACATTTTGCTTGTTGACACCACATGCTCTCTTGTTGGACTAGCAATGTGCCCAACCTCTTGAGATGCTTTAAATTGAGCTATAGAAACTGCATCAATTTTGTCATGCAATAACTCTAACCTTTCTTTACACCTGACTAGTTCCTTGTTGTATTGTATTCTACAATTTTTACTCCATCCTTCCATAGTGTTTGAACACTTTCTTAATTTAGAGCAAATGTCATCATGAAGACCTAGGCCAACCCTTGTGAACTACTATATCAAGCACCATGACAACTTGTCGCACATTCTCAAATTTGAAAGCGTTGGGTTTTTTTATACGAGACCTTCTCAAATAAACTTAAAAGAATGGGTATACGATTTGATGTAGCAGTTACTGGATTTTGAAGTTTACAAGTTGGGAATACATCCAACCATTTAAGAGAAGCCAGAGCCTTGTTGAGGCACTCCTCAACAAAGTCATTTGTACTCCTTCCCTTCTCCCACATGAAAGGGTAGCCTCTCAAAGGAATGTCCTGAAGACCATCTAACAAAGCCTACCGAAAACCATTAACAAGCCAAGCTAGATGGCCATGCTTTCCACGCTTGTCCTCCATAGAAAGATATCATGAAAGCCTCCAACCACACATGTACCAAGGGAAATTCGATCTCATAGCTAACAATCTAAGAAGGTTGAAAAGTGGCATATTTAGTTATTTTTGGGATTATAATGCTAGCACTTATCTTTTGATTTTAGTAGTTTTCTTATAAAATTTTCTTAATTCTAGTTGCTTTATATTTTGTACATTTATAAATGTTGTTGTTTAAATATGGAAGATCCATACATTTTGTATGTTTTGATGGTTATTTGTTGGATCCAGAAATCCAGTCAAGATGAAGGGCAAAATGGTGAATTTTGAAGAATTTCAGAGTGTCACTCACCCAAGCTAGCAATCAACTCACCTAGGCTAGTGAGATTACTTCAGTCTGACGTAGCCAGCTTGCTTGGGCCAGTAAATTACTTCAAGCTGAAGTAACCAACTTGCCTGGGCGAGCACAGTTCGCTTGGACGATTATAGCTCGCCTAGGCGAGTTGGTCTGGCACTTCACCGTTTCATTTAAACACCATGCAAGAGGCAGTGCAGAGAGTTCCTAAACCAGAAAACACAAAAATAGTGAGGAAGAAGAAAGGCAATGAGAGAGAAGAAAGAAAAGGAAGTTGATATCACAGAGAAGTGACTGTGGATTGCTTCCTTCATCATGTCTTCTATTGATCTTGTGTTCTACACAATGATCGGCTAGTTTATCCAAATGATTAGATGTAATCTTTGTACTCTTATGTATCCCTTTTGATATTTGATATATATATATATATATATGTGTGTGTGTGTGTGTGTGTGTGTGTGTGTGTGTGTGTGTGTGTGTGTGAATCTTTTCTACTCATTATTGGTGATTTCATTCTGTTCATAATAATTGATTCTACTTGATCACTAGTTTCATAAAATTGGATTCTAAGTTAGACTAGAAAGTGCTCAAGAATTTGAACTAACTGGATTTAATCTTTCTATTACATTGCTAGGAATAGAGTATAATGTTTTGATTACAAATAGCACAAAATTATGATTTTAATGTTGGGATATTTATTACATATGCGAGGAATCGATATTCGGTAAATATCCTTAGGATTTTCGAATCCAAGGAATTGATTCAGAGTGAATTAATGTGTGCATCGGTAATGTTAGAAAATGATTCATATGTATTAATATTGATTGGATACTGAGGGTATGGACGATGAAATCCAATCCTACATTTCTCTTGAATTAATTTAATTCATTTTACTTGTTTTCTTAATTTTTTGTATTTTCGATGCACTATTTTCTTTATTTTCATTAAATCATGAAACTTCAATTAAATTTATTATACATAACTATTGAACTATTTACTTTTGTCTGGAAAAACTGAGTAGCTAAATTCCTGTGAAGACGATCTCATTTATAAAATCTGTAACATATAACGACATTGGTACACTTGTGAATAGTCTAACAAAGGTCTCACGATTCCTTCCTCATATCTTTCCATCTTCCTATTTCTGTCTGGAAACTCATAGAACCCCAAAAGTCTCCATTTAATTCCCTCCTTCATTGAAACCATCAACATCGATGTGGTTATTAAAATAACTTGGAATTGTGCAATCCATTGGACTCTTCCAAAAGAGAATCCCCCCACTTTATCAACCTCAAAAGTGCCATGAAAGCCAAACTTAAATCATGGTTATTCATTTAATAAGTTTTATAATATGTTTAACACCACATAATTTACATTTACTAAGAGATTTCTAATTTATACAACTAACCTAAAATATCTCAACTATCTTATCCTTATAGTTATTTTTTTTTTACGATACATTCTAAAGAATCCAAGTTAAATTTGACTAAGTTTTGAATACTAGGTGAACTTTTTAATGCTAAAGTTTTGAATGTCATAATTTAACCTTACCTTTTTTTTACATCACTGGTAACCCAACATATTTGATTTTCACATAACAAAGTTAGCGTCAAATTTTCTCCCAACAAATTAATGTAAAATTTATGTCAATTTCTTATCATAATTTCATATACATTAAATAATAACATTCTTATTAAATTTTCTAGATATTTATGAATAAAGAGACCAATACAAAATTTCCACACACAAAAAATCTAGTTTAATGTAAATTTATCTTCTTAAGTGAATTTTTCATATGATATAGTTATTAGACAATTTTATGTTTATCTTATAATTTATAAACATTAAGTGTTTTTTATGTGTAGCTTCTTATGTGAATTCCTCAAGTGTTTTTTATGAAAAATCTTGATCTTGAGGCGGCCATTCAATCTACTTTCTCCCTCTCGGAGTCATGACCAACCTGCTTGACATAATGCTAATCTGTACAAACAAAAAGATATTTTTGATAGCACAAATCTGTTGGTAAGCAAGTAAATCCGTCGGTAATTTAATATTTCTGACAGACTTAAATTCGTCGGTAAAATGTTAGTAGGAAATTTCAACAGATGGAATTTTATTTTTCGTCGGTAATTTTCCATGGAAATATTCGTCTGTAATTTTTGTCAAAAAAAAAACCACGGATAGATCTGTGGAAAATTATCAACGAAAAAATCAATGAGAAATTACCGACAGTTCTATCCGTTGGTAATTTCCTACAGATGTATTTGTCGGAGGTTTCCGACAGAAAATTCCGTCAGTAATTATTATTGGATTTATCTGTCAGTAATTTCTCACTGATCTATCTGTTAGTAATTTTCGACGAAAAAATTCATTGATAACTTGTTTTCAATAATTCTTTATTTAATTTTTTATTTTTATTATTTAATATCGGTGATTTAAGAATATATTTTTTTCATTTATATTATTTAACGTCAATATTTAAATTAACATGTAATTAATGAAATACTCAAAACATAAATCCAAAACAAATTCACTTAAATTCAAAATAAATCTTAAATAAAAGCACAATGTCTAATATGTCAATAGTAATTTTGTGTTGCTAAGTTAATAATCAAGATATTCATTGGTAGAGTGCCTCTATTGGTCATTGTGTTGTTGTTGCTGGTCATTTGGTTGTTGGTCATTGTGTTGTTGTTGCTGGTCCTGTGGTTGGCCATTGTCTTGTTATTGTTGTTGGTTCTACTGCTGCTGTTCAAGTTGTTGATGTTGATAAATAATGTTTTGCACTTCAGGAGGTAAAAATTGAAGTACAACTAACTGAAATACACGCATCTTCTCCTTTGATTGACGAAATTTCTTCCTTAGTCCATTAATCTCCTCTGAATCTTGAGCGTGATTGGAAGATCCTTGCATATATTACATGAAGCTTTCATCTCCACATTTATAACTATGAGTAAGATCTCTAGTACCGTAAAGGCGTCCCTTATGCTTTGGACCTACAGCTGCAACCCAACACCGAGTCCTAAGTCTTAGTTCTTCAGTAGAGTTTAAAGGAGTGATTTTTGATTCACCAACACTTGATGCAATCTCAAACCTAGCTTGAGATAGTCTAGCCTCAAAATCTTCCTGTCATTCATAAATAGACAGTATTTCATAAATGTAATAAAAAAAATTTAAAAATAAAAGAGCATACAAGATAATGACCTCACATGTGTCTGCCTAGATCTATCATCGATAAATTAACCAGTATCCTTTTATAAATGAATTTGCTGAAAAACGTCATCACCATATGCAAATCAATCAAGCTCCTCAAACTATTCACAAATATTATAAAATAAGGTACGTACCTCTCCATTTCTCCATAACTCACGGAATCTAATAAGGCGATGACCCTACACATATGCACACAAAAATAGTGTTTATAATATTGGCACCCGTAATGTCATGATCGATAATTGGACTCATGAGTGATGCACACAGATTTTTTAACCAAAATAATATTTTTAATCTATCAAAAACTTTGCAGCCTCTTCTATAATTCCAGCATTCCAAGATGATAAATAAATGTTAAAATCTATATATAAACATTCACTCAACAATCAACATTAAAGACACGAAAGACATGTTATTTTTAATGAAGATATATGGCACTTCATCTATGAAACTTAAAGATATTTTACATAATATGTCTGACTTTTTTTTTATTAATATAATGAAGAGATTCTGAAAGTCAAGTTCCTTTAAAGTTGGAAGATAAAGATGCACCGAAAACATATGAGGATTTGCCACTCTTTATGTACACCCATAAGCCACCAGTTCAGAATTTGAAGCCAACCACAGCCACACTTAACGGGCACATCAATTTGGCCACGTATGACAATGTTTGGTGAACTATTGATGTGTTTGTTTAGTGAATAATGCTCAAAAATATAATTATATATTACATACTACTATATAATTAATTTCTCTCTACTTACATTATTGTTCCCACGTGTACCCTTTGATAATTAAATCCACATATTCTTTAATCCTTCATCTTTTCATCTAGAAAAAGCCAAAAAGTTAGGTCTATGTACTTTCCCTACTCTATCTCCATAAAAATAACTCAACATGTCTATATGTCCCGTTAACCAGTTATGCATTTAGATTGCAATTAACACAATGCATGGAGCCAAAGTGGAATTAAAAGTGTCTGAAAAACCGTTCAAAGTAGTTGCAGAAGGGGCCACCAAATGTGAAGATAATAGTGACTTGTGACTTGTGAATGCAATTTGCGGATGGTATATTATTGACTACTATATATACTCTCTTATTATTTCAGCTGAAGGTCCAAACTACATGTGCTACCTAGCAGATTTATGAAGCTGCAAGTATATCTAAATGCGTATATATAGAGTGTGGCTAAAAAAATTGAAAATTGAAATGGTACATGTGGGAAACTAAAAGAGATGCTTGCAGACAGTTACCGAGTCTTAAGCATGTGTAACACTATTTGAAATCCATAAAGTCAACCTAGCTATCCTATTAATACCTAGCTTACTCCAAAAGTAAAATGTATGTCATTTAGGCCCCCATTGATAAGAGGTGTCATAAACTAAAAATATAAATAATTTTACCTTGTTTATGAATTAAAAATTATAATTAGACTAATTTTAAAGAGTTTAGTGAAATAACTTGAAAACAACTTATAGAAATATGTATATAAACTATTTTCATAAACTTTCTCAAACATGTACATGTGTGCTTACAATTAGCACGGTTTACAAACCTTTATAAATCACAAGATTACAATTCAACATAATCTTTGTAATAGCTCATGCTCTTAATAAAAAGATGGAAACTGTAACACCCCGTAGGCCTCCGGTGCATTATCATTAATAATATCAGT
>CM023956.1:13386102-13422234 GCA_013407115.1 Glycine latifolia | reverse complement strand
AATTCAAACTGCATAACTAACTATTTATTTAAACGTTTATCCTAACAGACAACACCACAACGATGTGTGGCAGAGAACTGGGAACCTCGTGTGATGGGGGTGTGACGGTGGTGGAGCTCGTGCGACAGTGGAGTCACAATTGGTGCAAACCATGAGTCCGAAAAAGTAATTGAGTCTGAAAAAATAACTAAGTCCTTGAGTTCCTCGTTAGGGTTGGGTTCTCTTTATTTTGGGTATAATTTTAATTTTCAACGGAAACGTAATCCGTTTGAAAAATCCATCGATAATATTATATTTTCGACATCAATAAATAAGTGGGTAAAATTCGTTAGTAATTTATACTTCCAACAAAAAAGTTGTCCGTGGGTAAACTTTCGTCGAAAATTCAAATTTTTCTCATGGAATACACTTCATCAATAAATTTTGTCGGTAATGTTGACATTTTCGACAAAATACATTCCGTGAGAAAAATTCTATCGGTAATAATGATTTTTCTTGTAGTGTGACAATGGTGTGCTTTTCTAAAGCTTGCTAAAGGCCATTTTGTCAATCAAAAGCTCCTATTTCATGGGGCAAATCCATGTGGTCTAATATTATTTTTTCCTCAAGATTTTTCATTTTATAGTGTTTGCTCCATAATAGAATGGCAACTGAGGATAGGGTTGACCCTGGAGTTTGGTTTCCGTTAAGACCACCCAGGACCCATGAGTCCATGACTAAAGCGGATCCAAAAAACATCTAGATAGCTATAGTATGAGAAGGAAAAAATTCAATTTCTTTTAGCGACAACTTTATCTTTTCGATTTTTTAAATCTCCCTTAATTCTTAAATTTTAACTTTTTCAAGTATTAAATTTTTTATTTGCATGTAATACTTCATATTTGTATATATTTATGAGTAAAGAAATTATTTTGTATGTAATGAAATATGAATTTAATGATTATGCATTGATATCGTAAAATATTATTCAATCACAAATTATGTTTGATATGATTTTTAGGATAATTATTATAAAAGTTAATAAACCTAATATACATATTAGGTTACCACTGAATTATAGTGTAAAATTGTTTTGCATCTCGTAACATAGTTTATTTTCTCATAGAATATATTATTTTAACAGAAATTGTATCTATTTTTTATGTAATATATTTTATCATACTTGTACAAAAGGCTCCTATTCATTGTTTCGCCATGGACCCATAAAAATGTTAGGACCGACCTGACTAAGGACCAGCTTCAGAGGAGAGGTTGCAGCTTGGCCTCTAGATGTTGCTTCAATGGTTATTCCATTGAGTCGCCTATTTCTCAGATGCTCGTTTGCGCTAAAGTTTTGTCCTTGGTACAGATTCTTCTGCAGCGCAACATGAATCTGGACTCTCCCCTCTCTGTGATCCATTCCTTGGATTATTCTTGGAGTAGCCAAGTCAAGGGAATCATTCTCTATCTGGTCACCAACATCTTTTGAACTATACGGTTTTAAAGAAACCAAAAGATTTTTAATAATATTGAAGTTTCATTTGATAGTGCGTGTGTATCAAATTACCTCTGTTGACCTTTCTGGTTCTCTCTCTAAAGGCTGCTTATTTCACTCGATCAGAGAGTTCCCTATTCTTAATTCTTTCGGCATTGACATCCATCCCCCTAGACATCAATTGATTAAGGAGGTTTCTTGGCACCCTCCTCGCCTCAGCATGGTTAAGTGCAATACTGACGGCTCTGCCAATGGCTCTCCCTACTAGGTTTTTTGGGTTGCTTTTCGTCTTACATAGGTATTCAAACTGTCTTTTTTGCTTCAGTTTCTGTATTTATTTTTCTCTTGTTGCCAAAAGTTGTGGTTGGACCAATCTTTGGCTTAAGTATGACTCCTCCCTTAGCACCTTCATAGCAGATGGGCAAATTGCATGTTTTTTTTTTTGTAAAGTTATAGTTTATGTTTCTCTCTCTCTCATATATATATATATAACTCCTGTACAGATAAACTTATTAGTTTTGGAACCTTGTCCCTATTGGGTCACGTACCCGGACCCTCAAAAGCCGGTCTATGCTCAAGACCGGGGTGCGGAGGCGGAAATATAAAACCCGCGAGAGAAAGAAGAGATAACACAAACAATCTGTTTAACGTGGGAAAACCATCATGATAAAAAACCCACAGGACACTAGTTCAAAATCAAACATCCACTATAAAATAATGGATTACATTAAATACACCAAAGTAGTGGTTCTCTCAACCTCTCAAACAATGGTGAACCAGCTAAGCTTTCAACCTATACCGCCACAACTCTGCGGGACACACTATGTCTAGGCTCGCCAGAAAGACTTTCGATACAGAATGTAGAACTCAACTGGAATCAAATATGCACTCAAGATGTTCACTTGAGGCTCAAACAAAAGCTTTATTTCTCAGAAAACTCTCGGACTCTCACAGTCTCAACACAGTGCAGAGCAACCTCAACCTCAAGCCTTAATGTCTTATATAGGAGAGGGAGGTGATCTTCGTTGCTCCACTGGAGTACCTGCCATCTCGAGCCTTTCACCCGAAAAGAAGCCACCAACAAAGTCTGACTTCTTTTGGCTTTGTGGAGTGTCAACGCGTGGAAACTTGTGCCAATATTTAAGACGGAACGGTTCCCAACAATCTCATTATAATTTCTCTTGGTGGAACTTCATTCCTATTTTTGTTAAGACAAAATTATTTGGAAATAAAAATTATTTTTCTTCCTACAGGTTTTGTTAGTACTTCCCTTGTGTATTAGCCTAATCCCCACAAGGTTATTTTGTTCAATCTTTTTCTGGTTTAATTTTTTAGGTGCGTCTGATGTTGAGGACTTCTTTGTAGGTGCGAACATAATTGGAGTTTCCTTCCTTCAAAACCATTCACAACCTTAATTTATATAAAAATAATAATTAAATAATCATATTTTTATTAGAATTTTTAAATATTTAGAAAATAAAAAATTATATGACGATAATAAACAACCTAGTTTTTTTCTCCATGTGTTAACACGGTGTATTTGCCTATTTGGGTTCCAATTACATTGAAACGTAACCGACATTTTCTCTAATCCATTCTCAGTATTCTTATAAATTTTTTCATTTTATATATTGAAAAGTACAAACAAACGTTTAATATACCTGTAAAACAATAATCTAATTTTAAACTCACTAAATAGCAACATTTCATCTCTACTATGTATGAATAATGATTGAACTTGACAGTTCCACCTACTTAGCATGTTCAATAAATGAACTAGTGGTCCACGCAGAGTTATGCTGCAGCACGCAGGTTTTATAGCGAGTTGATACGTGGCCAAAACACCCCCGAATCTATCAAGGAAACAAAACAAATCACGTTGCGAGGTTTCAACTTTCAAGTGATATATGTACGGTTGATTGGGGGAAGTTATATATGCATGTCACATAATTGTTAACCTTCAATTTATATCTGCTCATCACAAATTCAAGACTTATGTTGACGAGGTAGGGTCACCATTCAATATATTTAACTATTAATTATTTAATTCATTTTACATATAAATTTAACCAATTATCTAATTATAAAAAGAAAGACTTAATCTGATTATAGTTCTTATAAAATAAAACGAATTTTATTCACCAAAAAAACAAATAAACGAATTTTTATTTTAGTTATTTTTAAATATTTGTTTTTTCCTTCTAAAAATAAAAATCGTTTTCGGTCACTGTAAAATGAACTAATTTTAGGTTTGCTTCCTCTGAAGTATAAAAATAAAAAAGAATTATCTCTGTATTTATTTAAGATAAATAAATATTATTCATTTTAGGTATCTAAAAAAAATAGAGGCATCACATTTATTAATATAATACCGCAAACACTATACCAACAAGTTGTTAGTCTAAATGGTCTTGGATTTATTCATTTTAAGTAAGATCTCGAGTTTAAGTATTGTGTATGAAAAAGATGTGATTGAGAGAAGAGATCTTGCTAAAAATAGTCAAAACAAATGAATATTAATGAGCAACATGTAACAATACAAATCAAAAACAATAATTTCATATTTTTAAGGATTCTATCTAATCAATCCTCACTATCCGTAGCATGTTTTCAGCTTTTCATTATGCATTCGACCAATTGATAGTACATGTTTTGATTTCTTATGAAAAGGCAATAAGGGTTTCACTTTAAATCTTGTCAAATCTTTTATTAAAACAACTATATTGATTTCAGCTCGTGTGATTATATTGTTAGATTAAATTGTGATTTTGTCTTCCTATAATTATTAATTTATAATTTTGGTCTCTTTCTTTTTTGTTTTTGTGATTTAGTTCCCCTTTTAAGAGAAAATGAAGGGTTTTTTTTTTATTTTTGTGAACTCGCTTTCCCTTTCATTTGTACACTTGAGCACACATTAGTCCAAACAGATTAATGAGAGGTTATAAAATGATACTATTGTCTCTGAAAATGCAACATTAATCTAATAGCTCAATCATATTTAGATGCTCCATGACACAAACAAAATGATCTTCAGACAAAGGCTTAATAAATATATCAATCCATTGATGACTTGTGTCTACAAACTTTATATCAAAAACGCATTTTGCACATGATCATGAATGAAATGATATTTTTTATTTCAATATGCTTTGCCTTTGAATTTGTATGGGATTCTTAGATAAATTGATTGCACTAGAATTGTCACTATATACAGGTATATTAATTTCAAAATTAGAGTAATCTTCTAACTAATAGTTTACCCATAGCAGTTGTGAAAAACAAATGACAATAAACACATATTTAGCTTCAGTTGTTGGTAGAGCGATTGAATTTCGTTTCTTGCCTGCCCAAGATATTAGATAGGGTCCAATGTAATGGCATCCACCACTTGTGCTTTTTCATCCATCTCTATCCCCTGCATAGTCAGCATCATAGTATCCTACTAACCTTAAATCTTGATTTTCCTTATAAAAAACATACTTTGGTTACTAGTACCTACTAGATAGCGTGGATCCTCTTAACAACTTTGAGATGCAACTCTCAAGGATTAGACTAAAATCTAGCATAAAGGCATACACTATACACGATATCAAGTCTAATAGCAGTCAGATACAGAATGAGCCAATCACACCTTTGTAGATCTCTTATATATTGGTTTACATGATTTATCTTTGCTCAGAAGATTGGAAGCATGCATAGGTGTTTTCATGGGCTTAGCGCCTTCCATCTTGAACTTTCTCAAAAGTTCTTTGGTATAATTATGTTGATGGATATATATGTCTTTGTTGTCTTGTTTGATTTGAAGCCCCCAGAAAGAACTTAAGTTCTCCCATCATGCTCATTTCAAACTTACTCTTTATCAGGTTAGAAAAATCCTTGCATAGAGAGGTTCATTTGTAGCTCCAAAACTAATATCATCAATATAGATTTGAACTATAATGAAATCCTTGCCAACTTTTCTTCTAAAAAGAGTTTTATCAACTTTGACTCTCAAAAAACCATGTTCTAAAATTAAAGATCTATGTTTGTCATACCAAGCATGAGGTTTCTATTCCAGACCATACAAAGCATTTTTTTAGTTTAAAAACATGATCTAGAAGAGTATGATCTTCAAAACCAGGAGGTTATTTAACATTCACTTCCTCTTCAATAAAAGGATTTAAGAAAGCACTTCTAACATCCATTTGAAAAAAATTTATGTTTTTATTAGCAACAATAGCAAGCATAATTCATATAGCTTCAAGTCTAGCAACTAGTGTAAAGGTTTCAGTGAAATCTATACCTTCTTGATGGTTATAGCCTTGAGATACTAACCTTGCTTGGTTTCTCTAGTTTACCTTGTTCATCTAGTTTCTTTTTGAACACCTAACTTGTTCCAATGATGCTTTTGCTTTTATGCTTGGGGACAAGTGTCCCTACATCATTTCTTGTAAACTAGTAAAGCTCTTCTTCCATGGCAATAATCCAATCATCATCTGTCAGTGCTTCTTCTATCATCTTGGGTTCTCTCTTTGATACAAGAGGATAAGATGCAAGATATTTAAGTGATGGTTTTGTAATTCTAACTCCTTCAATTTGCTCTTCAATGATCTAATCTTAAGGGTGGTAGTTAACAAACTTTTAGGCGATCGTCTGAGGTTGTTGATCAAATGATTCTCTAGTTTGAGGAATAATTTCATTAGTCTATTTGACTTCATCTTCTTTAGGTGCAACAGACAGACCAATTTCATATTTGCAAACTCATCCTCAAGATCTGATAGCTTCCTATAAGTTAGGCCATCATTGAATTTAACATGGATGGATTCTTCTACAACTAAAGTTATTAAATTAAACACTTTATATGCTTTAGATGCATCATAATACCCTAGGAAGATTTCTTTATCCACCTTTAATCAAATTTTGCAAGTTGATCTCTTTTGTTTAAGATGAAACACTCATATCCAATAGGATGAAAGTATGAAATATTGAGTCTTTTTCTCTACATAATTCATAAGGGGTATTTTTTTAATCAATAGTCTGATCAATATTCTATTTAGAGCATAGCAAATTGTGTTCACCGCTTCTACTAGAAGTGCTTAGGAAGTGAGTTTTCACAAAACATGGTTCTACCATTTCTTGTTGAGTTTTAATTTTCCTTTTAACTAGCCCATTTTGTTGAGGTGTTCTCAGTGAAGAGAAGTTGTGGAAAATAGCAATCCTTTCATAGAATGATTTGAACTCAGCATTCTTAAACTCAATTCCATGGTCACTTCTAATAGAAGAAATACAAAATCTTTTTTTTTTTCATTTTGAACCCTCTTACAGAATATCTGAAATATCATGAAAAAATCATGTTTATGCACAAGGAATATACCCATGTGTATCTTGAATAGTTATCAACAATGACAAAGCCATATTTCTTACCTCCCAGACTCAACATTCTAGTTGGTCCCAATAGATCCATGTGCAAAAGTTGTAATGGTTTGGAAGTGGAAACAACATCTTTAGATTTAAAAGAAATTTGGATTTGTTTTCCTTGTTGACATGTTTCACAGAGAAGATGAGTTTTTCAAAAAATATTAAGCAGTCTTTTTACTAAATCCTTTTTAGATAATTTTTAAATGTGTTTCAGATTGACATGCCCAGTTTTTTTATGCCAAATCCATTTTTCATCTTCTCTGGACAGCAAACACGTTACATTCTTTTTACCATGACCTATCAAATCAATCTCATATTGATTGTTGTGTCATCTAGTAGTGAAGAAAGACTTGTCATCTTATGTCTTGATATATACTGGTATTTGTTGAATGACACAATATAACCACTATTCCAAACTTGACTTATCCTCAGTAGATTATACTTCAAACCTTCAACATACAAGAAGTTTTCTATGGATGCTAAGGAAGGAATATCAATTTTACCAACATTGGTGATCTTTCCTTTGCCCAAGCTTCCAATGCCAACAATTCCTCCTTCAACTGGCTTTAGGTCGAGGAACATAAACCTTTCCCCCATCATGTGTCATGAGCAGCACTATCCAAGTACTAGGTTAGACCTTGGCCTTTTCCTACCAAAGATATTTGCAACATAAACAATCTAATATTTTGGTACCCTAATCTTTTTTGTCCACTAGCACTATCACCCTTAAACATCTATTTCTTCTTATGGATGCATTTGAACTTAGAAAGTTCAAACTTACCACAAAAGTCACTTTTTTCTATGTTAGACTATGATTGGAGGATAATGCCTCTTTCTCTAAGCCTACGCCAGACTTATCATGAGGATGTTGATGGAATTTTAAAAGCATAATGAAATTATTTGAGCTTTCCATCCTTAAGTCTTTTGTAAGACACGCTACCTCCTTTATTAGCTTTCCAACTATAGAGAATTCATTTGTCTTTTTGGCCTGATTTAGACTCTCTTCTAAAGTATGGATTTTCTTTTCCAGAAGTTCATTTGATTTCTTTAGTTCAATATTTTCACTAATAGGTTTTTATATTTTTCTTTATATTTTTTTGCACTGAAGAGAAATCATGTGGCAGTTCTAAAGAACATCATAAGGCATCTCTTCTTCATCATTTGATGAAACACTGGAAGAGGTATTAGATTTAGAAAAAGTGTTTTATTTGTATCTTTCATCAAACAAATCTTGGCTTGTTAATCGTCTGAGCTACTACTCTTCTCATTGTCTGAGTCGTCTTAGGTGACCATTAGACTTTTCTTTTTCTTGTCACCAGAATATATTCTTTTCTTCAACTGGGGACCCTCAACTTTCATAAGTCTAGGTTTCCTGCATTCAAAGCAGATGATCTCGTTGTTTTTATCCTTTACTTCTTCTTGGATCTTGTGTCCTTTCTTCTGGATGAACGTTGGAACTTTACTTTCTTTCTTAGAATCTATTTGAATTTTTTGGACATGAGAGCCACTTCATCATCTATGGATCCTCTACAACTATTGTCTAAACCATTAGACTCTGTCATCTGTACTTTAAGAGTTCTACATGAGTTATTCTTTTCTTTTCATTTCTTCTCGAGCTAGTCTCTCAAGACTTGAGGGCAATAAAAAATTTCTTTGACACATGATTTATGTTATAAAGATGGACTTCATGAACTCTTAGGATATCCAACAGTTCATCCCATGCAAGAGCTTTCATATTTTTGGCTTTTTGGATGGCTGTTGTTTTTGGTTCCTAGACCTTGGGAAAGTTGTCTAATATTTTTCAAGTTTATCGAATAGTTGGTAAAGGTGTGTCCTAGAGCTTCAAGTCCATTTAGAAGCACTTGAATTCTTCCAAACATATCATCTACATATTCTCCTTCTTTCAGGGAGAAACTTTCATAATGCCCCATCAGCGTGATAGTTTTCTAAGTTCAACATCTTTTATCCCTTCATAGTTGATGCTCAAAGAATCCCAGATCTATTTGGTTGCCTTTAGTTTGTAGATCTTGTTACAATTATTTCTAGACAGAGCACATATCAGAGTATAATGAGCTTTTGTGTTGAGCTTCAGTATAACAAGGTCAGTGTTTGTCCATTCTGCTTTTGGTCTAGGAATAGGTATATCTCCATTTGTGATGATCAACCAAAGTTTATACTTAGTGAACTTAATGTACGTCTCCATTTTGTCCTTCTAGTAAGGATAGTCTTCTCATGTAATTCTTGGAGGCCTTGTGAGAGAAGCTCCTTCAGCAATGAATTGATCATTGTTGTTGTTATCTTTCATTAGGATATTTTCCTCTAGACACATTAGGTGCTTAACCCTTAAAGTTTGAGCTTTGATACCAAACTGTAAAGGCAACTATCACAAGAAGAAGGGTTGAATTGTGATTTAAAAAAAATTTAAAGCATTTTTCATGAAAAACAAAGTTTTAATATGAAATATAACTTTGTAAAACAGATTGGGTTCATCTCAACCACTGAGAATACGCCCAGTTCTTGGTAAAATACTAAGTTCCACTAACTTCACAAATATACAAGTATTATATCACTGTCAATTTTGGATCTACAGCTCAAGTTGTATAGCAAGCTTGAAACAACTCAGTATTTTTTGTTCTACCAGACCATTGTTGGCTTTGAACAAATCAAAAGATTTGTGATTTATTTGCACACTGACTAACTCTTAATCGTCTTACAGATGGATATGAAATCTAAGCATTTAGTATTTTCTCTCAAGGCGATCAAGGTGTTTTGAAAGTTTTTCAAACTTTACAAGAATGTACAAAGAGTTTTTTATAAAAAGAATTTGAATATTAGCGTGCAGGTTTGTAACCCATGTCTTCAAAGCTTCTGGTATATGTAGGCTTTCATCTTCAAGTGTTTGTTGTTTCTAAATGGATATAATTCTTCTCTTGAGCTTTTGTTTGATGAATAGGGACATTGGAACATTTAATGCTTGCATTAAATGCATGTACTTCTTCATGCTGAAAAACCACTCTGGTTGGCTTTCGTGTTGAGCACTACAAGATAAAATTATTTCCTTTAAGTTAGAGCAGGTTTGTCGCAGTAGAGCTTGTTTTTTGATGTCATTTGGCAACAATTAGAACTTGAACTCCATTTATTCCTTAATGGATTTGATAGATCCTAGGAAAATGTCTTGTGAGACAATTTTTCTCCAAAATGTATTTCAGACACAAAGTATTAAATGAAGTCTTAATCTTATCTTTTATGATGTATTAGATCATGACTTGAGCTTCCTTTCGTCTGAAAACCCAAATGCTAGTTTATGAAGCATAATTTGATAATGCATAAGTCGTTTTAACTTTTGTATTTATATTTAATCAAAAAAATGAAGGTTTCTGATTCATCTTAAGACACAAATTTCTTTTGACTAAACAAAAACTACTAGAAAAAAAAGTTTGAAAAAAGAAAACCAAAGGAGATGTAGTAAGTGAAATCAATAATCCACAATATACAACTCATCAATTCACTTAACCATGATTCAAAACACAAAATCAACAACACACAATAAGAAAAATGAGAAAAAAATGTACAAAAATTACAAACCACTAATCGAAATCTCGAGCACTAAAACTAGAGAACCACATCACTAGAGAACTTCATTAATCAAAACCCCAAGCACAAAAACCACCATAATCGTCTTACACTCACTTGAGAAACTCATCTCATTTTCTCTCAATTTTTGTCTTTATCTCTTTCCACACAATTTTTCTCCTTTTAATTTGTTCATTCTATTCTCTAATAGACCTATCATTGCCATCAAGTCGTTGTCATATCTAGTGAATAGAAACATATTTTTGTCCCTCTCATGAATTGTCACTTTCAAAACCTCATAACATGGTTTCCTCCCTCCTCCTATTCAGATGTTTGCATCTCTCTTTCTCACAACATCAGTAGTTCCATTCATCATCGCCTCATTCTCTTACCACTATTGACATCCATTTTCCATGTTCTATGCATGGTGTTTCTCACAGAGCAAAAATGTTCGTGGAGAGAGATTGAAACAAGAGGGTTTAGTGTTTATTTTAGAAATAGGGGTTTAGAGATTAGGGTCTGAAAAGGTTTGAAGATTGGGGATTTATTAGGGTTTGTAAGTTTTGTTTCTTACTTTTTTTTTTGCATTTTTTTAATTTCGCTTTCATTCATGAATTGTTTTCTAGCAATTTTTTACACTGTTGGAAAACTTGTAACACCTTAAAATTGTTAGAAAATGTCTTGAACCAATAGCATGTTATCATCTATGTCACACTAGGCTAGTAGCACATGTGGCAAGTTATGTGACTACTAGATCATCGCTTAATGATAGTACTTGATGCATGAGGAACTAAAATCCGTTAAAAATTCGTTGAGGGACTAAGAGATGAATTTCATAAAAGAAAAAGGACTAAATATAATTTGCCCAAAAAAATTAATGTAATTGTGACATCATATTAGTAGTTTAGGTTGCAAACCACATGACTACCACATGTCATTACTTAATAATTATAGTTTATGATAGAGATGGAAAACATATTTTATCTTTTTTAAATGTCTTTCTATATAAATATTTTGTGGGTTGAATTACTCTTTTGGTTCATGCCGACAAAGTAATGCTTTTTGAAACAAATGTGATTTGACTCATTTAATTCGTTCATCTGGAATGGTGTTTGGTGACTTTAGACGACGGCATGACAAAAAGGGTACGTCAAACAATGGTAACTATAGCAAACAACATGAGATGTTGTAAACTATAAAGACTTAAAAGGATAGTTGTTCCTTTAAAAAGAAGGATAGTTATTGTAATTATAAGGACTAAATGGATAATTAAATCATATTTTATGTATCTATAATCTTTTTAATAAGGGTAAAAAGACCACAACCCACCCGTACATGTCGATTCGCCCTGTCACGAGCAACTACTATCATACAATTTAGGAAATAATTATTTTTAAACGGTTAGAGTAAATATAATATATGAAGCCTCTATCGAAAGAATTAGACTAAATTACGTCAACAAATCTTGAAATTCGAGTACTTACACAAACATTTCTTACCTTTTTAATCATTAAATTAACTTCCTTGTAAACATGGATGAACTTACGTAAGGCAATGGGGAGGCCTTGGTCCCCCCGGATTTTTTGATTTTTCCTATTCTATATTACATATACATGAACTTATATATGTAGCCTAGCTTGATTATGTGAGTTTATATTGTATGCAATCTTAACTGGGAATTTTGATTTTTGAAATCCTATATATAGTCCGTGCAACTAAACAAGGTCTTTATAATCTTAAAATTCTAGTAGTTAAATTTTAAGTGTTATTTATTTTTTTTATATTTTTTAATAAAATATTCTATCCCCATCTTATGCATATAGTTTTTGTTGTTCAGATAATTACATTTTTTCTTCTTTTAATAAAATACTATTTAAGGATTATATATTTTTCTAATGGTCCTTTTCTTTTATAACCCCTTCTTATTATTTTAAAAACTATAAATGATTACATTTGTATTCAAATGATTTTATTAGTTTTTCCTTTGATTTGAAAATTAATATTTATCTATTAATATTTTTAAATTGTATAAACTTAGAAAATTCTTTAAGAGATTGATAGCTTGAATTTTGGAATACATCACCAAATATTTTATTTTCATTACTATTTTCTGTATTCTTTATGTTTTTCCTAATATTTGGAATATTTAATGCAGTTGCGAATTCATTGATTAAGTATATTTCATTAATATATTTATTGAATAAATTTTAGAATTTTTTATTAATATATTTATTAAAAAATTAATTTTGATATATGAGACTTGGCCCCCCTAAAATCTAAGGCTAGCTTTATCCCGACTTGTAGGGAGTATTAATATAAAATAGATATACGAGAGAATGTTAATGTAATATTTTCAAATACATAAAAAAGTGTCAATATAATATTTTTAAATTAATTTAAAGGACATTAATATATGAATAAAGAAAAAAATATTATGTATAATTTAAAGAAAACTTAAGGATTAGCAGTAAAATTTGCTCATAGAATTAAGAGGACATTTATACCGTGTTAACGGTCTCTATGAATAATCATAGCATCTCAAGAAAATATTGTTACACTCAAATCCTTCACTCTTTATTGATAGAAAATATTTTCACTGTACTTTTTATCAGTGATACAATTAAACATAATAACAAAATATAAAAACTTTTCAACAGCATAATAGCACCAATTAATAATAGCTTTCCCAAAGCTATCAAAATTGAGAATTTACTTAGACTCATGAGAGTTTTATAGACTTAACTTGTAGAGTCCACTTTTCATTTTAAAATAATAATAAAATATCTATAAATACCAATTAAACATGCATTTCAACAACATAAAAAATCAAAATAATAAATCATATATTCCCTAATACTTAAATAACTGAGTCTAATAATGCATCACTATTAAATAATGATTTTTGAAAGTGATAATAGTGGTAAAATATACTTATTGAGAGTTTGATTTAGGAACAACACATACCAAATAGAGGTATATTAAACTCTAAATACATAGAAAATAAATCAAAACAGCCTGCATTTGGTTTAATTTTTTAACCTATTGACTCATTAGTAAACTTAACAGTCTACCAAGTCTATACATAATTTATTAAAAAGAGAATTTATGAACGAGTTAACTCGTAAAAAAGATAAATAAACTTATAAACTCATAAAAATTAACAAATTAACTCTTTGATAAATATATACATACATGTATACACAATGACAGAAGATTAGAGTAAATGTCCACTAAACGAAGGAATACAATAATTGAACCGCATATTTTATTTACTTTAACTATAAAAAAATAATTTGCCAAAACAAATTCAATTCATTCTGCATGTATTTGAAAAATATTTTGCAACTAACGAATTGCTTCCTGGCTTAACTTGTCACTTATAATAACCGTATAACTTGAATTTGAAAGAATAAATTGTTTATAATTGGAAATTTATAATCTATTATAAATCACTGTTATGTACTTATATTAATACTTTGTTCTAGTTTTAAAAAGGCTGAGCATTCTTTTACTCTAAATTCTTCCATATAAAAAAAATGCTTTCCAACATAATGTTCACAAAACAACTAAACCCAGCTGATAGAACTAAAATTTACCTTAAACATTTAGTTTTGTCCTATATTATGTCAAATGATCAAAATAATTCGACTTTAAATTTCAAATGGAAAAATAATAATATAGAACTACCATTAATAAATAAATTGATAACAAAAAATAAAATATGTGAATTAATGACCAATACAATTTTCCAAAAAAAAATTACAAAAATATTTTTTTTTGCAGTATACTATTTCTTTTTTTTTTAATTTTACTTCATTATGTTTCATTAAAATTGATCCAAAATTAACTTTGAGTCCCCATTTACCCCACTGCACAGTCTGCAAGGAGTGGTTAATTTTTTTTTTTTCTTGTTCAGACATTATTTCCAAAATTTATTCAGTTGCGAATGCATGTTTAGGGAGAGTTTCGACGTATACACACGGGACAAAATCGGACTTGTAAAGATAAAGAAAATATTTTAACTTCGCTTATACATCTACCCTACGCGTCGCTAATCAAAGCTCATAAATATAGCTCACGTATGTTCTCTTTTTGCCACTATAAATATATACTCTTTCTTCTAATAATATCATATACACAAATCTTTGGTTCTCCTTCTTTCTCTTATCCTAAGTTAATTAGTGCAAAGATGGCTTCCAAACCTGGCATACTAACCAATTGGCCATGGAAACCTCTCGGGTGTTTCAAGGTACATTATTAATTATTTTCAATTATATTTTATCATATTTTATTCTAAGCTAAATATTATATCTCTATTGTTTAGTATTTCATCACTTGTTGCTTTATTTAAGCTGATTCCATTTACCGTTACAGTCGAGGTTTTGCGGCTTATAAAACTAATAATATTATGAAAAAATAATAACCAATGAGGTGCCACAATTATAATCACGAGAGATGGTTGTATAGATCTCCAAAAAGTTAATATTACACTAGACCGAAATTTGAAACTTTCATATGACAATACAATATTTGCTATAACCATACTCTTTAATTACCATAACAAATCATTTCCTATTAATTAACTCAACACATGAAATGATGGTGATTTTGATGCTGCCATAACAGTGGGTGATTTTGACACCATGGATTGCACACAGCACTTACTCTTTCCTAGTGAGTGATCCAAAAGAGAGGGACCTTGGTTACTTCCTCATCTTCCCTTATATGATGGTGAGGATGCTGCATGACCAAGTTTGGATCACACTCTCTCGCCATCGAACTGCCAAAGGCAAAAACAGAATTGTTGACAAGGGCATTGAGTTTGAACAAGTTGATCGAGAAAGCAATTGGTTAGTGCGCTTACTATCTTTATCATTTCATCATAATAATTTTTTTCATAATTTTATACATTAACAAGATTTTAAAAAATGGTTCCTAATCATGACTTTACTCGCAACGACAAAGTTTTTGAGGTCACTCTGGCTGTAATTACGATCGCATCGACTATATTTATACGCAAATTTTCACAATATAAAGTATTGCAATGAAAATTGTAACTGCAACCAACCGCAATTTAAAGTCGAAACCTTCTATATATGTAATGAAGCTATTATTGCTCTTAATTTTTAATTTCTCTGGATCTTAATTATTATGTAAATGAAACTTTTGCAGGGATGATCAGATATTGTTCAATGGGATCATATTTTATATAGGTTATATGTTAGTTCCAGAGGGTTCTCACATGCCCTTGTGGAGAACAGATGGTGTACTTATCACTGCTCTTTTACACGCTGGGCCAGTGGAATTTCTTTATTACTGGTTACATAGGGCACTTCATCACCACTTCCTCTACTCTCGCTATCATTCTCATCACCATTCTTCCATTGTCACAGAACCCATTACTTGTAGGTTTTCCATTGTCACAAAACTTACTTTATGTCACGGGGAGAACCGAAATGTTAATTGATTGTGTTTAATAAAAATAAAGTATAAAAATACATTTTTTTCTATCAAAATTAATGGTATATAAGACTAACACTTGTACAATAAGTACTGGGAACCATAAAGCAGGTGGATATAATCCAACAAAAAGCAAAACATCATGTCATGATCTATACCGCTAAGTCCTTAACATAGCAATAACAACAGAAACAGGTGTTGCAACAAGTAGAAATAATATAGACTTTTAGATCAGCTGGAATCCAATAGAAACTAGCAGATTTTTTTTTAACACAATGATTATTAATCAAGTGAATTTTATCTATTTCTCATTACATAATTTCAGCCTACTTTTTATTTTTGTAGAATTTTACTACAAAACTTAATATATTAACGAGAAAAATTAGTTTTTCATTATTAATTTTAGGATCACAAAAAAAAAATTGTGACGATTCTTTGAAAATTGTACATATAAATTGGTCCATAGTTAATTCCAAAATTTCTTGTAGTGTTTACATAAAATTTATTTAATACATATCTTTAAAAACATGATATTAATGGGCGAGTTATTTCCTTTTTCCTAACACATTGTCATGGGAAGCTTTAATTTAGTAACATGGACAACATAATTTTTTTAAAAAAATATGTCCTATTCAGCAAGGCATGTAACTTTAATTACTAAAAAGAAATTGATTCTCGAGACAAAATTATACCCCACCTCAAAACATTAAAAAAAAATTCAAATACATATGCACTAATTAATTGAGTTCTTCAATTTGGCAGCTGTGATCCATCCATTTGCTGAACACATAGCCTACTTTGTGTTATTTGCCATTCCATTATACACAACTGTGGTTACCAGAACAGCTTCTATAGCATCATATGCTGGTTATCTCGCATACATTGACTTCATGAACAATCTGGGTCACTGCAATTTCGAGTGCATCCCAAAGGCCATCTTCACAGCATTTCCCTTCCTAAAATATCTCATGTATACACCATCGTAAGTTTCTACTTCTTAACCCTCTCCATCATATTTTAATTGTGTTAATAAAAATATATATAGTATAAACATTCTTATTTATTTATGACAAAAAAGTATATTTCCTTAATTCCTTGCATCTCAATTTGCTTGCATGCATATATTCCTAGAACTGCTGAGTAGACTCTCTCATATCATATGACATTTTATATATTCAAAGTTAATTAATTAGCAGTAAAGTCATTTATCAGTTAGACGTAATATTAGTATCTGAAAATGAAATTAAGAGCTTAATATTAACGTTTATAAGTACTACAAAAAAAATTATATTCATTATTATTGAACTTCTCATTTAATTTAGTTTTCATTTCGTTATATTTTATTAATTATCAAAATTTCAAAAAATATCAAGGATAATAAAATGTTAGGTGGATTTTCTGGAGTGAAAAAAAAAAATACTTAATTTGCACCTATTATTAGCAGTATAATACATATAATTTCCTCAACTTGTGTGTCTCATCATTGGGTGCTACAATTGTTGACAAACATTAATAAAATATCTTGGATTATTAAAAAAAATTAATTAATAACAAGCGTCTCAAGAACATAAAGGACTCAAAATAGATATTTTTATTAGGAGAAAAAAATTATGTTGTTTATATTTTTTTATATTCTCTTATAATTTATATAATAATAAAATTTTAAAAATTTTATCAATGTCCTAAGAATACTAGTTAAAAAAAATCTTGTAAAATAATAGTATAAATAAATATAATCACTTGCAAAATTTATAAGTATATGAAACGTAGCTTTCATTACGTGATATAGATCCAATCGAGGAGTTTGAACACTAGTGTAGTGGTCGTTATATACTGTACACAGTACACATTTACTCATTCAAAAACCGACAGCTCAATAGAAGGTGAGAAATGCAGGTGTGTGTTGCGTTCAAGTGTGCTTACATGCAATTGATGTTCCGTCAATTTTAGCAAAAAAAAAAAAAAATCCATGAAACAATTACATGAACTTTTATTTAATTTAAAAATTAGGTGTTCAAAAATCAGTTAAATATTTAAAATTAATAAATATTGTTCAAACTAATTTGGAAGTCTTTTTTTACTGCACTCGTTTGAAAGTTGAAACAGTATTACAAGGTCATACTTATTTGGTTATCAGTATAGAGAAGATAGGACAAGATAAGTTATTATTTTCTATTTCTATCTATTATTTGGCAAACTGATAAGATATGCTGGGCACGCCCTGTCAGTTCATTTCATTTCATTCAACAAATTATCATTGAAAGGTGGAGCAAGGAGGATAGGAGAGAGAGAGAGAAAAAATATCTTTGACCTTCACCTAATACTTAGAATTAACATATTCTTCATTTTTTTTAATTGTTGTATTTTTAGAAAAGAATTTTTTTATGTGTCATTTGTAAAGTTTAAAATCACATAAATTATTCTTTTATCAATTATATCATTATTTGTCACCTAATCTTTAATTGATTTATAAATATATTTATTGTGGAGTGAAAAAAAAATCTCAACTATTTTATTAAAATCAATAAAATTTAGTCCATTTTTTACTTTTTACACAAACCTTAAAAAGACAAATAAAAAATACCGAGGGAGTATAAGTTACAAATTCTATACACCAATCAGTAAATGATTTTTTTTCATCTTTTTTATAAGATTCTTAAAAAACAACATTATCCTATTTTCGAGTTGTTCATAAAAGTATTAATTGAAGCTGCAGGTATCGTATAGTGACTCAAGTCATAGTACTAACAATCCACAACAGGTGGCTTCAATCCATTGGTAACGCATTAATGAATTAATTAAAATATATAATGCAATTCAATCGTACGTTGTACAAACCGAAGCATGTGAACAAATATCGACATTAATTGGTTGAAATTAGCGACACTAATTTAAGGCGATCGTTGTACAAAGCCAAGCGTATGTACTAGTACATGTACTAAACATTTCCAAACATTGACATTTACCAAACTAATGACCAAGGTGCTCATCAAACATTTGTTCTCCCTATGAAACAATATAACAGTCCGCTACTATGACACGTTTGCTTCGCTATAACTGTATGATATGTTCCACGTATATCATTAGTTGGATACATGTCAGAGTTTGGAAATGGTTAGTTCCTATGTTTAGCTTTGTACAACGATTGCATTAAATTAGTTCTGCTAATTTCGATCTAATTAATATCGTCTGTTCATATGCTCAACTTTGTAGTAAAGTACAACGATTGAGTTGAATTACATTCCATGAATTAATTCATTAATGTGTTTCCATTATATTCAAGCCACATCTGCGGTTAATCCTGTCAGACTGAGAAAAACCCATTACGCCAAGTCAGTTTCAGTCTTTCAGATAACAATATTTTAATATAGAACTTATGCACATTCAAAAAACAATAATGATTAATTATGCCCATTTTAATTTTCCCTGTTTGTTGGCCTTTCTAATTAATTAGAGAATAATATTTCATGTTCATCTATTTATCGTAAAAATCTGGAAACACTTTTTTGTCATTTAAATCGCATTAATTGAACATGAATGACAACTTGTCCCAAGACATGTTTTTCTTAACTAATATTAATTATTAATTGTCAAATTTTTGTTAGTAAGAAAAATTGAATCTACTACTTTTTTTTCTCTTTTCCTTTTATCAAGTTTAAGAGTGTAAACAAATCGATTTGGGTTATGTATAGTTAAATCTACTATCTAACTCAATTAAATTTGAAAGGATTTGTTTGGATTAGTTTGTAAATAATTTGGGTTGTGTTGTATTAATGTGTCAAAATATTAATTTTTTCTATTTTATTTTAAAATGTAATATTTTTTATAAGCTAAAATTTGTATTAAATGAATCAGATACAATTGTTTATTGTTAGATTTTTTATAAAAAGAAAATTTGTGATGTTGTTATACCACACTTCAGTGACTCCTATCTATCTACCTATCCATGGGAGATGAAAAATTAAACACATCATATTCGACATAAGAATTTTCAATAAGTATAGTGAGAATAGGTTTGAAACAAATTTTTTTACCAAAACCAATTAGATATTTCAGTCTTACTCTTTGTAAATAGATTTAAAATATTTTCAAAAGTCCATCTAAAGTGACTTTTATCACTAAAACCTTTGTCGCTTTAATCCTAAAAGTTAAGGATACTACCTTGATGCTTACTCAATTTAGATTGATAAGCCTATGTAATCAATAGTCAATAATATTTGATTTTTTTAAAATTTAAAAATATATATTATATATTATATATAATAATAATAATAATTTAATACAAATTAATAGGTAAATAGGCCGGATAAATGGGTCGGTTGGTTCAGATATTAAAGCTCATTACCTAATCTAAAACTTAACGAATTTTATTTATTTGGTTCGGTCTTACCTAAACAAAAAATTACCCAACCCAAATTGTTTGGATTAGTTTTGGTTAATTTAGATTCATAAGTGACCTGCACCCGCTTACACCCTAATTAAGTCAAATTTATAACTCATTATGTCCAAAAATAAGTGTCGCATTAAAAAACATTATCAAAAAATAAGTATCATATTAGTTTTTTTAATATAATATTAATTATTTTTTCAATAATACCCCTAATAAGTTTTTTAAAGTTTTTTAATATAATATTAAAATTATTCTCTTTCATCTATTTAATAAGATTAATTTTATAAAAGTATTATTCCTTTTCATTTGTTTATTATTTGTTTATTATTTGTGAAATAACTTAAGACGATACTTATTTTGGAAAAAAGAAAATATGCATTGTCAATATGTCATCCGCTGCTTAAACTATCATTATTTTCATCACCATTAATTATTTGCTTATGTGAATTATAAAAATTGATAAATTAAAATAAAATATTTGAATATATTTAATATTTAATTTCACATGTATCTATTTTTATTATAAAATCTTATTTTAATATAAATTAATAAATTATTATATATAAAATTTTTTTCTTATTAATTATAATTTTTAATTACATAAACTAATGTATAGATTATTTTAAAAAATCATTTTATGTAGTTTATAAAAATAAAGAAAATTTAAAATAATATTTAAATAATCTTAAAAAGAAAAAAATATTAATTTTATAATTAAAATAAAAAAATTGTATTATTCATATATAAATAAATTTTAGCCTTTTCTTTTTGAAAGGTATTTGTATGTTTTTCAGAAAATAAAGCTTGATTAAGAACGTTTTACTATTTTTTATTTAATTCTTTTTCAAGTTATAGGTTTTTTTCCGCTGGCTACAATAATGTTCCACACGTAGCATTAGTTGGGTAGATGTCAATTTTTGTTTGAAAAGGGTTGGTTCGTATGCTTCGCTTTGTACGATGATATCATTAAAACTTAGTCTTTGTGGTACGATTTAATTGTAAGATAATTATCATACGAATCAGAGATCGATCTCGATTGTCATAGTTGTAGATAGCGTTGCTTATTTTTTATTTGTGCAGTTGTTGAACTTAGTTTTTAAATTCTGGTGGAAATTGTTGACGATATAATATCTTCTTTTTTTTTAATACGAGAGATTTTCAACTCACAAAAAAAGAGAAAATTTCTCATTAAATGGATAAAAATGAAATACAATATATACTTCTTTATGATAAATTATAAAAATATCATTTTTTATTTACCAATATAAAACTAAAAGCAGTAACTTGAACATCAAAACTAAAACATAAATACTAAATTTAAAAAGGATTATGAATAAATTAATAGTGAGGTGGATTTTATAAGTTATATTGATAGATATTCGAAATTCATATGTCTGTATCTAATGTTCAATAATATAATACAAAATACCAGTATGTGATTTACTAACAGGTGATACCTTAAAAAAAAGAAGCACTTACAAATGATACTAACAATATAAGGGTGACAACAGGACCCCATCAAATAGATACATATGTAATGGAATTTCTATGTATTAAAACCTGAAAATATAAGTTAGGTAGAGACCTTTAATGCAATATGATAGGATAATTAACGATATGTTGATTGATATAAGGTAAGGACAAGTTAATAATTTGTCAGGAACCCCATCCAGATGGGATGAACCCCGCCTTCTACAAGAGATTTTGGGAGACTTGTGGGGATGATATATCTCAGGCTAGTGTGGCTTGGTTTTAGACTAACATTGTGCTTACTTCTGTCACCTTACTATTTTGTGTTGTGAAGGGTTGTCTAGATTTATTAAGCATGCTGAAGCTAGGGGTGACTTGCATGGGATTCAAGTTTGCAAAGGGGCTCCCACTCTTTCTCAAATATTATTTGTCGATAATTGCTTCTTATTCTTTAGAGTAGAAGAGGAGAGTAGATGTATGAAGGAAATCCTTAACACCTATGAGGAGGCTTCGGGTCAGTCCATCAATCTAGCGTTGTCAGAATTTTATTTTAGCAGGAATACAACTGTGGTCAATAGAGAGGAGGTGATCTCAGTTCTGGGTGTGGTAGAGTGTCTGGGATGGGAAAATACCTAGGTCTGCCCTCTATGGTAAGTAGGAAGAAGAAGGAAGTCTTCAATTTTCTGAAGAACCGTATCTAGCAGAAATATCAAAACTGGACGGGTAAGCATTTATCTAAAGTGGGGCATGAAATGCTTGTGAAGCCGGTTGCTCAGTCCATCCGAGCTTAATGTATGAGCATTTTTTTTATCCCAATGTCCCTTGGGAAGGAGATGGAAAGAATTGTCAACTCTTTTTGGTAGGGCTAGAATAAGGAATGGAAACTTGGGAAGGGAATAAACTAGATGAGTTGGGACAAGCTAACTGTGAGGAAGGAGTTTAGAGGGATACGCTTCCGTCATTTCCATGGCTTTAATTTAGCCATGCTAGGAAAGTAAGGGTGGAAGTTCACCACTGACCCAGATTAGTTTCAAAAGTCTTCAAAGCTAGATATTACCCAAATGGGGGATTTTTGGAGGCCAATCCCGGGCATAATCCAAGTTATTCTTGGTAGATGGAAGGTTGGAAGTAGAAGGAGCATCAATATTTGGAAAGATCCTTGATTGAAAGATATAGATAATTCTTTTGTCTATAGTCTTCCACCTTATGGTATGCATGACTTATGTGTTGCTGGTTTGATCGACCATGATAGAGGAGCATGGAACTTTGATCTTGTTAATACTTACATGCAACATAGAGATATATAGGAAATTATGAAAATTCCTATTTGTAAAGATATAGAAGATGATAGGATGATTTGGAAGTTGAGTAGGGATAAAGTGTTTTTTCGTTAAGTCCCCCTACTTCTATATTATGGAGCATTTGGCAAATGTGGCCTAGTACTATATCCCTAGTAATTGAAAGGCTATTTGGCTTAAGGTCCCAAATAAAATTCGAGTTTTGTGGCATCTATGTTGGCACTGCAATGGGGTGGTGTGGGAGGGTGTTAACAAACCCGCGACTGTTGCTTCTAGTCGTGTGAAAGATGTGTTGGTGGAGTGGAAGGGTGCGAAGCATAAGCAGCGTCAGAAGATTGCTACAACATTGGACAACCATTTTCATTGGCTGAAGCTTGCACCGAGGGTGTTTAAATGCAACCTTGACGCTGCAGTTTTCTCTTATCAGCAAAGGTATGGTGTAAGGATGTGTGCCCGTGATGATAGAGGTCAGTTTGTTATTGTCAAAACTTTTTGGGCTCCTGGGGATATCCATGCGGTTAGGGATAAGACTATTAGTTTACTGGATGCTATTCAGTGGTTGAGGGCTATAGGCTTTAATTCAGTCTCCATTGAGATGGATTGCAAGCTAGTAGTTGATAGTGTGATCAGTAACCAGGTCCCTCAAACTGAGTTAGGGGATCCTTTTGATTTGTAATTAAGCAAAACTTTGGATTTGTTTGGACTTAAAATAAGTTTTCCATTAGTTAATTTTTAGATGTTATTTCATTTTTTAAAAAAGTTATATCAGTAAACTTTTAAAAATTAGTTAATTGAAAGCTTATTTTTATTATAGAAAAATTCATCTTAATTTTTTTTTTATTTTCTTATATTAGAAGTGTTTTTAGACAAATTTATCTAAATAAACCCTTTATTTTTATTTTTTCAAACTTTAGGTTAAGTTTTATTTCGTGATAAGCTAATTACGTTATTCATTAACAAGGGTATCTTATTTATTTACTAGTCATCACACTTTTGATTATATTTCACCCTGTAGTGTGGTTCTTATTACCGCTGAAATGAAATGAGGTTATTCCAATAAATAAAAAGGTAAGGACAAGTTCAAAACTAAGTCAATGTGACTCTTTACACATTGATGATGATGTGTTTGAATGATAAAAGAATGAAGAGGAGAAAAAAATGTAAATTATAATTTTTTATTTGGATGAAGAGAAAATATAAATAAAAATAAAAGGAATAAAAATAATATTTTATTTTATTTATTTTCTCTTCAATTTAAATTTTAATGTTTTCTATTTCTTCTTTTTATTTATTTGCAATCAAACAAAATGTTCAAAATTAATGGGATTCATCACTTGTAAAAACTGTTTTTATATAATAACTAAATTTAAACTATTAAAAATAATAGATAGCTAATTTATGGGCTTTATTTTAAAGAATTTCAAAAAAAATACGGGATAAGTATGTAGAACTCATTTTTAAACTCTTAGAAAATTGTATCATTCGAGTAAAAAAAATTCTAAAATCATAAAATTGATGTGATAGAGTAGAATATATATATATATATATATATATATATATATATATATATATAAATCTTAACTTAATGTATTGAATTTGAATGTGATATTATAAAATGTTTAAACTTTTTAATTATGTTTCTTTTATTTTAATTTTCACTTTACATTCATTTGCATCATTTTTAAAAATTGTAACCAGTTCACCTTAAAATAGAAGTGTTATATTGTCATCATTTTTAAGTTTAAGACTAATTAGAAATTATTCTTAATATATATAATAACTATGTACAACATACACTTTTAAATTACCAATTTTAATAGTTATTTTAAAAGCTATATGTAGAGTGATAGAGTATTTTATTACAGGATAGCATAAATTTATACTAATAGTATCTTCCTTAAAAATACATTTATTCATCAATGACATGTAAACTTCATACGTATTCCAATATACAAGAAAATATAAATTCTCTATTACATATATTTTCAAATACTTAAAATTTTTCTTAATTAATTGGTGATTCAATACGAAGTCAATTATCTACGTTAGAATAGTTTAATTCTTATATACTATCAATGCAAAATATTTTTTGCACTATTAAGCAATTATATTTTATTTTATATATTTTGTTTATATTGTCGATATATTTCTTTTAAATTCATGTTAGAAATAAAATAGTGCATTTTTTATTTATTGAAACTCATGTTAACAAATGAAAAAAAAAAAGAGTGAATTAATTGAATTTGGTTTGTAACAGGTTCCATTCACTGCATCATACCCAGTTTCGGACAAATTACTCACTCTTCATGCCTATTTATGATTATATTTATGGTACCATGGACAAGACTACAGACATAACATATGAGATAGCATTAAAGAGAGAAGAAATTTCACCCGATGTGGTACATCTAACACACCTTACAACCCCAGAGTCCATCTATCATCTAAGGTTGGGATTTGCTTCCTTAGCCTCTAGACCTCAATCTTCTACTTGGTACCTCTACTTGATGTGGCCTTTAACACTTTGGTCTGTTCTCGTGACTTGGTTTTATGGTCAAACATTTGTTATGGAGAGGAATGCTTTCAAAATGCTCAATTTGCAATCGTGGGTTATACCAAGATTCCATGTACAAGTAAGTTTTGGGTAACAATATTTTTCATTTCCAAGGAGGAAAAATATTTCCTATAAATAATATTTGTTTCTTTTTTTACACTTTTACAGTACCTTTTCAAATGGCAAAGTGAGACATTGAACAACCTTATAGAAGAAGCAATACTTCAGGCTGAGTTAAGCAAAGTAAAGGTTTTAAGTCTAGGACTTTCAAATCAGGCAAGCCCCTTCATTTTTTTAAAATAATTTTTATTGTATAATTTTCACTAGTTGGATTAAAGTTTCTATTATATAGAAAATACTTGAAAACTTTTTTGTTAATCCAAAATTATTTAATATCGTCATGTATATCAAAATGCTCAAACATATGTTTTTGTTTGTACACATGTTATTTAATAACTCACTCAATTCTATTAACAGTTAAATTACTGGTTAATTCAGTTTCTTTAGTTTGAACTTTATTATTCTATTAGGCTAATTTTGCTTGTTTGACATCCATGTATGTAAACCATATATATGTTCATTTAGAAATGATAACTCCATTTTGACCTCTTCATGTAATATGGCATATATCAATAAATAATTCTTTCATTCCTCAACTCTTTTTCCTCAATCACCTTCTTCCATGGTTTCTCCCACACCATTACCCCTAATTAAATTTAGATCTTTCCAATAATTGTCACTAGCTATCTACATTGAAATGAGGATCTATCTTTGGTTCTTGTATCCCCAATTCTTGATGCGCCAAGCTATCACAACTGGTCCCACTTTAACGTCCATGTCATTGCACATGAAGGAAACATTTTTGTTAAATAGAGTTATCATATGAGTCAATCCTAATTCAGTCAAAGGATCTAACTCAGTTGGTTGAATAAAAATGTAAATTATTATAAATATTTTGACACTACCTTTCATTCCTACAAAAAAAAAAAAGTCTGACTTAATCTATTTAGCCCTAACCCATGTGGGCTGGGGAAAAAATGACCAACAAGGCCAAATGAGCTAGGGTCAACCATGTGTTAACTCACTTTTAAAATTTAAGACTTAGAAAGCTAAGGTAAATGTTTTCTAACCCTTCGAAGATGTCTTAATTAGTTGATGTTGAGTTAAAGATGCCTCGATCAAGGCCAAGCAAAATATGCTCCAAGCAAAATATGCTCCAATCAAGATCGAGTGGAAGAGGTCCTAATTAAGGCCTAATTGATGATGGCCTAGCCGAGACAAAAGTGAGGAGACTTTAGTTGAGGCTAAGTTGATGATAATCTAGTTAAGGTCGAGCTTAAGATGTTCTTGCCAAGGTCAAGCTAAATATGCTCTAAATAAGGCTTAGGTAAATTTACTTTGATTGGGACTGAGTTAAAAATATTGTGTCACAGTCTAGGTTGAAATTACTTTGGTCGATGTTAAGTTAAAGATACTTTAATTGTGGTTGAGTTGAAAATATTATGTGCATATAATTGAAAGAAAAAAAACCTTTTTGAAATGGTTATAATTTGTGCATTGGCACCTTCATCAAGTCATGGCCCCTTACTAAGTGCGACTGTGTGGGTTGGGGGCTTTTTTGCCTCCTTTTCAGGTGGGATAAAAAGCACTAAAGTTATTATAGTTGGCCAAGTGGCATGACCCTAGTACTTGAGCTAAAATGCCCACTTTAGTTCACAATCCAAAAACTAGCTTCTAAAGATCCTATATTTCCTTCTTCGAAAAGTTGTAATACACTTTTTTTTCTTCGCTATTGGCAATTACCAACTATACAAATTTGCTAATTAATTATATTCTTTTTATCAATAATTTGCTAACTATATGAACATATAGAGTAAGGCGTAATGAATTAATTGAGAGCGAAAGTATAAAAATATCTCTTCGCGTAATGAATTAATTGAGAGCCAAAGTATAAAAATATCTCTTCCACCTCTATAACTAATACAAATTATTATAAGTCCACTCCCTTATTTTAGCCACACAAACATTCTTATTAAGTGTGATCACTTGATACATGATAGGAAAGAATTCGTCAGGTTAACTTTGTCAATCAAATATATCATGCAAAAAATAAACCTATTCGCCATTTAAATTATGACCTTTCGTGACTCACATTGAGAGAACCAAACTCAGTTAACATTTTGTATCGAGCATATATAGACCCCTCCACCACCACATTGACCTAGGACGAAATTGTCAACCTTTACAAGCAATTAAGCGTTCAACATATATTACCATACTTATAGATTTCAAGTGATCACACAACATTGCAATCTACACGAAATTACTACCTCCATGAATTTAGATATAATATATTTATTAAACATTTATCCATATAAACTGTATGTTTATTTTAAAATAATATGTTCAATTTTTCTTTGTTCATAATAGTATGCTTAAATCAATGATTTAACGATAGAACATGTTCAATGTTTGCAGGGAGATTCACTCAATAAATATGCTGAACTTTACATCAAAAGATATCCCGAGCTTAAGATAAAAATTGTGGATGGCAGTAGCTTAATCGTAGCTATTGTTCTTAACAGTATTCCTATAGAAGCAAGCCAAGTGCTTCTTTGTGGCAAACCTAATAAGGTTTCATATGCCATTGCGAGTGCTTTATGTGAAAGAGGTACTAAGGTATGTTTAATTTTATTTGTGGAAATTGTTGAAACACAGGTACCTTATAATTAAGCATTATTTTCTTCACTAAAAGTATTTTGATTTCTTTAGTTCTTTATTATATTATAAATAATTAGAGCTAGCTAGTCCATGAAGTGTTCGTTTGTTATCATCCCAAACATATTTGTTAATGCCGGCACCCCATAAAACAATTTTTTTATTCATTAATTAAATTATAGATTTTCAATAGACTTGTTGGAAGTTTTCGAATGTGTGAAAATCATTTGGATCAATCAGAATTAATTTTTTTATTTATATTTAACTCTAAAAAGTCAATAGTTTGTAGCACAAATATTGAAATTGCTATCATAAATGTATAGTCAGACATTCAATAAGTTGAATTGTACTTGTATAAGTAGAATTTGGGTACATTAGCATTTATGTTTACTAGAATGGTAAGAGATTTTTTAACCATGATATTAGTGTGTAATATCTATTAATTTTATTGATCTATTAATTTTATTGATAATTAAACTCTTTCAAAAAATTTGACTAGTTATTTTTATTGAAGTTTTCTTTCTCAAATACATTTTTTTTTATCTAAACGGCTCATACTTAAAATCTCATTAAAAATATTTGACCTCAGTACCACTCAGATCAATCTATGTTGATGGGAGACCTTAATGATTTGTTTGATAAAAAAGATGAAAATAAAAAAAAATATTTAAAATATTAAAATATAAGAAATGTGAGACCCATATTATTTCCCTCTATTTCTCTCTCCCTCTGGGTCCTTTATTTGCCGGCCCCTACCAAAGGTAGCATTAGTTCTTTCTGAGTGAGATTTCTATTTTACTTTCTTTACACTCAATACTAAAGAGTCCTCAAAGTAAAGAAAGGTATTTATTTTATGTTTTTAGAAGCTTCCAAATTACGTTCAAAATTTATGTTAAAATTCCATCTAATTCTTTAAATAATTAGTAGTTGCTTATGTTCTAGAATTAATTATTTCAAAATCTTTCCTTTTTTTAATATTCTCTTTTCTCAAAATATTAATGGTTTGAACTCTTATTTCAAATCTATTATTGCATGTGAATCACCTGATACTAAATTATTCTAATTTTGTTATTCACAGTGATACAAATTTATGTTAAGATTATTTCTTAATAAGAGTACGCTCTTTTTAATGACCTAACCTTTTTAGTGTTTCTTTCCTAAAAATGACATAATGACATCATGTAATCCATCTTTCTAAATTCAATTTCTTATGATTTACTATGCATATCTTTTCATAGTATAATATTTTCATTTTATTTAAGTTAATTATGCATATTTTGTCTGTAAATTTAAATACCTTTCATTTAGATTTTTTAACTTTTACTTTTTAAGTTGATTTAAATTTAAAAATAAGCATGCGATATATGAAATTTCAATTCACCAGTAAAGCAAATGAGAATACAGGATTGATGGGCAGAAATATATACTACAATATATTGAAATATAATTCTGCTATATTTTTCTTCTTGATAAATGGAATCATTTTTCAGGTTACTACAATGTATAAGGATGAATATGACAAACTTCAATTAAGGATGTCGAATGAGTCCAAAAAGAACTTGGTTTTTCCAGGATCCTATACTGCAAAGGTAAATTCCTCTAACCTTTTTTTTTTCTTTTATTCTTACTAATTAAAAAATAGACACTCTGGACCTAGTGTCTTACCTGTCTATTTTTTTGGAGTTAGATATAGTAATAACTATCATGCTAAAAAAACTATTAGATGGTAATTATTTGTGATTATGAGTGATTTTAAAAATAGTTGAAAGATAAATTAGACATAATAAATGTGTAACCAAATAAGATAATTACATTTATTAATAATTATAAATGTAAATATCAAATATCTATTAACTTTGTTTAGAGCCTAAATGGTCATATTTAGTAAAGTGTTTTCTCGAAATAAATAGTAAAGTGCAAAGCCTTATTTAAAGGATACCAACCCAATTTCAATCAGGCCACGTAGTGTTGGCTACTCATTTAATAATACACCTCTTTCTTTCTATTTGAATTTGTAGATATGGTTAGTAGGAGATCAGTGTGATGAGGTCGAACAAAACAAGGCACCAAAAGGATCATTGTTCATACCTATTTCCCAATTCCCTCCAAAGAAACTTCGCAGAGATTGCTTCTACCATAATACACCAGCCATGATAGCTCCCCCTTCTTTAGTGAATGTGGACTCTTGTGAGGTAAGCAACTACACACTTTCTTAAGTTTTCATTTATATATATATATATATATATATATATATATATATATATAATTCTTCAACATATATACTTTTATGCATTTTGGTGCCAAAATAAATTTCATAAGGAATTTCAATATGCAACAGAACTGGCTGCCAAGAAGAGTGATGAGTGCATGGCGTGTGGCTGGAATATTGCATGCCTTAGAATGTTGGAACGTCAATGAGTGCGGAAATGTCATGTTTAGCATTGAGAAAATATGGCAAGCAAGTCTTCAGCATGGGTTTAGGCCATTCAAGATTACCCTTTATTCATTTATAAATTAATTAGCATGATATAAATCTAAATCAGTGTGCATCTATAAATATATCAACAAATTAATCAACTAGCCAGCTTATGATATTTCCAATTACAATATGGACTTTATCAAACTAGCTATATGGATTCTCGCAGCACATATATGTTGTGTAAAGTGTGTTAAAATAATGGAGAAGTGATCCTTTTGTAAAATGTATGTATCTTAGTTCCTCATGGGAATGGAGGGGAGAGGGGGGATTTTTCTAATATATTTTCCCCTGCTTTTTTTAATGCTTTAATTGTAAGGATATATTATTAAAACTTATAAATTTAGATTTGTTAAAAATGGTTGGTCCTAATAAATTAGTCTAAGTATTGAGTGATTTTAAATTAAAAATAAAATAAGTTTTGGGAGATTTTGTTTCTTTTAAATGAATTCACCCAACTCAATTAAATTACAATATGTTTGGTTTGACATTTATTTAGATTACTTTTCTTCAAACGATAAACCTTTTGGCAAACTCTTAAGAAGCTAAGCAACTTATTGTTATAGAGCATTAAATCTTTTGACGAATTAGACACATCGATAAAGTTGTGTCTTAATGACTTGTTGGTCATGGGTTTGAATCTGGAAATAACCTCTTTGCATATAAGAGAAAAATTGCGTATAATATCTCTTCCCGTCACATGCGTATAATGTGGAGCCTCCAGACAATGAAATATGTAATTTTTTTTTTCTTAAAAAAAATAGTAACTTTAATTAATAAGTTAATAGTGATAGGATTTTTACCACTTCGATATATAGCTTCAATATAGCTTATACATGCGGTCACCTCTTTGAATTCTAACTCAACCTAAAATATCATTTTTTTATAATTTTTTTTATTGATTTCTCCATTTGAGTGTTTAACTAGCTTCCACATTATATAATTCTTATACATTTTAGTTCATTTATTGTGAGATTTTAAAATGAAAAATTTAATATCTTATTATTTTCTAATTATTTGTAAGACTTATTTTTCATATAATTTTTTATTATATTTATCGTTTTTTTAAATATTATTTGATTTTCATAATTTTTATGTATTTATAATGACTAATTATCATATATAGAAAGAGAAAAACTAAATACAAAGGAGAGGCTACAAGGTACCAAGCCCATATGGTATAAACTACCTATACTCACGACTTATATCATCTCCCCCGATCATGAAGTATACAATACCCCCAATTCACAAATGAGTACTAAACTTTCCAACACAAAAAATAACCCCACCACACAGAGTTTCATATATACCCTAAGTTGTTACAAAAACATTCAAATGTATATGTTGAACCATAGCATTTATGTCAGGTCCAATAAGCATGTAGTCGGGTTAGCTATCCATAGAATATAAGAGGGAGAAAAAAGAGGTGACCCCTTAGTCCAAGACCAAATAGCAAACTAAATATCATCCATCAATCTTCAATGGTCAAACTGTTCTCCCTTGAAGATGCACTTGTTTCTACAATTCCATAAGTTCCACGCTTAAGCACACCAAATATTCGTCCACACCTCATTTAATTTTGGTGACCGAAACAAGATCGTGTTGTAAAAAATTCCGGTGAGGATAATGTGGAATAGTAGAATTTATACCCAACCAAGAGAAGCTTCGACCCAAATAGCTCTAACCTTGCAGCACCCGAAGAACAAATGCCCGATTGCTTCTTTATCCTCCTTGCAGAACTGACAGAAGGTCGCTTCAGCCTCCATGTAAACATGCCATGGTTGGTAGTCGATCCATCATAGCCTCTAAACAAAATGCTGAATTTTTGGAGGCACTTTCAACTTCCATATCACCTCAAATTCAGCATTAGGAGCCGAATCAAAGATGAAATTGTGTTGAGAATTATAAGCTGAATGTGCAGAATATATACTTGAATTTTCCACCTCCTAACACCACCTGTCACTTATCCCCACTTTAGGATCACTACAAAAAAGTATGTATTTGTCGGCAATTTATGTCTAGCGGTTACAGAAAACCCCAAGAAATGTTTTATTTCTTAATGGTAAATTGACCTCTACAAATGAGTCATAATTTCATGACTCGCATATCTATTCTCGGATTATAATTTACGCGCTATAGCTTTTTAAACATTTTTTATTTTATTTTTTTATAAATGATACATGTGTCCCTTAGCACATGTGGGACTTGGCATCTTTCAAGTTTCAAGGGCTCAAACCCTAGGCATAGGGATTACGATCTCTCTCTTCCACAACAACTCTCTCTAATCCCTTTCTCACTTTCGAGTTGCATTGCATCCAAATCATTTAATCATGTTTCCATAGCAATGGTGACTTTGTTAGTATATACATTTCTTCTTTTCCCTAGCACAAAGAGCACCACTTCATAGGAGGAATTTTCTTAGGCATTAGAGCGAAGAATAATAATGGGAAGGCAAAAAGGGGAAAGCGTGAGAAGCTAGTCACGCCCTTTGAGTAGCAGGTTTGTTTCAATCCCTAATTTCAATTTTCAACGTCGTTTGTGACTTTGTGTTCATATTATTGATTATTTTTTCTTCTAAATTGCAGTCTCGCCGCCTCACTCTTGTCGTCCGGCTCCGGCGCCGCTGCTGTCGGATTCGGTGGTTTTGTTGGTAGCTCGCGCCTTGATCCTCTTCCTTCTTCATTTGAGGACTCTCTTCCCTTTGTTGTATGTGTTTCCAGTTCTATGCAGCTGTTTTTATTTTGGAAATTGGCGTAGTGACAGAGAGTTATGTTTTATGCTCAATTTTGTGTTATTTATGATTTATAATTAATATAGAGTATTAATGCTGCTCCAAGAAGATGAACTTAATTTGGACCTAATCAGAAAGGTTAAACCAAAAGCAAAATTTGTGGTAGTCAAACTAAAGCAAAATGTATGCCAGAATCCATGTGAGTTCTTCCAAGGGAAATGAGACCACTATTGAGCAAGTTATTCAACATTATTTATGTTGCATTTTTCTTATCTCAAGTAGTCTTTGTTCAGTTACTCAAAATTACTTCATTGAACCAGTACCTTGTGAATTGTGTAAACATTAGAACTCACTGTGTAAGTATCTAATCTAAAACACTGTTTTGATTACTTATATAGCATTATTGTTTCTATAGTTTATGAACTCCCTTTCAGGTTTCCTTAATATCAGGTAAAACATCAAAATGATTGCCAAGTCTATGCTCCTTTTAATATTTTCCACTTTGACTCAATTCATAAATTCTAGTAATATTGTTCTATTATTTCTTTCTGGCAGGCCAAGATCTTCCATTATGGTTCTATAAGTCTTATAACAGAACCATGCAAATCAGCACACATAGCTACAGCAGAATCTGCAAAAGATGTTGGTGTAGTTCTGTCTTGTGACCCTAACCTGAGGCTTTCTTTATGGCCTTCTGTGGATAGTGCAAGAGAAGGGATTCTGAGTATATGGGAGACTGCAGATATCATTAAGGTTCCTCTCCTATCAATAGGGCATAATATATATTCTTTAGCAATAGACTTTTTCTTGTTACCTTTTTCAAGTGTACATATTACAAGGAAATGGAAAAAAAAAGACAACAATACCATCTCTAGCAACCAATCTGATAATTATTCAGATAAGTGAAGAAGAGATTTCTTTTCTTACAAAAGGTGAGGACCCATATGATGCTGCTGTCGTTCATAAACTATTCCATCCAAACCTCAAGCTACTCCTAGTTACCGAAGGTGCAGAGGGTTGCAGGTATTATACATAAGGTAAGCCTTCCAAAGATGCTACTTTCCGAAAATCATTTCAACTCTTCCTAATATTTGTTTTATGGCCACCATTTGGTGTATCTTCAAAGGCATGGAATTAATATATTCCAATTAAATAGTTCCTGCATTATGTTTAATTTCTGATGATGCTCAAGCCTGTGTTGGATTGTCATTACACCTTCAAAAATACAAATTTGGAAATGCCCAAGTGGAGAAACTTCTCACTATAGAGGTGAAGCACTATCACTATTTCCTAAAAGAATAAAAGGTCTCATTATAAGCTTGAAATAGAAACATGTTGACTAGCTTGAAATAGGAACTTCTCATTTATTTTTACCCCCATCACTCCCTCTTACTTTCTCATTGGGTGTTAATTAACTGAATATTATTTTGCATTATTTTATATATCAACTTAAGCTGCTCTTGGCAGTGGAGAAGCCTAAAGAGTTACGCTCCATAAGGATGCATAAGTTGAAAAAACAAGGTATGTATAAGAAAATCAATATGCTTCTAGTTAGTTGTGTTAAGAAAATCACCCTTGCTGCCATATACAACTTTTGAATTTGTTATATTAATTAATGAAATTATAACAGATGTTGTGAATTGATGAATGTAGCTGCAGGAACCTGTTAGTTTCATCTTCACTTGGTTTGTCGTTGTTCCCCTAATTGCGTGGATAGCTCTGTTACTAACAATTGTGGTACCTATCCTCAATTGATAGTGCTCAAATAATGTAATTGTGTTGTTTTTTCACAGCAAAATTTAGGTTACTTGCAATGTGTTTGATGAAATGTCTTATTACTTCTTTGCTTTAGTTTGAACACTTCATCTAGTTTTAACTTCATCATTAATTCTGCTCCGAATTTCGAATGGCAAGGTGAAATCCGATATGGAAGGCCAATTTATCAAGTTGTCAACAACAGTTAATAACAATAAATTGGGATATAAGAATTTATCTAGAAACTATACACATAATAGATTTTTTGGTTCAGGAAGCAGCACATGGATTTTTTGGCTGCAATAGATGTGGCTGCCTGTGTAAAAGAGTCAATCCTTGATGTTTATTTCTTCTTTCCTCACTTTCAGTTTGAATATTGTATTATTATCTCAAACATTCCCTTTGGATCCAGTAAAATATTGGTAGCTTAAGGGGAACGTACAATTATGAAATCTATTTCTTTTGGAATTTGGATATAGATCTAACATTATTGGTATTCAAATAGTTATCAACTTTGCATATCCACGTGTTCATACCAGGTATAATCTATGATCCATATTGGTGGTAACTCTGCTTAAAATGTTGCGTGTTATTGACTTCTTGCAGTTTTTGTCACTTCCCGTTGTTGCTACATAAGTTACGATTTATCATACACGATAGCATGCTGATCTTGCTTTAAACATGACCTCTTTTGCTCTATGGATTCTTGGTAATTTTTTCTTTTATTTTAATGTAAGAAGTTACGTTCATCAAGTGGGTCGTACTACAAGAGCTGGAAGAGAAGGATAGGCTGCCACTTTTGTGACTGACAATGACCGTTCACTTTTAAAAGCCAT
>CM023956.1:13222714-13356102 GCA_013407115.1 Glycine latifolia | reverse complement strand
TTTTTTTCACCAATTGTATGAGTTTCCATTCAATAAATATACCAAAATTCTTAGATTCCATTGGCATAGGAAGTTTCTTTTTTTTTATTAAGAATCACACTTTTTTGTTTTCATAGTCACACTTTCTATTAGACAAGAGTTGCAGACTAATATAGTTTCAGAACTTGTAGTGATGCCACTTTTTGACTCAATTTCAATTGCTTCCAAATTTCAATTGCTTCCACGTGCACTAGGCTTGTAAACATAAGGCTTCATGGTATATTGAAAATGAGTTTATTGTAGATACTTTGACTATTTATATATGTTTAATAAAATATTCCCAAAAATTCATTATAAACTGATTCATTTTTCTGGTTTTGCTATGGGGAAGACATGTACAATAGTTCTGAGAGGTGCTAGGTACTTGTTATTCTTTTGTTATTTAAAACCCCTTTCAAGTGTTCTTTTACCTAGTCAGGCATTTTATTGTTGATAACATACTATATCAAATCTTTTTCTGTTAGCTGAAGTTTTAATATATTGGCAGTAGGATTTTTTTTGATGTTTTGTTCCATTCAAGTATAATCACTATCTATTCATGGTGGATTATATTACTACCTTTTTTGCTGTTTCCATGCTGATTTATTAACATCTAGAACCATAATCCTGTATATATTTCCTTTCAGAATATATTGGATATGCATATTGAGCCCAATGATTTAACTTCTGAGTGCTAGAATTTTGATGGCTACTTGCTTTTATGCATGTCTTCATGAGTTCATGTGTGCTCATAGCATCATACTGAGTTAGTTTATGCTTTTTATTCTTTATTTAGTCCTGTTCAGTTGTTTTGATTGTTTCAATCGATGCATTGTGAGCTGGACATGTGTAGGAGTGTTTTCTATGCACAAGTAGACATCTTTTTTTTCAACAAACTTGAATGAATGTTTTTTTCATTTGCACTAAGTATGATATGTCTAATTTTGTTGCAGCCACCATGTTCTTGATGAGGTTGAAAGGTCATTGCATGATGGCTTGTGTGTGCTATCTCAGACTGTCAATGACAGCAGAGTGTTGCTTGGAGGTAGGTGGCCTGAGATGGTGATGGCAAAAGAAGTTGATACGTTGGCTAAGAAAACTCCTGGAAAGAAGTCTCTTGCTATTGAGGCATTCTCCTGTGCACTGTTGGCTATTCCAACAATCAGTGCTGATAATGCTAGTGTGAATAGTGCTGAGTTGATTTCTCGGCTCCGTGCAAGCATCAGAAAGAGGGCTGTACTGCTGGAATTGATGTTATTTCTGGCTCTGTAAGTATTGAAACTAGTATTGGGTGAATTTATTTGAGTTAGCATCATTTTTGAATTGCTACATCTGGATTCTAGATGTATGATATTAGTTCATACACAAGTATTCATTCTTTTAAGTGATTTAAATGTTTAATTCAAACACTGCAGATCTTATAACTCCCTACATACATATTATTTATTATTATAATTATATATAGTTGCTATATGAATTAATAAATTAATTAGGCCACTATATATTGATGCATTTTAAAATATTAAATTTTTAATTTTTAATTTTTAAAAAAAAGATATTCTAAGACGGTTTTTTCAAAAAAATCGTCTTAGAATCATTAATTTTTTTATTTTAAAAAAACATGTTAAGACGGTTATTTGGAAAACCGTCTTAGAATGTCACATTCTAAGACAGTTATAGGCTAAGAACCGTCTTAGAATGTGACATTCTAAGACGGTTCAATAACCGTCGTGGAATGTCTTAGCTTTTAATGACGTTGGATACAACGACAGTTTTTGAACCGACGTAGAATGGGTCAAATAATCGACGTAGAAAGCGCTTTTTGTAGTAGTGATAATACAGTGGTTATTGAGCACATTAACACTGAATTAATGATTGTTGATCCTTTAACTAAGAGCATGCCATCATTTAAATTTAATGATCATGTGGAAAGGATGAGACTTGGTTCCCATATGTGATTTTTTCATTGTAAGAATGATATTAAGAAACTCTATTGTGATGTTTTTCATTCAATTTATGCGCATCTATAATTATTTATTTTGAGAAACATCAATTAAATTTGGACCTAGAATGAACATTGAGTTTACTCATTAAGTTGTATGTGCATGAGAAATATAATGCAATGTAATGCATGGACGATAATAATCGTACATATTAGAGGAACTATCGCCATGATTCATGTATTTTATTTCTCACTATAGTATATGACGAGATATGTGGACCAAGTGGGAGAATGTAACGTGCAACGTGCATTATTCACGGTTGTTTTAGTAACTAACTTGTTTTGGTTACTGACTAAGGATAAAGTCAAATATATGGTTTACATTATTTCAGCAACAGGAAAAAAATTCCAGCAATCCATATTTTTTGCACACCACTAATAACATACACCTTGATGATTATGTGCTATATATAGTGTATTTTTGGGGTCCCTGAGCTTACTCTGAAATATATGCAATACATCATTTGTGCATTAGATCTAGAGCTTGGAAGACTTGCAAAAAACTCACGGATCACTTGACTCTCGAATAACTGCAATTCATCTTCGAAACAAACAAGAATAACAATGACGGAAGCTATTTAAGATCTTATTTTTTCTACACTTGATCTAATTGCTTATATTGTTTGTGTATAAGCATGATTGGATTATTTAATTTTTTTTACAATATGTTCATAGGTATAGCCCATGCATATTCCTTTTAGATCACCCCTATACTTGGCTTTTAATGTTTTAGACAAGTCTTACGAAAGGCTTGATTGTCACCATGACTTTCATAGTAACATACATCCTAGTGGAATCATCATCTCTCACCACCAAAATCACAACAAAACAATGAAAAATATTTAAAATATTTTGAAAATAGAATTACCATCAACATTTATTTAATTCGGGAAAACAATAGAAAAATCCTTTCAAAAGAAAGGTTTGGTGTAAGAAAACAAGATAAGTTCGAGAGTTGATCTACACAAACGAAACAGTGAAAGCTAAATCTCATAACACTCCTAATTTTTTCTCTCTAAAGAAGTTACCATGAAGTTGAATGTGCAAGATTTTTTATAATTAAAAAATAATATTACACATTTTAATTCAAATAAGAGGAAATTATTCCATATATTTTGTTTGGTTTCTTATTAGAACAAAGAAAATAAAAACAATAATATTTTATTATAAAGAAAAAAGGAACAAGAAATAAGTAAATTTGAAAAGAAAGTAAAAATACTTTTTAAGAAAAATTATTATTCAAATAAGAACTTTGGTGAGATTCTTTAATTTCAAGAGAGAGAAAATTATTTTGACAACAACTTTATTTTATTTTTAAATGATTTAGAGAAAAGAATTTATTTATTTAACTAAAAGAATAATCCACGTGTCTCAAGACTTAAGATAGAATAACTAGATGTAAATCCTTACAAAAGTAATTATGTATAGATGTCCTATCTTAGGTACTTGTGCAATGTGAATTGATATTTGCTAGAGCTAGGTTTTCTTATTTTTTTTTCCTCTTAAATACATTTTTCATACCTGGAAAAATAGACTATTTTTAAGTTATTACATAAAATTTACTTTTGGTCAATTATATGCCTGGAAATTTTTTGTGTTTCAATGTAATATCTATTGTTAGTCTCATTATATTAAGTGATGATGTGACAGAAAGAGTGTCACATCATTAAACCTAATCACTTAATATGTAGCCAACTTAAAACCATGTCATTATTTATTATTTAATATATATATATATATATATATATATATATATATTAATGACATGGAATTGTCTATCCATCATCTCCTTCTACCCCAACTCCAAATCCTTTGGTGAAACCTCCCTCGCCACGGAACCATCTAGCGCTCCCTTTTTCTTCTTGAGATTCTCTGAAACACTTTGTACGAAGAAACAACTACAACTCTCCAAAATTGCGTCTAGTTCCTTCAGTAATCCCTCCTGCACCTTTGATATGATCGTTCAGTCATAGCTGAGCATATCTTCTTCCTCTTCATCAAGATCAGAACCCTTGGGGACACATAAGGAGAAGAAGTAGTGTAAATCATCGACTTTCACGATAGTGGCATCCTTTGCGAGTGGCCATTGAATCTCGTCAGCAACGCGCGTGTACATAATGACGGTGTTGTCTCCCTACCGAAGGCGGATCAAGGAGAAATTGCCGAACGTGAGCTTGACATTGTAGTCTTTGTGGATGAGGTTGAGGATCGCGTCGAGGATTCGGAGGATGGCCTACTCGGTGGCCTTCAGTGGCGCAAAAGGGATTCGATGGCAATGGCATTCTCAAGCAATAGGTTTTTGATGAGGTCATTGTAGTCAATGGAAGGGCAAAGGTTGGGTTGCGAAGAGGATGAACAATTGTGATTAAGTAGTGGCAATGGAGCATCGGGGTTAGAATTGATTATTCACGTTTTCAAAGAGGGGACGTTTTCCAAATCCCAGTCAACATTTTTTAAAAAAAATTATTGGTTAATAAAATATAATAATTGGATTTTTTTAAAAATACATTAAATAATAAATAATGACATAACTTCAATTTGGCTACGTGTTAAGTGATTAGACTTAATGATGTGACACTCTATCTGTCATATCATCACTTAACAAAGTGGAACTAACGACAGATACTACATTGAAACATAAAAAAAATTTAGCTCTACGAAGTGAAGTGAACATTTCTTTAACATTGATTGGCTATACATTCATCACCATTTTTAAAAAGAAATATATATTTAATTGCTTAACATAACATGTTGAAGTTCCATGGATATATGTAAATCCATTTCTTAATTTTCTTGTCTAAGTTCAATACTTAGTAAACTTTTTTTAGCAATGATAAACATAACTAGGAAGGATTAATACCCTCCAAAGAGCTACATTAAGTGGTCCTCTGTGATTGGCACAGTAAGAGGTTGAAATCCATGTTGAAGAGTTGAATGCCAAACTTTGTCCATGTTATGCATTATGTAGTTGCACTCATGCTCACTCCATCTTTCTAAAGAGTGTACAATTCCAGCTATGCGCCATGCACTCATTACCCTTCTTGGCAACCAATCCTACAATACATATATATAGATAGGATGTTTAAAATTTTATCATTTTGGATGATAATCAAACTAACTTGCTCCCCCCACATATAACCACATATAAAGTGAATCAATTCAACAAAGAAAATATTATTTGAACAAACCTCACAAGAATGGACATTTTCAACACAACTTGGAACTAGCATCGCTGGGGTGTAATGGTAGGAGCAATCCTTACGGTATTTCCTTGGTGGAAATTGTGTGTATGGAATAAATAATGTTCCTTTGGGTGCCATTAATTGTTCTTCTTCGGTTAATTCATCCCCAACTAACCAAATCTATCCAAAAATAAAGATGAAAGGAAAACAATTGTCATTATTGACAAAGTTAGTTGTATAAAAATAAGGACGCAAATTAGGGAATATATTTTCATAGATTTTTTTATATGAATCTCATTTGTGAATATCTCCCCCCCCCCCCCCCCCCCCTCATTTTTAAATATATTACATGAACAACCCATATGATGTATTAACATATACTCCAAAAATAAGAAAAAGAATACATACTAGAATTAACTTTAGGTGTGGAAACTAGTCCATTGGGCATACAATTAATTTGAAGTTCTTTCTAGTAGAATATATTTTAAAAAGAAAGTGCAGAAATTTTGTTATATTACCATTTGAGTGTAACTTTTTGCAATGGTCAAATTAGTTTCAAAGCTATTGAACAACTTTTTGAGCCTCACATGATCATCCTTATGCATTGTAGTAACCTGAAAATCAAAATTAAGAGTTTAAAATTGAATAATGACTACTTTCATATATATTGACTACTTAAAGTGCACCAACAATGGATTCAAGTTATTTCAAGAATAACTTTAGAAGAGTTAGTCCTCATCATCATCCTTCATTTTCTTTTAATTTAGGTAAAGGTGAGTTACTCGTTACAATTTTTATATTAAAAGAAAATGAAGGATAAGAATGGAGAGTAATTTGATTCATCCTCACACACATATATATACACTTATATATATATATATAGAGAGAGAGAGAGCATATTAGATGAAATCTCTTCTTGTTGTGAAATATTAGAATTATAAATATAAACCAACCATTATTTGAATGATCAAGATTAAAAATCATTGAATATGACTTTTCTAATCTGCCATCTGATCACTAAACACACACATGTGGTTCCATGACCTAGATTTATAATTCTTCTCACAATAAATAAGGTGTTTGCGTGTGTAAATAAAGACTACCTTAATGCCTTTTTGACATAATGTGAAGGCAACAACATAAGCAACCTTGGTGAGTTTTCCCCTAAGTAATACATGAGTTGTTCCTTTGGGAATGTTATTGAGAACAATGGCAGCTGCAAGGCTGCTACCGTCTACGAGCCTAACTTTTAGGTTTGGATGCCTAGTAACATATCTTCCTCCATATATGTTAAGCTCCTCTCCTTGATTCATGAGGCCTAGACTCAACACTTTTATGCCTTTTTTGTCTGCATCTAGTATTGCTTCCTCTATCATTTTATTGATGGTCATTTTTTGCGATTGCAAATGGTACTACAAAAAAATTGCATAGTTAAATGAATTGTTATTTTGTACATTGGAATGTAATAATCAAACAAAAGATAACATACAATTTATTTTGAAGCTTTACTAAAATGATTAATCACTTAATAATGATACAAAATAAAATAATAAAAAGTAATTAATGACTTTGTTAGTTACATATAAACATATTAACTTCATGCAATATTCTTTAGGATTTTATAAAGACATATATTCTCAAATAAAATAAAATAAAATAGTATATTCTATTTTATTTTAAATACTAAATAGTTTTGAACAAATGTCTATAGAGTTGACAAAAGTAAATCCTTCTCCCGTCCTATTTATAAGATGTACACTTATTAAAAAAATTAGTTACATTTAGGTATTTGCTTTAAATCTGTTTGAAATTATAATAGTTTTCCAACTTTGTCCTTAACATTATTGGGAGTCTATTTATCTTCTCCAATATCCATAGAAGAGAGAAAGAGATAATTCAATAGCATTCAATTATGGATTAAAATAAATAAGGCATTTTATTCAAAAATTAATTAATGCCAAGACAATTGAAATGAATTCTTATAAAAAGGGATAAGAAGTTTTGAAAACTGTCTTATAAATAGGGACATAGGGAGTATGTAATTATAGAGAATGAAATTCTTGATACTTACTTGGTGACTGTATTTGGGTATTGCCCAAGTTTGCAGCTTCAATTTGTCAAAAGAATTCCCTTCAATGATGAATGTTTGACCATAAGCCCATGTAAGGATCATGGACCAAGCTGTCACAGGCCACATCAAACAAAGGTACCATTTTGACGTGTAAGGCTTAGAGGCCAAGTAAGCGAATCCAAGCCTGAGATGATAGATTGATTCAGGAGTTGTGAGGTGTGTTAGGTGCACAACATCTGGAATTTCTTCCTCTCGTTTTACTGATGAATTGTGTAATGGATCTGAAGCCTTATCCATAGTACCATAGATGTAGTCATAAAATGGCATAAATAAGCAATAATTTGTCCTAAACTGGGTATGATGCAATGAGTGAAACCTGAGAGATATTAAAAACATGAATATTTTGTTACTTGGTATACAGTAAATAAACTTTAAGAGAACAAGGGCTATGTTTGGATAAAGTAGCTGAAAAATTAGCTAGAAAGATATAATGTTAACTTATAGCTGAAAACCAAGATACAAACCAAAGCTAACTTGAGGAAGATAAATATCATGTTACAAAATCAAGAATTCACCCATTCTGCAATATGGAGGAAGAAGCTAGTGTTCATATAATGTTCTTTTGCAGGTTCATGTTGCTTGTCTAGAAGCAATACTATATATGATTGGTTAAGGGTTCAAAGAGCACTGCACATGGATACCAAGAGTCATTTCTTACATCACATTTGTGACTTCTATGGAAAGAAAATTAAGAAGGCATGGTACTTTGTTTGGTTTACAATAATTTGGTCTTTGAGGCTACATAAGAATAATATTTTTTTCAAAAGTTCCTAATATTGAGCATGTATTTGATTTGATTATATATCTTTAGACCTTGGTCATGAATGTCTAATAAAGTGAAAAGTTGTGGACCCATGGAATGTTTAAAGGGGGTTATAGGTAGTTTGTAGTGAATTGTCAAGAGTAAGATATATTTTATCATGTCTAGGTAGAAATTTGACATATTCACTAAACTAATTGTCAGATTCTTTTTTGTCATTATTTAAGGGTACGTTGGAGTATCTTTGTACCCTTTCATCTTTGACAGACAAAAAAAAAAAAATGGGATCTCTATAACAACTTATCTCAAAAGCTCTTAAAAAGAAAACTCAATACCAATATGAAAATAAAATAGACCAGGAAGGGGACATCAATGAGCATCAAACAATAACTTAGAAGTTGGATATATTTTAAAAATGGTATTGTGAATTATATATAATGAAGATAAATTTTAACATTAGAGGATGGGAGAAAGGATAAAAAAGAATGGGACTAGGATTGTGTCAAAAATCAGGATTTGGGTTTTATTTGCTTACAAGAAAAGAAAAGAAAAATGAATGATAATATTGTGAAATGTTGTTGGGGAATAATAACTTTGACTTAGATTACATTCCATCAATAGAAAGGTTTGGGGTGCCTTATTAATATATGGAAAAATTATTCTCAGGCAATGTCTTTTTGTGGATTAATAAATGTAAAGACTATTAGGATTTAGGTTACATCTTGAACATTGTTGCTCCATGTAATAGGTTAGAGAAGAAAATATCATGAAGTGCTATTTTAAAATTAGAAAATAAATTAAAGGGTGATAGACTGTGCTTAGTTGGTGATTTTAACTTAATCAAAAACTCAGACAAAATATTCACAATTCTAGAAGCATTGGAAGAAGTAGAGAGAGAAATGTCACAGTTCAACTAATTCATATGGAATTGGTGGATTTAGCTCTTATAGGAAGATAGTACACATGGTATAGACTGAACAATAAGTCAATGAGTAGATTTGATTGATTCTTTTATCTCTCAAAGAATGGATTAAAAAATGGTTTGTGATGCAGCAAAAAAGGTTAGAATTGAAATATTTTATATCACTATTTTTTATTATTAATTAATGAGATCAATCACCAGGAACCAAAACCATTCTAGGTTACATATGATTGATACATGAATAATTAAAAATATTATGGAGGGAAAATGACATTAGATGCAAGTAAAAGGATGAAATAGGTTTGTTTTGAAAGAAAAATTACAAGTATTTTGGAGAATTAGATGATAAAATTTATAAATGACTCTAAGAGCTCAACAAATTTACTTTAAAGCAAAATAAATCAAAAAGGTGTAGAAGATATTCAATTGATAACAAAATATTGAACAAAATATTATAATGCCTTGAAAATGAAAAATATATTTGTCTTTCAAAAATTAAGGGTTGGATGACTAAAAGAAGGGGAAGCCAATTAAACAAATCTATTATTTTTCCTTATTAAATAAAAGACAAAAAAAAATACAATCTAAGGGTTGATAATAAATTGTGTGTTGAAGGAGGAAGTTGAAGAAGTTAAGAAAGCTATTAAGGACCAATTTCACTCTCATTTTTAAAGACTAATTGATGAAAAGGACCACACTAGATGGTAATGTATTTAAATAACTAAATTGGGACAGTAATGGTTTGTTAGTTTATATTGATAACTTTGAAGGAGGAGGGGGGGGGGGGGGTGGACTGAAAGTAGAATGGAATTGTAACAATTCAAATAGCCTTGATCCAAATGGGTATAACTTCATGTTTTTTAATAAGTTTTGGTGTGGTTGATTAAAGATGATGTTTGTAACATGATAAATGAATTCAAGATTAATGGAAAATTAAGTATGAGGTTGAAACTCCTGTTTCATATATACTTATTCCTGTAGAATGCATTGCAAATTGATGAGTTTAGACTAATCTTCCCTAATTGAAAGCATTTACAAGATACTATCAATTAATATCTATTGAAAGATTAAAGAAGATTTTAACATATGGTGAGAAACAAGAAGAGGCAAAAAAGATTTAAGGAAAGAAATTGTTTAAGAGATTTAAGGTGGGGAAAGAGGGATCTTATGGCCAAATGGAATTGTTTAAAGAAAGAAATTGTCATAATGGTTGGAAATGGAGGGCACTTACTTCTAGTCAAATATTTATGTAGGAGGACTAAAATTGAAAAACATATTTAGCATATTTTGTTTCACATCATAACAGATAAGGAAGCTAAAGCAAAATATGAGACTTTGGATAGATGAAATATGTCAGTGAAATTTCATGCGAAAAAATAACTATTCTATTAGGAAAAGAAATTATCTAACAACTTGCTTAATTTCATAATGATGCAAATTTATGGGGTGGCAGAAACTAAAGAGTTTAATCAATTCATAGAGGAGATGGAGGTTCTTAACATACCACTTGACATACCACGTGGCAAAAAATTCACATGGTATAGGCCAAATGGGAGAGCATGTAGCTAGGTTGATAGAGTTTTGGTGTCCGAGGAGTGATTGAGCGTATGGAAAGGGAGTACACAGCTTGTGATAACCACAACATTTTTTTATCATTGTCTTATAATTTGAAGAACAATGTGGTTGATTGGGGACCCAAGCCTCCCAAGGTGCTAGATTGTTGGTTGGAGGGTAAAAAGTTCATGGAATATGTAAACGAAGAATGGGGAAACATGCAAGTACAAGGATGAGGTGCGTTTGTGTTAAAGGAGAAATTGAAGGAGATGAAAGAAAAAATGAAGATTTGGAACAAGCATCATTTTGGGGACCTCCAAAAGAGGTATAGTGATATTGTCACAAAGATAAATGAGCTTAATGAAAAGGGAAACATGGATGGTTTGAGTGCAAACAAGGTGACAAGTAAAAAGGAACTTCAAGAATCATTATGGAGTGTGGCAATGCATATAGTCTTTAGATAGACAAAAGTCAAGAACAAGATGGATCAAGGAGGGTGATTGCAATACCAAGTATTTTCATTCAGTGGTGAAGTAAAAGAGAAGAAGAAATTCTATAAGAGGGGTTACTTTAGAAGGTGAGTGGGTGGAGGAACCAAGGTAAAAGAAGAAGTGAAGAATTTTTTTCAACAAAGATTTCAAGAGGTAGGAGAAAGGAGGTTAACACTTGATGGAGTGCCTTTTAATTCAATTTCAAAAGATGTGAGGAGGTGGAATGTATGTTCAGAGAAATTGAAGTAAAAGAAGCAATATGGGATGTAATGGTGATAACAGTCTAACATGGATGAACTTAATTTAAGTTTATCAAGGCTTTTTGGGAGATGTTAAAATCTGATGTCATGAGATTCATGAGGGAGTTTTATAATAATGGTGTCCTTCCTAGGGGTTGTAATGCATCTTTCATGTCTTTGATCCCAAAGGCGAAGAATGTTGAAAGCCTTTGAGGAATTAGACCTATATCCTTGGTGTGGTGTATATATAAGATTTTGGAAAAAGTGTTGGCAAATAGAATTAAAAAATTCTTGACAAGTGTGATTAATGGAAGACAAAGTGCATTTTGGGGGGAGAAGAATTTTGTTCATAGTGTCATGGTGACCAATGAGGTTGAGGATGAGGCTAGAAGGAAAAGTAAAGAATGTTTGGTGTTCAAAGTAAACTATAAGAAAGCACACAACTCGGTCTCTTGGGATTTCTTGTTATACATGTTTGCACTCTTGCTCCATTTCCATTTTGGTGAATGGAAACCCAACTAGTGAACTTATTCCACAAAAAGGACTTAAACAAGGAGATCCACTTGCACTGTTTCTTTTTACGGTGGTTGCAGAAGGGTTGAGTCGGTTAATGAGGGTGACCATTTCTAAAAAACTTTACAAAGGTTACTTGGTAAGAGATGAGAGGATTGATGTTAATCTTTTACAATATGCGAATGATACAATTTTTAATGGTGAAACGTCCAAAGAGAATGCTATGGTGATCAAAAGCTTGATGGGATGTTTTGAACTTGTTCAGATCTCAAAAGTGAAAATTTCCAAGAATAAGTGTGGTGCTATAAATGTGGTTGATCAAAAGGGGAAGCTTTGGCGAATATGCTAAATTATAAGGTTCTCTCATTCCTGTTTGTGTATTTAGGATTACCCATTGGTGAAAATCCTGGGAGGAAGCAAACATGAAAGCCTATCATTGACAAGTTTGTTAAGAAAATTTCTCTTTGGAAGCACAAAAATCTATCCTTTGTCTTCTAAATTCGGTACTTTCATCTCTTCCTTTGTATTATTTTTCTTTCTTTAGAGCACCTAAAAGGGGGTGAGGAAGTTAGAGAGTATACATAAAGAGTTTTTGTGGGGGAAATATGATGAACATAGGAAAATAGCATGAGTGAGTTGGAAGAAAATTTGTTGTCTTAGAAGTCATGGTGGGTTGGGAGTAAGGGATCTAAAATTATTTAATGAAACTCTCATAGCAAAGCAGAGATGGAATTTATTACATAAAAACAAAACTTTGTGGGGGAGAAGTTTTGGAAGCTAGATATGGAGGGTGGAGAGGTCTAAAAAAAAAGAGTGTGTGTCTGGGGGAGGGGAGGGGGACATGTCAAAGTGGTTTGAGTTGTCGACGACATGGAAAGTTTGTGATGGAGGAAGTGTCTTTTTTGGAGGATCCGTGGGTAGGGGGAGAATGTTTAGCTAGATCACATCCTAGGCTTTTTCAAAATTTCAAACAAAAGAGAAAGTCATGAAAAATATGGGACACTTGGAAGGAGGAGGGGTATGGAAGTGGAATCTCATATGGAGGAGGGGTTGATTTGAGTGGGAGAAGGACATGGTAAATGAGGTAAACTTGTTAATGGAGGGCATATACAAATTAGATAAGATGTAGATGATGTTTGGTGGTGGGAGCTTGAACCAAGTGGAAAGTATAGTGTAATCTCTTCATATAAGGCACTTCATGAGTTTCATTATATGTGACAAGAACAAAACGAGTTTTCTTTCATATGGGATCTAAAAATTCCATCTAAGGTTATTCATTTTGTGTGGAGGGCACTTCTAGACTCCCAACAAAAGATAATCTCATTAAGAAAAATATCATTAGAGATTATCAAAATTTATTGTGCCCATTTTGTCAACTTGAAATTGAAACTTTTCCCATATTTTATTCACATGTCCTATGGTGGATAATGTTTGGAAATAATATTGTTACAATTGGGTAAGTTTGTCAATAGTTTGTCCAAGCGATGTACTTTCACACATGTGGCAACATGAAAACACTTGATGGGAAGCAAAAGGGATAAGGAACGGTGGTATGTTGTTTGCATGCAAGGAATTAATGAATACATTTTCAAGGATGGTTGTTTTAAGGAAGATGAGATCTTGCAAGACGTGGAGTTTTTGGCATGAACGTGGCTCAAAAATAAGATTAAATATTTCAATTATCCTTTTGCTTTTTGCACCTTAAATCCTGGAGCGTGTTTTTTGGTTAGTACAAAGTAGTTTTGATATATACATGCTATGCTAAAATGTATTTGCAGGAAGTTTCTTATGCATATGCAATGCATGGAGCGTATGTGGTGTGTGATGATGAATATGATATCAAATTGCAAGGTGGAGAATTAAAGATGTTGGACAAAATCTGCAAAACTCGATAGTGTGCATTGAAGGCTGGTGGGTTTTTCGGGCTATGTATATGATGATAATAGCATTTAAGGGATTCAGTAGGGGATCTAATGCTCAGTTGGCAAGAATTGGTCCTACATGTTGGAAGGATGGGTTTCTTGTTATATGGTTATTATCTAGCTATTTTTACTAGGGAATGGTAAAAATAGTTTATAACCTTTTCTTGTTTTTTATCATGTGTATGGGTTTTAGGTACCCCTGTACCTATATTATTAATATATTGTTTGCCAGAAAAAGAAAAACCATACTGATCTCTGGATATGGATCGATGCAGACATATAGTAAATACAAATGTTGTGAATACTTACGATGGGGTATACATGAGATACTTGAGAGGGGGAAAGATGTTAAAGAGCCATGTTGGAACGATCTCAAAGTTGCAGTGACCCATATTATTCATAAAATCAATGTAAGTCACGTATCCAAACACAAGCATCATAGAGGCTGTGTTTGTGAAGACAGGGGTTAACATGGGAATCGCAAAGAGAAGGAAATATGATATGTGTTCAGCAAATGGATGAGTGACAGCTGCATCAAGAGAAAATAGGATGATTAGATAGAGAAACAAGTGTTGAAAATTACTATGTAGATGTTACCTTCTTTGTTATAAAAATGATCGATGTTTAAAAATTTTCACAAAAGCTAACAACAATAAATAAGCTGCGTATTGAAACAATTGTATTAAAATATTCTTACTCTTCTTAAATGCATTATTTGTAACTCTTGGAATGATAATGATTAATGGTGATTGAAAAATTGTAGGCACACTATTCAAAAACTATTAGATTGGTGTAATTCATTTAGTATAAATTTGGAATAAATGTTTTAATATCATTGAAAACTGAAAACATCAGTTAATTGAATACTAAAATATCAATCATTTTGGAATGGAAGAAGAAATAAATATCTTTACTAAAAAATTAAGTTTTGCTTTGATCGAGCATTTAAGAATAAAACAAACAAAAATTTAAATAATTATAAAAAACTATTTGGTTTTTTAAAACTATGGCTCAATAAAAAATTGGTTCACTTTATTATAAAAAATAATTATGTTTTAGTTTTCTAAAACTATTTGGTTCACTTTATTATAAAAATAATTATTTATTTTGAATTTATTTATAAAAAATAATTATTTAAAAAATATATTTGCTATATTCTACAATTGTACCATGTAAGAAGTGTGATGGATTACTCAAATTGACACATAATTTTAATATCTCAAAAATATAATTCCTCGTATAATGAAAGATTATTGGATGTGTTAGAAAAACTAATTATACATTAGTACTAAATGTTATGCTTACAATTAATTTAAATAAGAATAATATGTTCATTAACTATTAAATATTTAGTAGATTTATTAAATGTAATATACATTTATTAAATGCCTGAATTTTCATACTAATAAAGTTTGGGTAAATATCTATTTTCATTTTTAATTTTGTTAAACACTGACAAGGTCATTGAAAGATGAAAAATTTTAAAAAAATCTAAATTTCTAAAAAGTACAATAAATTAGTTTTATCATTAACTCAAGCAATTGTACCTACATGAACCTTTTGGTGATGATGTGGCAAATAACAGTTGTCACATGTCATCTACATGATTATCATGTGTAAAAAAATTGATTTTTTGATTTGATCTTGAACTTAATAATTTATTATAATTTTAATATCTGAACTTAATCACTTGCTGATATTTTGGTCTCCAAACTTAACTAGGTACTATCATTTTCTTAGTCTCACACTACATATAAATTATTAGCATAATAATAATAAATTATATTTGTTTATGGTGATAGCAATTATTTATGGTGATGAAAATTGAATGAAAATAATTATCAAGTATAGAAATATATATATATATATATATATATATATATATATATATTTGTTTGGAATCACTATTAATTATTTATTAATAAGTTAAAATTCTAACAAATAATATCATAATAGTGACAACTAGCCGTATAACTTAATTGAAAATAAATAAAAATATGAAAATTAAATTAACTTTTCATAAGAATGTATATTATGTAAATATATAAATACTAATAAATAACTTATTTTTAAAAAAGTTAGATATTTAATTAATTAAGGAGGATATTAAAAGCAAAAAGATACAAAATGAATCATTTTATTCAACCAAAACATAAGAAAAAAATTAGATATTTTTGGTTTTTCACCGTTTATTGTTTTTCCTTTTCTTTTGTATATTTCAATATGACTAATATAATAGATGTACCATATTTTATACTCTATTTTGTAGAACTTATATAATATATACTCCAACATGATAGGCGGCAATTACCTTCTTCATTGAGAATATAATGGATGAATTATATTTGATGTTCAATGTTGTAGGTATTTTTATCTTATAATGAGTCATGTCCTCTAATACTCAACCATTGAACAAACGATGTAAAAATTGCAAAATTGTATGTAAGAAAAAGATTCTAACACTTTTATTTTTCTTCCTTTCATGATTGTCACGTGTTTTTTAACTATCTTTTTTCATTAACATTATTCCATAAAATAGATTAATTAATTAATTAATCTAATATTCTACACATATTAATAACATATAAGATAGTAACTTAATCTGGATAGAAGATCTAATTTGAAACCTTAAAGAATCTTGTTAGTAATGTCATAGATTTAGCACTTTCTGTTATGACGTGATCATTTATAAATTAGTTACATATTTGTAGTATAATTTAAATGACATAATTGCAAAAAAGAATAGAAGTGAGAGAACATAATAATGTTTATGTTGATAATTTCATGTAACATGGGAGTTGATTAAAAATTTAAAAGTGTGTTTAGGGACCAATATGATAGTACATCTTAAATTTGGGGGACAAAAATGTCAATAAATAAGTAAGTTTGGAGACTAAGATGATAACAAATTGATAAGTTTATAGATCAAATCAAAAAGTTAACTTTTTAATTTGTAATAGCCACGTAGATGACACATGGATGACAGATGATAGTTATCAGTTGTCACATCATTATAAAAAATATTACTTAGACACAACCATTTGTGTTAATAGAAAAACTAACAATATGACTATTTTGTCACACATTTTTATAAATTTTGGGTCAAAATTTTCATTTTTCATCCTCGAGAAACTCAACTGTCAAAGCCTAACAAATTTAAGAAAATGAGTATTTACCCAATAAGGTTTATTAGCAAATGTTGTGAGTAAAAAAAAAAAGTATTTGTCACAATATTTAAATACATGTATAATATATTAAAAAAGTATTTGTCATTATAATTTATAGTAATTAACTTTATAAAATATATTTTAAAATTCAAAATTTAAATACATGTATAATATATTAAATTTATAAATATATACAATCATTTATCCCTTAATTTCTATTTTTATTTTTTAAAATAAATTAATATGATTTATTTAAAATTTAAGTGCAGATAAAAAATATCCTTATTTTAAATATTGTTGATCATAAAATATAGTAAATGTACAGTAAAAATATATTTTTTAATGTAAGAAAATTTAATTGCAAGTTAATATAATTTTTATAATTTTTTCATATATTTTATAAACATAGTTTAAACATTACGCACTCATAATATTTTCATTTGATACATTTAATTATAAAAAATCAAATTTTATATAATACAAGTAATTAAAAAAATTGAAACTACACAGAAGTTATAGGATCTTTTGCATATTAAATAAAATAATTAAACCATTTTATGTTAAAATATTTAAAATAAAAATATAGAAAACAAATTAAGCATCAAGTCTACATGTTTAGAATATACAAATTTAGTTTTTATCTGAGATGAAAAGTTTTAAAATTAAAATGATATATGTGCTTTTTTTAATTTTATGCCTATTATCTCTTACCTATTTTTGTTTACAAATATATTAATAGCATCACTACTATTCCACGATGGTCTAATAACACAATAAATTTGAAATGCCATTAGAAGTTTTTTATATAACATGTACTTAAATTATCTCAAAAAAAAATAACATGTACTTAAATAATCATGTGTGTTTATTTTATTTTAGTATAATTTAATTTTGTTTAGTTTTTAAAAATAACTATATTGTTGACATAATTGAATGATCAACAAGATATATAATCAAGGATTTTGAATAAGATTAACAAAGCAACTAATAACATTAATTCTAGTATTATATTCTAATAAGTAAGATTAACAAAAGAATTAAAGAATGTCATTATTCACTAGGATGGGAAATATACAATTTATGTTAAAAGCTATTTGTGATAAAAGTGTTTAATGAACTACATATATGTAACTGGCACTTTAATTCTTGCAAATACATGGGTAGATATATTTAATATACACTCATTTAATTATATATTCAAATATTACTTTATTATATTTTTAATTAAATAAATTAATATATAAATAACATTTTATTTTATTTTGACAATAATAGTATAATTAATTATAATAAGAATATATTTTTAAGATAATGATATTTGTTAAAACTTAAATCAAAATATAATATAACTTAATCTGAATTTCAAGATAATAATATACTCATAATAAAAAAAAAATTTAAAAGAAATTGTAAAATCTTAAAAATTCAACCTCATCTCAATCTCTTATTAGAATATCACAACCAAGTTTATTGAGAATGGATGACTTGGTTAAATTGGAGCAGAATAATCCCATGATCATATTCATATGCAATTTGGAAACTTCATATTTTGCAGCTGCATATATGTTCCTTTGTACACTGGCAGATGGACATAAAATCTGTTCTTGAGGAAGTTCTTACATCCTAGAGTGGGTAGTGAAAGATGAATATACCCATTAGGATATAGTAGCAGAAAAGGATATGATGACTTAATTTTTTGCATGGAATTAGTCATTAATTATCGGATGGAACTAATTTTTATGGTGCCATGCAGGATATGTTGTGTGAGCAACTATTGTTCTGGATTTCAGTGAGACAGCGAGGCTTATGGTGGCTGGCTATCTCGGCCTGATTATGATTGGTTGAAGGGTGCTTGTAGGCATGCAGGAGACATCATTTTAATGTGCTAAAAGTGCTTCTATTGATCATTGGCTATCTTATGCTGTTTGGATTCACTATTATATATGTAATTTTTAGTAATATTTTTTTCCATACTTAATAAAAATATTGTTGTTAAACAATTTTTGTCACATTCAAAATTTTTATCAAATTATGAATAAATATTATTAATATATTTTTAAAATATTTTATCAAATGTTATATATAATCCATGTTATTAAAGTCTAAAAATATCCTAAAAATATTTAACAATATGGGATATATGTAATATTTATTAAATGTTAAAAAAATATATAAGTAATATTTATTCATAAGTTTGTGACATTTTTTAATGTTGTAAAAAAAAATTAATGACATTTTTATTAAGTATTAGATAAAAAAAATATCGGTAAAGATCACGTTAGTAATGAACCATGGGATTGGTTTGTTGATAAAAATGTCATGTGTAGTTTGAATTTGACCTGTGGAGGTGGGGTGGAAAATTGGTTTGGATTCCCCTGGTTACACATTATTTATATTGTTATGTTAATATTGTGTAACCTGGGAGTGAGGGACGTGATATTTTCTTTATTGAGTGATGAACAAATGTAAATAGGTTGGGGCACCCTTAATTTGTATTATCCTCATATATAAATATATTTTAACTTTGCTGATTAAAAAAACTTATTATGGAATATAAGGGGTAAAATACGATGTTACTATCTCAAAAAAAAAAAAAAAAAATACTAATAATATCTTCCTAATGAATCATGATTAAATTACACAAGTTAATTTGACATCATATCTAACTCATAAATTAATTAAGAAACTAGACATATGAGTCTTTATCACTTATATACTTCTCAAAATGTCTTTGTATATAATGTGAGGATTTTCAATTCTCACTCACACTTACACACCAGCATTTATCTAACATAAATTACCCTATTGATATAGGTATTAATATGATATATTATACTACTATTAATATATAAAAAGCATATATTAATTTTTTATATCAACAAAATTATCAATTGGAACAATACATGTAAAACTATGTTAGTTTAGACCTATAATGTCAATACTAATAATTTAATTTTTCTTAAATACATTTTCTAACGTTTGTATAGTTTATTTAGTCTTTATACCATTGGAAAATATTATAACGTTCAATTCATTAATTACTTTGTAATGAGCATATAAATTCTTTATTGAATTAAAAATCTAACGTGATATGATAGTAAAAAATTCGCTAGTCATATGTAGTTAAATTTAAAATATAAAAGTGTTATGTGAGAAATGTTCTTGAGTGTTTCTAATTATAAAACACCAACTTAAAATATTTGAAACTGTTCAGCAAGTTAAAGTTTATTTGAATCCATTATTTTACCTGAACCCTTGCAGGTGGTCTTCTACCACCTTTGCAGTGAAGCCTTTTATATTCTATTCTATGTATATGAATGCTAATAAATGAATTACTACTTTTCGTGCAAGAGTTATATATAGATTTATACTGAAATATTAACACTAATAAAACAAATCCGAAACCAAAATGTTGCGATTGATAGATATCGGTCACAAATAGCAACTAATTCAACGACCACTTCTGCTTTATAGTTTAATATGAAATTTCAAATATATTAATCTGTATATTAGATATTAAATATTGATGAAAACAATGGCATTCAAAAGTGATTGAAATTTGAATTTCTGCATTGAAAGATCAAATATAGAAGGCCAAGGTAGTTATAACGTGACTCACATGTAATGGGTTCTGTGACAATGGAAGAATGGTGGTGAGAATGATATCGAGAGTAGAGGTAGTGGTGATGAAGTGCCCTATGTAACCAGTAATAAAGAAACTCCACTGGTCCTATATGAAGCAATATTGCCATAACCACTCCATCTGTTCTCCATAATGGAAGACGTGATGCCCCAGCAAATACATAATTTGACATGTAGTATAATAACCCATTGAACAATATTTGGTCATCCCTGCATAATCAAAAGAAAGAGTAAATAAGTAATTGAACAAATTGAAGTAACCTAACCTAAACAAAACAAGAATATGAAATCTTTGTTTCTTTCTTATTCTATTCTACATAAATGTGAAATGAATATGTGTCTGAGTGTGTAAAAAAACGTATATCAAATGAAACCCATTGTAGACTTGATATTTACTCCTCTCATACTCTCATTTGATATACACATATTCACACACACATATTCATTTCATATTTAATTAATATTTTGCATGTATAACATTATTCCTCCCTTTGTTTTATAATAATAATAATAATAATAATAATAATAATAAAATTCTATATTCGTACATACATGCATGCAAAAAAACATTTTGTTAAACAAACTAACCAGTTTCTTTCTCTATCAACTTGATCAAATTCAATTCCCTTGTCAACAATTTTAGCATTGCCCTTGGCATTTCGGTAACGAGAAAAAGTTATCCATATTTGATTATGAAGCATCCGCCACAGCAAAAATGGAAATATGAGAAAGTTAATTATGTCCCTTTCATTCTTATCTTTCACCAACATAGAATAGAAGGCGTGAATGACCGAAGGAGCTAGTATCAAATACTGCAAAATTATACAATTAACATCTTAATTAACGGTATAAACAACGCTACAAATCAATGAAAATTACAATAAAATAATGGGTAAAAGAGTTAGGTGTATTTGGTTTCTGGTTTGAGTGTAAGTCACCCAATTGGGGTTTGAGTGGGGCAGCACATTAAAGATGACAAAACCATCTCTATTGAGTTTTAATGCTAAGGTATTTTTATTTTTAACTGATATTTTTAATTCATAAAAAAATGCTATGTTTGCTATTTTTTTTGGAGAATTAAACATGAATTGAAATATATAATTTTTTTAGTAAAACTATTCACTAAAAATATAAAACATAAATTAAACACATAAAAAATCCTTAGTTTCAGTTTATATGTTTTACACACAATTACAAAATTTCCAAATTAATCTTAATTGTTTCCTATTTTTAAGAATTTAAAATAATAAAATTATGATAAATATTAATGAAAATTATACATTGTGTACCAAAAAAACATATTAATTGAAGTAAAAATAAATAAACAAAACAAAATTTGCTGTACTTAAAATTAAATCAATAGTACATATCTCTAAAATGAGAAAAAGTATTGAACATTAAAAGATAAATTGTTGTTACCATTATAAATTAAATAAATAATTTAAAATATAAATTTTCGTAATTTTAATATATATGTACATATAATTATCACAATTAGAATTTTTATTTTTAATCAATAATTATTACTGTAGTTTATCTTGCAAAATATTCTTACTTTGGCAGAGTCTTTACTGTTTGCATTAAGAAAAAATATTCTATGTTCTGTTGTTTTTTATTTTGTTTTATCACAAATAGTATATTTTCCTTTTAAACAATCAAAGTAATATACTTTTAAAAAAAATTACTTGTATTAAGCAAGTCTAGCGGTTATCACTGGTAAAAAAAAATTATGGCATTTTTTAATTACAAAAAATAAAGCTAACTTTCGCATACTACAATTGTTTTTACAAGTATACTACTTTAATAATTTTAAAAGTAAATTATACTAATACTTCTTGAGGTTTCATCAAATTTCTCTTGATATATCCCTCAATTTTTAATCTACATTAATCCTCTTAATGTTTAAAAAATATTATGTTGTCACCTCTTATACGTTACAGTAATTTTCTAAATTGTTTCAAAAATATTGCACCACATAGGTTATTGTAAACGTTAAAGAAAGGGAAATTTAAGTGCAATATTAAGAAATCTCATCGAATGTCAATGTAATTTTCTATAATTTTAAAAGGAAAATATATTGCATGAGTTAACTGGAAATAACTGTTATTTATTGGAGACAGAAATTAAATATACTAATTAATGAAGAAACAAATTAATTAGAGGAAGCTATTCGAATTAAACCTTAAAGTTGCCAAGAGGCTTCCACGGCCAATCAGTGAGGATTCCAGGCTTTGAAGCCATGCTTGCACGATCTCTATTATATTTTTGGAGAATTAAGCCTCTTCTAATTTGTTGCGATCACAAAAGTGCTTTGAACCTTAGCGGGTGAGGGTACGTGACTTCATTTATATAGATCTCTCTCATCACTCCATCACTTTCACGTTAGAAAATTTTTTAAGTTTCGACTCCCAACTCTAGCTGACCAACGATAACCAAACCCACTTTATTACCAACCTCAATAATTATCTACAACTAGCTACACACGAACCACTCACAAACACCAATATAACCATCCTCCACTCAAAATAACAAGCCTTGCATGGACACAAGGGCTTTTGTTATAAACGTGTGATAAAACATTTTTACTTGGTTGTCCCAACGCATACATGCTCTTGACCTAATCTAAGTTCCCAGGCATGATATATGCATACTCTTGACCCAGAGGGCGGAACTAGCGGGCTAGGTACCGCCCCTAAAAAGATTAATAAAAATAAATAAAAAAATAAAAATGAAAGGAAAAAAATATAAAGAAAACGTAGTAAAAAAAAGAAAAAAATATTAAAACAATAAAAAGAAAAGAAAACATAAAAGAGAAAAAAATATATATAAAAAAAGAAAAGAAAATGTAATAAAAATAAAATGGGTGATATGAACCAATATAGGGATTCATTATTTTTCTACGGATCGTCCTTGAAAAGGCTTTTTGTTATAACAAAAGAAAAAGATGCACGCCAAGTGTTTGGCGAAAAGAAACAAAGATAAAGACAATATGAATAGAAGTGCAAGGAAAAATAACAAATTTAACATGAACAAAATGCTAAATAAAAAATAGAATAAAGTAAAAAAGGCAGAAAAAGACAAGAAATGGAAGAAGACGCCACACCTTATGAAAAGTGATAAGTCCCGTGGGGATTCGCCACAAAGATTATAGGAACTTTTGATAAGAACCAATGTTTTGTCCAATTAAGAACCCAAGAGGAACTTCCTCTCACACACTTTTAAAAGTGCAAAGTTTTATTCAATTCAAAGGTGAGTACATAAGACAAATGAGTGGTTATTTTATAACCAACAAGTGGTGCCTCACTCCTACTTCTCTCCAATGTGGGACTTGAGTAACATATTCCTTATTAAAAATTATACTAAAAAAAATCTAATTTGTGCTGAACTTCATGTCCCATTTTCATCATCATAGATGCAAAATTAGGACTTGAGACTAGAAATACTACTTGTAGGAAATCTTTAAAGCTTTCAAACGCATTAAAGAACACCTAAAATTGACATCTAGAAATCAATTTATGTTCAAAACATTGGAGGTATCTAGGCTCTTCACTCATTAGTCTTTGGGCTTTTCACTTATTTTCTTGGTCCTCATCATGCTCCCCTTCTTTAAAAGAATTCGTCCTCGAATTCGGATCTTCGTTACCTACATCAAAAGCACTTAGGTCAGCAACATTAAATGTGGCGTTTATCCCATACTCACCGTGGAGAGCAACTTTGTATGTCTTGTCATTGATCATCACAAACCCTTTTTGTGGCAACTCCTCAACTTGTTTTTGTAACTCTTGTGTCTCGTGAGGGTTGGACCGATAGGTGGGTCTATTGGGCAAAGAGGCCCCCGGCACAAAATCCTTTTGGTGTTTAATCCCCCTTAAGGGAAGTAAACCGGGTGGGACACTCTTTGGAAACACATCTCCAAATTCCTGCAAGAGAGAATCAACAACGCGAGGAAAAGAGTTAGAATTAGAATTCAAATATAGGTCCTTAGACATACAAATGTACATTTTTTGTTTTGCCAAACATGTTCTCTTGATATCACTTTTCCTAGCAAATAAGTTTTTTATCCTTCTCTCAAGCACAAGAGTTTAGTTTTTATCATGTCCTTCATGTTTAGCTTTAGAAATCGTGTTTTCTTGTTCTCTTTTTATTTTCAAAGCGACTTGATCTTGGCACACCTCCTTAGGAGAAAGTGGTACAAGTGTTATTTTTCGAGAATCATGAGAAAAAGAAAACTTGTTAGTAAAACCATCATGAATAGCATGCTTATCAAATTGCCAAGGCCTTCCAAGCAAAATATGGCTGGCCTCCATAGACACAACATCACACAAAACATCATCCTTGTACTTACCAATGCAAAAACTCACCATCACTTGTTGATTAACAACCAACTCACCATTCTCACTTAGCCATTGGAGCTTGTATGGACGCGGATGAGGTTTGGTAATAAGATTGAGTTTGTTCACCAAGCGAGTGCTTGCCACGTTGGTGCAACTTCCCCCATCTATAATCAAGGAGCACACTTGCCCTTGAATGACACATCTTGTGTGGAAGATGTTTTCTCTTTGGCTTTGGTCATCAACCACAATTTGGTTTCCCAAGAGCCTCCTTACCATTAGCAAGTCACCTTCCGGAGCATAAGTTTCACAATCATCTCCCTCTTCACTTGTAATTTCTTTTTCAGGGCATGAGTCACTAGAAATGTGCCCATTGTCCCTTAACACCATTACACGCTTATTGGGGCATTGTGAGGCGATGTGCCCATTGCCCAAGCACTTAAAGCACTTGATGTTCCTATCTTTTTGAGTGACAGAAGAAGAAGCATTATTAGTAGAAACCAAAGGACTAGAGTTTTTAGAGATTTTACCTTCATTGGCCCATGTGGGTGGATATTTTTTGGGTTGTCTATCTTTCCAAGAGGAATGCTTGAAGTTTGAAGAAGGTTTTCAGTTAGAATACCTCCTTTTGAGTTGTTGCTCAACTTTGATCGATTGATGGACTAAGTCTCCAAGCTCGACATAATGTTGTAGCTCCACAACATCTTGTATCTCTCTATTGAGCCCATGTAAGAATTGCGCCATGATGGCTTTCGGTTCTTCAACAACATTTGCTCGTACCATAGCAACCTCCATCTCCTTATGATACTCATCTACACTTAGACTCCCTTGAGTGAGTCTTTGGAGCTTATTGTGAAGCTCCCTATGGTAATGGGGAGGAACATGTCTTTTTCTCATCATTGTTTTCATCTCCCTCCAAGTATTCACCAGTTCATCTCCTATTCTCCTTCTCTCCTTTTGTAATTGGTCCCACCAAATTAGAGCATAGTCTGTAAATTCTATGGCTGCCAATTTGACCTTTTTGTCTTCTCTATAGTTATTGCAGTAAAAAATTTGCTCTATTTTTATCACCTACTCCAAATAGGTCTCGGGATCATTCCTCCCTTGAAATTTAGGTATTTTAATTTTAACCCCCTCAAGTCCTTCATCCCTCTCATTTCTCCTCCTAGGTCTTTCTTCTCTATTATTTTCCCTATGTCTCCTTTCATTCCTTCGCCTATCCTCATGCCTCCTAGGACTCTCTCTCTCTTCATCTCCACTATCACTCCTTCGAGTGGAGGTTCTAGACCTACGCCTTTCTCTTCTATCCAGCCTCTTCTCCATTCTCTGATTATGCTCTAAGATTTGAGCAAATTGATTGGCTAACTCGTCCAAGCAAGCTTGCATTGCATCAACTCTAGGGGTGGGAGGGGTACTAGAGCCACTAACCATTATATAGTAGTATAAAGAAAATATGAATAGGACCTCACCACTCTACTCACGTGTTTCACTCAAGAAATGACAACTTGTGTTTTGACTCAGAAAATGACTTTTGATTTTAATGTAAATGCTCTTGCCTTTTACGACTCAAAGTTCTCTTTAGGTTCTTAACAAGATCAACTGCGTTTCAAAATCAAAAGTGTTTTTTTTTTATATATAAAAATTGTAGCGATCCTCACAAGAGTTGCTCACTGGATTTGCTGAACGAAAGGAAAACCACAAAGACAACAATCGAAAGGAATTTTAAAAGACAAACTAGAAAAGGGAGCAAAGAAAGATACACTCAAAATAAGAAGGCCAAACAAGACAATACGGAGCTGAGAGAAAAAAAAATCAATTGCGCAAAAAGAATAACGTTATAGCACCACAAATAAACTTTCACAATTGTCAAATAAATTAGTGCAAAGGGGTTCTCTTATGAAGCATTTTTTTTTTAGAAGCACTTTTTTTTTAATAATTTGCTACCCCATTTTTTTTTCACACTAAGACAAATGATTTTTTTTTTTATGCCCAATTGTGAACAATAATGGTTCAGTTTAGAATAAGGTGCACAGCATAACGTCGTTACAACAATAGAATATAATGAAGCTATAAATTGCGCAAAAGATAAATAATGAGAAGTAAAAGAACAGAATGATAAAGAACGAGAAATAAAAGAACAGAATGATAAAGAACGAGAACAAAAGACAGAGAAAAAAAATGGCAGGAATTAAAGGACAGTACACATAAACACAAGAAATTGGCCAATTCTAGGATCCAGGCTCAAGATACCACATGATATGAATCAATATAGGGGTTCATTGTTTTTTGACGGATCGTCCTTGAAAAGGCTTCTTGTTATAACAAAAGAAAAAGACGCACGCCAAGTGTTTGGCGAAAAGAAACAAAGATAAAGACAATATGAATAAAAGTGCAAGGAAAAATAACAAATTTAACATGAACAAAATGCTAAATAAAAAATAGAATAAAGTAAAAAGGCGGAAAAAGACAAGAAATGGAAGAAGACGCCACACCTTATGAAAAGTGATAAGTCCCGTGGGGATTCGCCACAAAGATTATAGGAACCTTTGATAAGAACCAATGTTTGGTCCAATTAAGAACCGAAGAGAAACTTCCTCTCACACACTTTTAAAAGTGCAAAGTTTTATTCAATTCAAAGGTGAGTACATAAGACAAATGAGTGGTTATTTTATAACCAACAAGTGGTGCCTCACTCCTACTTCTCTCCAACGTGGGACTTGAGTAACATATTCCTTATTAAAAATTATACTAAAAAAAGTCTAATTTATGCTGAACTTCATATCCCATTTTCATCATCATAGATGCAAAATTAGGACTTGAGACTAGAAATACTACTTGTAGGAAATCTTTAGAGCTTTCAAACGCATTAAAGAACACCTAAAACTGACATCTAGAAATCAAGTTATGTTCAAAACATTGGAGGTATCTAGGCTCTTCACTCATTAGTCTTTGGGATTTTCACTTATTTTCTTGGTCCTCATCAATGGAAAAGAGAGATAATAGAAAAAGGAAAAAAGGAAATGAAGATGATAAAACCGAAAAAAATAATAATAAAAATGGAAAGAATAAAGAGGAAGAGGAAAAAAGAACACTATAAAAAGGAGATGTCTGGACACAGAAGAGAAAAAGGAAACACAAATCCTAAGAGAACAGAATGAGTAAGCAAAAAAGTTGTCATTTGGTACTGCAACCAGTGAAAAATAAGGGTTTCAAGTATCCTCATTCCTTTCTTTTTCCCTCTTTTTCTCTTTCTTCTTTTGGGTTTTATTCTTGTAAAATAAAATAAATTATTATTTGCGTCCCTTGTTTTTACACATACACCCCCTACCATGTTGAGTTGAGCCCTTTTTGTTAAATTTGTAACGAAATAAAAAAATATAAACTACTGTTTACACCTTGTTTTACACACGCACCCTCTGCCATGTTGGACCTAACCCGTTTTTTGTTAAAAATAAAAAAACTACTATTTATATCTTTTTTTGCTTATGCACTTTTTTTCTTTTTTTTTTCAATGAAAATTATACATAATTCGAGATCGCTTCAAGGTCCAATGTCTTACGCGATTCTCCCTGCTTTTTCTTAAAATTAAATGTTGTTTCAAGGTCTAACGCCTTAACGACTCTTTTTTTGTGCAATTAAAACAAATCTTTCAAAAAAAAAAGAGATAAAATCAACCCAACACACAAGCTATTTTCTACCAAAGAACTACGTAAGTCTGATTTCCTCATTGCACTTGGGGATACGTAGGAGCGAGGGCAAATTCTTTGTCAGCCTAAAAAACTAAAAGAAAAAACCTCTCTTTTCTAAAAATAAAAAATTGATTTCTTCTTCTAAATAAACAAAAATAAAAAAGATATAATTCATGTTCTACTTAATGTTTATTATTATTTTAAAATAAACTTTCTATGTTTATATTTATTTAATTTTTTAAAATTTGTATGATAAAAAAACTTATGTTACTGTTAATAATAGTTAATTTATTTGACAATTTTATTAAAAAAAAACTTGGTTATTTGTTAGCTTCTTTGATTAAAAGTTTTTAGTTAATGTTTTTTAAGTTTTAAATGTTATTTAATTTTAATGTTTATTGTTTATTTGTGAATGTATCTCATTAGTTTTTCTTCTTCTTCAGATTTTTTATGCTTCTCACAAAAGCACTATCATATATTGCTAGACATGACCCCCCCCCCCCATTGGAAGAAAAAGATGATGTTAGTGAGCCTGTTGAGTCATCCAAGCATCGATGTGTGACTGTGTCATCATGTCGCAATGTAGAGAAAGAACAACATGCACGATTGTAGCAACAATAGGTAAATGATGTTGCAAGCAATGTTGAGATTCTAAAGGTTGAAAACAATATGAAAAGCACACAAGAACCAAGAGGGGGGGTGAATTGGTTGTTCTTGGCCAATTAAAATTTCTTTAACAATCAAAGTTGAAAATGATCATATCATAAAATAACCTTTGAGCACTTTCAATCAATCAAACTCCAATCTTGATAGAATGCAATAACAACAAAAAAAATTATGTTGATTATGCAAAGTTATACAAATGAATGACAATTAGTAACCATAAGAAAAGATAAAGAAGAAGTAATCAACACCATGGTTCATACTAGTTCACTTCTCAACCTAGAGAAGTTACATCCAGTTCCCCTAACCAACTAGCAAGGATTCAACTATTAGCAATCTGTTTCTTACAAGCTTATACAATCACTCTCAATCAGACCTAGATTAAGAACAAGAAATCTAACTCCCTTAGACTCTCTTTGTTCAAGACATAGAGAAAACCCTTCTCTACTCTTCCCTCTATTGGGTACCGAGCAATCACACAACAATCAAGAAGAGAGAAAAGGGAAGAAGAAAACAACACAGTATGAGCCATACCCAACACTCTCTAGAAAAACCTATTCTAAACAAGCTTTAAGAAAAACTATTGCTTTAGTTGCACAACTTAGAAATTCTAAAATGAATTACAACCAAAGTAGTATGGAGAGAAACAACCTGATGATCCACTACAGATGAACGCAAATGATTACCAAACTTGAATCAAGATTGAATGACAAATCTTAAAACATTCTCTCCAAGTTCTTCTTTAGAAAGTTGCCCCCAAAAAAATCCTCTCAAGCTTTCTTGAAGCTTGAGGATTTGAGGGACAAACACATAATAATTCATAGTATATTTTCTCTCTTCAGAAAGGTTATGAAATTCGTTGTTATTTCGTTGTATTTAGTTAAAACAAGCAACATCTATTTATAGAGAAAATTGTTTTAACTGTCAGTAATCGATTAAATAACTTATGTAATCGATTAAAGTATTCTTGAGCTTTCTGGAAAAGGCTTATGAACAATGTAATCGATTAAAATACAATGTAATTGATTATCACAGGATGCCTTATTCAAAATATTTTCCAAGTAATCAGTTACCACCATGCTATAATCGATTATCACAGGAAGTCCATTATGTGATTTTGAACTATGTAATCGATTACCACAATCTCTTAATTGATTAAAATATTCTTAGTTCTCAAGTAATAGATTACCACTTGTTGGTAATCGATTAAACCAGTGGGAAAATATTTTTCCAAAACTTGAAACATGGAACACTTGGCTTTTTATGCATTCATGAAAACCTTTTGTTTCAGAAAATCTTTTTGTCAAACTTTTGCTTTTATGAAAACATGAATGAAAAAACATGAATGAGTTTTATGCAATCGATCATAGGAGGCACCACCTTAGACATACACAAGTTACAAATGTCATTCAATTGAATTGGCATGTAGAAGCCTAAACATTTCAATGTCTAAGAACCTCAGCTTCTTGATCCTCTCTAGCTCCCCCTAATGAGTCTAACAATCTCCCCTTTTTTGGCTTTGATCATGCCAAACTTCAATTGAACATCTTGATCCTTAGTGTTCTTTTAGGAGAGGTTTCCAGGAGATTTTACTTGATACTGAAAAAGAATCAGCTTCTAGCCAAGACCAAGTGTCAAGTATCCTTTGCATAAACTATACACATAATGATCTTTTTTATTACTCCCCTTTTCTTATATAATTTCATATCATTTCAGATTAAGAGCAATTTAATCAGAGCAAATGTTCATATATTTTCTCCCCTTATTTTGTTTTACTCCCCTTGCATGTTGCATTTATTTATTTTGCTCCCCTTTTGGCTTATCAAAGTCAAAATATACCATTAATTGTAAAATAAGCAAAGGAAGTCAGAAAAACATTAAAGCAATTTTATTTATTAATGATTAAAGTGCATACATCAAAGCAAGTTATCAAAGATCATAGCAAAATATGAGAAAACAGAAACAACACAACCAGAAACTGAATAAGACAACCACTAAGCTAAAGATCATCAAAGTCCTTGAGACTCATCCTAGTCTCTACATTGCTTAGTCTAGTGATAATGTCTTCTAGAGAGGAATGAACATCAGTTGAATGTTCATGATGCAAAGCTATCATAGGATCCATCTTTTAAATCATGAGAGAATCAAAAGGACTCTACTGCTGCTCAGCAGGTCCAGCTTCAGCATTTTCTTCCTCAGCAACTTCTTAGTCCTCATCAGCCACTCCTTGAGTAGCTTGAGCACCAGCAATGGTCCACCCATTTGGGGTGTTCATCAATCCCAACTTGGTGAGATGCTTCTTAGAGATGAGGTTGGTAATGTTGGTGGTGTTGTCCATAATCTCATTGGTCATATCAATCTCAAAGTAGTCAATAAACCTTGAGATCATGACAGCATAAGGAAATTGATAGCTCAATAGCCTCTTTACCTTCATCATAGTTTCTTCAATAGCCAAAACTCAATTGATTTGAGTTCCAGTTTTCATCCCATACACCAACTGAAGATCATCATCGGTGATATGAGCATGGTTGGTTGATCTGGGTGTAAGGATGTAAGTAATGATGTAGTGAAGAAACCTATCTTCTGCAGTCATGTGACCCACACTTAATCTGTTTCCAATATGTGCATTAGGATTTAGTAGCATACCTCTATAGGTTTCCATCTTTGAGTAACTACCAATCTCTTCTTCAAACCTTCGAATATCTTTGAAAGTGATACTCGCCACTACATTCCACACAGTGTCATCAATCACCATAGTCATTCCATTCACTTTGGAGCAGAGAATACCATCCATTCCAGCCTTGGTACAAGTATAAAATACTTTCACCAATTCAGGGTAATAAGTACCCTTCATCTCCATCAATTTGGTGAGTCCTTGTGCTTGCAGCATCTCAAGGAAATTGAATCCCTTAGAGACAAACCAGTTAAGCTCCAGATATTTAGGAGGCAAAACAAGCTTTGTGACATGGAATTGCATGTAGTTGTTCCTTTCAACCTCAGTGGAGCACCAGGTATCTAACCTATTCTCAGTAGCCTTAGCACTTTGGCTAGCTTTCCTTTTGCTAGTTTTCTGCTGCTTATAGGAAGATGGTTGAGACATGGTGAAGAGACAGAAAGTTTGAAATTAGGTTAGGCAGAATTTTGGTAGTGGATAAGAAGAAGAGGTAGAGCAAAACAAGGCAAAGTTTTGCTTAAGGAGTAGTTTTTTGGTATGAGGAGTGTAGGCTCATGAATTCTGAATTTATATAGCCATAACTAGTTTAAAATTTAAATTTTCAAATTAGAATAACTGCTCTCACAAAGCCCAATGATGTCTAGGTTCACTGAACTAGAATTTGAACTTAGAAATAAGGTTTCATTTTTTTCATTGAAAGTTGTGCAGAGTTGCAGAAACGAAAGAAGTAATCGATTATGAAACCCTTGTAATCGATTATTCAGGGTGAAGGTATACCTCTAAACCTCATGTAATCAATTAATTCATGGTAGTAATCCATTACCCAAGAGAGTTTTTAACCTGTAATAGCCCTAAACCCTCATGTAATCGATTAATACGTTGGTGTAATCAATTACATCAGTGAATTTTTACACTATAATCGATTAATCCGTGGATGTAATCGATTAAGTCAGTGACTAAGGCCCAATTCTGACCTTAGGTAATCGATTACCATTTGTGGTAATCGATTATTACAGAGAATTATGCAGTATGAATAGTGACGTTTATCAAGAATGCCTAGCATGTTTCTTAGAAGAAAAAATCTTTCTCTAGCAAGGGGTTTTGTAAATATATCTGCCAATCAATTATTAGTATTAATAAATTCAATTGAGCAATTACCCTTTTGAATATGATCTCTGAAGAAGTGATGTCTAATCTCAATATGCTTTGTCCTTGAGTGCATGATTGAATTCTTTGATAGCTTGATAGCACTGGTGTTGTCACATAGCAATGGAATTTGTTTCAAATCAACACCAAAGTCTTGAAGTTATTGCTTGAGGCATAGGCTTTGAGCACAACAACTACCAACTACTATATACTTTGCCTCAGCTGTTGAGAGAGCAACACGGGACTATTTCTTGCAGTGCCATGAGATCAAGGAACATCTTTCATACCAAGACCTAGGTGCTTGTTTTAAGCCATAGAGGGTTTTCTTTAGTTTGAAGACATGATTTGGATGTTTGAAGTCTACAAAACCAGGAGGTTGAGTTACATAAATTTCCTCCTCTATGTAACCATTTAGAAAGACACTTTTTACATCCATTTGAAATAATTTGAAGTTCATCAAACATGCAAATGCAAGCAGCAACCTAATTGCTTCCAACCTAGCAACAAGGGCATAGGTTTCTTCATAGTCAATGCCTTCCTCTTGGTTGTAACTCTTTGCGAACCAATCTGGCCTTATTTCTGACTATGATGCTACTTTCATCAAGTTTGTTTCTAAAAACCCACTTGGATGCCTATTGGCTTATGAGAATGAGGTCTAGGAACAAGTTCTCATACTTCATTTCTCTTGAACTGGTTTACTTCATCATACATAGAAAGCATCCATTGTTCATCAAGGAATGCTTGATCAATATTTTTAGGTTCAATTTGAGATACAAAGGCCATATCACAACATAAATTCCGGAGATTTGATCTAGTGGATACTCCCTTAGATACTTCACCAATAATGTTATCAAGGGAGAGATCTCTAGTTGTTCACTAGTATTTTGGCCTTTGAGTTGGAGTTGAAGGATCAATTTCTTCATCTGTTTCATCCTTTCTCCTCTCATCAGTTTCATTGGTAGTGACATTTTCTTCCAATGGTCCTGCATCATTTTCAAAACTCTTTTCCTCTTTTGAGTAGTTAGATTCATCACAGATAACATGTATAGATTCTTCCATGCATAAGGTTCTTTTGTTAAAAACTTTATATGCTTTACTTTGCATTGAATATCCAAGGAAGATTGCTTTATCAGCTTTTGCATCAAATTTGCCAAGAAATTCCTTTCAATTGTTTAAAACAAAACATTTACAGCCAAAAACTCTAAGGTGTGAAATGTTTGGTTTTCTACCTTTGTAAAGTTTATAAGGAGTTTTCTTTAAGATGGGCCTTATGAGCAATCTATTTAGAGTGTAGCAAATGTTCACTACATCAGCCCAAAAATATTTTGGCAAATTAGTTTCATTAAGAGTTCTAGCACCTTCTTCAAGTGACCTATTTTTCCTCTCCACAACACCATTATGTTAAGGTGTTCTTAGAGCTGAAAAATTGTGGTTTATTCCATGTTCTTCATAGAATTTTTTAAAATGTTCATTTTGGAATTTACCACCATGGTCACTTCTTATTGAGACTATCTTGCAACCCTTTTCATTTTGTAAAAGCTTGGCTAATTTTCTAAAAGCATTAAAAGCATCACTCTTGGATTTCAAAAACAAGGTCCATGTAAATCTTGAGTGATCATCAACTATGACAAGTCCATAGTAATTGCCACCCAAACTCATAGTTCTTGAAGGACTAAACAAATCCGTGTGAAGCGATTCAAGAGGTCTTGTGGTGGAAACAATGTTTTTGTTTTGAAAAGAGATTTTTGTTTGTTTCCCTTTTTTGACAAGCATCACAAAGTTTGTCCTTTTCAAACTTGAGTTTAGGATATCCAATTACTAAGTCCTTCCTTATGAGCTTGTTCATATGATGCATGTTAATGTGACTTGCTCTTCTATGCCAAAGCCAAGATTCATTAATTTTGCTAACTAAGCAGTTTATATTATGAATGAATGCATGTTCTATTTCAAGTAAGTAAATGTTTCCTTTTCTTTTCCCAACATGGACCTCACCCATTTTGCCATCACATATCAAGCAACAATTATTGTTGAAGGATAACTTTAATCCTTTGTCACAAAGTTGGCTAATGCTCAGAAGATTATGCTTTAGACCTTCAACATAAAGCACATTTCTATTTTTGGTTTTGAAGCTATTACCAATATTGTCTTCCAATTATTTTTCCTTTGTTGTTGTCTCCATAGGTGAAAAATCCTCCTTCCTTTAATATTAGATTTGTGATCATGGATTTATCATTTGTCATATGCCTAGAGCATCCACTATCCAAGTACCATAGTGAAGCTTTAGCTCTTAGACACACCTACAACATTCAAATCAAGTTGCAAAGAAAGGTACCCAATTAAGGTTGGGTCCATAGGGGTTAGCTATTTTTCTATTTTTCTTAGGAACCCATATGCATTCTCCATTTGGCACATAGAACCTTCTAGCATAACACTTGTGTGAGGTGTGACCTTTCTTCGTGCAGTAATGACACGTTATAGATTTTGATCCTTTTTCAAAATGAGTCATTTTAGTATGCTTTGTTTTTTAAAACCTTTTTCGTTTCATCTGTTTTGGGGGTACAAAACTTGGTGTTTTGAAAAGGTTTTGATTGATAGTTGTATCCCAATCTAGATTTATCTGAAGTATACTTTTGCACACTTAACATTTGGTTTAAACTACATTTCCCTCAATAGAGCTTTTTCAAAAGATCTACCAAGTAGGAGTTTTTCTATTTGTGAAGTCATGCATTTTTCAAGATGGCTCTTTTTGAAATCATCAAATTCCTTTTGTAGAACTTTGTTTTCATCTACTTTTGCAAAAGGAGAGGCACAAACACAACCATTTACTTTGTAGCTTGAAACAAGTTTTTCATTTTCTTCTTTCAATTTGCAAAGTTCAGCTTGCATTGAAGCTAGCTTAGTGGTATGCCATCTAAGGTTACCTTTGAGCTTGTTATTGAAAATAGCAAGTTTTTGAGCCTCCTCATGCATTTCATTTAAAGCATCAACTAGTTGATCAATTTCAGGATTTACTTTTGATTCGGCACTTGAGTCTTCTTCATCAATTGTTGATGTTAGACAAACATTGACTTCTTCATTCTCACTTGAAGATTTAGAAGTTGTTGATGCATCATCTTCCCAAGCTATGTAGGCTTTTTGGGTTTCCCTTCTTTCTTTCCTTTCTTTTCACCTAACTGCTTCTTCAAGAATATTAGACATTCAGATTTGATGTGGCACATGGCATGACTTACCCCCAATTGGTAATTTTTTTGAAAATTTTCCCCATTTGTTAATTAATGAAAAAATGCCCCTTAATGGTAAAAAAACTTATTCCACACTCAAAACAGTTGAAGTTGTTGTTGTTGTTGCTGTTGTCATTTCTTTTGTTGAACTTTGTGAACATTTTGTCCTTATTTTTCTGCATGAACTTGCCAAATCTTTTGAAAATTAGGTTCAAATTTTCGTCTCCTTCATCTCCACTTGAATCATCATCTTTCTCAACTTTTGAGGATGCAACTTTCAAGGCAATGTTTTTTTGTTTCCTGTCTGCATCTTCTGCATTTGTTAGTTGAGACATTTCTAATTCATATTCAAGTAACTTACCAAAAAGTGCAGCCATAGACATCTTTGCCAGATCTTTAGATTCTTTGATTGTTGTCACTTTTGGTTGCCAAGGTCTTGTCAAGCATTTCAAAATCTTGGTGTTAAGTTCCTCTACACCAAATGTTTTCCCAATACCAAGTAGATGATTGACGACGTGTGTGAATCTGGTTTGAAGCTGAGAGATATTTTCTATTGTGTTCATCTTGAACATTTCGTACTCATGGATTAAGGCATGTTTTCTTGATCTTCTAACTTCATCAATTCCTTGATGAGTGATCTCCAGCATTTCTCACATCTCCTTTGCACTCTTGTACCTAACTGTTCTGAAAAACTCATCAGAAGACAAGGCAGAGGTTATCATGTTTTTAGCTTTAAAATCATATTGAGTAACACACAAGGACCTTTTTCAACAGAGGTTATCAATAGTTTTGGTCGATATCAAAGGACCTTTTTCAATTTCATTCCATGCATTGGGCTTATTTGATTGAATGAAAATAGGCATTCTATTTTTCCAAAACCTAAAGTGTTCTCCATCAAACATTTGAGGATGGTTAAGGGATGCACCCTCCTTGAAGGTAATCTGTGTGGTCATTTTCTTTAAAAAAAAGGTAGTGATCTTGAGTAACACACAAGAACCTGCTCTTAATACCAATTGAAAACAGTATGAAAAGCACACAAGAACCAAGAGGGGGGGTGAATTGGTTGTTCTTAACCAATTAAAATTTCTTTAACAATCAAAAATGAAAAGGATCATATCACTAAACAACCTTTGAACACTTTCAATCAATCAAACTCCAATCTTGATAGAATGCAATAACAACAAAAATGTTTTTGTTGATTATGAAACGTTATACCAACAAATGACAATTAATAACCACAAGAAAAGATAAAGAAGAAGTAATCAACACCAAGGTTTATACTGGTTCGCTTCTCAACCTAGAGAAGCTACATCCAGTTCCCCTAACCAACTAGTAAGGATTCAACTATTGGCAATCTATTTCATACAAGCTTATACAATCACTCTCTATCAGACCTAGATTAAGAACAAGAAATCTAACTCCCTTAAACTCTGTGATCAAGACATAAAGAAAACTATTATCTACTCTTCCCTCTAGAAAAACCTATTCTAGACAAGCTTTAAGAAAAACTATTGCTCTATTTACACAACTCAAAAATTCTAAAAAGAATTACAACCAAAGTAGTATCGAGAGAAATAGCCTGATGATCCACTACAGATGAATGCAAATGATTACCAAACTTGAATCAAGGTTGAATGACAAATCTAAGAACATTCTCTCCAATTTCTTCTTTAGAAAGTTGCCCAAAAAAAGAAATCCTCTCAAGGTTTCTTGAAGCTTAAGGATTTGAGAGACAAACACAGAATAACTTGTAGTATATTTTCTCTCTTTAGAAAGGTTATTAAATTTGTTGTTATTTCATTGTATTTAGTTAAAACAAGCAAAATCTATTTATAGAGAAAATTATTTTAACTGTCAGTAATCTATTAAATCACTTATGTAATTGATTAAATTGTTCTTGAGCTTTCTGGAAAAGACTAAAAATAATATGAATACACACAATAACCAAGAGGGGAGTGAATTGGTTTAAACTTGGCCTTTTTAAAATCTTTAGAAAATTAGAGTTAAATGATCTTTATCACATTTAAACCAAGAAAGCTACAATCAATCAAACCACTCAACCCAAGAAAACAATTACAAAAACTTAACTTGTTGAGTAATAAAGAATTCACCAAGAATCACAGATCAAGATAGCAAGAAAAGATTAAAAGATAGAGACCAATACAAGAACTTATATTGATTCACTTCTCAACAAGAGAAGCTACATCCAGTTCTTCTAATCAAAACTAGATTAGAGTTTCACTATTCACAAATTTCAGTTCTTACAAGCTTTATGACAATCACCATTTATCAAACCTAGATAAAGAACAGAAATCAAGACATAGAGAACCCTTCTCTACTATTTCCTTCTAGATAAACTCACTCTAGAAAAAGCTTCAAGAACCCTTTGTAATAGTTACAAACAACCAAAAATACAAAATCGAATTTACAAGCAAAGCTAATTGTAAGGTCTCGGACGGGCACGTGGCACTTTAACATTTTAATGATGTAATTACACGGTAATGATAATGATAATGACCCTGTAGGATAATTCGGGTTCGTTTGACTGGGGTGTCATATAGGGGGGTGCATATTGGAACTCAGATAAGAAGGGGTGTAGATAGCATCTTTTCTATATCGGGTTCATGAGACCGGATTGTCACCTAAAGGGGGGTGTATTTTGGAACCCGGAAGAAAAGGGGGTGTGGATAGCATGTTTTCAAATCCGGGATCAGGATATAGGTTAGTGCTGATAGGAGATCGGGTTAGTACATGACCGGGTTATCGCCATGTAAGCAATGTATATACATAGCACTTTAGAGGAAAATCGCTGATGTATTGAAAAGAACTCGGACAAAGAAGGAAAGAGCGACCGGGTAGCAATCTTGGATGTGTTCCCGGGATATGATCTCGGATTAAGCTCAGGAGGGGCTCGTGTTTGTTTTGTGAGAGCTACCGAGTAGAGAAAACCAGAAGCTCTCGCAACCCCTTTCTATAGCGCTACCGGGTTAGCGATCCCAAAATTGGTTGGAATAAGTGCACAGGAACCCGAGATATGGTAGTGAAGTTACGCTTAATATATATATATATATATATATATATATATATATATATATTATTAATCCAACCCAGCAGCGTGGTAAGGATGAGGAGATCTCGGTATTCTTACATAGAGTAAGGAAAATACGTTTAACTCACTAACCCGACAGTAGGTACTTTCCCAAGCTTACCTTATGCACGTGATCTATTTTTAACTATCAGGATACTTTAGTGACACGTGTGACCTGAGTGATGTATGTGACGTGTGGTGACTCACTGGGTATATAAGTAACGAGCGTGAGGGTCATTCCTTACATAACCCATTTCTCTCACTGACCTTCACCAAAGAAACTCTCTCTTCCTCATTCTGCCTCCTCCATTAACGAACGAGGGAAAGCTTTAGGTTTAGAGAAGAGAAGACGATTTTAGAACGCCAAGCTTAGGAAAAGTTGTTCGCCAATTTGTAAACACCTCAGAAGTAAGGAGCGCAGGTAAAAACCTAGAAATCTAACTGTTAGGGATTTTGGATAGATTATGCTAGGCCCTTTTGGGGGTCTGCATGTCACTAGCTGGGTGACTAATTCTTGTAATCTAGAAAAGTATAGATTTTCCCTACACGCAACGGTTGAAAACTACTTATTATTGCTTGCATGCATGTATGTAGGGTGTGAAGCTGAGAATAGCGGTGTTCGGAACCGCGAGTCCAAGAGAACCAGTGCAGAGCTTAGAACAGGTAAGCTCTCTGTTCTTGGAAGTCGTCCCCTCGACGGCGTTCCACCATACTCGGAGGGAGTAATGGTCATTGTATGACATGATGCATGTATTCAAATTGTGTGTTACTGCTTTGACTGAGAACATATATATGATTTGCACTTTGATAAATTGTTGTGATTGTGTGAGAATTCTCTGGCCAGTAAAATGGACAAAATATGGGCTTCCCTTGGAGCCCAAGTGATGTGGAACAACTCTAAGTGGTCAATTAGTATATATGAAAACCTTGAGAGAGAATGCTCATTAAGTTGGATGAACCTCTCTTGGAAGAGCCATATACGTCCTCGTAGAACCCGGAGGGAATATGCCCATTAAGTTGGATGGTCTTCCTCCGGGGTGTCTACCCGAAGTCCTGGGGGAATGTGTCCATTAAGTTGGATGGTCTTCCTCAGGCAAGGGATGTACGAGAGCATATGCCCATTAAGTTGGATGATCTTCTCTCGTATGATCTATGTGATTGTATACATGCGTTATATTGATGAAAGTCGGGATGACTAGTTATGTCCAATGCCTATTCAATACTTGTATCGTGGAAGTGAACCCGGGGAAGGAGAGGCCTTCCAGAACCCGGGGTTTACTGAGATTATTATCTTACCCTGGTTGGGGATTATATTTGTTTGCAGGTGATGAGAGCAGGGAAGAAGGCGGAGCTCGGGGTGAGAGACCTGGGTAGCAAGAGTGTCCGCGGGATCCCGGACCCGAAGCGATGCCAGGATGAGTTCCGCGTGGAACTAGTTATTTTAGGGCATGCCGGCTCTGCTTTATATATTTATATTTATGTGTTTTGTAACCCGACCCCTTGTTTTGTAGCTCGACCCTGAGGGGCGTTCTCTCTACGTGTATTCGCCATGCATAATGTACAAAATATTATTGTATATAATATTGACGCGAGATGACGTCACTCTTTGTGCTTCCAAATTAACTGTTGTTATTTAATTGCTGCATTTAATGATTGTATTTGAATGTTAACAACCAGATGCATACGGGGTGTTACACTAATGGAGAGAGATAACTTGATGATCCAATGATTATGAATGACTATGTTTTACCAATCAGAGTTGAAAATGAAAAACAATTTCAGAACTTCCTCTCCAAATGCTTCTTTGAAATCTTGCCCAAGAAATTTTTCAATACACCATGAAGATTTGAATATGTCAAACAAGAACTTTAGAACTCAGAATATCCTTTCTCTCTTTCGGAAGGCTTATGAAAACTTTGAAATTTTCGTATTGTGCCTTGTGTAAGTTTCAGAAAACCCTTTAGCTATTTATAAAAAATAGTTGTAACTAAATATAATCGATTAAATCGCCAAAGTAATCGATTAAAACTTCATATGCAATCGATTGAAAACAAATTTAATTGATTAAAATATTCTTTAGTTTTCTGGAAAGGATATATGAACAAAGTAATCGATTATTTTGACATGTAATCGATTACTACAGGGATACTTCTTTTCAAAAATGAAACTAAGTAATGGATTACGAATAAGTGGTAATCGATTATCACAGTCAAGTCATGTTCTGTGTTTATACTGAGTAATCGATTACTTAATGCTGGTAATCAATTAAAATGTTTTTCAAGGCTCAAGTAATAGATTACCAATATGTGGTAATCGATTAACATAGTCCAAAATGGTTTTTCCGCAAACCTGAAACCATTGAACCTTGTCACCTTGTCTTTGATGCAATCATGAAATCTTAAACCTTTTTCACAAACCACATGTGCTTTTGTAAAATCATGAATGCAAGTCAATGAATGTTTATGCAATGCAAAGGATCATAGGATGAATCTCTCTTGCATCAAGCAATTTACAAATGCCTTCCATTGAATGACATGTACAAAGCTAAAACACTCATCCATCTTCAGCATATATCTTGATCCACCTACATGCTCCCCCTGTATCTAACAAAGACTTATGAATAATGTAATTGATTAAAACGCAACGTAATCGATTATCACAGGAAGCCTTATTCAAAATAGTTGGCAAGTAATCAATTACCACCATGTTGTAATCGATTATCACAGGAAGTCCATTCTGTGATTTTGAACTGTGTAATCGATTACCACAATCTCGTAATCGATTAAAATGTTCTTGGTTCTCAAGTAATAGATTACCACTTGTTGGCAGTCGATTGAACTAGTGAGAAAATATTTTTCCAAAACTTGAAACATGAAACACTTGGCTTTTTATGCATACATGAAAACCTTGGGTTTCAGAAAAGATTTTTGTGAAACTTTTGCTTTTGTGAAAACATGAATGCAAAAACATGAATGAATTTTATGCAATGAATCATAGGAGGCATCACCTTAGACATACACAAGTTACAAATGTCATTCAATTGGATTGGCATGTAAAAGCCTAAACATTTCAATGTCTAAGAAGCTCAGCTTCTTGATCCTCTTTAGCTCCCCTTGAGTCTAACAGAGGTATCGTTTTCTAACAGGATCATGTGATGGAGGTCCAAGGAAAGCTAAAGGTCTAGAAGGAGAGCTTGAAACACTTCCTTTGGTGAGCTTTAAAGGACCAATGACAAGGGCTAAGACTCAAGCACTTCAAGACCACATCCAAGCTAACTTGTATCTCTTGGAAAAGCATGAAGAAGCACACAAACTCAGTGGAAACACAAAAGAAGTGTTGTCTATTTTAATAGATTACTGTCTGTCTGGAATAGATTAAAAGCATCTTTTTTGTTACCTGTAATCAATTACCAGATGCTTGTAATCGATTACATAAGCATCAGGAAATTATGAAATTTTGTTTTAATCGATTACCAGATAGTTGTAATCGATTACATAAGCCTGAAAATTATAAATAACTCTGTTTTAATCGATTACAAGTCCGAATTAATCGATTACTTCAGTCTAAAAACTGCACTGCACATGTTGGGGTAGCCAAGAGTCACTTTAGGAAAGCTTGCACTTCAAGCTTCATTTGGGCTTCATTTCAATTTGCATTTGCCTTACATTTAGTGACATTTGATGTGTAATTTAGTGGCCTGTATAAGCTGGTCCAAAACTGATTGTAACTAACTTTGGTTCATTAATACAATTCTGAAAATTGTTGTGAGAGTTTCTCTCTTGTTCTTGTTCAAGAACGTCTTGAGTCTTATCAATGGCTTTCCCAATGCTATTATGGTGATTCTTCCTAGACTTATTGGAGAGCTTCTCCATGGTGTCTTCACCTTCACCCCTAACCTTTCTTCCATCTTCCATTTTTGTAATTATAAGCCTTTAAATAGCCTCAATTCACAAGAAGTGCTGGAAACTTGTGTGTTCTTGAAGTTTGCTTGAAGAGTGGGTTCCATTGCAAGGAAGATTTGGGAAAACTAATGGCTATGGGTTCAACCATTACATCATCATGGGTTGCCATTTGGAGGAGGTCCAATTGATTTGACACTACTTCATTCCTATAAGGACCTCATAGTTGGTCATGCATAGATTCGTCATCCATGACAAGAGTTGAAGTTTGTCAGCCATGTTGGCAAGGTCATTAAGTACCCTACACAATCCCAAGTGAAGACATACGTGGATGGGTCATGCCATGAATAAAGGCTTGGTGAATGCTTTTGTTGAGAGATGGCATGAGGAGACATCCTTCTTTCACCTGTCAGTTGCAGAGATCACCACCACCTTTGATGATGTGTCTTCTCTATTTCATTTGCTTGTCACAAGCATGCTTATTTCCCACCCTACGACCATTAGCAGAGACGTGAAAAAAGTCTTGTTCATGACTGAGCTTGGCATTCTAGTAAAGCATGAGGAAAATGTCACAAAGAGATCAAAACCTAAAGAATGCTTGCCCTGGCTAAAGGAGTTGTTTCACATATATGTTGCTTTTGGGTCTTGTGTATGGGTTGTCAAGGGTTATTTGCTGCACTTGATTGGTAGTACAATATTTGTCTAAAAAAGATCCATGGATGTACACATTTCCTACCTCCAGTACCTCAACGATCTGTCCACTTGTCATGAGCACGCTTAGGAATTAGTTTCTTTGGAATACCTTTATGACCATCTCTCCTATGTGAGCTTGCATTTGAGCAAGCAATGTGGAGGTTATATGGCACTGCTCATAGTAAGGAATTTGTTTGTTTTATAAATAATTGTTTGTCTGTTTGTTAATATATTTTTTGTATTTCTAAAAACAAATTTAATGTTTTACAGGCATGGGTGTTCAAACATTTACCCACTATTGATTTTTAGAGGGTTTGACTTATGACCACCAGCAGTTGCTTGATGCTAAATGGAAGCTGTTGAGAGGTACCAACAAGGCTGATGGAACCAGGGAGAAACTAGATCAATTGCAAATGGATGATGTCATATGGTCCCCATATGAGGAGCACATGTAACACCTTAATTGTGCTTCTAAGGTTTTCTACTGAATTTTAACTCCATTAGAACCCTTATTTAGTTTATTTACGAAAAATATGAGTTAATTTTTTGTGATATAACATATATCAAAGAATACACTAACATACAAATAAGTTCAACAAGTCTTACACTGGATAAAAACACTAGATGAGACAACATCTACCTCATGTTTATGTGGATATAGATACAAGCTAAGATCATAGAAATATCTCAAAAGAAAAGTTAGGTCAAATGTGTGAAACCATCAAGAGTGTACCCACTACCTACTGTAACACATCCAAAATGGGGATGGGGATACATTACACACTCCCTATGTTGGTCGTACACTAATCCCAAAACATATACCTCAGGAGACTTCTAAGGAAATCTCCCTCTACCATCAAAATTTAGAGACAGAAGAGACGCTGTATCGTCCGAATCAATTATGTGTCTTCACGAGCAGGTTCCTTGTACTACCATTTGTCAACATACCATGTGATGTCAGACCGAATACTCATAGATTTGAAGTCCTTCACATGAAGATGATGCATCCTCTTGAGAAACATATGTGATGAGTATGCCTCCCATCAATTGACTGTCTCTCGTGGCAACATCTTAATACATTTGTCCATAGAAGAACATGCAAATCAAGTATAACCGAAGAATAACCAATGGTGGGTCTTGAATCTTATCCATCTACTCCCATGAATGAGTCGTTTGAGATCATCACAAGCACAAAACCACATGTGCAAAAATGCAAGAATAAGCTACCGAAGACTAGGCATATACACATATATATTGTAGGAATGTAGCTAACCATATAACATCTAACATAACAGATGAATAATGCAATAGAGGATATATCAACCATTTAGGCACATTTATCATCAACCAAATATTAGAGATAAATACAACACATGCATCACATCATATATGAAATGTTATGTGACGCCTGACAACTTATGCCACACAACAATAACTTTCGAAAAGTGACGTTAGGACCTTTCCTTCTCACAATGCTAACTACTCCGTGGAGATTCACATGGTCGAGTATTCAAGACAGATAATCCTATAATCATAGTAAAATCAGTAACACCCTAACTGGGTAACAACTATGGCATGTGCCAAAAACTATTTGGGGAATCCCGTACAAAAATGATATGCAGAGCGATATAGTGGTCATGTCAAGATAGAAGTACGTGGGTATTGGCTTACTGCGACATTAGATGTGCAGGAATTTTAGCCTAAGATTTAGAGTCGCCTGTCCATCCATCTCCAAGAAAGTCAATTGTCCACCAACCTCTCCCACATTCGGCATAGAGTCCCACTAAGAAATCCCAAACTTATGTGTGTGCTCGCCAACACAACTAAAACTGCCAAAGCACAACTCATACTGCAACAACACGACTGAAGCCACTGACTCATGCAGCATGTATGCATCAACACATCACCATCAACAATGTCAAGAGGCACAACACATATAACTCTTATTAAATCAACAAGGTACAACACTTAACCTCATTCCATAAAAAACTACAATAGGATCCTATACAGACTGATCCCAAATTGAAATATAGTTTTTGCCCAAAATTCAAAGAAAGCCAACTTCTACTTAAATAGGAAAAGATTTCATCTTATTTTCATAAATAAAATATCTTAATAAGTATAAAAACATAGAATCTTACTTATTAATCTTTGAAGATCATATTTAAACTCACTAATTTGATTTAGCAAATCACCAAAGTCCATTTTCAAAAGTTATATAAACCATTCAATTAATTTCTTTAAGGTAGCTTTAAAAACTCAAGGAATTTTGGTTCTATTTTAAAGGTTTGAAAAAGATAACTATTTGAGTAACTATTTTTTTTTTAGTTTCGTACATGCCATGTATCATTTTAAAGCTTTTTTGTGTCTAGTTTTTGAAACAATAACTCATTTAATAGGTAAAAAGCTACAAAAATTTAAATGAAATAACGAAGATTGAGAGGTCATACTATCCCTACAAGAAGACCAATCCACTCATCTCTCAGTTTTAGCCCACCAAAGTACTTATTTGAGAAAATTTGTTTACCACATTTTAAAGGATTATTTCATGTTTCGAAAAAGTCAAACCTTGTAAAAATACAATGTGTAGATCCTTTGTTACAATTCAAGTACTAAACAAGTCGAAAAACACTTTTCTGTCAAAATCCGGTACAAAAGTTTCAAATCTCAAAAATCATAGAAAATTGGGTTCTCAATGGAATTTAACATGTGATTTGTAATTTTAAAGCTTGAGAAGTCTACTTTTTGCTGATTTAAACTCAAATATCAAAAGGTTCATGGATAGTTACAAATTTGTAAACAGGTCCATATTGACCGCCAACAATTTCCAAAAAGCATAGGCCAACTACTATGAAGTGTATCTCCTTTGTTTCTAAACGTTTTTTGTGTTTCAGGTGTCCCTTTTGTGGCGATTTTAGTATTCTTTCATTTAAAAGTGGAATCATCTAGAAACATGAACCGCAGTGCAAGATATAGCAAAGACAAGTCATAGTGCACAAACAAAACCAACAGATTCATTCCATCTTCAAGCACATCATGCTATTTCACATGCTCCCATCAAATAATATTCAAACAAACCATATATCATGAAATAGGCACCATAAAAAGCAACAAAACAACACAACAAAACATGCATAACACACAAGGTAGCTTTCCTTACGGGTTTCTCCTTAGCCAACTCAAACTAACAACAAGGAAATGCTGGGAATTTCCTCCTTTTAGCTTCTCCTTCTCTTAACCTCAACTAACCATGAGAGAATGGAAACATGGAAGTTTAGAATAGAGAATAAAGAGTCACTTGAGATGTTAAGATGAAAAGGAAAGAGTAAGAATCAAGAGAAAATAGAAAGATTCAAGAGAAAGTGCTAGTTAGATCCAAGGTTTTCAACTTACCACTCTTCCTTATCTTCTTCTCTCTACACTTTGAGTTTGGAAATGAAATGAGTTGGTTGTGCTGGTTTGTGTGTGCGTGTGTAAAGACATTAGTGAGAGTAATTTAGGAAATAGTAAAATAGGTAGAAACTTAATGAAGAAGTTGATGAATAATTTGAATTTTGGTGTCTCTCCCAAGGAGATATTTTAGCCAGCATATACAAGGATAGGGGACATGATTTGATTTAGGCAAAGCTTAAGTACAATGCATAGAAAATAGGTAAAGTAAATGTGTACTTAGCATGTACATGTAGTTAAGCTAGTTTGATTCCTTTTCAATGAGTTAACTTGAGATGACACCACTTAGCTAGGTGGAAGAGAGAGTCTTTTGTGGGGTCCACCTCATCTAGGGAAATAAAAAGTTGTCATGTGTACTGGTAAGGATTACACCGAGAAATTTCAACAGGTTTCGTCAGAAATCTAAGATTTAGGTATTTCTTGACCAAATGGAATTATGTGACTTGAAATCAGCCTTAGAATGAATATAAAGTCTCTCATTTGTCTTTATGGATGATGGAAAAGTTTCAGTTAAGTGTCAAACAGTCAGTTCCAACTTATATTCTAGTTTGGATTATTATACTCAATCAGATAACCCTTATTAATTCACTTTGATGTATAAGGTAAGAAAATCACTTCAATGTCACTTGCATCTTACTATAAATAAATTTAATTAATTATAAGTAAATTCTTAAGCTTCAACTTTATTTGTCAACTATTTCAGAGTGTATTTCTACAGTAGCAATAGCCAAACAGGTTGAATTTCTAAAAAAAACTTCATAAAATATATACTAATCATAACCACAAATTCTTAAGAGTGTTTGGATGGATTATTTTAAAATTTCAGGAAATTTAAAATCAGGAAAATTAAAATGCATCAATTAAAATTCATGGATTTTTAAAATTCCTTGTTCGGATAAATCAATTTAAATTCCTTGAATTTCAAATTTCTTGTTTGGATAAAACAATTTAAATTTCTTATATTTTGAATTCTTTGTTTCAATTAAATTATTTTATTTTATTATATTTAATTTTTTTATTTTTTTCTCCAATTATATTTTAAAATTTCCTCTCTCCAGCAACGCCCTCACCGCCTTCATGCGCCCCTTAAAACACGCCCTGTGCAATGCCATCCACTCATGTTTGTTCCTCCCGTCCACTATCGCGCCTCCCTCTATCAACCTCTGGATGCTCCTCACCTCCCCCTTCCTCGCTGCCACGCATAACCCATCCCCCAGCCGCAACGCATCGAACACGCACGCGCTCCCGTTCTCTCTATGTTCCCCAAACAAGATGTAACAATGATGCCACATCATCGAGGGTAATACTCATCTCTCTTATGCCTCGCATGAGTAGTTCCATCTCTTCGATTATGCGGACTTTGTACTCAGATAAACCTTGGTCGGAAAAACTTAGCCTCTGCCAAAACATATGCACTGTGTCAAGTGATGTGCTACCAACAACATATCTAGCTAGCTCACATGCACACGGGAGACCATGAGTAGTTCTCATAATGCATCCACAACGAGAATTGTCAATGCCAACATAATTCACTCGCTCAAACTCACACACATCTTGATACCATGTCAATTAGTATCTTGTATAAGGTAACTTTAAAACATGTCTAGCCACATGTGTGCTTGTCTCAAAAGATGCATTTATTTCACTATGTTGCAAAGTAATCATGTTGTTCATGGCATCCCAAACATTACATAGGTCTACAAGGCTATTCTAGAGTAGTCTCTTTAAGGTCGAATGTGCAGACTCGACCCTGCATTTAAAAAATAACTAATTATTGTCAACAATTAATATGTTCTTGAAAAATCAACATAGATTAACACTTTTCATACCTGTTAGTTGTAGTGTTTCCTAGATGCAACACCTTATCTCTCCATATTGTTACAAATATTTGTTTGTGGGGAATCAACCATGTGTGTTTCACATAATCAACAAATATTGGTCATGATGAGCAAGTAATTTCAAACTTTGTAAGGCAGTCACCATACTCTATCCCAGTAGGACAATCCACAAGACTCCCCCATGATTCCATCACATAGTCCCATGCATTTTTTTGCCCCAAAAGGGTTTTACATTTTATCTTCACATTCATATCAATGTGAAACCGACACAAGTTAGTTGACTTAGGGAACACAGTTTTCACTGCATTCATCAATACTGAATCTCAATCAGCAACAATGACTTCAGGGAGTGCATCACTTCTCAGAAAAATACCTCTAAACCGTTCAAGAGCCCATACAACATTGCTTATACGTTCACCCTCCAAATAGGCAAATGCACCTGAAAATGTCATTCTAGTAGGTGTCACACCAACAATGTAAAGTAAAGGGAGTCTATATCTATTTGTTTTGTATGTACTACCTATGACGGATACCAAATGACATGCATTGCTTAATTTTACTGCATCCAGGTGTGTCCAAAATATATTACGTACAACATCTTCATCCTCGAGTCTATGCCAATGGATATACATATCGCGTTCAAGTAGCTTCATTAATTGTTGCATTTCAGTATTACTGAATGATATGCTTATCTACCATTGTAGACTTGCTTCATTGTTGTACAATTGTTGGCATTGAGGTCCTTCAAAGTGAGAAAAATATTATTTGGTTTGACCATTGACTTTGTCATATCACCAACAATAATCTTCTCATCCTCATTTAGCCGACAAGCATATGGATGTCCAGTCAATGACTTAGTCAATGCATGATTACGAGTCCCACGTATTAAGTTGATCGTCCACCCTTCACCTCTCGGGACTAGTTTCGCTCGCAACTTAAAAGGACAACCACATTTTCTAGCACTAGTCATCATCCGTACTAAATCTTTCTTTATGCTCTATACTTTTCACTCCTCTCAAAACCAATTAAAACAAATGAGGTCTTTCTTTTCTTTCCAGTTGATGTGTTAGACCTCATTAACACAGGCACAAAACCAATATCATACACAACAATACGAGCCCATTGCAATACGTCCACACGGGTAAGAAACCCCTACAAAAAGGACAATAGATGTTTAGTGTTGTGAGGACATTCATTTACTTACTTTAACCAAATATAAAATCATATCAATACCTTTGAAGTATTGAAAGCATCATAACAATCAATATTTTCAAACGCAACAGGTTCCTCTCCCCTGTCTTCATTCATATTAATTTCTTCATACATAACGCTTTCATATATCCACTCATCTTATTCCATCTTAACAAAACATTAAATAGAAAAAAAAAATCAATGACAAACTATGAAACTAATGAAATTCGATCTATGTGATCCATACGGATTGACAATCTGTATGATACATACGAATTGTGAATCTGTATAACCCATATGGTCATAATTATGAAACAAATTCATTAAGTACATTTTTTTATCATTGTAATATGAAACAAAGTCATAATTATGAAACAAATTCATTAACTTACACCTTATATGAAACAATTAATTTAACTTATTTTCATTAGTATTCAATTAACAAGATCTTAATTAAATTATTTATCCAAATGGATCATAATTATATTTGCAAAATTTAAGTGTTAATATAATAAAATTCATTAAATATAATTTTTTTTATCACTATAAGAAACCTATACAGATTGACAATCCGTATGAATCATATGAATTAGCAATCTATGTGGGTCATAAGATCAATGGTAAACAAAACGACGGTGAAGAAGCTTACCTTTGTCGTTGCCACACCAACAAAATGATGATGACCACCGAACATAGCAAAGCACCACGCCCAAACAGTACGAGAAGGCCAACGACAAAGGAAGAACAGAACGAAGGATAAAAAAAACAAAGGAAGAACAAAATGAAGGAAGAAGAGGTAAAAAAGAGTAAAGTTGAAAATACAATAAACTTGAATAGTATTTGAGATATGTATGATGCATGAAGAAAAACCCATTAATGAATATTAAAATCCCCTTGGGTTCTAGGTAAATTTACCTGTTAGATTTCAAGATGGATTAACTGTAATTTCTTCACAAGAACTATTCATTAGTCACTTAAACTTCACAGCAACAAAAACTCATTCTAGTGCTACTTGAAGATTTTTCAATCATAATTCCCATACATTTTTTTTACCTGGTCTTTCATAATTCCCAAGATCACATTAAGTGATTTGTCATTTTTTTTTAGATTTCATTTGGTCATTTAGTCATACTTTTTCAAGTTTCCTAAAGGGAAATATTAAGACAAAAATCAAGGGAGCGAATCCCTATATATTATTTGTTTATTATACAAGTGCTTGTATTTTATAGGATTCTAATTCAATAATATCATTTATTTTCATCAGCAGTTTAAATTCTATATTTTAGTATGTAAAGTACACCTCATTATAAAAAAAATTGAATCCCCTCTAAACATAATCTACTCGAGTAGTATTGACGGTTTCTAAAGGAAGATTATTGAGTAGTATTGATTACATTAACATCACAAAAGAATGCAAAAAATGTCAAAGAAATTAAATAAGTGTACATAGTTAACATAGTTGATCCAAGATGTCCAAGAGACTGAAATCATCAAATCTAAGATACCAACTTATACACCTCTATCTCTAATTAATGATTTAGTAGCCAAAACAGAACAGATTCATACAATCTACTAAAAACCCTTTTTGAGTAATAAAAAAATAAAACAAAATCAATTAACTGGATGAACTATGGATCATAAATCACCCGGCACCAAGAAAACATGAAATGAGAAGAAATACTGTACTCAAAAGACCTCTGCCAAATTTCAGTTAACGGATTACGACAAATTGACCGGATTCTGATGTGCTACAAATGATCATTCTGACATTTCACTGGCTGCTATTTTGTGGATATTTTGTACATTAAGGAATTGAAGCTTGAGGCAAACTCAAAAGGCTACAATGGTCGGTTCCATACATTTCAGCTTCAGTTTAATTTAACTGCAGAAAACAAATCAAAATCAAAACCAATTCTGACTAAATATCAATCACAATGGCAATCAAATGATAACCAAATAAAAAACAAAAGAAAGTGTATAGGATGATGTTTAATGATTGGGGATTTGAAACTCAAGAATTGAACAACAATTGACATAATAACGGTGCTAATTATTGGAACTGTAGGGTTTTAGGTAGTGGGTGGAAAAGAAAAGAATAGAGACTAAATATTAAGAGATTTATGTTGACTTGATTCTATCTAATGTTTTAAAAAGTACTTATGTGTATAAAAGCTGGAATATTAACCTTCATTTATACTAATCATAATCCTATTTAATTAAGGAAACTAATCAGGAGAGTAGAAAAAATGGTAACCAATCCTTAGAGATAATGGAAAATAGTAAAACCAAAGAATAATCTAAGATACACCTTGTATTGATATGATATTTTCATATATTCAACACTAAGTAACATGTTAATGGAGCTAATTCAATATGTAAATCAAAGATTCATAATACCTTCAATTGTGTACCCACATAGGATCCAAAGGGAAAAGTTTCTCATTTCTTGTGCCAGAAGCAGGAGCTCTTGGTGGTGGAGCATGTACAGTAATTGGAAGAACCCATTCCGTTTTTTCCCTTCCCTCAATTAGAAGAGGATGCTCATACCTGTGGATCAAAAAATCGTACAAATTTAAATGACCAATGCCAGTTAAGGATTCCATGAAACCTATTTTCTTCATTTGTAGTACAACAATAGCTTGTGCCACTAGGCAAGGTCCACTACATGGATCACATGACATCATTGGACTTGGTTAAAAACCAAATTCAAAGATATTATTCACTATAATATCACAAGAATTAGGGTTTGTGTTGTGTAGGATAAATGCCAATGAAAACTAAAGGCTGATCTTTGGCCATGCCTTGAATAAATAAATAAATATATATATATATATATATATATATATGGTTCAAATATTAAAAAACAAAGATTAAAAAGGCTATAGTACATCCACATCAAGTATAAAATGACAAATGGTCCCAGCAAAAGAAGGTGCATGTATGTCATGGATAAAGTCTAAGAATAAAAATTTGAAAAAAAAAAAACTTAAAAAGTAAACAATAGTTGGGTTATGAATTAAAAAATGGGTAGGGTGCAGCCAAAGATGGCTTGTGTGGAGTGTGGACTGTAGAATGAGTTGCTCTCATGTAAGATCAACCAAAAGCAGGTGGAGCTGAATATGGGTAGAAGAGGTGGTCAAGGGTGGAACTCATACTTTTTCCAATCTACATTCTTTGGAGTTGTGAAAAATTCAAAGCGGAGAACCCACTGCACAGATACATGCTGAGTTGAGAAGGACATTGGACCATCCATGGGGACAGAAAAAAGAAAGCTTGTCTGCACCAAATCTGCAACAACCTCATGATGATCACTCTGAACCTAAAAGCACAGTTGAGACCACAATTGTCAGAATCCGAAGCCAATATAATATATTGAAATACATATATGCTCATCAATTTTCTCTAGTTAGATAATGATCCCATTTCTTTTTCTCTCGAGTATTGTAGACAGACACTTTAAAAGCAAGTCTTTAAAAAAAGTCAATCAGAGATTGGCCCTTGAATAATCATGCATTTGGTTAATCAAAAGGCACCACTCACCAGTAAACCAAATCTACATCATTAATTCTGAATAACATTATAGATATTAGCGACAAGGGGCTTTTAAGGCTATATATCAATTGCTGCATAGCTTAGTGAGGCTACATTGAAACACTGCACTTGATATACAAACCAAGTATAGGATGAAACAGGGAAATGCTTCAAGTGAAATTTGTGGCCACAGTACCTATAAAACTTGAAGCAAAACTCTATCAAGTATCAACAGCTACAAGACTAGCAATGCTCTTTGATAGCTAAGGCTGGGAAGTAAAGTGCCAACAGGAACAAAAACAAATAAGAGTAGCAGATAAGAATGTTGAGGTGGATCAATAGACTTAAAAGAACGATATCAGTATGAACAAATGTACTTAGGAGAAAGTAGGAACAGCATCTATCAAAGAGAAGATGATACAAAATCACCAAGGTGGTCAGGAAAGGTTTAGACCAATGGAGGCTCTAGTGAGAAGTGAATAAAATCAAAGATAGTCTGATGAAAAGAGGTATATTACGACCAAAGCAAACTTTAGGAGAACCATTAAAAAAAGGCCTTAATCTAAATGGATTTAATGGTAGGTTTTTTATTCAACCAATCAGTAACAGTTTAAAAGGAGTGAGAGCTAAAAGCAATAGAAAATACCTTTGTGATTGTAGGCGAATTCCTTCTAGAAGGGTGGACAAATCGCCGATTTATAGTTTCCGAAGTTTCCAATGTTACTGAGATCTGAAAAATAATAACTACCATAATAAATTCACTTCCAGAGTATCAACCACAATAAATGATTTGTTAACTATTAGTTTAACTCTTAACAGATGACAAGGGCAGTCACCTCAAGGCATCTCCTAGCTCCTTCTTCATGAAAGAAAGTGAGAGTGCCACCTATCTGTAACAAGAAAATTGCTGGTGAATAGACTTCTAATGTACACCATGTATCAAACTCTACTTGATTATCCTTACCATATCACTGAAGTAATAAGTTGAGTCGGAATTTTTAGGGGAAAATTTAAGCAAAACTTGATCATCAAGTCGGATATTATAAGACCTTCCTCTAATAAAGCCTTCTGCTGCAGAAAATATCTGCATAAAATTAGCTTACATGGAATGTAAACTTTTTTTGAAATTTTGAAGTACAATATCCAGTGTGTCTGAAGCACATAAAATCATTTTAGAAGAGAAGAAAATGCATCAATTACATGATAAAGATTCTACAGCCCCAGCTTCAGGTGAAGAGGATACTCCCACATCATCTTCGGCAGAAAATATCTTTCGCAGCTTTTGTTGCTCATTTGGGGAGACAATCGCAAATGACTTCTGGGTTGACAAGACATCTGTTTTCTAAATGAATTAGCATAGCAAATACTTGATTTCAAAGCAAAAAGTAAAAGATGACTCCTATCGATCAGACACTAATAAACCAACACAACTAGATACTGTTTCAGAAATATATTTCTGCAAGAAAAAATGAGCAGTTTCACACATAAACCGACACCAAGGTATAGTTTAATATGCTCACCAGCACCAGAATCAGACAACACTTCAGCAACAGACAGCCTAGGAAGTGCCATATTTGAAGATAAACTTGTTCGGAAACCTTCTAAAGTAGAAGCATCCCTGGTCAATGATCTTGCAGAAGAAGATCGCAATGACAGTGAACTTCCAAAGCCTCTGTGTAGACTCTCTCTCATGGGGTTATAAGAAGAAACTGATGAGATGTCATCTCTTGAGCTGTCATACCCGTCCTCAACTCCATCATACATATCATTTGCTCTAATCTGTAAAAAATGATTTCATTTTATATCTAGAGTACAAGAAAAAGAACAGCATGGAATAAGTGAAATGCCAAAATCTTTGTACTGCTTAATTAGTAACCAGCATTGAATTCATTGGACAATGGAATGGGGAGAATAAGAAATAGATTTAGATTCCCAAGAGGGGGTTGAATGGAGTATAACTAAGGATGATATCATATCAAATACAACAGAGAAAAGAAGAATACCAAAACAAAAGTGGGTATACACCCTGCCCCTACAAATAATTTCCTTCCGAAAACTATTAAAGTAGACAACAGCTTCTCCAAGTGTTACGAACATGCCTACTGCCTACTCTTACATAAAAATGCAAATAAACCACATTCCAAATGCCAAGCAGCAAAATGAAAGAATAAAATAACATTAGCCCTTAAAAGCATAAAAAAAATACAATTTCAAGATAAATAAAAACTTTAAGGATCTCTATTACACCTACAGCAAGTGTTCTTAAGATCAAAACTAACCAGGAAGTTCTGTATCACCAAAATCTTCTAAAACCAAAATTTTCTTAAATGGAACAATATCTTTATGAAATCAACAGGTTAACTGAATATCAGAACCAAGCTAATTAAAGACCTTGAACAAGGTTAGGAGTTTTGAGGAAAGGCACACCTCACTTTAAACTCTCCTAACATTAAAAGTGTCTTTAACGTGTACAAATGGAAATGACAATGCCCCCAAGCCGACATGCCCTTAGAAAATATGTGGCAGGTTATTATATTTGTATAGGGCTTAAAAATATCTCAGGTTTCTATCTGTATTTTATACTTTGCACTTGGTCAATTGTAATTATGTAACTATGTTGATTATCTGGTGATAAGGCTACAAGTTAGCTATTCATCATTACACAGTAAGTTGGCTTCTAATTAGCCCCTTGTGAAGCCAGGTCACATCATTTCGGTGCTATGTCTGTGTATCAGAGGCATGTCCACCACAAAAGTGTCCAACACACATCCAAACATGTCTGACGTCCCCTATAAAAATTAATTTTTCAACGGTGGTAAGATATGGAGCAGATATGGAAAGGACACAATCATTTAAAATTTCCAAATAAAAAAAAAAATCACAGGTTGGGTCTGTTCAAACTTTAAGCAGCTTTTAATAATACAACAACAAAAGCCATAAACTTAATAAGTGAGGTCAGCAACATGAATTCCACGATGCCATTGGGCTCAGCTAGAGACCAAATTCTCAAGAATATTATTTACCACAATATTCCTCTTCACAATTTCCTCCAATGTCCTTCTCGGTTTCCCTCTACTCCTTTTCACTGGGCTAAACACATGCAATCTACTCTCCTCACCAGCAGTACCTCCAATGCTCTTTGCACATATCCAAACCACTTCAATTGATTTTCTATCATCTTTTCCTCCATTGGTGCAGGCAGTTTTTTAATGATAATAAAATAAAATAAGGTAGGGGTGCTTTTGTCATGTAACAATTTCATTTCCTCCAAGTTTTTCATTTTGTTGCGCTGCATATGATGTATGTCATGATATTTTGAATCTTGAATCTTATTTATATGGTATGTATAAAAGGAGACGATCCTATTGCAATTACTTAGGAATAGTTATGTTATTTTAGGATATTTCTGTTTTTAGTTTATTTCCTAATAAACAGTAACATTTTCCTTATTTACTAGAAGCAGAAATCCCTGATTTTATGGGATTTCTGACTATGATCATGGCTGGAAATCCAGCTATATTTAGTTTAATTCCCTGATTTATTAGAAGCACAAATCCTTAATTTTATGGGATTTCTGCCAAGCATCGTGGCTGGAAATCCAGCTATATTCAGTTTAAATAGGAGTGAAATTCATGTTATTTTTGAAATGAGAGTGAAGGCCATTATTTTACATGATATTATGTAGATAAGTCATTAGTTAGTTGAGTTCTGTTAGATAACCCATTTGCAGCTCCTTCTTAGCCCTTCAACTTAGATTCCACCATACAAGTAGGTGACTAATCCAAATGGTGAAGAAGCAAGTTCTTGAAGAATTCAAGAATGAATGCACGGAGATACCAACAATTTGAAGGAGAAGAAGCATATTGGTGGCAGATCAGCCTGGTGCAGCATTTTGAGGCTATTTAAGGGCTGCATTGGTAGGGTTGACTTAATCATCATACTTCAATCAGTAGGACCCCCAATGGAACTTTGTTTGCATCTATCATATTGTATAGAGGGAGAGTATTATTAGTTAACCCATTAGTTAGTTGAGTTTTTTTTTTTTCATCCGTGGGAATCGAAGACAGGGTCAAGGGGTTTACAATAACTCACGCACCCTGTTCAATCAACCGAGCTAGATCCCCTTGACAGTTGAGTATTGTTAGAAAACCCATTAGCTAGTTTAGTTAGCTATAATAATTGGGTATATAACATGTATAAATAGAAGATGGGAAACTAGGAAAGGACAGCATCTAAACTCCTAAAAATCAGCAGATTTCATATTACTTTAGAATGAAAGATCATTGTGAGATTTCAACCAAAATCCCATCTACAATTCTAAATCCATTTGAAAATGTAATTTTCAAGAGATTTCACATTTTGCAAAGACAGAAGATTTTAAAATTAAAAACAAATAAAGGCATTCTTAAAACAATAGATAGCAATCGAATATAGGCTAAAACACAGATAAGCTTAGTTTACCCAATTAAAAAATATCACCAATAGCATACCCAATCAGCATCTCCATCCATCTCTTTCCAAAATATATCCAGTTGTACAGTAGTTAAGGGAACAATATCTGAAAACATATAAACACATGGATATATTACTTATAATGCTCAACGAAAGTTAAGATGACTAAAACTTTTTGATGCCATATGAAATACAAATGTATAGGTGCAAAACAATAAGAAACTTAATAGTGATATATGCAATCAATTTTAATAAACAAGTAAATTCCCCAAAGATATCTGGTTCTATCAAAGTTTGCTTACCAGACTGATCATTATTTTTGTGTTGCAAATTGTCAGGTTGAATTTGAATAAATGACAATGTCATGGACTTAGACCAAAGAGAATGACAACTTGATACAACATATATTTACACTTTCATTGGTTTCACATAATAGCTTTGTGGAATATTCTAGAATATTAGAAATTAGTTGTGGAATATTCTAGAGTATTAGAATTAGTTGTGGAATATTCTAGAGTATTAGAATAAGTTGTGGAATATTCTAGAGTAGTAGAATTAGTTGTATATAATGAACCCTTTAGATTTCAATCTGAATGAATGAAAAAGAGTATTCATATTACAATATAGTATCAGAGCAGATTTTCTTGTTATCGTTGTGCAACTCTGAAGCCTATTTTTTTTAAAATTAAAAAAAAAGGCCTACCCTCTTTTAGTTTGAGGTGACTTATGGACTCTTCTAATAACACGAGTGAGGAGTTTCGTACCTCTCCTAATTTTGATGGTGTTTTCATCTCCAAGGCTGAGTATGAGCAATTTCAGAAGGTGATGCCTCAATTTGCTGAAGTAACTAGTCTTGTTGCTCAACAAGGTACGACATTCCATGTTAATGGTAGTAATCGGTGGATTCTCAATTCAGGGGCTTCTGATCATATGACAGGTAATGCAACCTTGTTTTGTTCTTATACCCCTTACTATCAACTGTCATGAATAAGAACAGCCGATGGCAACTTCTCTACTATTGCTAGAAAGGGATCCATTAAACTTTCTGAACACATTACTTTCAACTCAGTCCTTCATGTTCCCTCTCTTACTTGTAACCTCATCTCTATCAGCAAACTTACATCTGAGTTAAATTGTGTTGCGAAGTTCTCTGTCCATGCTTGTTTTTTTCTGGAACAGGACTCGGGGTTGAAAATTGGCAGTGCTAGAGAGAAAGAAGGGCTTTACTATTTTGAAAAGGATCCTAATGAAACAAAATTTTTTGCACACCACTCATTATCTTTGTCTAATGATTGTAATGATGTTTTGTTGTGGCATCGTCGGTTAGGACACCCAAATTTCTTTTATCTTCAGAAGTTGCTCTCAAACTTATTTATCAATAAAAACCCCAGTTCTTTTTCTTGTGATATTTGCCAGTTTGCAAAGCATCCTCATGATTCTTCTCCATTTACCTTGATTCATAGTGATATATGGGGCCCAGCCTGTGAGAAAAATATCTCCGGTGCTCGTTGGTTTATTACTTTTATTGATGATCATTCTAGGGTATGTTGGGTATATCTTTTAAATGATAAGTCTGATGTTGCATCCACCTTTAAAAACTTTCATACTATGATTCAAACTCAATTCTAGACCTCTATTAAAATTCTTCGAACTGACAATGGTACTGAATATTTTAATTCTGTTCTTGGAGACTATCTCACCCAGCATGGTATTCTCCATCAAAGTTCTTGTCCTAACACCCCTCAACAAAATGGGGTGGCTAAAAGAAAAAATAGACATCTTCTTGAAGTTGCTCGAGCTCTTTTGTTTACCATGCATGTCCCTAAATATCTATGGGGGGAAGCTATCTTGCATGCATCATATCTCATCAATCAGATGCCTTCTCGTTTCCTAAATTTTCATTCCCCTTTATCTTGTCTTACCAACACCTTTCCTTTTTTTCGGGCTCATTCTTCCCTTCCTCTCAAGTTGTTTGGCTGTGTGGCTTTTGTACATGTTCCTCCCTGTCAAAGGTCCAAGCTCGATACTAAGTCTATTCGATGTGTCTTCATAGGATATCCTCCTAACCGATAAATTACTTTACTCTTTTATCTTGGTTTCAGCTAATAATGAGAGAATGAGAGCGAATGTTAGAGAGAGAAACAGTGGGGTGGGTAGAGAGAGAAACCTAGTAAGTCAACGTTACGAAGGGATTAGGTACAGACAGCACACCGTGGCATCGACAACGGCACGCGGTAGGGTAGCAAGACCAAGTAACTGGAGGGAACATGCAGATGTGTCCTCCTTTTACTTCACCCGTTTTCCAGAGAACTTGGGGGAGAAGGACCTGTGGTTCATCATCAAAAAATGGGGGATGTTAGGGAAGTTTTTATCGCTAAAAACAGAAACATAAGCGACAGAAGATACGGTTTCGTGCGGTTCAAAGGAGTAGAGAACATTCTGCAACTGGAGAGAGTTTTGGATAATCTGATAATAAGGGGTCTCAAATTACATGCAAACATCCCAAAACATGAAAGGGAAGGTCAAATCGCTGCGATGAAGGGCAAGGCTGTTCTATACGACGAAGGGGCACAAGGCGACAATGTAAGGAGGGAAGCAAGAGGGTCGCGATCCAATCATCTCCTTCCTAGGCAACCTTTTCAGCGGGTAACATATGCACAAATTGCGGCCAAACCCAGCCATGAGGGTAAGAAAAAGGTGGTACCCGAAACGTGTATTTGAGATAAACAATCCATCCTCCTCGTCGATTCAGATTGTCATTCAGACGGAAAGCAAGAAATGGCTCAGTGAAGCATGGGTAGGAAGGCTGAGGAAGTTGAACATGTTTGATAGGTTGGAAGAAGAAATGGCATGAGAGGGAGGCGAGGATATCAAACCAGACATGGTGCTTCTGATGGGTTTGAGTGACTCTAAAGCGGAGAAACTATGTCGAAAAGAAGAGAATTACGGTTTGTCCATGTTCCATACCCTGGAAAAATGGAAACCAACCCTGAAGCCTAGTTTTCATTTGGTTTGGGTGCTGTGTTGGGGCATTCCGCTACATGCGTGGGAATCGGCAACCATGGCCAAGTTAGTGGCGACCATTGGTGATTTGGTGGAGGTGGATGACGAAACTGATGACCTCCAACGCTTAGATAGAGCACATCTGCTCATCAAGACACCATGGCCACCACTTATCAAGCATAATATCACGGCTACCATAAACGGGGTTGATTTTCTGATTAACATCGTAGAGGAGTCAAACGTGTGCTCTAGCAGATGCGAGTGCTCCAAACGGTGTTTTGCGAACTCTTCCGACGAAGTGACTTCGGTGGATAGCTCAGAGGTTGGCAGCGAGGCGCTAGAGGGCCAGCTGCGAGAGACAGAACCAGCGGCAACTGAGACACCGGAGACCGTTTTCGAGGGAGAGAACGGAGAACCAGACGAAGAGCGATCCTTACATGCTGGGTTGGGTCAGCTACCAATGGGTATAGCTTTTGAATCTGCCAACAACAGTATTAGCAGAGATGTCGTTTCGGACACGCTTGGTGACAAGATGTCACCTAACCATGAAAACTGTGTGGAATGGGTCAGTTCCCAAGCTGGGAGTCTAGGACCAGAGGAGAAAGACGAAAAGGATGCTGCAGAAGGAAAGGTCAATGGGGATAAAAGTCTGGAGTCAGAAAATGAAGGCACAAAAAGGGGAATGGTTGAGGTGGTGATGGCCCCACATTCACAGATCTGTCCAGAAGGGAAGGAGAAGGGGTCACGTGATGGGGCAGCAGTGAGAGAAGTGGATGGGGTTGGTGCATGACCCACTATGGGTAGTGGGATCTTATCAAATGAAGCCACCACAACTCCTTTGGGCCAAAAGCTTATCGGGCCTGAATGGCAAGTCTATTCAAGATACAGGGGGGAAAACCGAAGCTGCTTTTGTTAAAACCCATGACCAACATCTGGGTTTTAATAAAAAAAAAAGAGAAGAACACGTATCTGAGAAAGGGAAGGAGATTCTTAACATCCAATCCAGTCCAGTGACACCTATTAATAGGCTGGAGGGCAGTGGACTAAAAGCGGTTGCTGATTGGGGGCAGGAACAAAGGAATTAGTCACATTAGGCTCAAGTTCAAGCTCCAGCTCCACTAATTCTAAACAACATGCTGACTTTTGGGAATTGGCTCAGCAATTTGGTGTAACCAGTCACAATCCGGATGATGTGATTAACAAGATGATGGTTTTGGAAGAAAGAGAAAAGGGTGAGGCTACGAGGTGGGGGAAAGATGATGTTGATTTATGAAGATTCTATCCTACAACATCAGGGCGCTGGGGAGGGGTGTGAAATGGACTTCAATCAGAAAACTGGTGTGTAAGGAAAAAGTTGACCTGCTATGTCTATAAGAGACAAAGAAAGAATCAATTGAAAAGGTGATTTGTCAAGCTATGTGGGGAGATTCATCGGCAACTTGGGAATACCAGCCAGCTATTAATAAAGCGGGAGGACTACTATGTATTTGGAATGAGGAGTCTTTCAAAGTAGAGAAAAGGCTGAAAGGCAGTGGCTTCATTTACCTGGAAGGATCTTGGGTGTCAGATAATAAGGTCATTATAGTTAATGTCTATTCACCTTGCGATGCAGCTTTGAAAAAAGGCTTTTTGGGAAGATATCAGACAGATGAGGAGTGCAAATGCCGGGGGCTTATGGTGCATCATTGGAGATTTTAATAACATTAGGCGCTCTTCAGAAAGATTGGGATCAGGTCAGAGTAACCAGGATGGTGGAAATCTAAAGGAATTTAATGAATGGATTGAGGATTTAGAAGTGGAGGAAGCCCCTAGGACCGGGAGAAAATTCACATGGGTATAGACCGAACGGGTCAGTGAAAAGCAAACTGGACAGGGCCTTGGTATCTGCTGATTGGTTATCATTATGGCAGGGGTGTTCCCAGATTGCTTTGGACTGCAATTATTCTGACCACTGCCCAATTATCCTTATTTCCTCTCATGTTGATTGGGGCCCGAAACCGTTTCGTTTCCGTGACTGCTGGTTACAGGACAAATCTCTTAGAAAGGTTATTTTTGAAACGTGGAACTCATGTGGGACCTGGTTGGGGTGGCTTTATATTAAAAGAAAAGCTAAAACTCCTTAAACAGAATTTGAAGGTTTGGAATAAAACTCAGTTCGGTGATATTCAACAGAACATTAGAATCTCAGAACTGGAACTGAACAAGATTGAGTTAGAAGCGGAGAATAGACAAATGTCTGAAGAGGAAATAAAAAGGAGGAAACAATTACAGGAAGATCTGTGGGCTGCTGCAAATTCAAATGCATCATTGTTGAGACAAAAGGCAAGGTCGAGATGGATTAAGGAGGGGGACTGTAATTCCCGCTTCTTTCACCTGCCAATTAATTGGAAGCGTCGGAAAAATATGGTGCAAGGAGTGCTTGTAGATGGGCGCTGGTTAGAGGAGCCTGGCAAGGTTAAGGAGGAAGTAAAAAGGTTTTTCATGTGTAGATATCAAGAACTCGATCTAGACAGACCCAAGTTAGATGGAGTTCATTTTAGAGCCCTTGAGCAGCAGCATAATAATGCCCTGTCAGCTCCGTTTGAGGCTTCTGAAATCAAAGAAGCGGTTTGGAGTTGTGGCAGTGACAAGAGCCCTGGACCGGATGGCTTCAATTTTAAATTCTTTAAGGAATTTTGGGATGTTGTAAAGCCTGATCTGCTCCGTTTCATGGACGAATTTCATGTTAACGGGATTTTCCCAAAGGGGGGAAATGCCTCTTTCTTAGCTTTAATCCCTAAGATTCTTGAACTTCAAAGTCTACATGAATACCGCCGATGCATCTATAAGATAGTGGCTAAGGTGCTTGCTAACAGGTTGAAGAGGGTGTTGCCTTCCACCATTGATGACTGACAATCTGGTTTTATTGAGGGACGTCATTTACTACATAGTGTTGTGATTGCAAATGAGGTAGTTGAGGAGGCAAAGAGGAGTAATAAAAGCTGCTTGATCTTTAAGGTAGACTATGAAAAAGCCTATGATTCGGTATGTTGGGAATTCCTTATGTACATGATGAAGAGGATGGGTTTTTGCTCTAAATGGATCTCATGGATCAAAGGCTGCTTAACTTCAGCTTCTATTTCTATTCTGGTAAATGGAAGTCCAACATCAGAATTTCAGCCCCAGAGAGGATTGAGACAAGGTGACCCACTTGCCCTTTTTTTGTTCAACATTGTAGCAGAAGGCCTAACGGGGCTGATGAGGGAAGCTCAAGCTAAGAATTTGTATGATGGTTTCAAGGTGGGGAGGAATAATGTAGATATTAGCATTCTTCAATATGCTGATGACACTATCTTCTTTGGGACAACATCCAAAGAAAATGTTAGAGCTTTAAACGTGATGTTGAAGAGTTTTGAGCTGGTTTCGGGTCTGAAGTTAAACTGCAATAAGTGCAATTTTGGTGCATTCGGGATGAATGATCAGTGGGTATCTACAGCTGCCAGTTTCCTAAACTGCAGGGTGATGTCTGTACCTTTTTCTTACCTGGGTATCCCAATTAGGGCGAATCCAAGGCGTTGTACGATGTGGGAGCCTATACTTAAAAAGTGTGAGAGGAAACTGTCCATATGGAAACAAAAATCCCTATCATTTGGGGGACGGGTGACTCTGATTAAAGCTGTTCTTAATTGATCCCTATTTTTTTCTTTTCTTTTTTCTGGGTGCCGAAGCAAGTTATATCTAGATTGGAGAGACTACAGAGGAGGTTCTTGTGGGGTGGTAGCTCTGAGCAGAAGAAAATTTCGTGGGTGAGATGGGAATCAGTGTGCCTACCAAAGGAAAAGGGGGGGGCTGGGCATTAAGAAATTAGAAAGTTTCAATCAGGCCTTGCTGGGAAGATGGCGATGGAACTTATTCCATCATCCGGAGGCCTTGTGGGTACAGATTTTGGAGTCCAAATTTGGAGGTTGGAGGAACCTAGATGAGACAAGGAGGCTATCTACAGAATCTTTATGGTGGCGAGACCTAAGTCTATCTTTTAATTCTTTTGAGATAGGTGGATGGTTCTCTAGAGGACTCAGGTGGAAGGTTAGTTGTGGTAATAAAGTACTTTTTTGGGAAGATAGATGGATGGAGGACAGGATACCTTTGAAGGACAAATATCCTAGATTACATCAGATTTCACTACAACAGCAGCATCTCATTCAGCATATGGGTATTCTAATTCAGGATGGGTGGGAATGACAATTCCAATGGAGAAGGTCATTCATGGAGAGTGAAATTGAACTGGTGATAAAATTTCGGGAGGAAGTACAAGGGATGGCAGATTTTGAGCAACAACAAGACTCATGGGTATGGGTGGGAGCTTCTAGTGGATTTTATTCAGTGAAGAGCACTTATTGCTTGCTTAACAGGAGGAGGATCGTCAAGAGCAGGATGAAGTGTTCAAGAATCTGTGGAAGCTAAAAATCCCTTGCAAAGTATCATGCTTTGCCTGGAGATTAATGAAGGATGGGCTGCCTACGAAGCAAAATCTAAGTAGAAGAAACATGGAGATAACTGATATCACATGTCCTTTCTGTAGCAGTCTCGAGGAAGACGCATCACACATTTTCTTTAGCTGCCCTAGAATTCTGCCTTTGTGGTGGGAGTCAAGGGCATGGGTAAACATTGTTGGGGTCTACTCGTTTGTCCCAAAATAACATTTTAGACAATTTTGCTTTCTGTCATTTACGCGGGAACAGTTTACTTAGGTGGCTAACCTGGTGGACTGCTTTGACATGGTGCATTTGGTACCATAGAAACCGGATTCTCTTCCATAATGAACCATTTAATGGTCAGAAGTTGTTGGAGGATGCTATATTTTTTTGCTGGTCCTGGCTTAGGAACCTAGAGTTAGGATTTGATATCCCTTTCCATCACTGGTCTAGCAACTTGAGAGATAGTTTTGTGTCTATAGGGAGGGTTTAGTCTGTCTTTTCTTTTGTTCTAGTGATCAGGCAGAACTCCACTGGCTTTTTGTGTAAAGCCATCTTAGTTCTGTTTTTATTTTGCTAGTTTGTAATTACAGCAGTACATCTCGTACTATGTTTTGTCTATCTTTCTTATATATATATATATATATATATATATATATATATATATATAGTATCTTTGCTGATCAAAAGAAAAAAAAAAAGATATCCTCCTAACCAAAAGGGTTACAAATGTTACTCACCTCTCTGTAAGGTCTTTGTTTCTATGGATGTCATATTTTATGAGATACAATCTTTTTTTCCTTCGACTTCTCTTCAAGGGGAGTCAATTGGGGTAGATGAAGATAAGTCTTGGAAACCAAATGAGTCTGTTGTTCTACCTTTGCCTTTGGAGATAAAGGGAGTTATTGTGCAGGAGATAGGGGGAGCTACTGTGCCAGAGACTGGAGATCCTCCTAGTAAATGGGGAAAATTTACAGCAGGCAAAAAAACACTTCAGGAGCCTCTAGACTGCCAAGATTCTAACTCAAGTCCTAGTTTCAGTAACCCAATACCTGAATGCACTAATGCAGCCGACCTAAATTTGCCTCTTGCTCTTCAAAAAGGTACTAGATCTTATACTGCTCACCCTATTTCTCATTATATCTCGTATGAAAAGTTATCCCCAGGTTTTCATGCTTTCAACACTATTTTAGACAGTACAAAAATACCAAAAAATATCCAAGAAGCTCTTGATGACCTAAAATGGAGGAATGCAGTCTTTGAAGAAATGGATGCACTATGGAACTTGGGAATCTGTAGCATTACCCAGAGGAAAGAAAACAGTAGGTTGCAAGTGGGTGTTCAAAATAAAATTTAATGCACATAATAGCATCAACAAGTATAAGGCGACATTGGTTGCTAAGGGATTCACTCAAACTCATGGGATAGACTATCAAGAGACATTTGCCCCAGTTGCCAAACTTAACACTATCCGAGTTCTACTATCATTTGCTGCTAACCTTGATTGGCCCTTGCAACAATTAGATGTAAAGAATGTCTTCTTGAATGGAGATTTACATGAAGAAGTTTATATGGATCCACCACCTGGTTTTGAAAAAGGAGACGGTTCAGTATGCAAGATGAAGAAGTCTCTCTATGGGCTTAAACAATCCCCTAGAGAGTGGTTTGAGAAGTTTACCCAAGCCGTGAAGGGAAGAGGACTCCTCCAAGCTCAGACTGATCACACTCTATTTTATTAACACTCTGATGGTGGCAAAATTGTTATTCTCATTGTTTAGGTTGATGACATAATTGTCACAGGAAATGACTGTGAGGAAATAAGCTCTTTGAAGCAGTGTTTAGCTGACCAGTTTGAACTGAAAGATCTTGGAGTTCTCAAATATTTCCTTGGCATGAAGGTTGCTCGTAGTAAGGTAGGAATTTCTTTAACTTAAAAGAAATATATTCTAGACCTGTTGCAAGAAACAGGAATGCTTGGGTGCAAGCCAGCAGAGACTCCAGTTGATCCTAATATTTAAATTGGGAATTAAAGATGGGAAAGAAGTTGACAAAGAGCAGTACCAAAGGTTGGTGGGGAAGTTGATCTACTTATCTCACACTCGGCCTGATATTGCATTTGTGGTTAGCATGGTTAGTCAATTCATGCATTCTCCTAAGGAAAAACACCTTAGTGCAGTTTATAGAATCCTCAAGTACCTCAAAAACACCTCTAGTCGAGGAATGTTCTTTCAAAAGGGGCACAAGAAGATGATTGAAATCTATACAGATGCAGATTGGGCTGGCTCAGTAATGGACCGAAGATCCACTTCAGGGTATTGTACCTATGTCTGGGGAAATCTTGTGACCTAGAGAAGTAAGAAACAAACAATTGTTGCCAGAAGCAGTGCAGAAGCAGAATTTTGGGCTCTAGCCCATGGTATTTGTGAAGGAATCTGGTTAAAATGACTTCTAGAGGAATTGAAGATCTCTTATTCCCTACCTGTCAGATTGTATTGTGATAATAAGGCTGCTGTCAGTATTGCTCAAAATCCAATTCACCATGACAGAACTAAACATGTGGAGGTTAATCGTCATTTTATCAAAGAAAAATTGGAGGATGGTAGTGTATGTTTGTCATATATACCTACCAAAGAGCAGACGGCGGATATTCTTACCAAAAGATTACACAAGCCCACCTTTGAGGATTTGATTAGCAAGTTGGGAATGATTAATATATATCTCCCAACTTGAGGGAGAGTGTGGAATATTCTAGAATATTAAAAATTAGTTGTGGAATATTCTAGAGTATTAGAATTAGTTGTGGAATATTCTAGAGTATTAGAATAAGTTGTGGAATATTCTAGAGTATTAGAATAAGTTGTGGAATATTCTAGAGTAGTAGAATTAGTTGTATATAATGAACCCTTTGGATTTCAATCTAAATGAATGAAAAATAGTATTCATATTACAATAAGCATCTTAGGTCATCATGTAAACATCAGCAACAAATTTCAGAATCTAAGGCTAAAAAGCAGCAAAAAAGAACTGTAAAGCCTTTTAGAAAAACTAAGGCCCCGTTTGGGATGGCTAGAAGTTTCTAATTTTCAATTTTCAAATGCAATTTTCAAAACAAAATGCATTCGAAAAAAATGGAGCTAAATTGGGTTTTAACTTAATTTCAAAACAATTTTATATTCATTATCAAAATCAAGAAAAAAAGGTTTTGTGAATTTAGCTTTAGTTTTAAAAAATACATTCTAACCACCATCACCATACCACCACTACCGCTGTCCCCACCACCGCTATTGCCGCCGTTGCCACCACTCCGTCGCTGTCGCCTCTACTCCCATCATTCCACCACAACCGGCCACCACCACCACCACCATCACCATCACACCACGCCGTTGCCGCCTCCACCGCCACCACACTTCGCCTTTGCCACCTCCACCTCCACCACTACCACCAACCACCAAACCGCCGCCACCACCATTGTTGCCGCAACCATTCTGCTGCCTCCATTGTCATTGTCCCGTGCCCGTCGCTACCACTATTACATCCCTCCATCGTTGTTGCCACCACCACCACCATTCCACCATTGCTATCGTACCACTGCCAGCACCACTGCCACCACCACCATTCCACCTCTACTACCGCCATCATTCCTCCGCCTCCATTGTCATTGTCACCACCGTTGTCACTATTCCACCTCACCACCACCCATAAATGTAAAAAACCAAAACAATGATTGACACAGTCAAGGCATTTGGTCATTCGATCAACGGTCGAACCAGTGGATCACTAATTGTCCTGCATAACCCAGTTTTTATTAAAAAAAACATTAAAAATTTCATACCCAACTTTAATTGACCCAACGTGTTTCCTCCTTTGGGTGTGACTCAACCTAGGATAGCGGGTCACCGGTTTAACCGCACCCAGCCAGATCGTACTGGATTGCAACGGGTTCAATACATGGTTGATCCGATAGGCAACTTGACCGGACCAGACCTTCAAGTCATGGTCGAACGCTCTAACCGGCCGGATCAATCTAGGTTTTAAAATACAGTCATCACCATTCCACCGCTACTACCCTCACCACCACCATTCCACTACCATCGTCATCACTGCCACGCCGCTACCTCTGCAACAGCCATTATTTCATAATAGAACAAGATAAAATAGTTGACTCATTTTATTTAGTAACATCCTTTTAAAAACTAAAAACAAAGAATAAATTGAAACTCAAAACAAAAACTGATTTTGATTTTTTAAAATGAGAGACCATTCTGAACGGGACCTAAGTCTTCCATATATCCGTCTATAGCATAAGCTGTATTTGTTCCACATCAGCATTCAAAATTTTAAAAGAATAAGTTTTTTTTTCTTTTAAACAGAAAGCATTTTACTTTGTACAAAAGAACATCTTCACATACTCCTTTAGTCCTTTATAACCAAAAAATCTATGTAGGAAGAAGTCAGAAACCATGACAACAGGTTTACAACAGACATAAAATAGAAAGAAAGTTAACAACCAAACTAACCATCATCCATTGGAAAGCCACTACTTTTCTGGTTTATCCATAATTGTAATGGAATACGAACTTCCTACAGAAATGAAAGTTAACAAACTTAAAAATCTAAAAATAGGCAAACCAGTACATGTTAAAAGGTTGAAATAAAAATCTCCAAAAATGAAAGTACACATCATTGTTATCAAACCCAGATAATGACACAAATAAGCCAATCCCAAAAACATTAAAGCAGGATAAAAGAAAGTGAGATGGCCACTATACCAAAGGTTATACGTATAATACAAATAATTTATACTACAGACACATAAGAGCTCAAAACTAAAGAATTATCTAAAATTAAAGACACAGTCATAATTACTAATCAAAAGTAACAACTAAACAAAATCATCATCAAAAAGGAAGATGGTGTAAGAACGGACAAGACAGTGTGTGTGTATGTGTAACTGTGACAAACACAACATCAACATCAACATCAACAGCACCTTTAACCCAAGTTAATTAGGGTCGGTGGTAGATGTACCTAATGATAGATCGGAAATAAAACAAAGAAAGAGAAAGGAAGAGGGGAAGAAAAAGTGAAAATACGTTAAAAGAGAGGAAAAATAAGCTAAAATAAAATAGGAGTGAAAAGAGGAGGGGAGAAATGAAAAGGAAAAGAACTAAAAAAAGGGAACGACTGAAACATAGAAATACTAATGGGTTTAACCATCCACCAAGCTTATAGTTTTTCTCCACTCCGTCCTAAGAAATACCGTCTACCAATCTATATCTCATTCTATTAGGTTTTGTTTAACTACTTTTCCTCAGGTAAGTTTCGGTCGACCTCTATCTCTCTTTGTGTTGAGCTCTTGGTAACAAACTATTGTTCTTACAGGAGCATCCAGTGGTCGTCTCATAACATGCCCAAACCACCTCAATCTATGCTTCCTTATCTTTTCACACACTGGTACTACTACTACCTTTCGTCGAATATCCTCATTTCTTTTCTTATTCATCTTCGTATAACTACACATCCACCTTAACATCCTCATTTCTGCTACCCCTATTTTATGCTCATATTGCCTATGTGTTGGCTAGTATTCCGCTCCATATAACATTGCCGGTCTTACAGCTGTTCTATAGAATTTTCCTTTTAGCTTAAGGGGAATTTTGCGGTCACACAAAAACCCCGATGCACTACGCCATTTCATTCACCCTACTCTGATTATATGATTTACATCCTCATCAATCTCACCACCTTTTTGCAAAATTGATCTCAAGTATCTAAAAACATCTTTCTTGGGTACCTCTTGACCAAGTAGATGCATTGTGTCTTGATCACCATCTCTTACCTACGAAAACTCACACTTCATATACTCCATCTTGATCTTACTTATCGTGAATCCTTTAGACTCCAAAGTGTTTCTCCACAATTCTAGTTTCCTATTAACACCGTCTTTGGTCTCATCAATAAGCACGATATCATCTACAAAAAGCATACATCACGGCACTTCCTCTTGAATATCTTTCGTTAGTTCATTCATCACTAAGGCAAAGAGATAAGGACTAAGAGCTGAACCTTGGTGAACACCTACCGTAATAGGGAAATACCTTGATGTTCCATTACAAGCTTTCACACGGTAGCCCCACCATACATATCCTTGATTGCATTAACATACTTTAATGTTACCTTTTTCTTCTAAAGAATCCACCACTAGACTTTTCTTGGAACCTTATCATATGCCTTCTCAAGATCTATGAAAGTCTTTCTTCTTTTCCCTATACATTTCCATTAATTGTCGCATCAAGAAAATAGCTTCCATGGTACATCTTCCTGGCATAAATCCAAATTGATTTACGGAAACTTTGGTCTCCCTCCTTAGGCGATGTTCAATAGCTCTCTCCCACAACTTCATAGTATGACTCATAAACTTGATGCCTCTATAGTTAGAACAATTCTAGATATCTCCCTTGTTTTTGTAAATAGGCACAAGCATATTTTTCCTCCAAGCATCAGGCATCTTTTTTTTTTTTTTTTGCTCAGCAAAGATATTATATTATATAAATATGTGAAAAATACAAGTATAACATATAAAACTATACAACCTATCAAACAAAACAGACCAGAACTGTGGCTATCTAATACATACAGATAATGTATTAGATAGCCAAAGAACTTGCTGAAGATAGGCTCACACCCCACCAAAATAACATTTCTGTTATACCCTCCCTAGAGTACAAAAACCATCTTTAATATTGCTAGACCAAAAGTGGAAAGGAATACAGAATCCTTTCTCAAGGGTAGATAGCCAAGACCAGCAGAAAAATAATGCGTCCTCCATCAGCTTTTGTCCATTGAAATTGGCATCATGAAACACAATCTGATTCCTATGATGCCATATACACCATGACAAAGCTATCCACCAAATCTGCCATCTCTTACTCATAAGACTATTGATATCACAATATGAGTGCTGAAGGAAATGTGCTTTTGGTTTTATCGGAAGCACCCCTTGAATATTTATCCAGTTCATCGACTCCCACCACAACGGCATAATCTTAGAGCAGCTAAAAAAGACATGTGACGCATCCTCTTCAGCATCCATACAAAAAGGGCATCTATTTTCAGGTAATGGTATATTCCTTCTACTTAGATTCTTTTTGGTAGGTAACCGATCCCTTAGCAGTCTCCAGGCAAAGCATGAAGCTTTACTAGGAATTTTTAGCTGCCACATATCCTTGAACACCGCCTCCTGATCCTGAAAGCTTGTCTCCTTATTCAGCAATCTATATGCACTTCCCACCGTGTATTTCCCGCTCGGATCACCCTCCCAACACCAAGAATCCTGCAACTGATCATGTATCTGCAGATCTTGTATCTCTTCGATGAATTCTATGGCTGCTGCTACCTCACCCTCCATGAAGCACCTTCTCCACCTGAACTTCCATTCCCATCCAACATTGGATAAATTCCCCATCTGTTGAATACTATTCTGCTGTTGTTGGGAGATAAGGAATAATCTAGGATACTTCATCTTCAATGTGACCCCAGCCTCCCTCCAATCATCCTCCCAAAACAGCACCCTAGCACCACACCCTAACCTCCATCTAACATGGTTTCTAAACCACCCCTCCTCTGCACTTGAATTACAAATGCTACTCAAGTCCCTCCACCAAATTGACTCACAAACAGATCTTCTTGATTCATCCAGCTTCCTCCAACCTCCGTACTTTGATTGCAATACTTGTGCCCACAATTCTCCATGGTTATGGAAAAGGTTCCATCTCCACTTTCCGAGCAAAGCAAGATTGAACTTCACAAGGTCCCGGATGCCCAAGCCTCCTTTCTCCTTTGGTTGACAAACTTCGGACCAGCTCACCCAAGCAATCTTCTCCTTATCCTCACCTCCACCCCATAAAAATCTTCTCTGCAGCCTCACCAACTTGTCCACCACCTTCTTAGGGATCCTGAAAAACGAAAAAAGAAATATAGGGATCGAATTGAGGACAGACTTTATGAGGGTCACTCTACCCCCGAAGGACAGATATTTTTGCTTCCACTTAGCTAATTTTTTCTCACATTTCTTGACTAGCGAAACCCATGTCTCACCCCGTCGTGGATTAGCACCAATAGGGACCCCCAAGTAAGAGAAAGGTACAGATAACACCCTGCAATTCAGATACATAGCAGCATTACTTATCCACTGAGAATTCACTCCAAACGCCCCAAAACTGCTCTTGGCAAAATTAATTTTCAATCCCGACACCAGTTCAAAGCTTCTTAATAGAACTTTGATAGTTTGCACATTGGCCACCGTTGCAGCCCCAAAGAAAATGGTATCATCTGCGTACTGTAAGAGGCTTATATCCACATTTTCTTTTCCAACCTTATAACCAGCAAAGCTGTTCTTGTCCTGTGCTTCCCTCATAAGGCCAGAGAGACCCTCTGCTACTATGTTAAATAAAAAAGGAGCAAGTGGATCACCTTGTCTAAGTCCTCTTTGTGGTATGAATTGTGCTGTTGGGCTCCCATTGACCAATATGGAAATTGAAGCTGATTTCAAACATCCCGACATCCATTTAATCCACTTAGAACAGAAACCCATCCTTCTCATCATGTATATAAGAAAATCCCAGCTAACTGAATCATAAGCCTTCTCATAATCAACTTTAAAAAACAAGACAGCTCCTATCTCTCCTTTTAGCCTCATCAATCACTTCATTAGCAATAATGACACTTTGCAACAAATGTCGCCCTTCTATGAATGCGGATTGTCGAGCATCAATAATGGCTGGCAGCACCTTCTTCAATCTTGAGGATAAAATCTTAGCAACAATTTTATACATACACCCAATTAGAGAAATAGGTCTATATCCGTCTAAACATACTGGGTCAAGAACTTTAGGGATCAAAGCTAAAAAGGAGGCATTACCACCCTTTGGAAAAGTTCCATTCACAAAAAATTCGTCCAGGAAACGAAAGAAATCAGGTTTAAGAACTTCCCAAAATTCTTTAATGAACTTAAAGTTCAAACCATCAGGTCCAGGACTCTTGTCGCTCCCACATTCCCAAACTGCATCCCTAACTTCATTCACATTAAACCTTGCCACCAGCATGTTATTCTGTTGTTGATCAATAGTCTTGAATTTAACCCCATCCAATGTAGGTCTGTTCCGCATCGGTTCTTCAAACCTCTTCTTGAAGGCTAATCTGATTTCTTCTTTGACCCTACCAGGTTCCTCCACCCAACAGCCATCTACAGAGATACCTTTGATGAGATTACGTCTGCGTTTCCAGTTCACTGTCAAATGGAAAAATCTAGAGTTGCAGTCCCCTTCCTTGATCCATCTTGTCCTAGCCTTCTGTCTAAGAGTTGAGGCATGTGACTGTGCTGCCTCCCATACTTCTTCCTGCAGGTGTTTTCTCCTCTTTAGTTCTTCCCCATCAAGCTGTCTTGTGTCACCTTCCACTTCTAACTTGTTGAGCTCCAATTCTGCATTTGCTAGTCTCTTCTGGGAATCATCAAAATGCTGCTTATTCCATTGTTTAAGAGTCTGTTTCAATCTCTTGATTTTTTCTTTTAGCACATACCCTCCCCATCCAGAAATCGTGCTTGAATTCCAACCTTCTGTTACCACCTTTCTAAATGATTTATCACGAGACCAGCAATCCAACACCCTAAAAGGTTTCGGGCCCCAATCAGCGAACGCCGCTCTCAGCAAAATTGGACAGTGATCAGAGAAATTGCGATCTAAAGTATGCTGGGTTGTGCCTTGCCACTTAGCCATCCAATCATCAGACACTAAAGCTCTGTCCAGCCTACTTTTTGCGGTCCCATTAGGTCTGTACCAGGTGAATTTTCTCCCTACACTCGGCACTTCTTCAACCTCTAATTCTGCAATCCATTCGTTGAACTCTCTTATCAATCCAGCATCCGAATTTCTGCAGCAAATACCCATTCTTTCCGATTGTCTTCTGATGTTATTGAAGTCTCCTATAACACACCATAAGCCCTTTGTATTTCCACGTCGCAACTGACTGATCTCCTCCCAAAAAAAGTCTTTTCGCAGCTGTCTCACATGGAGAGTAAACGTTCACAATAGAAAGTCTGACATCACTTGCAACCCATATCCCTTCCAGGTATATGAACCCCTTTCCTACTACTTTCTTCTCTATTTTGTTTGAAGAATCTTATTCAAAAGATTGGTCAACCATTTTATTGCCACATCTCCCAAACCTCTCCACACTTCAATAGGGACGTCATCGGGTCCCAAAGTTTTATTATTCTTCATCCTCTTTAAAGCCTCCTTAACTTCATGTGAGTCTAACAAACACAACACAGAAACTAAAATTGAACAAAATCTTGCATGACAGAGACTCATGGATGAGCAGTGGTAAGCAGTTGAAACAAAGAGGGCAGGAAAGGAGACCTTTGTGAACAAAGACCCATGGGTCAGCAATGGGTGTACTGGAAAAACACCAAGCTTGGTTTGAAACAAAGGTCATCTTGTACGTGTTTTCTGCTGAAAATGCAGGGTTTCAAACCCCATAAATGGAGGGAAAATCATGAAAAAGTAAAATGAAGGATAGGAAAACACGGAACATGGGGCTACTGTGGATTTTTTTTCCTGTTTCAATATAATACCTTCAATGGCCATGACATTTCCAACATAGCAGCAACAATCATAGGCACAACAAAACACAATGGGCACCCTGAAACAGACTCAGGCCTCTCCTCTACATTGCACTATTGTGCATGATTGAATTCTTATTCTATCCTCAATGATAAAAAATAAGTATGTGCCCTGTGCCGCTATGGCCTTTTAAATAGAGAAAGATAAGAATGAATGACTACAACATCCATAGGGATGAATAAGGACATTTAGTATTCAGCTCACTCGAAAATATAGACATCCATAGTAAACCAAGTATGCCAAAACCAGAAGTATATATCCGAGAAAACAACTACACAAATTAAAAAGAAAATAAAAAATAGGAAAACACAAATAAGGAACAGCCCTAGAAATTACTATAAGTCTATAAGACAAAAGTAGGACCCCACAAAACTCTATGAAAGTGCTCTTAAAACTACTTATTCATCATCTAAGAGAATTTTTCCTGCTTTGTTACCACTTACCAGCCTTCTTATTACCAATAAAACAGAAATAAGCAATTTGCATGATCACCTTCTCTAGACAATTCTTAAGATGCCATATTACAGCCACAGAATTCCTTAAAAAGATTGCAAACCAAGCATTTCAAACAAGAACATTTAGCTACACTTTCTTCAATTATTAGCTCCCTAATATAACTTAAAAGATTACTTAAATAAAAAAATAAGAAAAAGCATAGCACATTTTGAGAACAAGACAAACAAAAACAAAGATATATTACCATTATAGCTTGTCATAATACAACTCTTCTAATATTTTACAGTGTTAGATGAAGACACAAGAATGGTTTTTTACATTACATATCTAACAAGTGCCCTCATGGCTCATGCAACAGCCCTTTGGACTTGAAGCTATATTACTGCACAGTTCAACCAACCTCATGCAATAATTCTACATTTGTTAGAACGGGGGCAACAATGATTGAACTCTATGCCACTTAGTTTAAAAAATAAAAGGGGAAAAAATGATTACATATTATAGCTATTTTTAGGGCCTTTTGTTAAGAAGCTAACTTCTTTTAGCTTTTGAGAAAATTACTAAAATGGCTTTTATTGAGGGCTTTTTTCCAAAATAAAAGCTTGCATAGTTATTACAAGTTCTTTAAACATTTTTTTTAATTTAAAAATGATTTCAAAAAATAAACAAGGAAAGTTCAAACAAATGGGCCCTAAGTCACAAGTGCTCTAATACCATGTCATGAACCAACTCTCCCAAGAGCTCAAGTTGCTAGGTAAAGGCTCATGACTGTCTTTTGTATTACATCTCAAAAAACATGGCATGAAAATAACATGAAGCAAATACTTTTCAGCATAAATCAGAGCAAGTCAATGCAAAACCAACCAAATCCGTGACATCATTTTTGGACTCCGCACGAGATTGCCCATTTTCATATATTATCCACCCTCCGGCTAATGCACTTTTAATATAGTACAGATAGCGAATGTTTGAACCCTTGTAAGATGGTGGAATAATGCTAGGCAGCTGCGTTCGCACCACATCTGCAATTAACTCTCAACATAATCAACCTTCTTAAATCAAAATAAAATAGAGATCACTTCTAAAGCATTCAAATTAGCAATCACCAAGCAAGTATACTGGCAAACCGGAAAAAATTATTTGCTGTTTTGTTGTCTTAGAGAATAAAATTAGAATGAACACTTTAAAACCCCCCACAAAAAAAATAGAGAATTGATTATTTAACTCTAATCAATAGTTCTGGATCAAATTGCCCACTTGTCCAATTTCAACACATCTATCCATCAGTTTCTATGTCACATCAATCGTTAACAGTTTTTCATATCAATTACCCCAGCTAAGTCCTAATAACGTGAGAAAGACCTCTCCCAAATAAGATTAAGATGACTTCATTAATGAAATTAGTCCCAAAAGAGCCCAAGATCAAAAAGTCCCCCCTATTGTCTGCTACTTTACCAGGTCACAAAATCATGTTCACATATTTCGGTTCATATCTCCCAAGTCCTGACTCCAACAAATCTACCACGTACTTCATTTTGGTAAAATTCAAACTTCAAAATCTCTATTTATAATTGTGAAATGAACCAATTATAAACATTTAACTCATAGTTGCATCAGTAACTCATAACCAAAGATCATAACTTCTGCCACTTGCAGCCGCACTTTGAAAAAATTACATGTAAATAAAAAAATTATATTCCACCCCCCACCCTCTCATATTTTGTATATATGAACCCACCATCCCTAATTCCTCACTCATTTTTATATGTATGATAATAATATTATTAACTAGCTGCAATCAGCACTTTTGACGGCATGGAAGTTTGTGGGGAAATAGCATCAGATGTTGTCCTGTCTTATAACCCATTAAAACCAACTTCACAATTGAAGAAAGGAAGAAAAGAGTAACTTTGAATACACAAATATGTTATCACAATATCTTAAGTTTTGGTCTAATCATAATAAAAATTATAGGGTGAAACCAGCCTACAAGCTATCTCTAACCAAAAGTGAAGCAAAATAATTTCAGTGGAACTTAAAGTTATTTTCTTATCACGGTAGTGTACACTAAGGTTCGGCTCTTAGTCCTTATTTCTTTGCCTTAATGATAGATGAACAAACAAAAGATATTCAAGAGGAAGTGTCGTGGTGTATGCTTTTTGCAGATGATATTGTGCTCACTGATGAGACCAAAGACGATGTTAATAGGAAACTTGAATTGTGGAGAAGCACTTTGGAGTCTAAAGGATTCACATTAAGTCGGAGCAAGACTGAGTATATGAAATGTGAGTTTTCACTGGTAAGAGATGGTGATCAAGACCCCGAACATCTATTTGGTCAAAAGGTACCCAAGAAAATGCTTTTAGATACTTGGGATCAATTTTGCAAAAAAGTGGAGAGATTGATGAGGATGTAAATCATAGAACCAAAGTAGGGTGAATGAAATAGCGGAGTACATCAGGATTCTTGTGTGACCGCAAAACTCCCCTTAAGCTAAAAGGAAAATTCTATAGAACAACTATAAGACCTACAATGTTATATGGAGCTGAATATTGGCCAGCACATAGGCAACATGAGCATCAAATAGGGATAACAGAAATGAGGATGTTAAAGTAGAAGTGTAGTAATACAAAGATAGATAAGATAAGAAATGAAGATATTTGACGAAAGGTAACAGTAGTATCGGCGAGTGAAAAGATGAGAGAACATAAATTGAAGTGGTTTAGGCACGTAATGAGACGGCCCCTAGATGCTCCCATAAGAACAAAAATTTGTTACCAAGAACTCCACACAAAGAGAGATAGAAGTAGACTGAAACTTACCTGTGAAAATGTAGTTAGACAAGACTTAATGGAGTGGGATATAGATTAGCGGACAGTGTGTCTTAGGATAGAATGGAGAAAAACTATGTGTTTGGTAAAGGGTTACACCCGTTGTTATCTCTATGCTCTAGATGATCCGTTTTTAGTCATTTTCCTCTTTATTTTCCCCCTCCTTTTTTCCCCCTTCCTTTCTTTTATCTTATTTTCCCGTTGGCCTCTATGGTAGAATCAGTCAGGGCCTAAGAGGCGGTGGTTTACCCTGTGGCGGATGTCAGCAGTTCGAGTCTCCAAATGATCCATTTTTATTCATTTCCCCCTCCTTTTTCCCCCTTCTTTTCTTTATCTTATTTTCCTTTTTCTTTTTTTTTTAACCTCCTCGTATCTATTATTGGGTTCATCTACCATCGACCCCAATTAAAGTGTTGTTGATGATGATTACACATTCCAAGAAAAGGTAGATGGAACAGTTTTTACAACCCCTAAAAATGCCTAATAGGGAATATCCATTTAAGTACAGCCACTAACATAAACATAATAATTTGAATTTCAAAATTCCACACGCATTGTTAGTATATTAAGAGAAAATATATGAGCTAACCAACAGGAAGAAGGTTAACCAAAAAATCAGAATCCTTTAATGTAGAACTTAGCATACATGATTTGCTGGCTCCAGCATTAACAATCTGGTTTGCAACTAGGATCGGTGTTGAGCACTCCAGAAAAACATGCTCACCTGAAATAATGAATAACAATATTATAATAGTAGTAGTAGTAATAATAGCATAAATATGTCTTTGGTCTCCCAAAATATCTTCAAATTCGGTTTTACTCCCTGTAAAAATTTAATACGTTGTTTAGTCTCTACATTTTAATAAAAGCGCATGTTTTTAATCCCTGAAGAAGGACTAAAAGAAAACCACATCACTTTTGGTAAGGACTAAAATGTATAAAAAATTTGTAGGTACTAAAACTAAATTTTAAGATATTTTGAGAAACCAAAAATGTATTTTACCCTAATAATAATAAGCGTAAATAGTACATGCACGACAGTATAAAAGATTTCTACATAATCATCCAATCATAAACCACATGAACATTAAATTTTACCGACTTTAACAATAACTACTTCAAAGGTTATACAAAATATGTAAGGTTTCCACACTGGTATCCAATCATAAACCACTATGAATGATAAATTTATCGACTTTTACGATAACTACTTCAAAGGATACAAACTATGAAAGGTTTCCACCTTGGCATCCAATCATAAATCATCATATATGATAAATTTATCGACTTTTACAATAATTACTTCAAAAAGGTCATACCAATTATGATTTCTAATTAGTTGACTGTGCAAATTACGCTGAAAGTTCACAAAATTTAAACTCTTGAATTAATATAGTGAAAACTAAAAAATTCGAATACGATAGTTGTTGCAGCAACGAACCTCTCCTTTGTTTCGAGCCGGGCATCGGCTTCTGCGTGGCGAACCACTGAGTGTCCAATTTCTCGATGCCCCTGATCTCAAAACCAAGCCTTTCCATCAGAAACGAGTACCCCTTTGCGGGATTTGAGATCTGGATGGTCACAATCACAGGATCGCCGGGCCTGTAAACGTGCCTATCGGTCTCCAGCTTCAGTGTGGGTTGAACAACAGCGAGTTGTTCTTCGCCACACTTTGATGGTGACGAATTGGTGTTATCCACCACCGCGCTGGAATCCCCGCCGCCTCCAAAAAACGAGAATCTCCCAGGTAGCATTGCGCTTTTGGTTCTAAGTTTTTGAGACAAAAGGGAGTAATACTGGCTTTTCAACAACAAGGGGCGAGGGAATTGCGATGGAAAATTAAAATTAGAGTGTTGTGGGAAGGAATTGGAGGAACAGAGAAGAAGGGCCTCACCAGCAATGATCAGAGTTCTTCTTCTCAGACGGGATCTGATCTGTGTCACGAGAATCCACGGTCGATTAGTACCTACATAATTTCAAACTCTAAATTTTATTTTATTTTATTTTTTAAGTGGACTCTAAAATTATTTTTATAGTTTAATTTATATAGAGTATAAAATATTTTTATGCTAAAAATCAGTGGAAATTTAACTTATTGTTAAATCATATGAATATTATAAAATTGTCAACGGAAAATATGAATAAATAGAATGATGTTTATTAGGTGTTTGTGAAAAAATATTTTACACTAATAATATATATAAATTAATTAAAAAATTTAATTTAAATTTATTAACAATGTAATTAGTCATCTAATTAGAAATTGTTATATATAATATAATTATTTATTTTTATAATGATTACTTTAAAAATTACATCTAAATAAATTTTTAATTAGTTAAAAATATAAAAAAATATTTATTACACATAAAAATTAAACTCTAAATTTAATTATTATTTTTGTAATATATTTTGTTACTAGATGGCGAATTAATATATATGATTATTTGAGATATTTTTAGTTTTTTCTCATTAAGTGTAATGCAAGTGTTGAATGATCTTATATATTGTTACCTAATTCGAACAAAGTTATGAAACATCTTAAAGAGAACAATCTAAGATGCAACTCGGCCTTAATTTCACAATCATTTTTCAAGCTCTACAACAATTTTAAGATGCTTATTTTCTATCATTATCTATCAAGCACTACATTACTCCAAAAGATTGCTTAATTGAAATCATCTCTAAATGTAAGACTTGAACAATTTTAAGTAGCTATGGTAACTAATATTGCCTGCTAGTTGGAAAGTTTTTCTGAAACATTCTCATTTATAAAACAAAAGAATTTTCTTTGGAAAATTTGATTACTCAATTGTATATTGAGAAGGAAGCCTAAAATTAAGATTAAAAAAAGGAAATTCTTGCTAATGTCAAATCCACTTTTGTTGTCGTGAAACCAAAAGATAAAAATATGAGTAATTAGAATGAGCAAAAATAAACCCTTCAAGATAGTTTAATTGTTATAATTGTGGTAAGTCTCGACATTTGGCTAAAAACTATTGCCTTGGGAATCATGGTGCCTCAACAAACGAATCTTACTAAGGACCAACTTATTGCTATGATTTCTAAAGTCAATATACTTGGTGAATCAAAGACTGTGCATATATATCTGTAAGATTTAAGATTAGATTTTAATTAATTTTTCCTTATTTACCAGCTTATCCTTTGTATCTATATATACGCACAATCGCACAATCTTTAAGTCAATGAATAAAAAGAAAAATACATAAATTTTCAATTACGTCATTTAATCTCAACATGATATCAAAGTCTCTCCTAAATCCATTGATGGTCCTCCTAGTTGTCATGCTACAAGGAAATAGTCTTCAGCATGAGGGAGGATGTTGGAAAAGACACCTAAATTATGGTCATCCCTAGATAGAGGGGGTATGTTGAAAGTTCTACATGACCAATAACCATGGGAAAAAGGAGACATATGTTGAAGTCTCACATTGATTAAAGATAATGTCGAGATAGACTATACAAGTAGTGAGCAATCCTCACCTTACAAATCAATTTTGTAGGTAGACCAATAACCCACTTTTTTAAACAACTAAAAAAACAAGTAATTTAGAACTAATTCCAAAATTATCTACAAATGGATTACAAATAGGTGAATTTTTTTGTTAAGCGAAAATTACTAAGACTCCTCCTAAGTCGGTAATTAGAGAAACTAAAACTCTTGATTCAATATATATAATGATATATGTGAATTTGATGAAGTGTTAACTAGAAATGGAAAGTGATACTTTATCACTTTTATTGATGATTGATCTAATTTCACATTTGTATATTTTATGGAAAATAAGATAGGTGCTTTCGATATGTTTAAATTATTTGTTTTTAAAGTAGAAAATCAATTAAATAAGAAAATAATTAAAGAGATTGTCAAGTGATAAAGGAACAAAATATGATTCTGAAATTTTTAATGAGTTTTACAATTATGTAGGAACAACTCATGTGAAAAATCCATCACATTCTCGTGAAATGAATGGTAAAGTTGAAGAAAAACAATACTTTTATTAAATCTATTGTTTCTTTTCTTCATTCTGGTGCTATATAATTTTGGTAGAGTGAAATTTTTCTAAATGTATGCTACATGATTAATAAAGTGCCTAATAAAATAGCAAAATTTCTCCTTATGAATTATTGAAAAAAAAGAAACCAAATTTATTCTATCTTCAAACTTGGGTTTGTTTGGCTTGTATTAGGATTCCATACCCTAAATGAAAAAAATTAACAAGTACAACCTATGAATTTGTTTTCATTGGCTATGCAGTTAATAGTAAAGCTTATAGATTTTTTATTTAAATGAGAAAATTGTTATTGAATTGAATGACTTTGTTTTTAATGAAGAATGTTTTCCATTTAAATTGAAAAATAGTGAGGATTCTACTTCTTAAATACACTTATTTATATACATGGTTTTCTACTTTTTTTTTAATGAACCTAAAAGAAGTAAAAAAAGTACATGTACCTAAGGATTTTAGTCCTAATTTTTATACTTATAACGCTGAGGAGGATTTTCCTTTATTTAGGAGGCTTTGACATCTATAGATGTCAATTTTTGGCAAGAAGCTATAAATGATAAAATGGACTAATAAAACATGGGAATTAGTAGTGTTATCTCCGGGATGCAAATTAATAGGATGTAAAGAGATTCTTTAAAAGAAATTTAAATCAAATGGAATAAAAGACAAGTTTAAGGCAAGATTAGTAGCCAAAGGATATAGGCAAAGAAAATACATAGATTTATGTTTTTCACTTATATCTAGACTTACATCTATTCAGGTGTTGTTCTCTATTACTTTTGTGCATGATATGGTTATACATCAAATTTATGTAAAAATTACTTTTTTAAAAATGGAACAAAAGACAAGTTTAAGGCAAGATTAGTAGCCAAAGGATATATGCAAAGAAAATACATAGATTTATGTTTTCACTTATATCTAGACTTACATCTATTCATGTGTTGTTCTCTGTTACTTTTGTGCATGATATGGTTATACATCAAATGTATGTAAAAATTACTCTTTTTAAATGGTGAATTAGAAAAATAAATTTATATATGGATCAACCTAATGATTTTGTTGTTTCTGGTCATTGGAGTAAAGTATGCAAATTAAACAAATCCTTGAAAGGCTTGAAACAAGCACCTCAGCAATGACATGAGAAATTTTATAATTTATTTACCTCACATGATTTTAAAATTAACGAAAGTGATAAGTGCATATATATTATAAATTAGATAATAATGTTTGCAGTATTATTTGTTTATATGTTGATGACTTGTTTTTAATTCTAAATTTATGTTGTGAAAAAATGTCAAAAGTATGCTTTTGAGAATTTTGACATGATAGGTATGTGTATGTATATATATTTATTGTAAATTAGATAATAATGTTTGCTCTATTATTTGTCTATACTTGGATGACTTTTTTTGTTCTATAATTTATGTTATGAAAAATGTTGAAACTATGCTTATGAAAATTTTGACATGAAAGACCTTAATAAAGTAAATTTATTTCTTGAAATTAAAATTACTAGAGCTTAAAAGGGAATTGCTTTGGATTAGTCTCATTATATTGAGAAAATCTCAAAGAAAATATAGTTAATTTGATTATAAGCCAACATGTGCCTCTTATGATCTCGGTGTCAAGTTGTTCAAGAACATTATTGATAATGTTAATTTAAGTAAGCAAGCATTTTTGTTCACCTTCGATATGTTACTAATTGCATTAGACTTTATATAACTTATGTTATGGGGTTATTATGTAGGTTTACTAGCAATTCTAGTGCTAAGCACTAATGTGCTATATAAAGGATCATCAAGTACCTTAAAAGGATGATGAACTAGAATGTTATAGTGATGTTGATTGGAATACCCTTTCAAATGACTCAAGGCCGACTAGTGCCTATATTTTTAGCTTATCTTATGGGGTTGTTTCTTGGATTCTAAGAAACAAACTATATTAGCACAATCCACTATGGAGTAAAATGTGATCGCACATGCAATTGCTTATGAAGAAGCAACATGTTTGAGAAACCTATTGTCAAATATTCCTACGTGTGAAAATTCGATTATACAATTACTACAAAATAATTTACCTATACCCACACACACTTAAAGTGACATATACAATTTAGTGTAGGCGAAACTTCTACCTACAAACAGTACATGTGGGTAAAACCTTTTATTCTATTTCTTTCTTTGAATTGTAAAATCCTCAATATCACACACACTCTCTCAGTCTCTCTCACTTATGTTTGTCTTTCTTTTTCAGAACCTTCCATGACCTAAGCTATTTCTCCTCCTCCCTCCGCCAAACACCACCATCTCCACCTCAACTTATGCCATTTTCCTCCACCGTAACTTGCCAGGCAGGACTCTGTCACCACCTTCATCGACATCACTACCACACCAAAACCCTATCCTCCAACCTCATCTCCATTCTCAAACATCTCCAAAGGGGACTTTGCCCTAGTTTTCTCCCCCAATGTTCTTCATATTTAGATCCTCTATTTTGTCGCTCCACCTCTCTTGTGTTCTACTCTCTTTGTGCCACTCTCTCGCGTATTTGAATCTTCTGCTACTCAAAGGAGAGTGAACTGATTTCAAAGATAGATTAATGATTTCATTAGGTTTCAGAGATTACATTTTTCATTTTACTTGTTGACCTTTCAGCCACTTGATTTGGTCTTTATATTTTGCTAATTGAAGTGGAATGAATTGATTTCACAAATTAATTGTTTCATTTGATTTTGGAGATTACTTATTGCAATTCACTTGTTGATCTTCATTCCTTTTACTTTTTTTTTTGTAGAAAAGCTTGTGTCAATTTGATGCTTGTTGTCAAAACTTATTAGCTGTTACGTTGAATTCCATATCAGGTATCAATTTGCTCTTTAGCTTCACTTATTTGAAGGTGAATTAATTGATTTCAAAGATTAATAATCCAATTTGAGATGCTTTTTCCTTTCTATGATTCTTCAATAATTCAATTGGCTGCTTAATTACTTAATTGATTGATTAATGAATTGTAATTGGTACTTGGTAGCTCTCAAGTTTATGCTTATGCTTGTGCATTACATTAGACTTCCATGATTCTAGTTATTTTAGATTTCATGTTTCATTGAATGTGAAGTGACTTATTTGTGCAATGTTGTTTGGGTATCAGATCATGAATGAATCATTTCTTGCAATTAGGCATGCACACTAATACAATATGCATATGATGTGAAAAGTTATTATGTTTGTTATTGTTGAATATTGGTGTCGTATAAAGAAAGGCTAGTTGACATTAATATAATAACCATATGATGTGTCATTTGTTACTTGGATTAGGATTTATGATTTAGAAATAATAAAAAAGATTGAATAAAATGAAAATAGTAAATACTTAGTTGAAATTTTTGATTTGGATTAGAAATTTAATGTTGGCTTTCTAGCCCATTGCATGGCTAGATAGGGTTAAATAGTCATTGTATATGCATAAATCTGGTTAAATTAGCATTATTGTTTAGTGTTTATCTATAAAATGTGAACAAACTAGTTCATTATTTTCAACTATTATCTTTCTGTTGAAGTAATTTTCCATAACTTAATATGCTTAAAATAAGTAAATGGAAATCATGAGACCATAAATGTGGAAGGGGATTTCAAAATCAGCCAAGAAGAAAGGCATGAAAGTTCGTTCTTTGTGAATGAATCATAAACTTGTAGCTGATAAAATTTTCTGGTTGCTCATCACAACTCACAAAGTATGAATAGTGGAGTACTATTTAATTTTTATGCATGTATTCTTAATTTTTATTGTAATATAATTGGAAAAGGAAGTTTTATGCTATTTTCTAACTTGTTTCTGACTCTAGAATTATAGGTTATCCAAAGGAGTAATGTCATTGCCATTGTTGTTACCAATGTGTCTGATATTCCTTTTGACTTGGTAAAGACTAGTACAATAGATTTGATTTTATAGATTAGACAATAGTATGCCAAAAAGCTTGAAGAAGTGATATTCCCTTTCCCTTCTACACTTGTAGATAAAATATGGTTAACTTTTCTTTGTTTGTTGATGTTCATCTCATAGTCAAGCTTGAGGATTTGTATTATTGTTGCCTGGAACATGTTTTGTTTCTAAAGTCCTTTTATTCTTTTATAAGCCAACTAGAACATCTTCAAATGAACAACAAGAACTCAGTTAATTAGCAAAGTTAGAGAAAACAATATCATTAGTTGTTATGGAGTCATTTCATGTTTATATTAATTTCAACATTTGGAAGTGCTAGTTTTCTACTTTTGTCTTTGGCTCTATTACATAGGTAGCAAGTAAGTCAATATATGATTTAATATTATTCATGAACTATTTTTCTGAACATTGTCATGGTAGTGGATAAGTGGGTAGTGGCAATATCTATGATGGGGAAAGCCCAAATAGCTCACATTGAGAAAACAATTGTTGTTCTGATTCAACATGTAGAATATATAATGTGGTGGTTCGGTGATAGTTAAAAAAAGTCAATACAAATGATGCTTTTTATCTCCTTTTGGCTAAAGTATGTTTGCGATCCCTAATAAATATCTGATTTTTTTATTTGCTCCCTAATAAATTTTTTTCTTCCTGATAAAACATAAATTTTATTTTTTGTGTAGCCCCTCAAATTTTAATCTGACAATATTGCTTGAAAATGATTTAATTTAATTAATTTTAGAAATATGTGTCATTTTTTTATCACTACTTATAAATAATAAAAACATCTTACTATAACTTTTTTAAAAACAATACGCGATAGTTGGAAAATGCTAAATAGTTGTGTCAAATTAAAATAAATGCAAATGTAGAGTAATTCAATTTCCATACATGAATAAAATAAAACTTGTGGTGTCACAAAGAAATATATGGATAAAACCCATAATAGTGTAATAATAAACAAAATACATTTTTCGTCCCTAGTAGAACAATATACATCTCTATGGAGAAAATATCTCTCAAAATAGTAAAGAAACTAGGATCAGAACAGACCACTTATTATACTAGAAGTACAAAATTAACTAAGAAGTGTCCTTTGGAGAACCGTCACTCTCCTCCTAAGACGTCAGTTCCAATTGTCTCAGTAGTTCCTGGTACTCCTCCATCTCCTCGGATGACATGTCCAAATGGTCACCTTGATCCTCTATAACCACCACTGGGTGTACTCGATACACGTTGTATCCTGCCTATCAGTTGGTGCTATATGGACTCAAGTATGACAGGTGTAATGTGTAGTTCACGTTACGGTGCAGGGTCATACCTTGGTGTACTTGACATCATCAATACCTGAAAGTTTTTGGTTGTAGGGGTGAGTCCTCCACTCCTTGAATGCCACAAACAACAGACAATAGTTAAACAAAATTAAAAAATTCAATCTATGTAACCACTGCGTGTGGTTATCTAAACAAATAACACTCGCATCCTAAGCGCGTAACAATCACACTTATTTCACTACAGGACCCAATCGCTACCACCAATCTTTCCAAGTCTTGATGGTCTTACAAAATCATGTGGATAATAGTCGGGAGTGATTGTCACATACAGATACATCGTACACCGACCCCTCATCTTCCAACTCAAAAAGTAGAGTCTCGAAGCCTGTTAGGAGTAGCAAACATAACAAACAATTTATCGAGGGTCAAACACCCCAAGACCCAAACTACAACGCGTACAGATAAAAATTACAATATGTAGACAAATATATATATATAAAATAAATTTGCATGCCATAGATATAATTGTCGGAGTTCACACTCTGCCGATCTTATCATTCAATAATCATAATAAATACATGCACACATTTTAGTAATTTTATCAGCAGAGAATCATTACAATTTTAGAACATGCATCTGTCATCAGATCTTGCAGTTATCTTAGCCATATAAAAGAAAATAATTCAGCTGTTCCTAAAAATAAATAATTCTAAGATGATTTATATGGAGACACGGATTTCAAAGTTAAGTTATCTACTGTCTAAACTCACTCTGTTGCTCGATTTTTCAAAGTTTTGCTTCCGACTTATTTTTAGTGCTCTGGGAGTTGAATTTTCGCAAATCTTATACATTACCCACATTTTCAAACCTAAAAAAATCATTTTTGGGTCAGAAATTTAATAAAAACAGTCCATATTGTTGTAACTCTAAGTCTAAATTTATAACAGATTTTTTTTTACTAAAGGTCCTTAAGCTTGTTTTATTTGTAACTTTTGCTAGGAAACTCTGATTTGGGTGAAATTTTAGGCTAACTCTATGTTTTAACATGCAAAGAACTCATTTTTGGCATCAAAAACTCAAGGAAAACAACTCAGCACACAGATTCAGGACATGAAAACAAGCTCAAAATTTTCAAAGCAACATGTTCAAGCAAGTTCAACAACAAACATATGGTTCAAAAGTTGGAGAGACCTCCTTTACCTCTTGTAGTCTCCATAAAATTTAGGAGAAAGAATGAAGGAGTTCATATTCAAGTTTTCAACTTTCAAGAGTGCAAAAGAAGGTTTTGAAATTATAAGTGAGAATAGAGCAAGAAAATGAAGTGAAAATCAAGCTTAAAGTTGAAAATGCAGGTTACTTACCTAAGCTTGATGGAAGAATGGCTCAAGAACACTTGGAAGAAGAAAAATATGGGCTCCTCTTTCTCCAAAAGCTTCAGCAAAATGGGAGAACTGGACTAGGCTTTAGCTTTTAAAAAACAACACTTATTGTAGGTGAAATGCTTGGACCAATGGAGTTGCAAGGCCTAATTCTTATCTTCTTAATTTAAGCAGTTTAAATGACCATTAATATGACTAATTGGCTACTTAAACAACCCTTGAGGTGCTCTTCATGAGCTCAACCATGCCTTATATGGGTTCTTGTACTTTTCCAAAACTAACTATAAAAGGATAAAATAGAGTTTAACCAAAAATGTTAAAAATTGTTTTTGCTAAAATTGATAAATCTTATTTTAATCTTCTAGATTAGTGTGCTAACCTCCCCTAGGATATGTGTACTCAAAGTGAACCTTGCACAGAGTCCACTTACACTACGACTCAATGCACATACAATTCTTACACATGAAAATCTAGCTTAGACATACATACGTACATACATATATACATATGTGTGTGTGTGTGTATGTGTGTGTATATATATATAACACAAAATTTTATGATTAAAAACATATAACTACTGAAATTAAACTCATACATGCACAGATGACATAACACATAGTTTCCTTTATCAGTCTGAGCTATAATTTTTCAAGGTGTTATAACTTTAACATATTTTATTTATTCTACATCAGATAATTAGACATTTTAATTAGTCACCAACTAATTAAACTAAAATTCTATTTTTAATCTAGTTGTATAGTCATTTACAAAAATGCCCTCCACTTAAAATCTTATGACTTAATTACCCTTTTCTAATTCTATGGAATCTAGATCACCATTAATCAACCTTAATTATCCCCACTTACTTTCTAGCTTTACTTACATTGATTACTAATTTTATTTCAAGCTTCAAATTTCTATTTCTAGACCAAAATCTAATTATTAGCATCTAGGTCATTATTAAGTTGACCATTATTTGACTAGAGAATTTCTCTGAATTATTCTTATTCTTTCTAGACCTTAGCTTAAAAACTTAAGAGTGTAACCATGCCTAGGTATCCTATGGTAACATCTCATTTTTTCTATCATTTCAATAGTCTAAAAATACTATTCAATCGCATAACAAAGCAATAACATTGTCTACCAAACACATGAAAAATTGGGATGTTACATTTGGTCTTTCATACTTTTTTTAGCCCCTAATAAATTAACTAATTTTTATTTGCACCTTGATAATTGTTTGTCTTTTGTTATTAGCTTTTTCAAAGGACTAATAACAAATGAAAAAAATTATTAGGAAGCAAACATAAAATTCTCTACTTTATCAAGGACTAAAAAATGTCACGGACCAAAAACAAAATTATTTTTTATTAGGGACTCAATGCAAAGAAAAAATTTATCAGGTAGCAAATATAAGAATTGGGTATTTATTAGGGATTGAAAACATATTTTAGCCTTTTCTGTTGAGCCTGATAATTATAAGTTGATTTATAAAATGCAATGAGTTAAGTCATGGCTTAGTTGATAATTACATTATCTTATTTTATTTAAAAATTTTCTAAGAGTCTTAAAATGTGTCAAAGTGATCCAAGAGTAGTCATATTCTCACAATATCATATTCTTTAGCCTTCAAGAATTTTAAAAACAAACCATTTTGATTGGTTTACTAAGGGAAAGTGCCTATTCTAGAAGTTGCAAATTCGTCTTCTGTGTTTTTTCTTTTCACCCCTGGACTGAGTTTAAACTGCTAGTTAATTCTTCATTTAGTTATTTTGTTCAAATATAATTGGATTTCATTCATCACTTATGTTAACTCATGGCTCATTGCAATACTCACAGATGGACAATTAAAGTCATCATCAGACATTCATTGCAATATTCATAGAGATAGATTAAGGTTCTTTGCAATCTCTGTCACTAAATCTTAAGGTTCAATTATTCTTTGTCTCATGAACTTTACCTTTTCATCCACATGCGATTAGATTTCCTTATTCTCGTGTACAATAATGCATCTGCACAACAAAATAAAATGTCATAACAATATCAAAACCCGTAGTCACTTGTTTTGTGGATTTGACCTTCAAGTATGTAGGTCACATAACTATTATTTTGCTGCACAATCTTTTTTTTCTACTAATACCTAAGATTAAATTAATCTTACAACAAATGAAAATGCTGCATATTAAAATCAGTATGATTGAAACATGTATGACACAGTGTCCTTTACAATTGTATCAACATGATGGTGCCCATATCCTTCATGTTTCCCTTTAATAGATGAATAAAAATATTGAGTGCATTTGTATATATTTATTGTCATGATAGATCCATTTAGTCTCATATTATCAATTCAAATGTCCACTTAAAATAGTAAAATTGAAATAAATTATTTGTCTGCAAAGACAGTGACTAAGGATCTTCATCTATTTGCACAACATATGAATTTTAAATCTCTAGATGTGGAAGATGTGATAATTTGTTGTCAATTTAATCATCTTGTTTTTCTTTTCAAACAAGCAATTGGTTTCTTTGGTTGCTCTTTAATATTATGTATTTTGGTTTCAACACATAAGAATAAATAGTATGGCTTGTTAAGCTCATTCTCCAATTTTTTCGTTCTTTGTTCTAACTTAAAAGCCTTGCTACGATTAACCAGTCCCTAGGACTTCCATGTATCCTCTTACTAAAACACAAATCGTGATGCATTTTTTCATCTTTCTTGTATTGCTAGTTTGAGGGAAAGTAATTTCATTGCATGCTACTACTTAGATAATTGTCTATGTCTAAAGTTTCATTTACTTTTATAGATGATTATTGCTTTCCTAACACAATAGTATAAGTGGTATAAGATGGTATATGGTGGTTTAAACTTGTTTTGATTTAAATTAGCTCTTAACAACTACTTCGGCATAGTAACATAACATTAGTACAAGACTCTAGAAGTGGACTAGTTATTATGAAAAGGTTGGTTAGTTTGTGATTTATAAGGAAGCAAGTGTGAGATGGTTGTCAAAGTTACAAAGGCTAATAATATCTTTAGCATAAGACTGAGGCTAACCTAGGTTAGTAGATATGAAGGTTTTCCTAGCTTTATGTTTATCTTTTCAAGTTTGGGTTATTGAACTAGTACCTTTTATGACCAAAAAAAAAAATAGAATCGATAATTTTTCAAAACACAATTTAGTTGTACTCAACCTTTGCAAAATCTTTTGATTCTAATCACTATTTTAGACTTTTCTCTTCGATTGATACATGAAAATCACTGTAGCAAATTAAGTGATTAATGTGTTTATGCTTATTTAGATTTTTGTGCTTTTTCCACTAGTAGACTTGTGAATCTTTACAAGATATATCACTTTGTAAAGGTTTGGTTACATTCACTTTCATCTACCATATATATTTTTATCATGAAACACAATACTTACTTCACTAGCAATACTAAAAAAATCACTTGTGTTTTAGTAGGGGTGGGAGACTTAATGACCAAATTGCTCTCTTAAAGCACAAATTGTAGTGTACTTGATTCGACAAAGGTTGAAATTCATTGACAAGTGCAGAAAGACGGTCAAATTCTAGGGAAGAAGTTTCAAGTCTTTGTAGAGTAAGAAGGCACTAGATTGTTTGTAAGAATAACACATAAAATACTCGTACTCTGCATGTTCAGTTTGTTCCTAGAAATCCAAGTGTGGCCTTGATTATGTCTTTGCATCATTATGTTCTCATGTTATATTTATTTAGTTGTGGCTTTTGGTGTTTTTGGTACTTGTAGGTGTTATTTTATTCTACACGCACATAGGATTTTAGATAGAAGTTCTAACTACTACTATAAGTTATTTGGCATCATTATTAGAAAAATCACATGTCCAAGCTTCGAGGTTTATTGTCATAAAACCCCTTTGGAAGTCATGGTCAGCCAATGCAGTTAAGGCTACATGCTCTCACTTGCCACATGTTAGCTTTACTATTCAGAGAGTGCTTCAATGATATGTCACTTGTAATTTAGTTCCTTTTCTTATGGTATTTCTACTTATTGGTCCATTTAGTTAAGTTGAGAGATTAAATTGTTAAATGAATATACTTTCATGTTTCTGGTTCTTGTTTTGCTATTTCTTTCTCTCTACTTTTATGCTCTTGAACTACTAGAGTTAGGTACTGGTTCAATGAAAACTCTAATGGGATATTATGATGTTGATTTATAGCAATAAAGTGGGTTTCTTTTTGGTGTCTTGGTTCACAGGTGATGATTTTGTAGAAATATAGAACTTTAGTCAATTTTACTTTATAAAGTGACAAGTAGTCATAACATACTCTATTATCTTTTTTTTCAGTTGATTGTTGACAATTTTCAAGGCTCCAAAAGCAATAAGAGAAGAAATTCCTATATGTTTTTCACAATCAAACTTTCTACTTTGTATATTCATTTTCAATAAATTTTAACATGAACAGTTCAGAAATTGTGGATCATTGGAGTTATAGGGTTTGTTTTTCTTCTTTAGAAGCAGGTACTAAATGTTAATGTATTGTCTGTTCGTATGAAACTATAATGGATACTTATATATTTTATATATGTGTATAGGGAAATCCATGTGCATATTTGCATATGCTTGTACATGCTCTAATATGTTTTCATTTTGTAGGGGCAAGATCTTAAGTTAATTAAGCTTGAATATAAAAAATGGAAAAATGAGAGTTGAGAGCTTGAAGAGTTCAAGACAATTAAAACTTTCAATTATAGGGTCAACTATATATTTGACTTGGTGTGATTATTAACATATCACTAGCAAATTGTTTAATTGGTTATAAATTGATTTTGTAGTTTTAATTAACATTCAAACATGTGAAGATCATGTACTATATGGCAATGTGTTCAATGTACCACTTTTGTATACTTTCAAATATGAAATTGGTCCATATACTCTTGATCAATAAAATATTATGGTTACTTATATTTCTGAATCTTAATTTTTTACATTTGATATTAAAGTTATATAATTTTTTAATTCATTTTTGGTATAGATGGTAGGGATGTGCAGATTTTTCGACTCGACCCAAACTTGTTGCACTGGAAAAAAAATTGCATTTGGGTGGTTTTGGGTAGGTAAGTGGGTCCATTCGAGTCCAAAATTTAGATTGGAAGGGGTTAGTTTGGGAGGGTTCAGATATGAAAATGTTGAACTATAGAAGCTCAACCCGCCCTACATAGCCTAGCGATATATAAAGATAATTATTAGTTGTATTAGTCACAAAGGCCTAAGACCAAGCTCAGTGCAGTGCTTCCTCCTATCATCAGAAGTCTACAATACGTCTCATATCCAAATCCCAACAATGATATGAGACTAAGTAACCTAAAACACTTACATTTCATTTCATTTCTTAAATGTTCAAAATGAAAACCCCTAAAAAAAATTGTTGTTGAACTTGATCATACACTTTTTTCTCTTTTGCAACATAAGGATAACTAATAGGCGTCAATATGAGCGACAAAAGGTTGGGTGAATTCATATTTCTAGTATGCATATATTATGTTCAAATAAATGTGTCTTTCACCAATATATAAACATAAAAAAATGATTTTAATTGTTTTCTTGATGTAACTTCAATTGGTACTCTAAAGAGTGAAGCTAGAGATCTCATCCCCCTCCACATATTTTTTTATAATGGATGAATTTATGAAGACAGTAGGACAATAAGATCCCACCTTGGTGTAACTTATGAGTTTATGGAGAAATTTGGATAAAAACTCAACTAAATTGTCTCTTTACATGTCTTAATCTGACTATTTTACGTTAGGGTGTGTGTGTGTGCAGGTGTGCATGATAGATGCTACTACATAAGTTTCTCTTTTTAGTATGATTGTTTTACTTTGTGTGTGTGTGCATGCATGCTACTACATAAGTTTCTCTTTTTCTTGAAATCTGTTTTAATTATGTCAATCAATGACTTGTAAGTCCCAAATTATGATCTAATAATTGATGCATCAATCCTTGTATAAATGATTCTTGTTGTTTGTTCCTTTATTATTAGTTACTAGTTATTTTCTTTGAATGTTGACATGCTTGATTTGTATTTTTTATAGACAACAAAGAAAATTCAAAGAGAGCTAGAGAAGGAAGGATACTTTATCAAGGACAATTAATGATCAAAAGGTATAAATACCACCATCTTGATAAGACTTACTACTTTGAAGTTTGAACTTATAATAACATGTTTGCTTAAGTGAAATACAAAGAGCTATAGTTGTATATATATATATGACAATTTCGATGACCCAAAGACTGATTTGCGAGACTATTGTAGTAGAAGGAAGTGTTGATACTTGATACAAAGACAATTGTTGGACTGCTTTGATTTGAACACTAGTGCATTATTATTTTCAATTGTCTAATCTATATCTATGTATATATCTATATTATTTATAAAATTATTTTCTCATTCTTGCATCCTTATTAATTGCATTCACTTCATATGAATTACATTCATGTTATCTATCCCCCTACCCATCATGTTGATAACCTCTTTATTCTCTCACTTCTTTGCATCTTCCATCTTGAACCTCCATTTTAATTGCATTCATGTTATTTATTTCCCTACCCATCATGTAATGCCCTGGAATTTTAAGTTGCTAAGCTGGATGTTTATGTGTGTGTTATATTGATTAATTATATGTTTTATTGTATTATTTGTTGTTTTGAGTGCCTTTGCCTTGGGTTGTGCGTTTGGTGGGTGAAAAGTCAACTTTGTTGGCTGAGGTTGTTGTGCATGCATGCAAAAGGAGATATCTTGTCAGCTGTGTTTACAAGCAGCAAGCTGGCACAACAAAAGCGTGTTCTTCCTTTCTTCAACCTTTGCATTTTCTCTCCATTCTCTCTCTAAACTTACCCAGAAAATCTCTCATTCTTGACCACTCTGTGTTACCTTTAACCCGTGAGAACCACCACGAAATTCTGTTGAGAAGGACCTCATGGCCGGAGAAGAAGTTTAGGACAACCCGTCATGTAGCTATAGAATGAACTCCTGGTTAGGTAAGAGAAGTTTATTATATTTGATAATGACTTTAGATAACATGGTTGGGGGCCAGGGAGTCCAACCATGGCGATGACTGCATGTCCTTGGTGTGTGTGGTTTTCCAGAAAAGCTATGGTTGTCTTTATTGAATGGGACGTAATACGCTTTATGTTCATTGGTTGGTGTTTTGTGTTGATGTTTAATGATGTTCTGGTGTGTTGTTTGATGGTGTTCTTGAAGGGGGAGTTGATGTTGTAAGAACTCCCCGCGCATATGTGTGAAGTTGGCATTTTGATGCTGAAAAACTCCCAAGACACTATGTAGTAGTGTTTGTGGAGGTGCTGGGTACCGGGATGGGTAGGCCGAGCTGAGCGGTTTACATAGCATGCATGTGTGCATGTAGGACGTGATTTAGTCCTTGTTGGCGGATGTCTGTATACCGGGTTCCTTACCCGGGGTTCTTTCCTTAAGAGCTGCTAGGGCTCGCTTCCTTTTCTTCAGATGTACCGGGTTCCTTACTCGGGGTGTTACTTGAGAGCTGTTGAGCTCAAGTTACTGAGAGAGAAAGAGAGAGCCATCGGGTTCCCTAATCCGGATGAGCTTGTGCCTTCTCGGTAAAAGAGCCATCGGGTTCCATAACTCGGATGAGCTCGTGCTTCCTCAAGAAGAGAGCCGCTGGGTCTTCTACTCGGTCGAGCTTGTGTTCTTTCTTCTAGAAGAATAGGGTTCCCTTATCTAGGGTCATTTTCTTTAGAGCTGTTAAGCTCATCCCCTTTGAGCTACCGGGTTCCTCACCCGGGATGGGCTATTCTCTTTAGAATTGCTAAGTTCAAGCCTTTTCTTTGTAAGTTACTGGGTTTCCCTACTTGGTAGAGCCCGTATCTTTTCTTTGCAAACCACCGGGTTTCCCTTACTCGGCTTTCCTTACCCGAACAACCTCGTGTAGGCCGGTGATGTTAATACAATCCTGAGTCTTGCAAGCGCTAACTGTTATAATCGATTACAATGCTTATGTAATCAATTGCATAGTGTGGAGTCCGTCCTTTGGTATTTTATAGAAATCCAAAGACCCCTTGACCACCTTTGACCAACCTCGACCGACCTTGTCTGTTATTGTCCACCTTTGTCCAACCTTTGCCCCCTTTTGACCGCCTTTTACCGACCTTGTCCGATCTTTACCGACTTTGACCCATCTTGTCCACCCTCGTCCGACCTTGTTCGGATTCTTACCTCAAGTTGTTATAGCTAGGTGCCAACCCGAATACCTAATACTTCACACCGGCTCACTTGTTTGTGGTGTTTGTGAATGACGTGTAAGAGACGTATGTGTCTATATTAATAATAATTGAGATCGGCCTATGTGATGGCTTGAGATGATGTACGCATTGATAACATGGGGGGTGTATGACGAGTATCCTATCCAGGACGAGTTGTTTCTGACTGGGTCATACATTGATGGTGCCCATGATTATCGAATGTGAGTTGATATGCATTGATACCATGTGGGGTGCATGGCAGTATCCTAGCCAGGACGAGTTATTCTCGGTTATCTGAATGCGGGTGGATATACATAGATACCCACGGGGGTGTATGACGAGTATCTTATCCAGGACGAGTTGTTCCTGACTGGGTCATACATTGATGGTGGCGTGGTAGTAGACTATGTATAGACACGTGAGATGTCGGGACTGGGTGATTAACCTTGCAAGGACCACGGTCAGTGAATTGATGAGCCCATGATGGGGAAGCCCGTGATTATGATGGTATGTACATGGGGGTGCATGATGTATTAACCTACCCAGGACGAGTTGTTCCTGACTGGGTCATGCATTGATGGTGCCCATAGGACATACGACATGTGCATAACAGAAATAGAATGATTGGTTGTAAGGTACCGGGCTACTGGGGGGCCACATCTGTTAGGAACTCCTTCTGACACCCGGATTCTTATCACTACCGGGGGGAGCGACCTGTGCACGACAGAGTGACCCTGAAAAGCTACTGTATCATCGAGACCACAGGGATGGGCTATTTGCGGGATGGTACCACATTGTATGCTGAGAGTTGAGTCAGGAGTATGCATCATGCTAGATATTATAAGTTGTCTTATGGAATGTGTTTGGATGCCCGTGCGTATTGGTTGTGTAATGAGATGCTTATACCCGTGATGATATGATGATGTCCGGATTGTTTTCCCTAACTAATGTTAATTATTATTGTTGTTTAATATGATGAACTCACATTTGCTTTGTTGTACCATGTGGTTTGGTACCTGTGATGATTGCGAACTGGGTTCGTGTAAGCAGATGGGTAGCAGTAGGTGCTTTGGGAGATGACCATCTTTTGGTCGGAGCCACCGGGTGGTCGGGATGTCGATGGATTAGATCCCGGACAGGAGTTGTATTTTGCTAGTTACACCCCTTGTTTTAATGGATGCACCCCATTGTTTTGCTAGTTACACCCCCGACGTTTAATTTCTTGTTTCTTTTGTAAAACACGTAATACATTTTGGACATAGTATTTGTACCTGCAATTAAATTATGTTTTGTGTGTATATATATATATATATATATATATATATATATATATATACTTGAGACGTCTTATGCTACCTTTAATCACGTGTATGTCTATGATGATGATCATTATGTGTTCGCAAAAATTTACCTTCGTTTTCATAATAAACTAAAGGGGTGTTCTTTTTATTAAACTGCATTAATATCATGGTTAAGAATTAGTGATACAGTAGCAACGTGGCGGGTCGTTACACATCATGTTGATAACCTCTTCATTCTTTGTCTACTTCTTTTTATCTATATAAGAGTCCATGGTTTTGACTATTTTTTTGGATCTAGGACTTTGCTTTTTTTCATACTCAAGTATTTCTTCATGTCAAGGTTTATTTATATTGATTTAAAAAAAACTTTCATTTTAATTTCTTTTGTCATGTGATATAAAACATTCATGAATTTTATTTGTTTTTTATTTTAATAATCAGATGGAAGATGATCCTTATTACGATGGTAATAAAAAATCTATCAGAAATCTAAAATGACATACTTTTCATTGTGAAATCTCTCTTGGATATGTAAGATCATGTGTATTTATTTTATTTTATTTTCTTTGTTAGATTTATGGTAATTTATAACATGTGTGTTATATTGATACCATTGTAGGATAATATCAAGTTGTCAAATTTATTTGTTTTGCATTTTTTTAATGAAATTTAATGCATTATAGATTTGGAGGATCCTTATGAAAATGTGTTTAAGGTTAAACTCAAGAGAGAGAAAAATATACTTGACAAAAGGAGTTGAAAGAATTCAACACTTTTATGATATTTTGAAAGGTGGTTGTTTGATCCTTCTATATGTTAGTGAAAAAACTTGCATATTACATGTTAAAGATACATATGGTGACAAAGTTACATATCCTAGAGGTCTTAAATCATTTTAAACTCAATCTAAATCAAGATTATTCTAATGCTTATGTTTCTAAGAAAGCTGGACATCCGTTTATGCACCAATTAATTAAAACGTTTTTCAATTGATATTTTTGCAATGATATGTTTTTCATATTTATTTTTCTTTCCCTTTTTTTAGATAAAAAATAGCTATCTAATATATAATTAATGTAACAAGTATTTCCATTTTTTTTGTCATCATGTTTTCTTTAAGAAGAATAATGTAGTGATTCTATTTGACCAATTAGGAAATAAGTATCATGCAAAACCATTTGAGAAATTGATAGTGGCTCCTCATACATACTTATTGGTGATTGGGTTGATTGTTGTCAAGCTAATCATCTTACAAAAGTGAAATCCATAAAAGTTGGAGTTTTTTAGAACAAGAGAGATTAATTATTTTTCTAGTTTGTTTAATTATATTTTTAATATTGTCAATTCTGAGTATATGATGTGTAATTTCGTTTGAAATTTTTATAATGATAATTGTTATGGTTGTTTTTGCAATTCATTTGATTATCCTTTTTTTTATAATCTATTTTTCATTTTTCATATGTTATATACTATAGTTTGCTATTCTATTCTTTTTTATTATAATATATTTTTCATTTTGCAAAGCTAAAAAATTAAAGAAATATTTTTTGTATTACAAACATTTTGATCATGGACTTATTAATCATAAATTTTGCTTATATACCCTAAACACAAAGCATATGGCAATAAGGGATAACCATATTGTTATCTTAATCTTAATCTTATCTTAATATTATATAAAGTAAAAATGGTCACATATTTATAAAATACATTTAGAATGATAAAAGTTAGAAGGCTAAAATAATATATTGAATTACTTTAACACAAAGAATGATTATATTGAATTAATTTCTTGAATAATATTAGATATTATATGTTTGAACTCACACATACAAAAAGACAAAGAATGGAATATCACAACAATCGTTAAACAACATATTAAAGTTGAAGGTTAAGAATGTGGAAGAATGTAACATTAAAATTGAATTAAGATCATAAGTTAGGTTACTCATGATTTTATGTATAATGGATATAGAAGAGTTGCAATTTTTTGAAACAATGAAACTTTACAACAATTATTACATAAAATTGTTAAAGTTGAAGGTTAGGGGACATAACATAAAAATTGAATTAAGACCATAATTTAGTTGACTCAGGATTTTTGGTATAATGAATTTAAAGGAGTTATAATTTTTCGGAAGATGGAATTTTACAACAATTATTACTTAGCATATTAAAGTTCAAGCTTAGTAATATGAAATGATGTAACATTACAATTGAATTAACCCCATAAATAAGGTGACTCAATTTACATATAATGGATTTGAAAGAGTTACAATTTTATTCCTATTTAAACAAGATGATTGATGTGTTTTTATCTTTGTCTTCCTCCTTTGGCATCATCACCATAAGGTAATGTTTTAAAACTCAGATCAGATAGTCTGATCCAACCAATTCAACAGAGAAATAGACTTGTGGCCTATTCGATCATGTCTTTAGTTTAGTCACGTCATTGACCCATGATGATGTCATCAATCGATCATAAAATAGATAAACCTAGAGACTCGGCTTGTCCAATTTAGTGTTTGCACATATTTTTTCAATAGTCATTTATGCTTTCCAATGGGATTTGCTTTCTCTGTACATTGTTGCACGTCAAAGTCCTGTTTACTGTTCAACATATGCTACTCATTGTGGAATTTGCACTAGCTTGGAATTTAGTGAAATAGAGAAACTTTTTTATATGCCTCAGAATGCCTTCGATCCATTTTCTTTTTATAAATAGTTAATGTTATATGTTCTTTTATTTTTTTTTTGAAGCATTTATAAGTTCTTTTTATTGGGGAATAGATAAAATATTTTCTATGTCCATTTGTCTATAGATCCAAATGGCATGACAATATTTCAGGTGGAACGTTGAAAGTTGCTGAGTTTTATTGGCTAAAATCAAATCATGAGGCTTTTGTTGCATTTTTTGGGAAAAAATTGAATTTGAAATGAAAATTGTTGATTTAAATAAAAGTGAAATTCATTATCCTATAATAGACATGATTTTGATCTAGAAGACACTAAAATTGTTTATGAAGATGATGAGCATGTTGAAAAATAAAATGTTCGTATATTTTAACATCTTGAAAAGAAATTGAGCTCTTATCAAGCAAAATGTTCTTCATTGATAAGTTTTAAGTTGTTGATTATGTTTAAATTGGATAAAATATCATTTTATATTTTTTTAAACTTTCAACTTTTCTAGCTTTTGGAAGCTAAGTTTTGTTATGCTACATTTCCAAACAAACTCAAGAAAAATATTTTGGAGTATCATGAAAGGGGTGTTGGTCATGCCGCCTTAGGTGGACAGGGCCAAGAAAGATAAAATGCTATTTGACTTATGGATGGGATTAAAAGAGGATAGCGTCATTCAATTTCGTGTGTCTAAATATGAGCGAAAAAAAAATACATGTTATGGTAATCAGGAATTAGTTAAGTGATAATTTTGAAATTCATGTTGTCATAACATAAAATATATTTATGTTTTTATTGCTTTGAACAGCTCCCATCAAGTTAATTGTTGTTTTTAATAAATTACGGTTAATCGACATGAATTTAATCATTGTTTTCAATAAATTATGGTTTATATCAATAGAATAAGATTTGCTATATTTCATATGTTTCATAGTTTAATGTTTGCAATAATTCTCTTATGTTGGTAAAATAGTTCGCTTTTATTCAATAGTATTTAACTATTTTTTTGAAAACATATAATTTAATTTAATAATTAAACTTAATATTACAAAAAATCTTAACTCGCACATCACATAGGTAATTGTAACAACTTTTATGACTTAGACATGACATGATGGATGACTGGATGCCTTGAATTTGTAATAAGCAACTATTAGCTACGAAGTATGATGATAGTTGGGATGCCAAGATTGGATGTCTTTTAAACATTGTTGTTTATTTGTTATTTTCATTTTTTTTTCAATTTTTTTTAAAGCTTTGCAATATTCAAATTTCTTTCATTCTTTCTTGGGTCTAAAGTTTAAAAGGTTTTAGATTTTTTTTAAAAAAAAATTTGTGCAAAAAACTCATTTGGACCAAAAATACTAAGGTGAATGTTTTAAAATGATTTAAAAAAAATTTAAATTTTTTTTTTAATTTGGGCCAAAAAAATGAATGTGGTCCAATTTAGGCACAATCTAAATAAATCCATCTGACCTACCCAGAACCTATCCAAACCAGAACCTAATGAACCCGAATGGTTTGTTGGGCAAAAATGAGTTAGTTGTAAAGTCTCATGAGTTGATGCAGTTTGGGCTTTTTGGGTTCGAACTTGCCTACTGCATACCGCTAATAGATAAATGACAAAATTATTTTTTAAATGAGTAATTTAATAAATATTTGTAATATATTTACTTAAGTTATGGTTCTACTAATAAAATTTAAATTAATTATTTGATTGCTTTTTAAAAAAGTATAATATTAAATGGATAAAAACTATTATACATAATTAAAGTATAGGCTATAGTGGAACATATTAAACATTGACAAATGTTAACAAATTTCTTCCAAAAATTGCTAAAATTGAAGGTATAGATTATAGTGACACTTAATATATGTTGTTGAATTTGATCCAAAATTCACACTAAAATTGTGTGTGGATATATGTCAAATAGGTATATACCTAAAGGTATTATACCTATAGTGACACATTTTGTGTGTCACTATAAGTAACATTCCTAGTAGTGCATATTGATCCATTTGCACTAGTAGAATGACTATTGCAAAGATTCAAAACTGCTATTATAATAGTAAGAGACAACAAATATGTCATAAGCATAGTACAATAATAGAATTTCTCACCATTGGGGTTGTAAGGATGGATCATGTGAAATCTGAAGAAAATACTGTCTATCTTTTGACAAAAGGATTATCAAGAAAGAAGGTTTTCAAAACCTCAAAAGGAATGAGACTAGATCTCACAAATTAAATTGTCTCTTATAAGAGTAACCCAACCTATTGACTAAAGATCCCGAGAATTAAGTTCAAAGGGTATTAACAACTTATAAGGAGATGTAAAAATCATGTTATATTAATTCTCATAAGTCTCATTCATATATTTAAAGCATAATATTTTCTAGTGTTGAATGGTTGAATTAATTTCTTAATGACTTGGGATACCTAATTACAAGAGTACTCTTGATAGACCCACGTATGTGAATGTAGAAGTGAGGTCGTAAGTGGCGGATCCAAAAATTTTACTTAATGGGGCAAGGAAATAGTCTATAATAAAATGGTATAATTCTCTAACTTATTTTGCTAGTTCAATTTGGTACTCTTGTTATTTGCATGTTCATATAGGTTAATTTTTTTAAAAAAAATAATTCAATTAGGTATTAAAATGTTCAATTAGGTACTTTATTTTTAAAATGAGTTTAATTTGGTCTTATTTGAAACCAATTTAGGTTCTACTTATTAAAACTTTTGAAGCAAATAAAAGAATAATGAGACTAAATTGAATCCATTTTATAAAATAAAAGACCTAATTGAACCTTTTAAAAGTAAAGGACCATATTAAATCATTTTTAAAAAACTACATGACCAAATTGATCCTAGGAATAGCAACAAGTAGTAACAATTTTTCCTTTTCTTTATTTGTTTAGGATTGTGTCAAGTGTATTTTTGTATCACTGACTTATTACGTATTTAGTACTAGAGGTGTGAGAATGGTAAAAATTAAAATAATAAAGTGGTAAAATAAATATCAACATATTCTCTTTTTTATCTTATAATTTTCTTTATTAATTATATATATATATATATATATATATATTATGGGGGCAAGACATTTTTTTTTATGGGGGCGAAAAAAATTCTTAAATATGTTTAAAAAAATAACAAAATCTTGTGGGGGAAATTGTCTCCGCAACTCCTAACATGCATCCACGATTGATAACCACCATGCATAGACTTTTAAACTACACCTTGAAAAATTGTATGTGTGATGTTGTTAGAGATAGAGTTCAAAACTATAAGTCACTCTAGTATAATCTAAAACGTCATTATTATTTAATGATTCTATTCTACATACACCATCACTTATGCTCAATGTTATGCTCTATGAGAAGAGAAACACCTTTCTGTTCCTTTTTTGGCGTTGTTTGTTTTCCGACAACCAATGATCGGTGATCATTGTCCTCCTTTTGTTGCTTCTTTGGTAAGCAACTGTTGGGAAATCGAGGGGGTAAATATCGAGGAGATTTACACCTGAGTAACCATATAAGTGAATTAGACACCACACCTTAACCCAAAACCTTAAGGCTCAAGTTTATGAGTCTTCTCCTCACTTATATGATATTCAACTTTTCTATTTCTATCCGATGTGAGACTTTAACTCACACTTGTACTCCAACAGCAACGTCTCTTTGATCATTTGTTTCTTTTCTTCTCTATTCTTTTCTAGTTTATCATTTATTCTCTTCTATGTTATTTTCCTTTCTTTAATTTTTTTAATCTTTTATTATGTCATTCTTATTCTTTTCTTCTCCTCCTTTCTTTAATTTCTTGTTGTCATGGCTTCTACGGATCAACATTTTTTTTTCATTTTGGGTGCTTTTACTATGCATAGTGCCATCGCTTCTACTGATCAACAAAAAAAAAAATACCAACATAGTGGGATCTTCAACTGGAATGTTCAAGTCTACGGGTTATAGGGTTGATGTTTTTTGGAAGTGAAACAACTTGAAGGATAAAAATAACAAGAATAGTGTTACATGTGATTTTTATCAGAAACATCTGCCAAAGGAATTACTAGAGCTAAGAGGCATCAACTCAATATTATAGGCGTTGTTCATTCTTGTAGAAAAGCATTGGAGGATGTTAAATTAAAAATGCAGAAAACTTTTGATAAGAAAAAATCTTATATGGAGGCATACATGGAGTTCACACAAGAAGAAAACGAAGAAGATGAAGATGACATCCAAGATATTGCAAGACTTAAAAGTGAAGAAAGACCTCCAATATCATGAAGTGAAGCCTATTTAGTCACTACCAAGAAGAGGTCCACAAATAATAAAAGCCCTATTGATTATTTATTTTTCAAAAACCTCAAGAAATTATAAAATTTGGAAAAATCACGAGACAAACAAATACGAATGAACCTTGTAACAAGACATCAAGGGATAAGACAATTCAATTCATTGCTCGTTTCCTTTTTAGGCATGTAATACCATTCAATGTTGCTAGACCAAAAAATTTCGAGTTGATGATTGATGCAATTAGCTCCTATGGTGTTCATTTAAAGCCTCTAAGCTACCATGAATTAAGAGTTTCACTCCTTAAAAAGGAGTTGGAATACACAAAAGGCTTATTGAAGGTTCATGTGGAGGAGTGAATAAAATATGGATGCTCAATTATGTCAGATGATTGGAATGATAGGAAGAATATGACTTTGATTAACTTTTTGGTAAATTGTTCAACGGGAATAGAGTTTTGAAGAGTGTAGATGCTTCTGAATGCATGAAAATTGGCGAGAAGATATTTGAAAATTTGGATAGTTTTATTGAGGAGATTGGAGAAAAGAATATGATTCAAGTGGTGGCAGACAATGGAAGTGACTATAAAATGGCGGGTAAGAATTCAATCATTCTTAATGAATTTTTGAATTTTATAGTTATAACTTTTAATTGTTATTTTACTCATCAAAGTTTCTTGATTCTAGTCTATTTAGGTAAACAAAATTAGAAGTAACAAGAAAAAAAATATTTTGGACTGCATGTGTTGCTCATTGCCTTGACTTGATGGTAGAGGATATTAGAAAGATACCAAATGTTAAAAAAGTTATACAAAGAGGTCTCAAGCTTGTAGGCTATATTTATAACCACACATTCTCTTTGAACACCATCAAAAAATTCACTAACAAGATCGAATTGGTGAGGCATGGAGTTACCAGATATGCTACCACCTTTTTAACTTTGCAAAGATTGCATGAGCAAAAGGCCAATGTAAAAAGGATGTTTACGTCAGATGAATGGATGATGTCAAAGGCAGCTAAAGAACCCAAGGGAAAGAAAGCAACAAATGTTGTTCTCTTGCCATCATTTTGGAATGATATTGTTTACATTTTGAAGGCTATAGGGCCTCTTGTAGGTGTGTTGAGGTTGGTAAAGATGATTAATTTGTAGTTGAAGTCCACAAAGAGTTGTTAATGTATAAGAGGGATGGAGAGAGGTTTGGCATTATTGTAGTAGTATAAGCAAGGACTCATGTGTGTCCATGTAAGTGGAAAAGTTCACTTATAAATTTGAATCATTATTTAATTTTTTATTCTTGTAGATAATAATGCATATGAATTGCATTAATTACTACTAAGTGGTGGAAATTGCATTGTGGAAAAACACCACACTAGTAAATCATTGTCATTAAAATTCTAAGTTAGACTTGTACCTTGTCGGGATGTGAAAGTAATCAGAGTGCTTTGAGCATGTAAATTTTTGATTGATTTATTTGATTATAGATTCACTCATTGGAAGCTAAATTTGAAAATAACATTCATTTTTTTAAAAAATTATTATAGATTCACTCAAAAAAAAGAAGGATTGAACACCAAAAACTTCAAGACTTGGTTTATGTTAAGTATAACCAAAATCTCGTAAATCATTTTAATTCTCGTGATGTGATTGATCTGATTATTTTAAATGACATTGATGAAAACAATGAGTGGTTATTCGAGAGTTGGAAGAAGAAAAGAATGCTAAAGATAAGTTGGTTTTTTGAGGATAATGATTTGAGTTGGTTACATGTTAGTATTGCAACTAGGGCTAGTGAACCTTTGAAATACACCAAGAGACAAAAACAAATGAAAGTAAATGATGCAAATGTAAGAGGAAAAAAGGTGGTACAAGTGGAAGAAGAGAATTCAGATGAAGGGGAGGAAAAGTGCATTTCTAATGCTAGTGAGAATGAAAAAGAATTACAAGAAGATGAGTTGGATCTTAAAGAGGATGAAGATTGAAGATTTTGAATTTTAATTTTTGCTTTTAGTTGGGGTTCTTAATTATCTTTTGTATTTACCAAAACACACTTGTCTTAATTTTTATAAATGATAAATACTCATTTTGGTCTCTGAAAGTGTAAGGTAATGACATATTTGTCCTTATAAGATAGAAATCTAAAATTTATTCCTTAAATGTGTCAAAGGTATAACTAATTTGTCTTACCGCTAAGTTGTCTTCATTAATTCAAATGCTTGTGCTTACATGACACCTCTTGATCCAATTCTCATTGAAAAGAACGTAGTGTGCTCTGCTTAATCTGTGTGACTAATTTCTTAGCATATTGTTGATGGACTAATTTGTCAGTTTCAAAAAGTGTTACTTTTTTTTAATGTAGTCTTTGAACTAAAAAACTTGTTGTCATTTTAGTCCTTAAACTTAACCACTTATTGATATTTTGGTCCTTGAACATAACTGTGTACTATCATTTTGGTCCATGAAAGCACTTTTAAATTTTCATTTTAAGTCTCATGTTGTATGTATATAACTAGCTTAGATATTACTATATTCTCTCGCTTCTATTCTTTATCCCTCATATATTTTTTATCTTCCTTTTACCAATTCTACCATTTTAATTATACAAAAAATATGAAATAAATTTAGGGGAGTACAAAATTTTAAGGATGAAGGATGTGTAAGTGGAAGGGGTGATATAGGATTCACCATGTCAATTGATACACAATTGATAATTAAAATGAAAGGATCAAACATATAAGGACCAAACAACAAAAGTTGTTTTCATGTATTACTACCACAATTAATATATAGACATCAAATAAATATAAATGTAATGGTTATTTGAGAGTGTTAGAATAAGTTATTTGAAAATTTTTAATTGAATAAAATGTAACTTATTAAAGAAACTAGACAATGTTTATTAAAAAAAGAGAGTATTAAGATGTTTTAATGTTATTGTCCTATTAAAATTGATATTTGAGTTGAGTAAATACAAATTTTGCATGCAAATGGTAGATATGAAAATCAAGATGAACTTTAAAGTGTGGAAGAGAAATCTAAAAAATATGAGAGATATTGAAGTAAGGGGATATGGTGTTGACTAAGCTAATAAGTTTAGAGACTAAATAAAATAATAATAATTAATGCAATCGAAAAATTAGTCTATCAACAATATGTTGACAAATTAATCTTATTAATTTTTTATTAATCCATATGAATCACACATATTGTCCGTCACTACTGCACGAGGCTCTTTCCATGACGTGCGATCCACGACGGTTGTCCAATAGCCGATGTTGTAAATAAACCGGTGGCAATTTTGTAATTTTTTTAACATTCAAACAAAAACGACGTCGGTCCTCATCATGCCCGTCGTTGTTTACCATTATACAAAGTCGGTTATATAATAACCGTCGTTGTATTCCATTATTCAAAGTCGATTTTGTTAACAACTGACTTTGATTCTTTTTAAAATATTACCTATTAAATTAGATTGTACGCCCCCTTTATCTGCGCCCCCTTTCTGAAAAATCCCTAACCTCTATAGAAGTCTCCCCTTGCGAAGCACCCTCACATTGCTTTTGTGTGTACTCACATTGCATTGCAAATTATAGTAAGCAACGTCTGTCACAATCTGTTTCCATTGAAGACCTCTGGTTCACTGATTCTTATTGTTTCAGGTTAGAGGTGTTTCGAAGACCTTCGCTTTGCCACCGTCGCTTCGAAGACCGTCGCTTCTGGCATCTGTCCACCGCAAGTGAACCTGTACGAGGTGAGGTAACCTCCCTTTCACACTTTTCTTTACCATTATTTTATTGGGTTTTTCTTTGATTTTTGTTTGGAGTAACCCCGCTCGTAAAAGTTTGATTTTTTTTAATGGGGGTTTAGTTGAATTTATGGCACCCCAAAATGGCTGAACTGAGATTGGTTTGTGCATTGGCGTGTTTTAGGCACATTGAGTATTGCATGCACAGAGTAAATTTGCTGCGTCATTTTGGGGTTAAGCCTATTCTAGTGTTTGATGGATGACTTCTGCCAATGAAGAGTGAACAAGAGAACAAGCGTGCCAGGTACTCTCTTTGTCTTCAGGACATTGTACTTTGTTTTTTCTTAATTAGGTATTTTAAGTTTTTTTTGGCATAAAAAGAAAAACCTATCTTTTGTTGAGTTGAGTGGCACCTTAATTGTTAATGGGATGCTTTCATGTATGTTATGTTCAGTAATGTGGTACTTAAGCTATGAAGTTCTCTTACATAACGAACTACAGTTGATAGTGTGAAGCCTTTGTAAACATCAATTCTTAAAGGAGGTGGCAATGTTATGAGTCTTACATTGAGTAGAATAAGAAGCTTAATGTGCTAAAGTCATAACAGTTTTTGTTTTTCTTTTAATTTGATTCTCCGTGAGTTATCTAATTTCAAAATTCAAAGAAGGATTCGATGTTGTGCTTGTACTAGCTGTCTGCATTTGCATTAGTTTCTCCCTTTGTGGGATTTCACTTCCTCGGTGTACAGTGGGTCTGCATGTACGACAATTCTCCAAATGATATAAGCTGACAATTTTGAACAATAACTTTCTTGAGCTGTGTCTCCATGTATGTCTTCATGTCTACATGAGGTTCTTATTGACAAGCACAATTTGTTGAAAATAGGCTAAATAGCAGTAATGCCATGTTTATGATCTTGACTTGCTTAATTTTTCTGCTTCAGTTCTAAATGCCACACTTGTTTGCTTTGTTGCTTGTCATTGTTTGATTTGCACTTGTCTGTTTCTGAAATTGAGGTCAAATGAACTTGGTTTAATGTGAAATATAGAGGATGGATGGAATACTCAATGATTTAGGGATAAAATTGATTAATAATTTATTAGTTTTCAAACTAAGATACTGAAAAACCAATCTTTCTCCAGCACCCATGAAAACAACATCTTGTCATGGGGCCTGAGTTTTGTTGTTTTTTTGTCTTTTTACAAAAAGAATTAAGTACTAAAGGATATTAAGGGATAAAGGGTTATGAGCTTTATTACAAGTTCACTCATTTTCCCAAAACTGAGTGCCTAACTTCCTGATCTCCACTGCTTTTGCTTTCAAGAATATACGTCTGTCTAAGAGTTGCACAATATGACACTCTTTGGGGTTTATCCTTTAGTCCTAAGTCATTCAAATGTATTTTAGGTTAGATCCTAGGTCATTAAACTGAACTTTCATGTTCACTGTCCTTTCATACATACCCATTAGTTAGTTAGTTACATAAATATAGTTAGTTGAGTTTGTTAGTTTTTGAAAAATTAAGGCATGTTGCCTATAAATCACAAGGAACATCAAGTTATAAAATTGACTTAATGAAGAAAAAAGGAAAAGAGAGTTGAGTTCAAATTCCTTCCACTAACATTCTAACAAAACTAATAACTAATATTTGTGTATTTTTTTTAAAAAAAAAAAGAAAGTGGTTAAGAGAGAGATATATTGTCATTTGTGTGAGAGTTAGAGCCTTTGGCTTTGGGTATTGAGAGGTGAAAACTCCGGAATTTCTGCAAGTTAGGCACGGTATTCATGGGAGAATTCCCTTGTTTTTTTTTTTCTATAAGATACTGGTTTCCTATAATCCTTCCATGTTGGACACGAGTTTTATTGATATTAATGGTTGATTTATGATTATCCCACAACAAACTAGCTATAGTTCAATTTTGTCCAAAGTTAGTTCTATTTTTTTAATCCAAAATCCAAATAGCTTGATTTGCGGCTGAGACCTCTTCTGCTTCTTTCAGACCTTCTCCATGTCCTAGGGGATTCAGTCTGTCTCACTTATGCAGAACCTTTTAGAATGACTTCTCTTCTTAATTTAAGGACAAAATAGTTACTTGCCATTTCACAGTTGTTCTAACACTGATATGCCTTTCAGTATCTTTTCTTCTTTACTTCTGTTCATTGTTATGCCTTTCACTATCTTTTTAAATTATGTAGAGATAAAAATGATATGATGTGTCAAAATTTAAATTTACAAATATAAATTTGTTAGAAATCTATACATCTGTTGCTGGAGGTGAAAAAGCTATGACATCAAGGAAAAAGTTGCGAGCCCACACCTGCTGATGACTAATATACTGCTGATGTCTTGTCTTGTCAATTACCAATTGGTCCATGTCAATCCCACAATCCACAACAAATAAAAATAATGCATTATTTACATAATTTTTATATCTGTTAAGTATGACATGTAAAGAAAAATTCTCAATTTTTATTTTCCTTAGAAGAAAATTCTTGCGTGATGACAAATGCTCATTGATTTATAGAAATTGTTGGTTACATTTGGATGAGATATTGAGTATGTATTGTTCTTGTTTATTTTATAGCTTTCCCCTTTTTTCCTTAAGTGGATAAGTGACTAATTTGTTAGCCTTGTCTCTGCCATTATGTATCATTAGAAGAAGAAAAATTAGCTGGCTATTACGAGATGGTTGCATTAAGATGATGATAGTGTGTGATTTGAGTGGGTTTCAATATTTTCATGTTGTGTGTGTAGTCATGAACGGGAGACGCCTATAATTATTGATCCGGGGTTGTATATGACTAAGAAGCAACACGTGTTACCATACATTCTGTGTGCGGTCAAAAGTCTCTCCTCTTCCTCCTCAGAAAAGGACCTTCTGCCAATCCTAGGATGTAGCTGGTTAAACCACCTGAATCTACAACTTTTTCCTGCAATCAAATTTTTGCATAAGACAAAAAAGACACAACAGAAAACAGACATGCAGGGTTACATTCTTTATACCCAATGACACAGATTTTTGTCCTTGTAAATATTAACTTCAGAAAATGGTACTAAAAACACAAACTTTGAAACAAATTAAGCCTAACAACAGATTTTTTTGAACAATTAAATTACCTGATCTTCCTTGTAAATTCTCAGCAATCAGGTTCCAATTTTGAGGGCCATATTGAGCAACAAGCTCCTTGAGTCTTTCATCTTCAGCTGTCCTCCAATGACCTGTAGCACAAAGCTTGGTTTTCCCTAAAGCAGAGCTCTTAGGTTGTGCGTCATCACCAAGTTTCAAACACATGTTCTTGTTGTCAATCTCAACCCCTTCATCACTGGCTGTCTTTGTTCCCCTGCACTCCTAGTTGAGAAACACTGTGGACCCAAAAATTAGTTATTACCCATCTCAGGCTTTGAACCCTCTACCCCATTTTCATGTCCCATAGACAAAGGAGGAGTTAGTGAGAAACCCACATCATAAAGAGAAGAAGGGAAGAAACTCATGTCTCTACTGCTACCTTTACCAACATTGTTAAAGTGATGTGAAGAACTCATGGTGGTGACAAAAACAAAAGCAAAAACAAACAAAAGGGTTCACAAAACACACCTCCTATCTCCCCTACGAAGTAACGCAATGCCAGAACCAGAAGCATAGAAGAAAATAGAATGAAAACAGTTTACTAACGCACAATTGTTGTACCTAGAGAGAGAAACAGAGAAAACACACACAGTGTGGTTGAGTTACAAGAATGAGAAGAAAATAGCAACGTTTAAAGAGAGAAATAGGAAATAGAATTTTCAAACAGACAGAGAGAGAAGCCACACAGCAATAACAAAACTAGTTGACAAGAAAAGACTTGTTTGCCCACACAAGGATTCTGTTCACTATGTTTTCATGTGGGGGTGTTTTTCTCTGTTCTATATTGTGAAGAAAGAGAGGATTTTGCTAAGAAAAAACAATAAAGGGTTATGCAGTGTAGTGCAATGCGTGGTGTTGTTGCTGTTTTCTTCTTCTGCCACACACTCTCCTCTTTTTGGGGGATTTAGTAAGTTGTTTAGGTAATAATAGGGTCAATCATAGTTCACATACATTTAGCATTGAAAAAGACTTGTTTCATGTGGATCACAAACTCTATCATTAATCATTTTTATAGAAAAATACAATGTTACTGCAGCCACCCAAAATGAATTATAGTTATAGTTGTTTAGATTGGATGTTTCATTCCTTTCGTGGCTCATACATCACTAGTGCCGTATTAGTTATTAGTGAAACTATTCATGCCATATTTTACTCATTCATTCATTAGTGCTGTCCCGTTTTAACTTCATTTTAATTTGGTTTTGTAATATAGTGGCATAATATAAAAAACTATATTTTATTCTTTTTTTTTCCATATGTGAATATCTTTTATCATCCTAACTTCAGCATTGCTAGATAATATGCACTTAACATCAGACTTTGCTATTTATTTTGTTTGCAGGTACAACTAAGTCACGTTGTTAGTTGGGAACTTAGTCCGCAGTCGAAGCCAACATTGTTTGACGATTCTTTTGAATTAAATTTCTGGATTCGCTTCCGTTGGCATTCCCGAAGTTGGCTTTCTTGTTTGTGTCCATTGAAGGAGGTATGTAAGTCTTTCGTACACTTTTTTGCGTATCACACTTACATGTGTATGATGTGTTATACATTGTTTGGTTGTTAAATGCCTTTTTAGTGAACCTTAGTGTCCCGTTCGAGCTTCAATACAATGATTAATACAGATAGTTTGGATTGATCGTTGTATTGGACCTTGAATTGTCCGTTCGGACAGTTTGGGAAGATTGAATTTTTTTACCTAATTCATGTGTCGAGGTTAAGTAAGGTTTGTGGATTTTGATGAAATTTTGGATAATTGCATTTTGCTTTTATCTCTGGGTGCACATTTGAGATGTGGTGACTTAATGTCACTGGTTTCACTTCGTGTACTTGGAGATGGAGGCGAAATGCTGCCAAAATTTCATCAAAATCCACAACCCATGCTTAACCTTGAGACATGAAGTAGGTAAACAAATTCAATCTTCCTGAATGGGATAGGGCCACACCTTTAATGAAGTAGATGAATGTTTACACATGTTGGATAACCTTGTTAGTATCACACCAGACTAAACATGGATCGCAGTTGGATGAAAAAACCATGTATAAGTGACGAGTATGAGAATGGGGTTGAATTATTCTTGCAATTTGCTGAAATTAATGCACCATCATTGGGTGGTAAGTTCTTCTGCCCTTGTGTTAAATGTGCAAATGGAAGACGACAGTCGTTAGATGAGATTAGGTTACATCTGATATGTGAAGGCATAATCCAAAGTTATACTAAATGGATTTGGCATGGAGAATTGTCAGACGCAGCATCAATGTCTGAAACTGTAGCTGGTAACGCCGTATTGGATGTCGGTTGGAAGAAATGATATGTGATATTGGCCAAGAGGGTTTTCGTGAAGCATATGCACCTTACTATGACCAATTAGAAAGTGATTCAAATAAGCCATTGTATGCGGGATGCACAACTTTTACAAGGATGTCAGCCGTGTTAGGTTTGGTGAACTTGAAGGCAAGATATGGGTGGAGTGACAAAAGCTTCACCGCATTGCTACAATTATTGAAAAATATGCTTCCTGCAGACAACGTTCTCCCCAAAAATAACTACGAGGCAAAGAAGATATTATGTCTTGTGGGTCTGGAGTACCAGAAAATTCATGCATGCCCCGACGATTGCATCTTGTATAGGAATGACTTCGTGACACTGCGCAATTGCCCCACATGTAGGGTATCTCGGTACAAAGTGAAGGATGGCGATAATGGTGATGATATGGCAACAAAGAACCGCTGTCCCGCAAAATTTTGTTGGTATCTTCCCATTATTCCAAGATTTAAGCGGTTGTTTTCTAATAAAAATGATGCCAAACATCTTTCTTGGCATGTAGAAAGAAGAGTCACTAATGGTTTAATGCGGCATCCTGCTGATTCTCCCCAATGGAAGACAATTGATTGTTTATATCCTGATTTTGGGTCCGAGCCAAGAAACCTAAGGCTTGCTCTTGCGACAGATGGTATGAATCCTTTTGGTAGCTTAAGTACTAACCACAGTTCGTGGCCAGTTTTGTTGATGATTTACAACCTCCCTCATTGGCTATGCATGAAGCAAAAATACATTATGTTGGCTATAATGATAGCTGGTCCAAGATAACCAGGCAATGATATTGATGTGTATCTTACTCCGTTGATTGAAGACTTGCGAAAATTATGGGTTGACGGTGTTGATGTGTTTGATGCGAATGTACAACAAACTTTCTTGTTGCGTGCAATGGTTTTTTGCACTGTTAATGACTTTCCTGTGTATGGGAATTTGAGTGGAAATAGTGTCAAAGGGCATCACGCATGTCCTATCTGCGAGAATCAAACAAGCTACCTCCAACTAAAACATGGAAAGAAAACAGTGTATAATAGGCATCACAAATTTCTCAAACCTTATCACCCTTACCGGCGACTGAAAAAGGCCTTTAATGGAAGCCAGGAAACTGAATGTGCACCTAAACCGTTAGATGGAAAGCAAGTTTATGACTGGGTGAAGGACATTATCACTATCTTTAGGAAGACCCAAAAGAAGGAAGCTCTGCAAAAGAACATCTGGAAGAAGAGGTCAGTTTTCTTTGATCTTCCGTATTGGTCCGATCTAGAAGTTAGACATTGTATAGACGTCATGCATGTTGAGAAGAATGTTTGCGATAGTTTAATTGGAACCTTACTGAACATAAAAGGAAAAAGTAAGGATGGTTTGAAAAATCTTCAAGATTTGGTTGAATTAGGTATACGTACACAATTGCATCCCATATCAGAGGGTCGTCGAGTGTATTTGCCACCAGCATGTCACACCATGTCAACAAAGGAGAAAAAAAGCTTTTGTCAATGTTTGCGAAGTTTGAAAGTCCCACAAGGATACTCTTCAAATATCAAGAGCCTTGTTTCAATGAAGGACCTTAAATTGGTAGGGTTGAAATCTCATGATTGCCACATTCTAATGCAACAATTGTTGCCCGTTGCCATTCGAGGTACCTTGCCTGACAAAGTAAGGGTTTCCATAACCCGTCTATGTTTTCTCTTTAATGCTATTTGTAGCAAAGTTATTGACCCAAGACAGTTGGATGAACTGCAGAACGAGGCTGCGATTGTGCTTTGTGATTTGGAAATGTTATTTCTGCCTTCTTTTTTTGACATAATGGTGCATTTAATTGTTCATCTTGTTAGGGAGATAAGGTTATGTGGTCCGATTTTTTTACGGTGGATGTATCCTATTGAGCGGTACATGAAGGTCTTCAAGGGTTATACAAAAAATCATTACCGACCAGAAGCTTCAATTGTTGAACGGTATGTCGCTGAAGAATGTATTGAGTTTTGTTCAGAATACGTTGATGCAATTAGACCTGTTGGGATTCCGCAGCCGCGTCATGACTTATCACGGGGAGGTTACGGTACACGAGGATTCAATGTCGTCACTATGACACGGGAACAGGTTGAACAAGCACATTTGCATATCCTCAATAACACACAAGAGGTTTTGCCGTACATAGAGATTCACAAACAATACATCACGGATACTCACCCAAAGATGAACATGATGAAGGCACTGCAACAGCATAACAAGACATTCGTTAAGTGGTTCAGAAAGCAACTCCTTGGAGATGACACTGCTTCAAGAAAATTATCTCTACTAGCCGTTGGTCCAAATCTTAATGTCCCTACTTGGAAAGGATACGATATCAACAGCTACTCCATTTACACAAAATCACAGGATGATAAATGTTGTGTGCAGAACAGTGGTGTGAGTGTTGATGCGTCTTCAAAACACTTTTCTAGTGCATCAGATAAAAAGCTGATTCGAGCATCGATGCCTTACTATGTTGTCATAGAAGAAATATGGGAAGTTGATTATAATGACTTCAGAGTGTCTGTTTTCAAGTGTAAGTGGGTGAATGGAAACACTGGCGTTCATGTAGACCAATTTGGTTTTACTTTAGTGGATTTTGCTAAACTGGGTTACAAAGATGAGCCTTTCATCATGGCTGAACAAGCCAGGCAAGTGTTTTATGTCGAAGATCCTTCAAGCAAGACGTTGTCTGTGGTTCTTCAAGGAAGAACAACTGCCATAGTCCATGAAAGTCAAGAACCTCCACATGACAAACATGAGGTGGCGTCATTGTATACGCAAATACCTGCAATTGGTCATGAAGATATGGTGGATGCTGAGCATGCAAATGGTACCGATCATCAAGAAGGCTTGTGGGAAAACAAGAACACATAACTAATCAATGTCAAAGTATTTGTGTGCATTATGAAATAAATTTTACCTATTAAACAAGGGTACTATTTTATCTCTACTTTACATTTCTGTTTAGCTTCTTTTGTAAATGATGACAACTTAAATGACTTTCTTTTGTATTTGTAGACATTAATGGCAACACCACCGCGGTCCCCTTCGCCTTCAGAGGAACCTTCAAAATGTACGTCGAGGAGGAGCAGGCAATCAACGCGTCTAAGAAGCTTGACATCAAGGAACTTGGACCAGCCTAGAGCAAGCATTAATGTAAATCCTCAAACTGGGAGAGCATCTGGGCCCCATAAAGACAAGTTCCACAGCTACCTAGGAGTCGTAGCACGAGAAAAAATCCCTATAATCCACGAATATTGGAAAGATGTTCCGGAAAATCTTAAGCAGTTAATATGGGATGACATCTTGGTATTTCAAAATACGTTGTTTGTTTCTTATTTCGCTTTCATCAATTATTACATGTTGAAGGTAATACACTTAATGTGTGTTGTTGTTGTTAGTGCAGGGAAAATTTGAGATTCCGGAACCACTTGCAGTGAAGAAGAAGGTGATGTCATCAGTGGCCACGAGATGGAGGCAATTTAAGTCTTCCCTAACATGTAAATACATATATGCTGATAAATAGGGTCAAGAACAAGAAAATCCTTGTGTTAAGTATGGGTTAGATAATGATACTTGGGAAGCATTTGTTGCAAACAGAAAGAATCCTAGTTGGCAGGTTAGACGACTGTATAGTACAAGTAAACATGTTTTCAGTTGTTAGCTGGATATTACTGTAACTTAATATTTTTGTTACACTTTGTGTACTTTGTGTAATACACAGGGAGTTAGGAAAAAGGCTCAGGAAGTTCAGAAATTCAATGATTGCCCACATGTCCTATCTCAAGGGGGGTACGAGTTGCTTGAAAAAATGTGATAGAAGAAAAGATCAAGAGAAGACAACAGGATGCAATGTTCACTGAGAACCCTACATTGCTGGATGAACCACCATCTCCAATTGCAAGACATGTTAAGTAGAAGATGGCTCGAACAAAGAAATATGGAAGAATGACATCTACAGCGGCCCAAGAAATATCAGATAAAATAGTGAGTTAATGTTATGTTGTTGTCTTGAAGCACCTAATATTGTTTTGGTTAACAATTGACGCACCCTTCAAACTGTCATGTCATGCTTCATGCAGGACTCGTTACAAGAACAAACAACTCAGGGAAGCTTTGTCCCACATGGTCGAAATGATATTTTGAACGCTGCACTAGGACGACCAGAGCACCTTGGTCGTGTTCGTGTTGCAAGGACTGGTGTCACAATCCGTCAATATTTTGGACAGTCTTCCCGTCGATCCAGTAGTTCTCTGCCATCCATCAATCAACATGATTTGGTAGACCTTATAACAAATATGAAAGAAGAATGGAGGAGAGAACAAAAGGAAGTTCAGAAAAAAACTGTTGAGAAAATCACACAAAAGGTTAAGGATAGAATGAAAGAAGAGTTGAAGGAGGCCATCAAAATGGAGTTGTCCCAAATGGCATCACCACCGTCCCCTCCAGTTGACCCAGATTTTCAGCAAATAGTTGCACGGGTTAGCGCAAAGGGGAGTTGTGTTGAAAATCCAGCGAATCCATCAGCAGAAGATCATGTTACCACTTTGGTATCTACTATGGGACTGCATGTGGTTTGTGATCAATCTATGAAGCTGGTTGCCATGGGAAAAGTTGAGCACGGGGTGGCCACCATACACAATGTGGCTTATGCAGATGATGTGGTCAGAGTTACAGTCAAGGAAATTATCGATGGGGACGCTGAAGTCCCATTCCCCTCGTCTGAAATCCAATATGTGAGACAGTGCCTTGACACATTTGTTGCGTGGCCCACACATCTTGTGAAACTTGTAGGTCAGCAGGTATTAATCTATGGAGTTTATCATTGTTATTACATGTTGAATGATTTATAAAGTATCTTGTTATTTTCAAAACCTATTCAACAATTACTTAAGTTCACGTGGTTATTTATGAGAATAGGATTCACAGTTGTGTACAAAAAAACCCAATGAAGATGTTCAGAGGTCGGGCACACCTGCTGATGATGACCCATTGGGCAACCTGATTCAGAATCTCTTTGCTTTTTACAAGAAGCCGGTCGAGTTGTTATGGGATGGATGTAAATTTGGTCTCCCTAATGTAGTGACATCTTTCTTCATAACTTTTGCTGATGTGAACGAAATCGTTTCAGGCGACAAAAGTTTAAACATATCTATCCTTCAGTTGTGGATGATGTAAGTACACTAAATTTGGTTATGTGCTTTAAATTGGTCATTTGTTTCTGCTTAACATTAGAATGCTGTTGTGTTTTGGGATGTAATGTGTTAAACTTAGGTTTATGGAAGAGCAAAGTACAAGCTTAGGGCATGGATCGGTCTATGGATTCCTTGAGCCGCAGTCGATTCACTGCGCAAAGGGAACAACTGAAGACTGTGAAAAATACATCGAAACATGGGTCAAGGAATCACAAAGATAACTGTACATAGGAGCTTACTTCAATCAGTAAGCAAAATAAAAGGACTGAAAATGTTTGCAAATTTTGCCATCATAACATTTTCAAATTTTATTGATTGCAGGGCCCATTGGCAACTTGTTGTGCTATGTCCATATGCTTATGAAGTTGTTTGGTTTTGTTCATTACATAGGAAGCCTGATATTCACATCAAAACCGCAATTAACAAGTTAGTTGAACTCATTGATCAAATTATGTTTATATATAAATACGTACCACCCATTCATGTTTTTAATGTTGAAATTCAGGGCAATGAAGACATTGAAGCCAACATTCCATGTTAAAACGTCTAATGGCATACCAAAATGGACTGAAGTCAAGGTTAGGTCTTTAATGATTATTGTCTGCATAGGTATGTTATTGGCGTTCATGTGGGATAAAAACATTACACATTATTTATTGTCTCATTTTAGAGCCATGTTCAGACCGGAGCCTATGAATGTGGCTATTACGCCATGCATTGGATGTGGAACATAGTCACCGGGCATGTCAAGAGTGAATGGAACAAGGTATTGTCAATGTTTGTATGCACTGTCTTCCATTTTTTATTCTATGAACTGATTGTATCATTGATGAGTCTCTAATTGGGTAATGGTTATTTTATGTATGATGTAGTGGTTTCTCGATTCGACACCGTTAGACATGGCGTACATAACAACAATTCGGCAAAAATGGGCAGCGTATTTGTTAGAAGTTAAAAAGAAGTCGCTAACACACCATTAGATATTATAGGACAACCTAGCAGCAATATGAGAAAGCTGTAAGTATTTTATATTGATGTCAACATGAAATAATTGCTGAGTTTATGTCAAGAATTTGGTGTAATTCAATTAGAAACATGAATGAATAGGTTTATTTAGAATAAAATCAGTAGGTAAAATTGGAAGTTACTGTTGTTCGATGCATTACACTCAATTGTGTGATAAAAACCTTAATGAGCTGTATGGAAAAGTTACAAATTAAAGATGGATACCTATCCTTTTTGCTAGGTTAGTTGGAATTAAATAGACTAAATAAATATGAATTATTTTCATGATGACATCAAAGTCTACTAGATTGCTGTCAAATGGTTGGAATGAGAGTTGTACTATAACTTATAAGTCTAATTAATACCTAGGAGACCAAATATCAAAACCAGCTCATGATCAAAAAATGAAACTATTTTAGATATAGAGGTGTTTGTTAGTGCTAGCTAAGTGTTGGGGGAATAAGCTTTGCCTTTTGTGAGGTATAAGTAGAACAATGTGTGCTTCAACCAAGCTTGCCAGCTTCCATATATATATGTTGGATAACTTCTCCATTGTCCAACACGTGTACACTCCCTTAGAATTCCCACTTTTAAGAGCACTTACAATTTATCAATAAAAAAGCCAACCAAATATCAGGTTGGTAACTTCTAACTTCCTGCTAGGTATGTGTAGGTGTGTCTAATATTTTTCTGGTCATACCCACAAAACTCCTCCTTTTAAGAGCAATGATGAATTATGACCCACATAATTGAAGTTTTAGGGGTTACTAACCAGAAATGAAAGCTTAGGTATTCACAACTGCTACATGATTGATAATAGTTAAGGATTATGACATGAAAAAGTTGCTTTTATATCTTTATCGATTGAATAGAATGTGTCATCTATTTAGGTGCATGGCTCATTGTCTGATTGATGTAAATGCTGGTTGAAATAACTCGTGGCAGACTTTTACATATGCTGCTGCAATTACTGGCCTCCCTGCTTTCATCTATTTCCAGCTTAGAATATCTCAAGAGATTTAAATCATGGTGGTGAAATCAGTTACTCATCTAACTGAGTAAGTTGTTTCCTAATTTATTCTTATTCATTAAGGGTCAATCATGGAGAAATGTTTTATTCAATGGCAACATTATTTTAATTCTTTATAATCTCTACAACACAACAATCAAATAGAACACTAATGGAAATCAACAATGCTGATTGAACACCAGTATGAATAAAAGTAGACAAATCAGATAAGACTATGCAGATTTGCATAGTTACAATGCAATAGATAGCTGCATGTGTTTTAAATATAACAACCACTTCTCACTTATGCATCATTTTTGCATCACAAAAAATCTACAAATTCAAGAGAAGAAGATCAATAAATTATAACCGTACTGCTCTACGGGGGAAAATCACACTTAATTGTTTCTATTTTGTTTAAGAAGCACCTCACTAACCACTTTATCCAATTTCATGTATGAACGAGCTTCAATACAATGTCCTCCTCTGCCTTCTTCTTCAACTCCATAACCTTTTGCCTCATTTTCTTTCCATTGTCTCCCACCATGAATTCATTGACCAGCTTTTCCACTTCCTCTCTCTTCATATTCTCATTAATTTCAACCCCAATGTCCCATTCATGGCTCTTATATATCTACAATTTGTTGGCTGCTCACCATTGGCACACCTTCACAAATGCTTTCAATTGTTGAGTTCCATCCACAATGAGTCAACAATCTACCAATTGAAGGTTGGTTCAACACTTACTCTTGTGGACACCAGCTTGCTATTAGGCCTCTATTTGAAGTTTCATTGACCTTTACTCTTGTGGACACCAGCTTTGCTATTAGCCCTCAATCTGAAGTTTCATTGTCATCCCTTAATGTGTATTGGATGTGCAACATATACTTAAGAACATGTGCAAATTATATAACAACCCTCATAGAAATAGAAACAAGTGAACTAACCAAACAACTATATCAGCTTCCTCCAGTGATATATTTTGCTAAACCCAAGTAGCCAAACCCTCTCCAATGCATGGGTTGTGATTAGGGAACTCTCCTCCAGGATGCATTTGAACCAGCCAAGGCTAATCAATTTGAACCAGGTACAAGCTTGTATCCTGTTAGCTGCCCGGTTCGGTTTACCGTCCTTTGTGTTCCTAACCCAAAAAAGGATTGAAGACTTTAGCAAAAATTGTTACAGTATGTCAAAGACTGTTTTGTAACAAGTGGTCCAATATTCCAGTTTTGAGAATTATAACATGCAGAACAACTCAATATGCCGGTATCTAGCAGGAAATATGCACATGGAAAACATTAAAACTGAGAAGGTAGAAGAAACAAATGATGAAAAGGCAAACATACATAGGAATTTTACATATATAGAGAAGAATAAAAACAGTAGCCAAATTATTCAAATTTCACTGGTTGTCCCTGCTAGCACAATAAGTATAGTTACAGTAATAGAGGTGGATGGAACTAGTCGCCAAAAAAAATTGAAATTTTGTATGTTTCATTTCTTGTTTCTTTTTGTTATTTTTCTTATAATCATGCATTGCTTTCGATTGTCTTTGTTACTCATTTTAATTAAATATAAATTGCTATGGATAGTTTTTTACTAATAGTATTACTATGATGTTTTGTTTCTGGGTAGTGGCTTTAGCAACTCATGGTTGTGACCTAACGTTTTCACCATTGATTGGTTATTGTTCTCTTTTTTTATATATGTTAGAACAACGAGTATTGATTGCTGTCAGTGTAGCAAAATAATACCTATGCAATCTCATCTATTTTACTTTTCATGTTTGTTTACTGGTTATTGTTTACTTTTCATGTTTGTTTACTTCAGAAGCAAAATGAAGATAAAGAAACCACCTCATGTCTTGGTCAAGCGGTTTAAATACATTGAAGAACTGGGTCCCCACAAGAAGCTGTCTTACCGGGTTGTCTTCCCTGTTGAGCTGAAATTGAGCGATACTGCTGAAGATGCACATTTTTTTGAGTCTGCTGTTTAGACATTTTTTTACACATCTTGCAACAATATTCCAGCAAATTTATATAGATTTTGTTCTATGAGAGCATTGGCTCTGGTAACAGCAACTAGACTAAGACTAAGGAGCCTTATGAGTTTTAGATACTTGACTGATACATAATTGTCTTTTTCATCTATTTAATTATTAATAATTTTTTCCGGTTTTATTGACTAAGACTAAGTAGGCTCTGGAATTTAATTGTTATATATTTCATTGTTTAAATTGTTGCCTATGATTTAATCTTGGGTCCATTTAAATTGTAGTCAATTGTTTGTTGGATTATATGGTGAAGAAATAGGTGCACATTTGACGATTTTGTTAATCAATGGGAAATCCAAAATAAACAGCATATTTATTATCGAAGTTTCAAAGTTGGTTTTCCAAAATAACCGACTTTGTATCCAACCTTTCTAAGTCGATTATTTTAAAAAACTGACTTTGTATCCAAGCTTTCTAAGTCGGTTATTTTAAAAAATCGACTTTGTATCTAACCTTTCTAAGTCGGTTATTTTAAAAAACCGACTTTGTATCTAACATTTCTAAGTCGGTTTTTTAGAATAACTGACTTTGTATTGAAACTTTCTAAGTCGATTTTTTAAAATAACCGACTTTGTATCCTGGCTTTCTAAGTCGGTTTTTAAAATAACCGACTTTGTATTGAAGCTTTCTAAGTCGGTTTTTTAAAATAACTGACTTTGTATCTAAGCTTTCTAAGTCGATTTTTTAAAATAACAGACTTAGATTGTACGAATTTAAAAAAAAAAAAAATTTTCAAAGTCGGTCCTTAAAAAACCGACGTTGAAGGTTGGGCTTTTTGACGATGTTTTTTACAAGGTCAGTTCCAGAACCGACATTGTATGGGTCAAATAACCGACCTTAAAAGCCTTTCTTGTAGTAGTGCGTCTATATTATCAATATTATATTTAAAATATATTTTATGAAAAAGTTTAAAAATAATAGCTAATGCAGGTCTCAAATATGCTATCTTTATTTTATTAGCATAAAGATTTAACCAACTGGATTAATAAGTTAATTTTGTTAAAAAATAATTAATATCACTATATATAACATTAAAATTTTTAATGCATATTTAATACATGTATAAGTTTATATAATAAATTTTTAATGCATAAGCCTTAAGGATTGTCAATAACTAACTGTAAGGATATTTTTAGTTTTTCTTCTCATTGTTGGATCTAAAGAAGAAATAGAAATATATTGGGTGCAGAAAAAAAACTTCATAAAAGCTTAATGGTGCAAAATACTTCGCACGAACCCATTGCACGAACGACTGTTGCCCTTTTGTGGTAATTTTAAAATTATTTTATTAATTGTTGTTTCAAACAATATAAAGATAGAATTTTTCGTATCTTTCCTACTTAAAACTCTTCATACGAAATAAAACTGGACAATCTTATTTTTTTAACTTTTAGTGACCAGTATATCATTGTCTTGAGGGGACAAAATAATTATTTATCCTTTTATAAATGAAAAAATAAAATGTCTTGACGTGAGACAGTACTTGAAAACGAGAAAATGCATAATTAAGTGTATCTGTTTGTGTTGTTACTAATTTTATCACTACAATCCTTTTCAACTTTAGAAAACTTAAGTAAAATTTACTTAAAGGTTGTCGTCTTTTCAATCTAAGCTTCGCTTTTAAAGTTATTCAACCAGACTTGTATAATAAGAAACATCTTAAAAATGAAACTCAATTTTAATTAGATCATATGACAGAGCTTGAGCATCAAACAAAATCAAAGAATATTTTATAAATATCCGCATTTTATAATATTCAGGGCATTTACAATCAATTGCTAACCCTTTCTATTGGCGTAATTCTGGAAAAAAAAAATAAAGAAAGAGAAAAACTTTCCTTCTCCCTTTACTCTTATTAAAAGCTAAAAATCTAAAAAGAAAACAAATTATACTGATACAGATTTATTTTTGGAAAATTTTAACTGATATTTTTCCTTTTTTGACGCTTACCATAACCTTTTTACAGCAGCAAGAATCTACAATCTACGATAATTTAAATGCGATATCTTGTTTTATTTTAATGCGGAATGCGATATCTTGTTTTAATCTCAACATTGTTTTTTGGCCTCTTTTATTTCTCAACTTATATTATTGCAAATTATCTCACTATTATATTTTAATCTTCCAACTAAACTATCCAATAAGGGTTTAAAAAATAAACACTAAACTATCCAATAAGAAATTGTACTGACTGCATATAAAATCTAATAATTCTAAAAATAAAAAATGTGAACAAATAGACACGTAATGCATATTTTTCTATTAATATTATATAATGTGTTTTTTAATAATAAAAATACACAGTTCTGTAAAAAAAAAAAACAGTGTAATATTGAAACAATTAAAAGATAGCACTGTGTATTAAAAATATAAAAATGTAGTATGAATGTGTAAATAATAATGTAGTATGAATTTTCAACAAATTAAAGGAATGGATAAACTCACAGTACCAGTTTTTGAAATTAGAAAGATGTTAAAAAATTAAAATTAGTAAATTACTTTCTTTGCTTTTTTGTATAATACTAATAGTGACACTGAAAATTGAATTTAAGACTTTATATATATATATATATATATATATATATATATATATATATATTCTAATCCTTTTATGGTTAAGTTATATCATAGTGAATAACAAATTAGTGTTATTTAATACCTTAAATATATAATTTATTATAATTTTCTAACAAAGATGAACGTAATTAACGAATTCTAGTTTAAAATTTTTATTTAATATTTTTAATTTAAAAAATTTCTATGTTAAGGCCTCACAAATTAAACTCACAGTATTAATGACTTGAGACTCATTATGTATAAAATTTTCTTCGATCGGTCGTAATTATTTATCGTAAGCCGAAATTAATTTCTATTTAATGAATTAAGAGGCACACATGCTATATAACCTAAGAAGAAAAATAATACTCATCACTAAGTCAAAATGTAAAAAAAAAAAAAAAGGAAAAGCGTAAAATGTTAATATAAGAATCTTGGGACCTGCCTCCTTTGCAGGGAAATCATGATTCCCAATTCCTTCATGCCCGATAAGACCGTGCATTGTAGCCGTTACAATCACGCAAACACCTCCCAACTTTCCCATTTTGCCCCTACCGACTATTAAAAACGACCTTCGTGTCATCCTCCTTCATCAACTTCACTTCTCTATTTTTTCTTTTCCCCCAAAAAAATAAAAAACACACCTTCATTCATTCCTCTTCCTTTCTTCCAACTCTATAAATATCAATCACAATTCCCCTCCACATTCATTCTCCCATCGTTTTCTCTTTCTCTCTCATTCCCTTCTCCATCGCGCGAAAGGTATGGCCGAACTCCGAATCTCCGTTGAATTTCCGTTTCGATTTTCTCCTTCGTTTCACTTAGCGCTCGTTCTCTCTCGAGATCTCTTCGAATCTCGCCGAGATCTGACCACGCGGATCGATCTCCGATCCGCGCCTCTTCTCACTTCTTTGCGTTTCTCGATTCGCTTTAGGCATTGTTCGATTCCGTTCTGTTGAGATGAAAATTCAGCTGGATTTTAATTGATTCGGCGATTCGTGATCTTACTTCCAGTGTTGTGATCTTTTTTTTCATTCCTTAGTTTTTTTTATTCACTTTTTGTTTATGATGTAATGGTTCTGCTAGTTGTTTAGTTTAATTCTTTTGCATGTTAGTGTCTGAGCTTTTATTATGGCTTCTTTTTATAGATCAAGTTTTGACGTCGGTTTTGGTTAACGACAATGCCTTGAAGGAAATTGATTGAAAGGTTTTATGGAAAATTGAATGAGAGTGTTGCATGTATGACTTGTTGCCGCTTCTGAAAAATGAAAATTCAGCTGAATTTTATTTGATTTAGCGATTGGTGATCTTACTTTCAGTTTTGTGGTGTTTTTTCCATTGCTTAGTTTTTTTATTTGTTCCTTTTTTTATTGATTTTCTTGATGATGTAATGGCTACGCTTGTTGTTTAGTTTAACTATTGTGCATGTTAGTGTCTGAGCTGTTGTTTTGGCTTCTTTTCTATAGATCTAAGTTTTTATTCCCGTTTTGGTTAACGACAGTGGCTTGCATGAAATTGAGTGAAAGGTTTGATGGAAAATTGAATGAGAGTGTTGCATGTCTGTCTTGATCTTTTGAACAGTGAATGAGAGTTGTAAATCAACTGAATTTTTGGTCAAATCGAGTATTGCATGTCGGTCTTGATCTGTTGAAATGGTGAATGAGACTAGTGAGCGAGCTGAATATGAAAGGAAGTGAGGATTTAGAATATTATAGAGCATAATAAGATCAAATTGCTCTTTTTTTTAAGCAGAAGTATATCCATAATTTAATGGCATTAGTGCAATGGCCTCTTTGCTATATATGGAACTTGAGCTTATTAAATATGATGTTTTTTCTGGAATATAGAATGAGACAGAATGAATATACATGTATGATAGGTGCTTGATTCTTTGATGTAGATGACTTCTCTTTGACTCATCATTGTATTTATTTGTGAATTTTTTTCGTGACAGATAACCACATTTTAGTTGCTACTAATGGGAACTGTTGAAGCTGCAAACAAGGTATTCATGTTTATTTCACACGTGGATTCACTTCTAGCATTTTCACTGGCCATTTTTTAAATCAGATTAAAGTGAATATTTTTCATGATTCTTTTACATTCATTCAGAATTTGAAGGATTGAACATTGAAAATGTTTTTCTTGGATTAGGCAATGTTGGTACCATGTCCAGCAAGATTTTTTTTGAAAACTAATATAAGCTTTAAACTTTGTTTTATAACCTTTTCTTGTGTTGTGTTGGTATCATTTGTTAATGCAGTGTATATTTTGACTTCTTTAATCATTCATTGTAGGATGCAAATGGAAGTCTCCTAGAGAAAAATCCTACAGTTGTTTTTGTGTTAGGTAAGCAGTTAATATCGATTACATTCAAGTTAAGGATCTCCAACTCCCCAAAGTCATCTTCACTCTAACCTGAATCTGCATGTTTTTTAAATCCCTCAATTCTTTCTTCATTGTTAAACCTGAAACTGCAGTTAATTGTTTTTTTAGGTTCTTTGCAGAAAACTGTTTACCTTCTAGACAAGAAATTGGACTTATTAGTTTGGAAGTACATCACAATTTTTACTATTCAACACTATAATTTTTTATTATTGAACTTTAACTTTGGAAAAGGAAGAATTGAAAGAATTAACATACTGTTGCAATACTTGTATCATATATAATTCCTTTTAACATGATAAATGACACTAGGAATTTTAATGGCTTGACATTCAACCCGATTCTTTCTTTTTGTAAATTGCTTGCAATTACTAATTTAAGGGCTTAGTGTTCATTGTTTAGCATATAACACCCTTCATTTTTTTTTTTTTGCTACGTTCTCTTTTCTTTTGAAGTGTGAATTTATTTATCCATTTATGTCTAATGTGTTCATTGGAATTTACAGTAGATTTTTTCTGACTTCTAAGTTGGTTGTTGATCTGATAATGGTGTAGGTGGCCCAGGAAGTGGAAAGGGTACCCAATGTGCAAATATTGTCCAAAATTTTGGGTATACTCACCTCAGTGCTGGTGATCTTCTGCGAGCAGAAATCAAATCTGGTTCTGAAAATGGGTATGTGTTATATACTTCATGTTAATATGTTAGTGAAGATTCATAAACCTGTTCTTCACTGACCATTTACAGTCTCTCCGGTCTCTATTAAAAACATCAATTGACTAGTGGTTCAATAAGTAGTGAACTTTCATTTTATTTTTTTACAAAAAGCTTGTACAGCAAAAACCTGTTGTTTGTTATAAAAAAATCACTTATCTGAATAAATCTCATGAGAAAAGGCGTAGCACACTAATGAGACATTTCAGTGAAATTATATTTTGCAACTCTTGTTGGTACTAGGTTTCGAAATTGGAAATGATTTCCGATATACAACCAAAATGTTTTTTTCCCACACTAGTTTTATTTTTTCATAAAATTTCATAGGACTAATCTCTTGTATTTCTAGTATAGAAGTTATGGAGGCTATGTGAATTATACCATGGGTCATGATGTAAATTTTGGACATATTAGATTTTTTTTGGTTAGTGGAGGCAATTGCCCTGTAACACATATGATGCTAGACCATCACTCCTTTTTGGGTTTTTGAGTGGTCACAAATTCAATAATTACATTGAAGATTTTTTCTGTCTGAAGGATTGCTGGATGTGTTTTGTTTGCATCATTTTTTGATGCATCTGGCTAGAGATTTGAGAGTAATAGCAAGCTGGAATATCTTATTCCTGTTGTGGGGTGCGTTTTCAAGAGGTTTCATTTGATATTGGCCAATTCCTGTTGTGGGGTGTGTCTAGAACTCTCTTGCATTTTTTGTTTTTCTGAGTAGGACTTTGTTTCCTCATACAATTTTTATTCATTTTCATGTTCTGGGAAATATCTAAGTAAATAGTGTATTCTCACGTATTGCTTACCAAATTCTGGTTGCATTCAGTTCTTATATGTATTTCCCTATACTGTTTATAAATTTCCAACTTCAACTGCTGAGCAGTGAGCACTATTGTTAGTCTAACATTTTGTATTGTTGGGCTTAAGTAGTCCATATCATTCAGTATTAACACATTTATTTCTTTTGTTTGACAGTACAATGATTCAGAATATGATTAAAGAAGGAAAAATTGTTCCCTCTGAGGTAACCATTAAGCTCTTACAAAAAGCAATGCTGGAAAGTGGCAATGACAAATTTCTTATTGATGGTTTTCCCCGCAATGAGGAAAATCGTGCAGCATTTGAGAAAGTGGTAATTGATACTTCAATAAAGCTTGTTAATTTCTAATTATTCCAATATAGATAATTGTACTAACTTTAATTTCCAAAATGTATTATGGCTTTTGCAGACAGGAATAGAGCCAGCATTTGTCTTATTTTTTGATTGCCCTGAGGAAGAGATGGAGAGGCGACTTCTTAGTAGGAACCAGGTTGGTTTTTTTTTTTTTCTTTTAAGCTTTTAATTATTTGTATTTCCCTGTGCTAGTCATCACTTGAGATTTTTTTTCTCAATTATAATAAAGGGTAGAGAAGATGACAATATTGAAACAATAAGGAAGCGGTTTAAGGTTTTCTTGGAGTCTAGTCTTCCCGTGATTAATTATTATGATGCAAAGGGAAAAGTTCGCAAGGTAATTGATAGTTGTGCTTCTACCATATTTTTTATAAGTATAAAGGTTACTTTTGGTACTAAGGACATCACATAATATTTCTTTTAGATTGATGCTGCAAGGCCTATCGAAGAGGTATTTGAGACAGTCAAAGCAATTTTTGGTCCAAAGAATGAGAAGGTAAATCACTATGTTCGCCTTATGTCAAAGCTTTATATGTACAAGTTCCATTTTGTATCGAAGACAAAAATTGGGAATCATTGTCTTCCTTGTTAATTAGTAAGGTATATGACTGGATTACAATATGTTGTATACTAGAATTTAACTAGTGATGTATTCCTGCATTGCATGGGTATTTTAAGAAGTTTAACTTTGTATACATTATGATTTTTTTTTTCTTATGCACTGTAAAAGAACTTCTTTTATCCTTCTCTTTATCAAAATTTATTTGTTTTATATACCATATATTATTAATGATGGGATTCATATATATATATATATATATATATATATATATATATATATATATATTGAAAGATATGGGTAAGATGAATGAAAGAATAGATAGGGATGTTAAGGTTCATAGAGAACAAAATTTTATTTAAAACAACATTCAAATAGAGATAACAGCATACCTCAACTGTCAAGTACACTCAAATATGAATACAGTAAGCCCCGCTTGGTTTAGCCCTTTCATGAAAACTTTTAAACTTTTAATAGTGAATCAATTGCTGGCTCTAACGCTTTTGAGACAACACACAGGAAAAACAAAATTATATGGAACGTTCTTA
>CM023956.1:13166841-13222704 GCA_013407115.1 Glycine latifolia | reverse complement strand
AATGGCAAAACTTGCCTTTGTATGTTAAGAAAATTGTATGAAGCCTTAACCCTTGAACATTCTTAACCCTCAAGTGCAATCTACTTTTCTGATTAAACTAAAACTTTAGCCCTTTCATGAAAACTTTTAAACTTTTAATAGTGAATCAATTGCTGGCTCTCAGCCTTCGCTTTTGAGACAACACAAAAGAAAAATAAAATTATATGGAACGTTCTTAATGGCAAAACTTGCCTTTGTATGTTAAGAAAATTGTATGAAGCCTTAACCCTTGAACATTCTTAACCCTCAAGTGCAATCTACTTTTCTGATTAAACTAAAACTTGCCATTGTATGTTAAGAAAATTGTATGAAGCTTTAAGCCTCAAACAATCTTAACCCTCAAGTGCAGTCCAGTTTTCTGATTAAACCTTCCCTTTGAATCAACTGTTGTAAAAAGTATGAAGCCTAGTTGTGCATATGTTAATATTGAGATTAGCAAACTTGCAACCAGCTAGATGCTTGCGGACATTGACTTACTACCAAAGTGTACGTTAAGAAATAAGTTTTTGGAACATTCTGTTTCAAAACCCAAGTTTAACGGAAGTTTGAGCAAAAATTTACATCCATTCGATCCTTCTGTTTTGCCTGTAGTCTTTGTATCAATGCAATGACTGCTTTTTCACTTGTGAGACACGTGAGAAATTCCTTGAAGTATAAAGAGCAACCTTAAATTATATGTGATCAACTTCTCACCAGCGATAAATGATTATTTGGTCATCACGTCAAATTCTATGATCATGCCATTCGAACTGCAAATTTTTCTAGGAATTGATGTTCATTTATGGTATTTGCAGGCTGATTGAGCATGTTCACCTTGACTCCATGATGGAAATTTAGAGGTAAGAGTTGCAACGAACGTATGGTAGAAGATGCCATGTATTTTATATTTTCATATGATGCATTTTACTGTACTATTTGGTCTTGAAACCTGTTGTGGATTTCTGACTAGTGGAAGCAATAAAGTATACCGAGTAGGCAATCTAACATTAGAAGTTTTCTTAGAGTACGGGACAAATATCTTATTTCAATTCTTCTATAGGTTTATCATTTTAAAAATTTAAAGTTAGATATCCTTCCAAGTGGTAAGGCATCTATTCTTTTTGGATTTGCTTTTCGGATCTATTTCTAGGCACTCTATCTGGACAAGATAACACGATCAACCACCTTTTGTATAATACTTCTATACATGTATGGTTCTACATGTATGGTTAGTGCTTAAAATTAAAGAATATTCTTTCTCGAATCATCCAAGTTGTAGACTGTAATTTTGGTTATATATCATTGGATGAATCATGTTTGTTTTGTAAGTTATTTGGCATCTTTCTAAAGTCGTACTAAATCATGTTTTGTTTAGGTGATGATATCTCAGTAACAAAAAGTATCTTGTGCTGTATATACGTGAAAAGTAGCAATATACTCATTTCGTTCGTTTTATACGTTGAACAGAATTGATAAATAGGTGTTTCCATTTTTGTCAAATGTGGATGCAGGATGCTGATTTATTGTCCATCTTGTTTTTCAGATCATATCAGTATTGGCTGCTTATTCTATTGTGTCACATTTTGTTATTAAGTATAGAAAATTGTAGTTTATATACCTGTGGGTTTTACCTCTGTATTCTAATGTTATATCTTGTTGACTCATTCATTGATATTGCAATAAAGATTTTCGTGTGGGATTCTTCCTACCATTTATATATTTATAGCTTCAAGTCCAGAAGAGGCATAAATCTTGTTTGGATACAAACCATAAGTGCTTTTGAGAGTTCTTTTACTGGAAATAGTCTTGTATCCAAACAAATTAAGTAGAGATTATAGTCAAAGAAATGAAAGAGAGAAAAAGAGTAAAAGGGGTTTATAAAGTGGTTTTAAAATTCTGATTTATAATATGCAAAACTAGGCCTGAAGCTGTGCTGTTGCACAGTTTCTCAAGAAAAAATCAAAGAGCGAAAAAGAATTGAAGAGGTGAAAGAAAATAAAAACAACTGTCCAACATAGTAGTACACACTGTCCAGCCAAACATGTGGCAAGGCTGGACACTTTTTATAGATCTAAAAAGATAAAGGATGTGTTTGGTTTAGAAGATAAAATAGAGAGAATGAAAATAAAAGAGAAATTTTGGAATAAAAAGATGGGAGTCTCAAGACAAAAGTATTTTTCTTTCTCTTCCTTTCATCATAAACCAAATAAAGTCAAATCTCATGAGAAATATGAAATAAGAATTGAATAAGAGATTCGAAATTTGTAATAACTTTAGATTTGCAATTTGTCATCACAAAAGGGTATTTTGTATATTTTAGGGATTAAAAAATATTTGGAGAGTAAAAAGAAAATGATTTATATTAAAGGTATTAAAAATATATGACAAATGTTAATTGATATTTTTAAAAATATTGGTTAAGAAATGTAAAAAAAAATTATATTGTTTAGGATTTTTTTATGTATTTTTCTGGTTTTTACAGTAAATATTTTTTTATTTTTAATTTCTTAATCAATATTTTAAGAAAAATCTAAACTATATTTAAACCATTTAAAGGAAAAGATGTGAGTCACTTAAACTTTACATTGATTTAATAAGACCATTATGAACTTTCAATTTAAACGCGACTTCTAAATTTTCGGAGTCTTCTAAATTGGTCGTTTTCGGACTCTTTAACGCAAATCAAACATCATTTCTTCACCCCAAAAACGTCAAAAGAAATTAGAATTGAACATTTTGACGAAGAAATTTAAAGTAGTTTCAAAAATTTGATTTATGAAAATATTGTATCTTCAATATTTAATGGCTATATACTAAATTATAAATTATTGTTTATATGACTTTTAAGGAAATTATTTTAAAATTAATAATTTAACATATATGATGGAATATAATTTAATCATCGTGTAAATGTATTTTACAGTAATCTTATTTTATATTTTCAACTCTTTTCACAACCTAATATTACAACTTCCTGTTACACTTTACGTGTCTGCGTTAACCTGACAAGACAACAACAAAATCATTTGCAAGTGAGTTTTCGCACTTGAATATATCTCCATGAGTAGGAAATACCTAAAAATATAAAATAAAAAGGCTCAAGAATATTTCTAGTTCTTAAATATATTCATTTTAAACCTTTAGTCTTTTGTAATTATTTTCTTATAATTTTAGTTCCTATAAATTTTTGTTTTACAATTTTAATCTTGAATGGTATTTCTCTAATTTTAAACCGGTCCCTCTTATTATAAAATATTCATTTTAATCCCTATTATTTAATAAACATGAGGCATTTTTTTCTAATAAATGGTTGTCACTCCATCAATAAACAGTATTTCTAATAAGAGGGATTAGAAAAATAATTGTAGGTGACTAAAAATCACAAAATATGTTATAGGAATTAGAAATATATTTAAACCAAATAACAAATAACGTTACATTGTTCACATACTCAACAATAATTTAACATTCAATTACTCTTGCAGTACTAAATGCAACACTACAATGCACAAACTTATTTGGGAATAAAATATCATTACAATTACCAATATACTTACTTGGCATGTCCACCTCTGAGACATCTTGATAACGTAGTCTTTTCTTTTATCCACTTATATTGACGCACAAAATACTATTTTAAAAAACTCATGCAAGTTAATTGTTCAAAAAATTAAATTCTTGAATGAAATTTGTGAAAATGTTAATATTTTCCAGAAACAAATTTTCAAAATGCAATCGAAATTAATTTCCACAACATATTAGCACAACACAAACACTATTTTCCAAAATAGTTTCCAGAATGTATGTAATGCATCTTGAAATCTAAATTTTGAAAAGATTTGAAAAAAAAATTCAAATTTTAGTTTCTAAACTGTATCTATTGCATTCTAGAAATTAAATTTCGAAAAGTTTTAAACATTTAAAAAATATTCCGAAATGTAATTTTTGGAATGCATTAGATACACTTTGAAAATTCTATTGAAATGCTTACTGCTCACTAGAGAAAAAGAACAAACGCCACATTAAACAAGAAGAATGAAGAAACACGAACAATCACAGTGTAAGATAAAGAAAGGAACAACAATATAACATCATTTGGGGATCATTTGTGCACAAAAAGGAGAAGGGTGCAAATAACAGGACCCGATCTTAAATGGGCTAGGTTATAAGCCACACAGGTTCCTGATCTATTTTCACTTTCAATTAGAATTTTTAAGAATTTTAAAAGATTTTTTTATAAAAAAAAAAGTCTGGATGTATTCAATCAAGATTTTTAAATAATAGAAATAAGTCTTATGATATTCAATTAACATTATTAGAATTTTTTAAGAAATTTAATAAAATCTATTTGTATTCAATTAAGATTTTTTCAACTTAAAATCTTTTGGTATTCAAAAGTATACAAATTTTAATAGATTTTTTCTTATAATGTATTTTAATGTATTTTATGAGACTTTTTTATGAGAAAATACACATTAAACAATCTTATCCAAACCCTTGAAATTTCATGAGACTTCATTTCTTTCTTTCTTTTTCTTGCAAATTGACATGCTTTTCTTTTTCCATCACACATAATTCAATGTCTCTTTGTTGAAAGCGGTAGACATTCATAAATTTTTTTACTCTTTCAACCAATGGTCAACATGTCCTTGAATGTGTGATATAAGAAAATTTCTCAATTTTTTGAATTTGTGGAACATCTTGACTACATGTTTATACATATAAATGAATGTAAATATATTTGAATGTGAGAAATATATAGTTTTAATGAACATGAAAAATTGACTAATGTATAAGTGGATAAATATATAAATGAGGTTTGAAACAATTGTTAGACATGTTTTTTGTTTGGTGAGATTGTTATTGTGGGAATGATTATAAGTATCCATATTGCTAGCAAACATGGTGGTATATAATTTGTATACAATTAACATGATTAATGATTGAAGGAGAATGAATCTATTGTGCTTGTAAATATGCTAGGAAAAATTGATTTGTTATGTAACAAGTTTAGATTTCTTTGTATAAGATGGGTTTTATTTAAAATGTTAGGTGAACAAAATTCATGGATCTTTATCAATAATTTTAAATATTTTTAAAGAATTCACATAGTCTTTTAAAGTCTTAAAAATCCATAATGTCCTTTCAAATCTTACGAATTCATATTTTGTAAATCCTTTAAAATCTAAACTATAAAATCCAAATGATAAAAGTCTTTTAAAAAAATCTTTAAAATTATTACATTTTTATGAAGTCTTTAAAATCCATAGGATTTTTTTTATGTTAAAATAGTCTTTTAAAATCCTAATCCAATACACTCCCTTAGTCTTTTGACATATTACTCTTCCTTTATTTTGGAATAGTCATTCCAAAGTGTATCTCTATTCTAAAACGACTATTTTGGAATATGAAAATTATATTCCAAAATAGGTTTTCAAATTACTTATCCCTATTTGAAAATATAATTTTCGTATTCTAGAGCAACTTTTTTGGAATAGGAATAGATAATTCGAAATATATTTTTTAAATTCTGGGATAACTATTTTGAAATAGGGTGACAAACCTTATTTCCTTTTCACTATTCTCTTTACCCTAATTTGAGTCCACACATTTGAGTTCACCTTTTCACCTTGCACCACCCACACATTCTCATCCCCTCACCACAAAACCATTATCATCCCTTGTACGAAATTGACCCCATCCCCAAACCCAAAACCCTATCAAACTTCTCCTTATCCATTGCCTCACTTTCCAAAGGCATAACCATTCCGTTGTTGGTGATGAAGGCAAGCATGTTAGAAATGAAGATGAGGTAGCTGACAAGGATGGGTCGGGGTGAGGGATGATCACAAATTGGTGTGGACTGTGAGAATGCCCTCAATGCATCTGTTGACAACGCAGACGATGGCGTTGTCAGAGGGGAGGGGGTCTGTGGGGGAGGAGGTGGTGGTGTTGAGGTGCATGGGGAAGGGTATCTGTTGGTGCATGAAGCAAGAAAGAGGGTGCAGAAAGTAATTCCCAGTCTTTTGGTATATATTTTCACTCTTGGTCTGCACTAGAGTTCGTTCCACCAAATTGCCATTCGTAATCATAAATATTCTAATTAAAAAAAATGTAATTTTAAATAAAACAATATAGTGTGGTCTCTCTTGATGTACAACCTCGACGGACAAGAAACAATCATTCGTTCCATCACTATCCAACAGCCAAGAAAGGAATATAAACTGTATTTTTTCTTTTCATTTCAATGAATATATACTCAAAACCTGAAGAATAAAATAATAGAGACTCAAAAATGATATCAGGGTCTAGCCAAGTAACCTAATATCAATAGCTACAGCTACATGTAAATAATAGCAACCAATTAAGCTCATCGTGCCCAAGAAACAGAATCAATTTCATCCCTTGCCGCTTTATATAGTTCAAGCCTTTTAGCACATTGTTGCCTCCGCTCCATCAAGGCAGGGTCTTCATCTAACAACTGTGATAGCTGTTTAGCCTGCACCAACATTGATATTATGGATATACTTAAAACAACTAAAACAGGTATTATACAATAAAATACATTCCATGTTCTCATGGATAGTCACATGCCTAATTGGTGGTTTGGAGGAGTGAGGGGGAGTTCCCATGTTATAATCACACATCCTTATGAAGAAAGATGTTATGGCTATTGATTCAAATAAATTTTCTGTGTATTTTTTGTAGTTTATATAAACAAAAAGGTTGCACTACCTACTTGGTTCCTACAGTTGTAATCATTTTAAGTTTTAGTTCCTATAAAAGACAACTATAAATTTTAGTCCTCACACATGCAAAAAAGTTGAGTTTTGATCTTTATTGCTAAATACCAGAGAAAGCTTTCTGACAGTCATTATAAAAACATTCTGACAGTAATAAACTGTCACAAAAAACTTTGTAAGACTAAAACTTATGATTCTCATGTAGGGATTAAAATTTAAAATGGAGACAACTACAGGACCAAGTGAATAGTTAAATCACATAAAAGTTACACACAATCACGCCTAGGATATCACTTCAGAGGTATATCTAATGCAAACCCAAGGAACAATTATTCTTCCATGGTAAAGATATTAAGTCCATATCATGTAGAAAAGACTGATTGTATTTTATTCGATTGATTCCAAGAGTACTCCACCGTTCCAAAAGAAGAACAATATCTTTGTTACCAAGAAAGGAAAGATGAGTTTTAATTGCAAAGATAGGAAACATGAGTTTTAATTGAAAGCGAGAGGCGAGTGAGAGAGTACCTCTTTCTTCCCTATTTGTGTGTAGAAATGGTTTAGCAATGACAGTTTTGCTTCTCTGACCTGACAATAAACCACAGCCTTTGGAATAGTGTTCCTAAGAGTGTCTGATACCATACCGATATAAGAAGATACATTTGATCCAATCCTTCTGTAATGCCCTTCTCCATATCGATCCACATTTGGGGTAGGCTGATTAGCTGGATTTCCAGCTTTCTCCATTTCTTGAGGAAGTTTCCGGAAGAACTCCACAGTGAGATATGAAGCTTCCATGTCCACAAGCCGAATAGCTGTCTTCTTACTCTCTTCACGGAACCTCTCTAAAGCCTCATGTGTAGCTGCAGCTATTTCGGCTTGGAGAGTTGGGAAACGTCTCAGTTCCTATTCAACCACAAATTCTTAGCTTATTGACCATTCTAGTAACTCTATGAACAACTATAAAATAAAGGACAAAAGTAAGGTGTAGTTTCTTAAGTGTTTGTAGTGTTGTTCTCCAATCAGAATTGGAGTTTCATGTTGGTAATCCACGCAATAAAATCATCTATAAAATATCAACATAGATTACCAAGGTAAAACTCCAATTCTACTAGAAGAAGAACACCAAAAGTACTTATGAAACTGTATGTCTGTATCTGAGTTTTGTCCTAAAATAATCCCCAAGCTTTACCTGAGTTTCAGCTATTGATTTCCTCACAAGTTCTTTTAAGACAAAGTGAACCTACACCGTAGAAATCCAACTTTAAGTCTTAATACCAGCTTCAAAATAAATAACAATAAAAGAAACGAAGAACACGACCAGGTATACTTACTGCATCGACTGAAGCTTCAGCTGGACCTCTAAAGTAGCTTAGAGCTCCCTCAATGAGGCGTCGGTAACCTTGCTCTGGGGCAATTAAGTGAGGCTGGTAACCATCTGCCTCTGATACCACTTTCCTTACATTTTGAAGAGAAAGATGTCGGTCAAACGGAAGCTTCCGTAACGCTGCAGGAAGCTGATTGTCAAAGACATTATAGATTCTATCTCCTCCTGGTCGCCTATGACAATAAACAAAAGGGTGATTATGTAATCAAAGAGACCTTTCTACTTGTGAATCAGACAAGGAGCTGACTCCATAACTATCATTCAAAATTGCTTTACCATATTCAGGTGGTACATTAAATCTTTGCCATGCCTTTGCATAGCAGTACACAATAGTTTTTCTAGAAAATAAAAAGCACCGAAAACAAAATCAATATTTAAAGTAGGAATTATAGCTAGCTCAAAACAAAAAAAAGAGCATTACTTAGACATTAATTCATGATTTTGGGAAAACAAGTCAAACACCTAATTTGAAGGAAGTTCATGTTTAGTAATGATTTCTTTAAGGGAAATAATAATTTCTTTTTCAAAAAGCTCTCTTAATTTTTTTTTATAAAAAAAAAATCATCCCAAATTAAGCTAACTCAAACATGCACCAATTCCTTAAGAATGGATTGAAAATAGTCACGCTACAATAACCAAATGTTCTCTACCTAAAATTTCAAGATTAAATTAATTTTTTTCCATTCTAATTTATAATTGAGGTTCAATTTACTCTTTTAATTTTTTGGGTTCAATTTGATCCTATAATTTTTAAAATTGATTTAATTTTTAAAATTGATTTAATTTGGTTCTCTAGTTTTTTTTTTTCTTCTAATTTTTAATATTGATTCATTTTGTAGAAAATGTGTATTTTGTAACAGTTTTAAAACTATTCAGTGATCGTTTTGAACAAATATAAAATGTGATTTCTTACAATTTAGATTCAAATATTAAATTGTAATTTAAAAAGTTAGAGGAACAAATTAAATAATAAAAAAATAAATAATCAAATTGATTATAAAAACTAAATAAAATAACTAAAAAGCTAATTTAACCAAAATTCAAATAAGCTAGCAAGATAGAGAAAAAATCGAACATCATAGCATATATTTACCCTCCGTCTAGATGCTCCTTGAATATCCGGTCAAATGCGCGGCATAGTTCTAGGATGGTGTATAGTTGAGCCTGTAAGAGAGAATAGTTGAAATATTCCTCTGCAGGATATTATAGGAAAAATTTACAATTTCAGGAAATAATCACAAATGTAAATCACTCACCCCAGCATCAGCAGCAATTGGTCTCCCAATTTGGTTCATCTCTGATTCAAGCTCTTCAATTGTTTTGTTTATCAAAGATGTTATATTAGGTATCCGTGCCCTAATTACTGACTCCAAATGCTACAAAATAGTTAACATGATTAAAATAACAAGTTATTTCATATAAGGAGCAAAAACAGCTTTCTGAAAAACAAACCTGTGAGAGAAGTTTTGCAAGGTATACGGAACCCATTTTATTGGCTAAGTGCCCATAGTCAGGACTAGTTTCAAAATACTCACTCTCCTTACGTCTAGCAACAATCATATCAACGTTTTTATTGATATCTGCTTGGGATCGATTAACTACACCAACCCAGGGATATTGCAGACGGTAAGATCTTCCTTCAAGGACCTTAAGGGAATAAAAATGGGTAAGACAAACTAATTATATATGGTTATACAGGCACTGCTCAAAGTTATAGAACTTTATATATATATATATATATATATATATATCATAACCACTGTAGGACAGGGAATACGTGAGAGGGAGTGAGAAATATTACATCCAATGCATTAGTTCCTTTGTCCATCAAATCCAGCTTTGTCAACACTCCAAATGTCCTCTCACCTGAATTGTTTACAGACAAGGATTTCAGTGACAAACAACGACTCCGGCTAAGGTAATAAGTGAAAACTCCACAACATTTAAATACCTGAGGGATCCACCTCCCTCGAAAGTTTAATAGCATCAGAAGTTGCTATGTCTTGGTTGGCTGGAGATATTGCCAGTATAATACAATTAGGCTGTCAAAAGTAATAAGTATTGGTTAAAGCAAATATGCATCTTGATGCCATCACCACTTCCTGATTAATTTATCATTTGTAAACACTTCAACAATGTATTAAAATGCCGCTGAACTATCCATCACCAACAGAAACAGAGAAAGGAATTTTGAAGCATCATCCGATCAAAATTTTCAATCGGAAGAGTGAGGAGGAATTAAGAGACATAACCAAAAAAAAGTTCGTTTACCTTCTCAACAAAAGATCGAACCATATTTTCAATGTCTTGAGCAATAGTCTCGGGCTGTCCCTCTGAAAATGGATATTGTTAGTCAGTACAAACTTTACAAGTATCACATTATCCAAAATAAACTTATGTACAGTAAGCAATTGAATGCAAATCATACCTACAGCAACTTTAGTTAATCCAGGTAAATCAATCAAAGTTAGGTTGACAACTGCTCAAACAACAAACAAATTGAATTAGGAAACACAAATAAGAGTTCTAGTCTCAATTTATGCCACATAATCTATTTACTATATAAGAAAAGATGGTCTAGTTATACATAAAAGGAATAAAAGTGAAATTAACTCAGATAATTAATAAATGGAAAAATATAAATTAAAAGAATAAAAAACTGACTCGTGCTGTTTTAAGAGAAACACATCAAATCTATAAAAACAGTCATGAGTGAAGTCAAGAGTAAATTGTAAACAAGGTAGCTGCAACTAGCCAGAAAGCAGGTAATATAGCCTAGCCCTAACTAAAAGATGTCCTAATCTTGCTCTATTAAAATGGAAGCAACTGCTGGGGAAGTAGGCTTCAGCAAATCAGCAACCTTTGTCAGAACAGGTAGAACAAAAAGCAAAAGAAGGAAGGAAAAATCATATTACAATTTTATGGACCTTAATACTTGGAATAAGATAAATAATGGGGAAAGGTAAGGTAAGAAGCAGCTCTAGTCCTTGGAAAATTCAAGCAACTCTTCGGTAAATTCATTTCTTTAGGTTATGCTTCATTCTTACATTAAAGGACAGGAAATGGTTCCTGTATTAGGTTTTAAAATTATATGTAAATTGGTGACACGCTTTCTGAGTCTTTCCCTTTACTGTTCTGTATTTATTTTCTGAGTCATCCCCTAACCACCCAGATTTATGTTGTACAGCCATTGATGATTTGGAAGGAGCTTACTTCACAGAGAAGCAAACAGATTATAGGAAACTGTTATATTGATTAGCTTACTCTTTGGGCTGTTGCTCTTTTTTTTTTCTTTCAGTATGGTAACAGAATACAATTTCCTCTGTTTTTTGCAATCTTTTCTTTTTTTCAATAATAATTTTCCTTTACTTCAAAAATAAACAACAGAAGCATCAAACATAAGTTTCCAGAGACCATCTAATTAAGTTTTCAGAAAGTAAGAGTCAGAGACAATAACAGTTAAAGCTCACCATGTGAAGAATAAATGCTAAGATGAATTGGAACAGGAGATATTTGTTTTGTCCTCCCCGTTACTCTATCAGTTTCATTCTGAATTTCCTGACGGACAAATGCTGCAAAAGGAAAACAAATTTTTTTTAAACAAGATATTTGATAAATTATAAGAAAACAAGAAAAGGAAAAAAGCAATTGCACACAGATAATTGCACCAGGAAGCCAAGTAGCCAGCATTACAATGATGACGTGATAAATTTCTCTAGCAAACTACTACTTCAAGGATACTGACAAAAAAAACGGAAGAAAATTGCTTGAAAGAGTAATGTCACAGTTAAGTAGCATTGGTAAAACAAGCCTAACAGTAAAGCTAAACACCTAACCCCCACAGCACAATTATAGGGGACACAAACACGCACCCAAAACAAATGAAACATAATGGATTAACGGAATCAGATAATGCCATTTAGTACAAACCCCAACATCAAAACCAGCATTAAGATTGTGGTACAAGCAACCAGAGACAGGGGAAACAAAAAAGACCATCCTATCCTATTCCTATAATTAGCAAATACAGTAATATGAATTTAATTTCTCTAGTGTCAGTTTCCACAGTCAACCATTTAAAAATAAATTAAAAGAGCTATACGACTTTTAAAGTAGTTATGGTATTAATCGACAAACTTGATCATACATGTCAATTCGCAATTTAAAAACAGAATAAAAACCATTTGCACTATTACAACGCAAACCTCAACTCAACATATCAATTTATCAAAATTATCAACGTGTAAACCTCAAATAGATTATAAAAATAGAAAATGCACCGAACAACAAGCATGTTTGGTCTGCAGTCACAAAATTACGTTTGATGCAAAAGTAATTTTGCCAACGGATCAAGACCCTTGTTTTTGCGTTCATTTTACTTTTTTATTTGTTGAATCTGCATTAGAACCTGCGCTACATCATTTTCAACTGCAAATCAAATATGGACAAAATCGGTAACTGAACCAAATTACCATAATCGGTTATCTTTTTCCCTGGCATGTGAAGAAACTCAGCATACTCCTTCGCTCTACCGTCAACCTTATGAAGCTGCAACACTAATGGACGCCTCGTCACAATTCCTGCAATTCAAACTCAAACTTAAACTCAATTTCAATTCGTAAATCAATTAACTAAATTAACTTAATGAATAACACTCCACAAACCAAAAAAAATAAAAAGAGCGCACCTGATCCTCTAGGAAGAAAGTCACGTCCAACGATGCTTTCCAAAACCGAAGACTTCCCCGAACTCTGTATTCATTTTCAATACAACAAATAAATTCAGAAGGAAAACGAAATTTTACTTTGGACAAAACTTTAAGGTTTGATAAAACAGTCTGCCTGCGACCGCAATTTGGGTCACAGCATCAAGGTTTTTTAACTGCTCGCAACCGCAATTGGACCACATCGATCACATCAACTGGCTGCGATCGATTTTTAAAACCTTAAACCTATATACAGCTCCTTAGGTGTTGTTTGTGTTGGTCTTCAGTCAGAGTTAAAGTTTTACTATTTCATTCGCATTAAAAGATTAAGCGGTTATCGAGGTGAAGCTCTAATTCTGACTCGATAACAACACAAACACAAACAGCACCTAAGACTCTGTGGATAAGTTTTCTCCTTTTATTTTGAATGGTTTCTTCTTCTAAGACAGAACAAACGTGTTCACGTTACAGAGAATGATGACCTGGCCACCGACGACGGCGATGGAGGGAAGAGCTTCCCAGAGAGAAGAGAAGGCGCTGTTGTACGCGGAGCCGTAGTCGCCGAGCACGGTGCAGGCCTGCTGGATTCTGTTCACCAAGCCGATCAAGCTCTCCATGCTCGTCATATTGTGAAGAAGAAGAAGAATAAGAAGAAGAAGGTTTCAGCTACAACAGAGGATTCAGATACCCTAAATTTTCAGAGAAAGAGAGAGAAACTTGGCGGAGAAGTTACAGAGAGAGAGAGAGAGGGATGACGGAAGGAGGGAAAGAGCGATGAAATAGTAATGTAGAAGGTTCTTTCTTGCGGTTGCTGCCTGCTCTTTCTTTCTCACTATAATTTATTTATGGAAAATAGTACAAGCCGCGTTAAATTAGTGTCTTAAAAATATAATATATTTATTATTTATTAACAAGATTTTAAATTCAATTAATACATTATTAATACAGATATAAAAAAATTAAAAAAAGTTAACTAATTCAATATTATATATTATCAATATTTTTATTCATTTATTAATAAATTTAAAATTATTAACTTTTTATAAGTTTAATTAGAATGCATTTAAACCAGAGAATATTTTTATACCATCATCAGCTAATCATAATTTGAGTTTAAATTTTATGAATTACGAAAATTATTTTATATTGTCAATAACGAAAATATGACTTAGGAGTTAATTAATATAAGAATCATTAAACTAATCATACATACAAATCAATAAATTCGATTTCACCTAAATCAACTTAAATATACAACTTGTTACACATTGATAAAAAAATATTATAGAAATTAAAAGTGAGGTAAAACATTTGTTTGCTATATATAACTTTCTTACCCTAGAAAGCTTAATAATATTTTTTTTTGTTATTATTTTTGTCAGTGAGCTTATTGGTTTTGTTTAAGAAAAAGGAAAGCATCAATTGTTTGAACGTTGAACGTTGAAATTTGACGTTGAAGATTCATTTTGACGATCTCAGGTAATGTCTCTGTGTGCTGGCCCGCATGCATGTGTCTCGAGAGCAAAGGAGCCGCCCAATTTTCAACCTCGTTTAATATTTCTTTATTGGATTGGATTGAATAATATTTTTATTTTACTTACAACTAAATTATTATTATTTTTATCGTTAATGTGTATTTATATTTTTATTTTACTATCATAAAACATTAAATTGATATATTTTTAAATTTACCTGATTATAAAACTTAATTGCTAAACTATCTTTATCACTACTGTGTCAATAGTTCACTTTTTTAAAATTCTGAATATATAAAATAATATTATATAGAGATAGAGATGTTTCTAACTAATGACATGTTTTCTTGCATAATGAAATCAAATTATAGTAGACATTTATACACATTAAAATTTGATATATTGTCACATTAGATATTTTGAAGATATCGATATTCATTTGAGAATTATAAATGTTATAAAAAATTAAATTTATGTGTATGTACCTAATAATTGGAAGCAACTATTAGGCATTAAATTATTTGAAATAACTATTTTAAAAAGGAAAAAAATAAGTTATTTCAATTTGAAAAAAAAAAAAAAGAATTCGATTGACTGTTAAATATATGAATTCTCATTTATTTTTTAATATATACCATACACGTGGAATGAATACATGAAAGTAAGAAAAATATAAAATTGATATTTGAAATATTTAGATACACATAATTCTTGTTTTTATTTATTTTAAAAAGATAGAAATGGAATGAATGGAAAAAAAATTAACACTAGAGAATTCATATGTCTCGTACGGATTGCCAATTCTATATAATCCGTTTTTCAAAATTTTTTATAAATACTTTTCTTTTAGCATTAAGATTCTTTGTTTATTTTTCAATGAAAAATTTACTAAATTTATTGAGAATTGAAATGGTTGTTTCAGAAATTATTGGATTATTCTTATAAATTGTTGAATCATTTTTGCTTTCACTCAATTTATGTATCTTTTTCAATTTAAATTTAATAAATAGAAATTTGAAAAATTATTTTATTTTCATTAGGCCTAGAATACTTTTCTATTAAGATAGTTAGAAACAATTTCAATTTTCACTTAAAACTTTTAGAACTCAAAAATTGACAAATTGAAATTGTTTCATTTTTTAATTTTTATAAAATGGGGTAAAAAATGATGAAAATCTATTTTTGGGGAGAACCAGAAAAACGGCAAGTCGACTTTCATCCCCTAAACGGTTAGAAAACAAAAGTTCTTTGTACTTAATTAATTGTTTATATTTAAATATTGTAAATATAGTTATGATCTATTTGGATAAACAATTTAATTAACATGTTGATTGAGTAGTCATGAAAATAATTGAAATTAATTATAAATATTTGTAATTGTACTTTGTTGAAGTTATGGGTTGATTTGAAGTGTTAGACTAATAATTGTGAAAATTTGTAGATTATGGTAAGAACAACAGGATTGCGTCGAGCTTTAGGTAGAGCTTTAGGTAGAGAGTATAGTGGTAATGAAGAAGAAGTCCCTCAACGTCAAAGGCCAAAACAATCAGCACGTAGACAATGGGCAAGTGCAGTTGTTGCCGAGGATGTTGCTGCTCATGAGGCTCATAAGGAAGCTCACATTCAAGTTATGCAGGTGTTGATTTAGACGCCTTTATTTCATTGTATTGTAATATGATTATGTTGTTCATAACATCTCAAACACTACACAGATCTCTGAGGCTATTATGGAGTAGTATCTTTAAGGTCCAATGTCCAGACTCAACCCTGCACTTAAAAAGGCAAAGAATTATTTTCATCCATTAATGTGTTATTAAAAAAACCAATATAGATTAAACAATTTTCATACCTGTTAGTTGTAGTGTTTCCTAGATGCATCACCTTATTCGTCCATGCTGTTGCAAATCTTTGTCTGTGGGGAATCAACCATGTGTGTTTGACATAATCAACAAACATTAGCCATGGTGAGCAAAAAATTTTCAAACTTCATAAGACAGTCATGATAGTCTTTCTGAGTAGGACAATCCACAAGACTCCTCTATGCTTCTATCACATAGTCCCATGCATTTTTTTTGTTCCATAAGGGTTTTACATTTTGCCTTCACATTCTTATCAATGTGAAACTGACACAACAGGTTGGTAGAGTTAGGGAACACGATTTTTCACTGCATTCATCAATGCTAAATCTCTGCCAGTAATAATGACTTCAGGGAGTGCATCACTTTTCAGAAAAATACCTATAAACTGTTCAATAGCCCACACAACATTGTTTAAATGTTCGCCCTCAAAATAAGCAAATGCAATTGAAAATGTCATCCCAGTAGGTGTCACACCAACAATGTCAAGTAAAGAAAGTCTGCATCTGTTTGTTTTGTATGTAATATCTATGAGGAATACCATATGACATGCATTGCTTAATTTTACTACATTTAGATGTGACCAAAATATATCACGTACAACATCTTCATCCTTCACTCTATGCCAATGGATATACATATCGCATTCAAGTAGCTTAATTAATTGTTGCATTTCAGTATTACTGCCTATTATAGAAGAATGATATGTATATCTTGCATTCTAGACTTGCTTCATTGTTGTACAATTGTTATCATTGTGGTCCTTCAAAGTGAGAAGAATATTCTTTGGTTTGACCATCGACTTTGTCATATCACAAAGATAATCTTCTCATCCTCAGTTAGTCGACCACCATATTGATGTCCAATCAATCACTTAGCCAATGCATGATTATGAGTCCCACATATTAAGTTGACCATCCACCTTTCACCTCCCAGGACTGGTTTCGCTCGCAGCTTAAAAGGACAACCACATTTCCTAATGCTAGTCACCATCCGTACTAAATCTTTGTTGAATGCTCTATACTTTCTACTCCTCTTATAACCAATTAAAACAAATGAGGCCTTCCTTTCTTTCCAGTTGATGAGTTAGACCTCATTATCACAGCCACAAAACCAATATCATACGCAATAGTACGAGCCCATTGCAATACATCCTCACAGGAAGGAAAAACCTACAAAAGGGATAATACATGTTTAGTCTTCTTACGACATTCATTTATTTACTTTAACCATATACAAAATCATATCAATACCTCAGAAGTATTGAACGCATTAGAACAATCAATATTTTCAAATGCAGCAAGTTCCTCTCCCTTGTCTTCATTCATATTAATTTCTTTAGACATAATGGTATCATACATTCACTCATATTTATTCATCTTAACAAACCATTAAAAAAATAATTCAATGACAAACTAAAGAAACCTAATGAAATTCGATCCATACGGATAATAATTATATTTGCAAAATTTAACTGTTAATATAATACAAATTCACTACAATTTTTTAATTTGAATCATTGTTCATTGGCAATTCGTATGCCTCCATTGAGCCTTAAATGGTCAATAATTTGTGCTCCTTTTCAACTACTAAAGACATGTGGGATTACTTGTAGTGTATTTACAATCAGAATAATAGGGCCAAATGCTTTTCAGTTCCAAGATGATATTGCAAATTAACAAGGGCCTATGTCTTTTCATGATTACTACTCTGGTTTTTTGAATTTGTGGGCTGAACATTTTGCCATTTTACATAGTGATGTTCTTACAAAGTCACTGGTTGCTATTCAAAAGGTTTATGAAGTTAGCCAACATGATCAGTTTCTTATGAAGCTTCTCCTGAATTTTGAAGTTACTCGTGTTGCGTTGCTGAATCATAGTCTTGTTCCCCCCTTGGAGGTTTGTGTTGGTGAACTTCTTCACGAGGAGCAGCGTTTACTCACCCAAGGCAACATGTTGCTTGATCATAATTCTTTTAATGCTACTACAATTGCTTATTTTACTCAAGGTACTAACAGAAGTCGTGACATGAGGCAAGTCTAGTGCTTTTCATGCAAACAATTTGGTCATATTGCCCGTAGTTACAGTAAGAAATTATGCAATTATTGCAAAAAAAAAGGTGGCCATATCATCACCAAGTGCCTACACAACTTGCACAACATCCAATGCAAGCTTTTCATGCCACTACTAGTTAGCCTCTCCCTTCCACTGGACCTAATGTCTTGACTCCCTACCTGCTCTACATTTATTGCATCATAGGTATGGAAGGCACCTATAATGGATAGATGTAACAACGATGGCACATCATCAAGGGTAATACTCATCTCTCCTATAGGCCGATGAAAATTGCTAGTTTCCTTGTGCCATCTCTCCACAAAAGCAGACAAAAGTTCCATGTCTCCTGTATCCAATGATCATGTAATAAGAGGGCTTAAGATTGTATCAACCATTAAACCTTCAATTTCAGGTACAGGCCTTCCAAATTTCTGCACCTTCCTCCCATGAGAAGCCAACTTCAACTTAGTACGTTCCTGCAAATAATTATAATTAATTAGGTAAATTAAAATGATAAAAAATGTAAATATGTTATAATTAAAGACATAACTACCTCTCATGCCCACACTTTGGCAGCCACATGATCAACATATGATGTCAACTTTGATGTATCTTGGGGCTTGCCTGGAAAACCCTTTGAATCAGCACCTTCATGAGTAGCAACATCCTCAGGAACAACTGTAATTACCCGTTGTCTACGTGTCGATGTTGTTGGCATTCGACATTGAGGGACTTCTTCATCATCACCACTAACCTCTCTACCTAAATCTCTGTCTAAAGCACAACACAATCCTCTTGTTCTAACCATAAACTAAAAATTTGCCCAACTATTAGTCTAATACTTCAAATCGACCCACAACTTCAACAAAGTACTCTTAAATTAAAGATAAAACCATACCGACAAATGCTATACAATAGCTTTTGAAAATAACTTAAACCTTATATGAAACAATTAATTTCAATTATTTTCATGAGTACTCAATCAACAAGATGTTAATTAAATTGTTTATCCAAATGGATCATAATTATATTTGCAATATTTAAGTATAATACAATTCAATCCATTAAGTATAATTACAATTTTTTATATCATTGTGATAAACTCATACGAATTGACAATCTGTATGGTTCATACTGATTGACAATCCGTATGGCTCGTACTAATTAACAATTCGTATGGTTCATAGGATTGACAAATTTTACGGGTTTAATATAGTAAAAAAACACACACAAGGGATGAAAAAGAGGTGATAGTGGTACTCACAGCAGCGATGAAAAATCAATGAGATGAAGGATACAATGAGGAAGCACATATTGATGAGATGAACAGCAGATTGATGAACGGATTGAAAAGAAGAGAAGGAGACTCAGTGCAGTGGCACAATTCAGAAAGTGAATGGTGCAACATGATAATGAGAAATGCTACTAGATGTTGGAAGAAACACTCTTTTAAAGACATTGTCACAAATTAATTAATTAATATTCTCATACCACATTCCGAAGAAATACTACTAGTACTACTCATCCATTCCTTGATCGCAACTATATGCAGTAAAACGCTACTACGTCCTTACACCCATTCAATAGGAAAACAACACAAGCCTCATTGTCATTGGTCTTCGCAACGCTAATTCAACACTAATACTGCAATTAGTGAAAATTGATATAACTAAGGTCTCCAATCTCTCATCTTATTTATTAGTGAAATCCCATTGTTTAATAAGTTACAGTCTGTTACAGATGTTGGACTGGGCTCACTAATGAGGCCTATTAAGAGTCAGTCAATCCAGCCTGCTGACCTTAACTACTCATGAGGACATGGTCATAACCGCTTGAGATCGTGAAGATAGGAACTACATGGAAACATAATACATTTGCCCAACCAACCAAGGATCTCGACCAAGATCATGGAGGGATATCCCCCAACTAACTCCCAGGTTAGTGGTTATAAATAGGAATGCTTTCAAAGGACAAGGTACGCAATATTCACTCTCTCTTTTACATTCACACTGTGCACACACCTCACACTATTGGTGTTGTTTAGCATAGTGATCTTCTTCCCTGGGATATTCTACCTTCATAAATATCTTCAGATAGAGAGTCTTGATCCTACATCAAATTCCCAGCAAATCTTGCTGGACATCTCTGTTCATCACGAACAAAACATTGGTGCCGTTTGTAGTGAACGTTAAATTTCAACTCCCACGATTCACAATGGTAAACACGAGAAGCAACCAAATTGAAGGACGACAGGAACCACCCACTAATGTGGTTCCACATGAAGCTGTACATATAAATGACACAGTTTCAGACACTGCTTCATCTCCTGCCCAGCCGGTATTGTTTATGCCAAACAATCCTCAACACACACTGGCTGGGATGGAGCCAGAGCCTATTGAGCATTTTATTCATAATGCACTTAACTCTATCTTATCCTGAATCGAAAGCCTAGAAAAGCGACACACCCTTCAACGACAGGAAGATGTTAATAATGTATTGATGCAGATAGAAGAATGTAGTGCAAAATGGAGACACAAAGAAGAGCAGCGTATACAGTATATGGAGCGACACAAAGAAGGGAACCATGAACAGCCCACTCGTTCAACCAGGAATGAAGTACACCACCAAACCAACCAGATCCCGACATTCAACAGAAACCAAACAATTCATGCCGAGGTGCCGGGGCTAGTCAGTCACTTCGAACCTGGAGGATCACCCCATCATCATGTTGACAACCTAACACATACACATATGGAGGCCCCACACCAAGTCACTAATGTGGGGGTAAGCCCAGCGAAATCAATGCAAACAAGAGTAGAGGTTCAGAGCCCAGTGATTGAAGCTGTACATCAGCCCAGAACAGAAGGTGGTGTATACCGGAGGAAATATCGATGAGGACAGTAGAACAATAGTCCTTTTGTTGATGAGATCGTTAATGCTCAATTCATAGCAGATTTCAACGGGTCCCTTCTGTCAAAATACGATGGAAGTCAGGATCCACAAGTACATATCGACGAATTTTACATGTAAATGTGTGTCCGGGGCATCGATGAGCCGATAATTTCACGGATCTTCGTTACTACCTTGTCCAGTGCTGCTCAGACATGGTTCCACACACTCCCTCCGTGGTCAATCCGCAACTTCAAAGACTTCGGCCAAAAATTATTATTAAATTTCGCAACTAGCAAGAAACAACCCAAACCCAAGTTTGCACTGGGGAAGATACATCAACAACCCAGAGAGACATTGCAAAGCTTCTTAGACCGCTTTAAAGAGGCTGCACTACAAGTGCAGGGCTTGGAAGAGAAAGTGCATGTACATCTCCTATCAGCCTGGCTCAACGGATCATCTCGGCTAGCCAAGTCAATATATAAGGACCCGGTGAAGTCTTTGTTGGAATTCGGGGCACGATCCAAGAAATACTTAGAGTTGGAGAAAATGGAGATTGCCAACACGACTCCCAGAGAACCCCGAAGGAAGAATTCCCCGCCAAGAAGCCGACATCATCATGGGAATCCCCATCTCGACAGGAATCTTGACCCCGATTTCAGGCCGGGAAAATATGAAACCAAATATGATAAATACACCACGTTGAATACATCTCAAGCACAAGTTTGGAGAGAGGTCGCCTTGACAGATATGAAAAAGGTTGACCGACCTCGCCCAGTATTCAAGAAGGCCGGACTGGATCATTCCCGCTTCTATGAATTCCATAATGGGCTGGGTTACACTACTGACCAATGTTGGGATTTACGTGATGCCATAGAAAAGTTTATCTGAGAGGGAAAATTGAGGCAATACGTAATCAAAACTCAAGGTCAGCGAAACAAGCGGAAAATTGGTCAAAATAAAGCCCAACCACAAAAAAGTTGGGATGATAAAAGAAATAAACGTGATGATGACGAGTTCCCAGAACAAGAATTCTAGTGCAATGTGATCTCTAGAGCCATAGGAGGAGGAGGAGATATGGCTAGTCAACGAAGAAAGTATCTTAAGGAGGTTCTTTCTGTAAGGGAACAACCCAAATTTAAAGGGAGTAACAGCAAAACCGAGCTCCCCAACTTTATTTCATGGAAGAGGATATGAAAGATGTGGTTCCCGGTCATGAAGATGGCCTGGTAATTACCAGGACGTTAGTCAATTGCCGGGTCAAGAGAATATTCGTGGACAATGGCAGTTCCGTAGACATCATCTCTTGGAGTGCTTTCAAGAAGATAAACCTGGACGAGGAAGACTTGAAACCATGCAAAACTATGTTAATAGGTTTCAATGGCGAGAATACCGGCCTCAAAGGCTCCATCGATCTCCGACTAACGATAGGAACAAAGGAAGCCTTTAAATCAGAAAGAGTCACGTTCGCAGTAGCCGATTTCTCCTCACCATACAACATCATCCTAGGAAGACCGACCATCCATAAGTGGGATATGCTAATATCCACCAAGCATCAGAAGTTGAAAATGATTGGGAGTAACGGCAAAGTAATAACCATTAGCGGAGACCAAAAAGAATCCCGCCAATGTTACTACAACGCCATAAAAGAAAGTGAAGGTGGCCCATCTTCACCACCCCGGATACGTCCAGGAGACCGGGCTGTACGAGAAATTGATGAATGCTGGCCTAAGAAACCAATAAATTTGGTGGAACTCGATATGAGAGGAGACGTTGAAGAATAGAGGCTAGAATCGATTGACGAGCTCGAAGATATTCAAATAGGAAGCAAGCCGTCGCAAGTCACTAAGATAGGCAAGATAGCCGATCCAGCTATCAAGGCTGAACTAATGAAGTGTCTTAAAAATAACCAAGATGTGTTTGCATGGAAAGCCTCCAAAATACCGGGAATAAATCCAACCTTCTGCTATCATAAGTTGTCAATGTACGTCGGCTCAAAGCCGGTAGCCCAAAAGAAGAGAAACCTCGCCCTAGAATGAAAGCAAGCATTAGAAAAGCATATCAAAGAATTACTTGAGGCCAGGTTCATACTAGAAATCCAGTACACCACCTGGCTGTCTAACGTGGTGATGGCTAAAAAATCTAATGGCAAATGGCGGGTATGTGTTGACTACACCGATTTGAATAAGGTATGTCCTAAAGATTCATATCTGATGCCTAGTATCGATCAGCTAGTAGATAATTCATCCGGATTCCAATTATTATCATTTATGGATGCCTATTCTGGGTACAATCAAATCGTCATGTACCCGGACGATCAAGAAAAAATAGCATTCAGGGGAGGCGAAGCAAATTATTGTTATAATGTGATGCCTTTCGGTCTGAAGAATGTCAGGACAACATATCAGCAGATGATGAACAAAGTCTTCACCCAACAACTGGGTCGCAACATCGAAGTTTACATAGATGACATGATCGTGAAAACAACCGCCACAAGAAATCATGTTTAGGACCTGAAAGAAACATTCCGCAGGTTAAGGAAGCACAACATTCGTTTGAACCCGCTTAAATGTGCGTTCGGTGTGTCAGCAGGCAAATTCCTAGGGTTCATGTTAACCCATAGGGGAATAGAAGCCAACCCGGATAAGTGCAAAGCCTTTTTGAACATGCAGTTCCCAGCCAATAAAAATGAAGTTCAGCAACTAACGGGAAGGATAGCCGCGTTGACACGATTCCTTCCTAAATCTGCGGCAAAAGCACTCCCCTTTTTCAAACTATTAAAAAAGGAAGCTAGTATTGGATGGAACCCAGAATGTGAGGCGACTCTCAGGGAAATCAAGAAGTGTCTCGCTTTCCCTCCGGTACTGTCCAAGCCAGAGCCCGGAGAAACGCTGATTCTATACTTGTCAGTGGGCGAAGAGGTGGTAAGCGCCGTGTTAGTCAGGGAAATCAATAAATCTCAATCGCACGTATACTTTGTAAGCCGAGCTCTCCGGAACTCAGAACTGCGATATCAGAAGCTGGAGAAAGTAGCATTTGCACTCCTCATAACCGCAAAAAGACTCCGCCCATATTTCCAAGGCCATACCATAGTCGTGAGAACTAATCAACCAATCCGAAAAAATTCTACATAAGCCAGATTTAGCTGGCAGAATGATGAGTTGGGCCATTCAACTATCCGAGTTCGACATAAAATACGAAGCCCGACACGCAATCAAATCTCAAGCCCTGGCCAATTTTATAGTGGAACTAACCCCGACAAATGGAGGCGACGCAAAAGTCTGGAAATTGTATGTTGATGGTTCATCTAATTCCAAAGGAAGTGGAGCCGGGATCGTAATCGAGAATCCGGAGGGAGTGTCCATTGAGCAATCCCTTCAGCTCAACTTCCCGACATCAAACAACTAGGCCGAGTACGAAGCATTGATAGCTGGGTTGATACAGACAAAAGAACAAGGAGCGCAGAAGGTAAATGTATTCACCGACTCGCAGCTTGTCACAGCCCAAATTGAGGGGAGATACCAAGTGAAAGGGCCACTACTGGTCAAATATTTGAGCAAGGTCAAAGAGATAATAGCCGAGTTCGACGAAGTAGTTGTTACCCATATCCCCAGAGAAGAAAACTCCCGAGCCGACATACTATCAAAATTGGCAAGTACCAAGGGCTCAGGCAACCACAGAACGGTCATTCAGCAGGAGATTTGTAGGCCCACATGTGTAATGGTGATCTTGGCAGCTGAAGACTGGAGGAAGCAGATAATCAGTTATCTAGAGCATGACATAGTACCAGATGATGCAATAGAAGCCAAGAAATTGACCCGGGATGCAACAATGTACACCATAGTCGACGACGAGCTATATCGCAAAGGTCTGCACACCCCAATGATGGTATGCTTGGGCCCGAACCAGTTTGAATATGTCATGGCCGAGATACATGAAGGCATTAATGGCTAGCACATGGGAGCAAAGCCTTAGCAATGAAAGCTCTCCGTGTGGGGTACTATTGGCTGACAATGAAGGCAAACGCCACAAATCACGTAAGAAGATGCGAAAGTTGCCAAAAACATGCCAAGATAATGTGGTCCTCTCCCGCCGAGCTAACTTTTATAACAGCACCCTGGCCCTTCTACAAGTGGGGAATGGATCTCTTTGGACCGTTCAAAGCGACAGAAGGACAAATGAAATGGTTAATAGTGGCCGTTGATTACTTTACGAAGTGGATTGAAGCCGAACCTTTGGTTACCATCACCTCAGCCCGGGTCCACAATTTTTTTGAAAGGAGTATCATCTCTAGGTTCGGGATCCCGACTGAGGTCGTCACGGATAATGAAACTCAATTTACCGATAAACGGTTCCAAGAAATGATGACCGGTTTCCAAATAAAGCATCACTTCTCTTCTGTAGAACATCCACAATCTAATGGACAGGCAGAAGCTGCAAATAAAGTTATTCTAGATGGCCTGAAGAAATGGATGCATGAAGCCGGGTCGACTGGGGTGGAATAGTTGTACTATGTCTTATGGGGACATAGAACTACCGCTCAAACATCCACCGGAGAAACCCCGTTCAGGATGACTTATGGCTATAAAGCAATGATACCCGTGGAGGTCAGTCAACCGTCCTGGTGAAGAAGGAGTACACTCCATGAAGGAAAAGACAATAACAGTCAAGCTTTGGCCAGTGAATTAGACCTAATAGATGAAATTCGAGTTACGGCACATCACCGGGATTTGGTCACGAAACAAGTAACGGCCAGGAAGTTCAATAAAAAAGTCAAGCCGAGATACTTTGAGTAAGGCTATTTAGTCCTTTGAAGGGATGATATTGGAAACAGAAATGCCCGAGATGGAAAGCTAGCAACCAACTGGGAAGGACCGTACCAGATTGCACAGAAGCTCGAGCACGGAGCGTATATCCTGGAAACTCTTGATAAAAGAGCAATAAAGTGAACTTGGAATACAGATAAGCTGAAGATATATTATAGTTAAATTCAAATGCTAAGCCGCATGACAACGCAAACATTTATTTTCCTATGGAATTTACAGTGTTAACAATTCATGTTTCTCTTTAATTGAGAGTATGAGTCGGGGCCTACTAACTCGGCACCTGGAACTTGTACAAATCTCCTTCATTGAGATCATGAATATTTGCAGTTATTCTTCAAGAGTATTAATAAATACCCTTATCCTTATAAGGAAGTTACAAGTGTTGTGCATAATACGCTATATTTACTATCTCGACAATGTTTGATATGCTAATTAAACCCTGATCAGGTTAACATGATCATTTGTTATTAACGATCGTGTAGCATATTGAGCGTTGTTCAGACAAAAGCTGAGAAAATACAACCTGGAATAAGAATACCGAGATTAGAATCTGAAAATATAACATTTGGTCATTGGAACGAAATGAATATTATCGATATTGGAATTTGCCGTGCTATAAAAACCTAGTAGCTAGAAAAGGCAAGTGTTTCAACCCATTCATAATAAAAATAAAATCGGGTAAACCCGACAATGTTTGGATATTAAACCCTGGTACTAAGTTTGGAAATAAAAACGAAATTAGTACTAAAACGGGAAATAAAAATAGTTACAAATATAAACCGGCATCCCGACCCTTCACGCATTCCCCTGGGGTTGAACTGGTTCTTCAGGTGGGTTCGCTGAGGTCGGCTCATCTCCTTCCACTAGATCTTCAAGTATTTCCATTGTTGAATCTTCAACAGAAGAAAGGGACACCAGCTCACCATTACTAATGTACGATTTAAAGTGCATACCTGAAGTCTTCAGCTCGACCCCAGGATTTAAAAAGCGGATATGCTCCAAGGCGTTGTTGAAAGAGGCCTCCATGGCTCCGGCAATTTGAGACCTTACATAGTTTAGCTTGGCCTCAGTCGCATCTACCTCTTCTACCATTTTGTCATGCAATTTAATCATTTCTTTGCAATGATCAGTAGCCTTACTTGATCCGAAGAGCGTAGACATCGGATGCCATTTTGGGCGCAGCTTCTTGGGCCTTCTCCGTCTTAGACCGGGGTTCCTCTAGCTTGGCACGGGAGGCTTCCAACTATCTTGCTGCATTATTTTGAGTTGAAAGAAGCTCCTCGTGTAGCTGGTCATTCTCCTTCCGAGAAGTTTCGAGCTCGACCACCAACTTACAAGCCTTGGTATTCAAAGTCGCTAGACTTTCTACCAAAGTGGCACATTTTAGCGCGCCTATTTCAATTTGGCTGAGCTCCTTTATTTCAGCCTCTGAGAATGGCATGAACTCAGCAAATCTCTTTGGTGCTCGAGCAACTTGGAAAAATTCTTTAGTGACACCTTTTTCCCAAAGAGATCTGGGTGCCAACTGGAGGCACGGAGCCAAAGACCCAGAGACCGCGGGAGCTGGGGTGGGGCTAACTTGTGCTGAAGATAACAACCCAAGTGCAGAAAATGGAGCCTCGGTCACAGGATCCGAAGAAGTCGGGGCCGGGGTAGAACCAGTAGTCTTCCCTTTATGAACCTTCCGAACTTCAACAACTTTCTGCTTCTTCGTCCATCGTACCATAGCATTTAGATGATTAGGTGGGGGCCGCGATCGTTTGGAAGGAGGAGGTCAAGATTGCGGCTTGGTGATTGGTGCTAAAAATCCCGGTGCCTAGGCGGTATCTGGCCGTGGCTCGGAATCAGATTGCCCCATCTCAACAGCTACAAAAAATGCAATAGTATAAGTTCAAATATTGAACAATATAATTACAAATCAAATTTGATTATCAAGATGCCTTCAATTCCTATTGTGACATAAAGAAACCCGGACTGACCATAGCGAATATAATGAGCTATGTCTGGTTGACCATGTGACTCCTTATACGTAGCTATCCGAGTCACGGAAGAAGAATCAGAGTCTGACAACTCGGATTTGTCAACATGGTAGAAGGAAGTGGGGAAGTCATGATGCGTACGGGTCCAATACAGAAGGAATTTCCATGCCACCGCTTTTGAATCAGAGGAATAAAGAAAAAGGGGTTATCTACCGGGTTCAATGACAATCCTGAAGAATTTATTTTTAAAGTTCTTAAAAGACTCTGTATACACTGCAAAGAGCCTGCGATCATTGCTACCCCGGATGGAGGTCCACCCCTTCCTATCAGCAGCTTCCTTACCTGACCGGCCGGTATAAACAGTAAAAAAATAAAAGAATAAAGGAACGATACAAAGGATTTCTAGGTCTTGACAGAAAAACTCGAAGGCTCGCATAAAACCCCAACTATTGGGATGAAGCTGCGAAGGAGCAACGTGCAGATGGTTTAACACATGCATTTGGAAATCAGAAAAAGGGAATCGAACCCCTAGACGGGTTACTACATCCCTATAAAACAAAAAGAAGTTGCGTTCATCGCCTTCTCGGACAGAGCAGATGGGCTCATCCGGGCCGGGAACATGGATGCTGAAACCTTCCTGATTCTCAACGGGGAGTGCATCAATGCTCCCCGGATCCAGTTTGAGGTGATGCATAACACCTCATGAGTAACCCAAGGATATTTAATGGTTAAGATAGGGGGAGGAAGATCAGATTGCGATGCGACAGATTGAGACTCCCCGACTATTTCCAATGATGATGTGTCCATAATTACCTACGACAATAAATAAAGAGCAGTAATCAGTAAAGCATACCTGAAGAAACATGGTGGACGCAAGAATCTAAACTCGATGAAGTGTCAGCTAGGGTCGATGGTACCCCGATCCTACTCGACGGGGTACATCTCGGTACAAGAATCGGGTTATGCCGACACAAATCAAGTAGAGCATCGGCTTGTTTGTCATGATCAATACTTGCAAGATACAAAAATTCTTCAAGACATTTGGGACATGGTTCGAATCGAGTCTCGAAAGGATGTTCTATCACACTGTTCTATTCTAAAGGACCTAGTGGGGCAATGTTTGAAGAAGGCATGGGACTTTCAAGAGACATTCTAGATTTTGTCTGAGGAATCACTGGCCCTAATGGCATTCTAGATTCTATTTGAGGAATTACTGGCCCTAATGTTGAAGGATTGGGAGATTTGACAAGATCGGCTTTCTTCATAGTTTTAGAACTACCAGAACTAGAAGGTGCATGCAGAAGGGCTTTTTCTTGTTCTTCTTCAGGAAAAGGAAGCCCAAAGAACCAGAATGCAGACCTAGGGAGAACAGTTTTGCGAATACGTGCTTCTTCCTCTGGAGTGTATGTCATGTCTAATTGATTAAGACCAGACTGTGTAAAGAAATTGGAACAAAGGAGATTGCAAAGAGGAAAAGGTGACCCAAAGACGAACTAAGAACAAGAAGGAAGAACACTACAACTAAGCAAATGTGCAACAAGAACATCGATAGAATAAAACTATAATCTGTGGTGAAAAGTAAAAAAAAGGATACCTGTAATGCGATCCTAACGAATTGAATGGCACACAACTGAAGAAGACACTCGAGGATCGAAGACAATAGAGGAAATTTGTAAACCAAGGCAAGGAACTTCAGAGTTAAGAATAGCGCAAAATGGAGAAGAAGAAAAGAAACGAAAACAAAGTTTATATGAAAAAAGGAGGCAAGTAACTGTCAAAACGCGAAGCAATGCGGTTATGTAACTGGCAGACACGAAACGTCTCACGAGGGTAAAAAGGTCAAATCCATTGGGTGACTGGGGGTAGAATGGAGAAGCACATTTAAAGGTCATGATGAAGGCATGCGATGAAATGACAAGGAATTAAATTCGTGAAATAAATACTGCCGCCAGAAACATGAAATAATGATAGAAACGTCCCCCATTCTAAGATGTCAGAAATAGGGAAACGAGTCGACTGTCTAAATCTTGAAGGATGACAATGACTACCCCGACGTCTCATATATATCTCGGTCAACAGGAATCCTGGCCTGTCACACCTAAATATCCTGGCAATGGATAAGCAATAATTGAATGGAAACAGGCACAAATTTTTTTTTTAAGTTAATACATCCCAGCCGTCCAAAATGTTGGACAACTGGGCTGGGGGGCAACAGTTACGGATGTTGGACTGACTAATGAGTCCCATTAAGAGTCAGTCAATCCAGTCTGCTGACCTTAACCACTCATTAGGACATGGTCATAATCACTTGAGATCGTGAAGATAGGAACTACATGGAAACAGAATACATTTGCCCAACCAACCAAGGATCTCGGTCAAGATCATGGAGGGATATCCCCCAACTAACTCCCAGGTCAGTGGTTATAAATAGGAATGCTTTCAAAAGACAAGGTACGCAATATTCACTCTCTCTTTTACATTCACACTGTGCACACACCTCACACTATTGGTGTTGTTTAGCATAGTGATCTTCTTCCCTGGGATATTCTACCTTCATAAATATCTTCAGAGAGAGTCTTGATCCTACATCAAATTCCCAGCAAAGTGATTTATAGATATCCTTAATTACTGTAATTACATAAAAAGAATCTCTTATTTGGAACATATTAATCATATATACCAAGCTTGTTACATATATAACAAATCCGAGTACCTCTCAATGTCTAAGTAAAGACATTATCCACCAATTGATCATTTGAATTTACATGTAGTTGTAATCATAATTATCAATCCCAGATAGTGCCTGGGGCAGCCAATCCCGAAACTGCTACAATGAGTAGCAATAAATAATATTATGAACGATATAAATTAAATAATTCACACTTCCTCTGAGCCTTTTAATAAGACCTAAATAGATAATTCATCATGATTAAGAAAATTAGTTAATTTAGTTAGTAGTATTAAACTTATCCTAAATTTGTATGTTTTTCCCAAAAATTATCCCTAACATTAATGAAACATACTTTTATTCTTTTTTCAAATATTTTTATTAGTTTTAATTATGTTTCTCTATTTATAGAGAAAACAAATGTGATTACACTTAACTTGACTAAGGCATTTAACTAACCATATTCGTTAATGCTTTAACAAAATAACAGAAGTATAATAAAATCATAGTTGTTCTAACTGAATCATAACTGATCTAATAGAATAACAACTGCTCTAATTGAATCAAAAAGTAAAACTTACTTAATACACCAATACCCCCCCCCCCTAAAACTCAATGTGTGTGGTTGAGAATAAAAAATGGACTCAACTACATTGAGTTTGGATCTAAGAAAGAGAAACCGAGTTGGTGATAGAGGCTTAGTGAGGGCATCAGTGAATATCATAAACTTTGAGTTCTTTAGCTAAGACTTTCTCCCTGTCAAAAAAAGATGTCAATTTCCATGTGTTAGTCTAGGAATGAAGAATTGGATTATGAGTGATAGCAACTGCACTTTGGTTGTCACAGTAAATCTCTGGGGTTTGAAAAGGAATAGACAAACTCTGTTAAAAGAGTTTGAATCCATGTAACTTCAGTTGTGGCTTGAGCCAAGCTCATGTATTCAGCTTAAGTGGAAGATCTAGCCACAATTTGTTGTTTCTTGGACCACCATGAGACCAAATTAGGACCAAAATAAATCACTGCACCAGAGGTAGACCTTCTATCATCTAGTTCTGAGGCCCAATCAGCATCACATAGGGCTTCAATTGTAAAAGGGTGAGAGGAAAGAGCAACCGTGAAATGCAAACCATGATGAATATAGCCTTTGAGGTACCTTAGAATGCGTTTAACGGTTGTAATGAGAGTCCATAGGATTAGCCGTGAACTGGAAGACCTTGTTCACGACATAGCTTAACTTAGGTCTTGTAATGGTTGTGTATTGAAGAGCACCAACAACAGACCTATAGAGAGTTGGATCACTAAATAAATCCGAGCCAACTTTGATTAACTTGCAATTAGCAGTCATAGGGGAAGAAATAGACTGTGCTTCTGCCATTTTTGTTTTTTTGAAGAAAATCTCTTATATATTTGCTTTGAGTCGGTAGAATAGTCCCATCAGCCACTGATTTGATTTCTATACCAAGAAAATAGTCAAGGTTTCCCAATTGTTTAAGAGAAAAATTGGAATGCAGTGTGGTGGTGAGTTGCTGAATTATAACATTGGAGCTACCAGTAATAATAATATCATCTGCATAAACAAGAATGTAGATAATGTGTTCTTTGTCTTTATAAACAAACAACGAAGGATCACACTTGCTGCCCACAAACCCAAGCTGTAAAAGAGTTCCTTTGAGCCTATTAAACCACTGTCTTGGGGGCATATTTAAGGCCATACAAAGCTTTTTGTAGCTTGCAAACCAAGGTTTTATATGAACTTTTGAAGCCTTGTGGCTGCTCATGTAGATAGTCTCTTCAAGATGGCCATTTAAAAAGGCATTGTTGACATCTACTTGGAACAAATCCCATTTATTAGTGAGAGCAAGAGTGATAATTAACCTGATTGTAAGATGTTTTATCACAGGAGAAAAGGTTTCATTAAAGTCACAACCAACAACCTGATGAAATCCTTTAGCCACTAACCTAGCCTTAAACATGTTAACTGTCCCATCAGCATTCTCCTTGATTCTGAAGACCCACTTACAAATCACAACTTGTCTGTCTTTGGGAAGAAGAAAATGATCCCATGTTTTATCGTTAAGAAGAGCCTCATACTCGTTTCATAGCAGCAAACCATTGAGGGTCAACAATAGTCTGTTTAACAGTCTTAGGTTCACAATGTGCCAAAAATAGTGAAGGATGGAACCTAGGTTGATGAATTCCAGACTTGGATCTGGTTTTCATAGGATGAACATTTTGTGAGGGAACAACATGATTAGAAGAAGGAAAACTGACAGTGTGAGACTGAGAAAAAGAGGTACTGGAAAAATTCACTTGGATTTCTGTTTAAGTCAGAGACAGTGTTAGAGTGTTCATTAGTAACAAAATTTGGTTCAGCATTTGAAAGAGGAGAAGTGACGTGAGCCGTCGAACTCAGTCAAATACTAGGCTAAACAGATTCAATAGTATAGTAGTAAACTGGATCGTTTCACACTTGGAACTGGCACTGTATTGTCAGAATTGATAGGAATGTGAAATGGGGTTTTGAGTTCAGTTTCAAATTAGAATAACAAAACGTAAGAAGTAATGTAACAATTTAAAAATGAGTAACCAACTCAGAATTGAGATTCTTTGGATATCTATCATCGGATAAAATAATAAACAGTTTTGTGGTTGATTCTAAACAAACCGAAATCTATGCATTCACTTAGAACTTCCTTCCTACTAGACGATCACCTAGCATTCAATTAAACACTGCATGTTCACAATTACAATCGCACAGTGATCATTTTAAATGGTCTAATTAATGATCATTGGATAAATCAACCTAGATACTAAATCTAGCATTTAATCTCATCTTTCCCTATTATCAAGAATTGCACAAACAATGCACAGAAAACACAATACAACAACTAGATACATATAGAAAAATAGAAAATCAATAAAAACAAAATATAAAGGGAACCAAAAACAGAAATACAACCTACACCAAAACAGGAATTTCCACTAACCAGAAAAATTAAAATCAGAGAGCATCTAAAACAACAAAAACACACAAATACAACTAAAATAGAAACTAACATATATAGGAGATAGCTCAAAACTGAAAATGGAGCATAATACAAGGGTAGAAAATGGAAAAGAAATCAGAACCTAAAAGCATGCACAAAAACATACACAAAACTATGATAAAAAACATGATCAAGAGTAAAAACGAAAATAAGGAAAGAGGAGAAACAAATCTGAGCAAAAGAGAGCAAATCCTCTAGATTAATCCATGGAAATCTCCATTATGAGTTGGTTACAAGGATCCTAGCCTACCGTAATTAAATCTGCAGAAGAAAATACAAGAAAAGATGATGAAACCATGAAAAATAAGAAAATGGGATAAGCTTCCTTCTTTTCTCTTCTCCCTATGTAACTCTATGTTTTTAAGAAGCAAAAACAGTGAACTCATCTGTTCCAGCACTGTCCAACTTCTTAAAAGGGAGAGAAATATCTCACTTTTAATTTTGGACGAAATGACATAATTGCCCCTAACTATTACATATATTCCAGATTTCGCTGCTGACTTCAGGGCCAATTTCGTCCATCTATTTGACAGAATTTGAGCTCGATTTCATCATAAAAGTTGTAGATATTTGAGTTATCTCAAAAACAAATAAAAAATCATCTGAAACGGACATCGGAAACAAAATTTATGGCTAAAATATGAAAACTGTACAAATCTGAAATTATAACTAGTAAGAGATAAAAATCTATTTAAAAGCCTAAACTATTAATCAACACTAAAGGCATTAAATACACACCAAAAAGGATAATAAACTACCAATCAAGAGTAGCAAATAAGTGATATAAAAATCACTTATCAAGAAGATAATGTGACATTTTGAGAATTAAGGAATTCAGTACTGAGGGATATAGAGGGATAAACACTTATAGAAGTAGAATTAGTTTCAACATGTTGAGAGGAAGGAGTGGGTTCATTAGGAGAAGGTGAAACAAGAGGAATATGAGCAGTAGGTAAAAACTCACTCTTAGAAGAAGTGATAGAGTTGGATAAAGATGGAAAAAGATCATTGTAAGGACATTTAAGCTCATTGAAGGTAACATCTTTGGAAACATATAATTTGCCATTAGTATATTAAGTAAGTCCTTTTTCAATAAAAAATATGGAGACTGGATTTGACATCCCTTTTCACTATTGGTCTAGTAATATTAGGGATGGATTCTTTATTCAGGGAGGGGATTAGCATAGAGTTTTCTCCTTGCTGGTTTAGGTGTGAGCCTAGTCCTCAGCAAGTTCTCTGGCACCCTAATTCATGTTGGTTTTCATGTATTAGGTTGCCATAATTTTGTGTTGTGGTTAGGTTGTATATATATCAGTACTACTTGTACTCTATTTATATCTTTTATATATGTATTGTTTTCTGCTCAAGCATTGTAGTTCTGAGTTCTGTTCGAAGTATCCTAGCTTTCGTACGCGTTTGCTTTTGAAAATACTCACGGATCTGCTCCCAAAACTGATACGAATGAACGCATTCGATTATTCGAGATAGGATTGAAACTGAAAGAGTCGATTGGAGCCATGACAAGAGAATCTGATCTTGTTCCCAATCAGAGTATGCTGAATTTTCATTTCCAGCTTCACAATCTGCCTCTATGAGAAAATGCATCGGGATCTGAGGACTTGCCATTAATTGATGAAGTTTATGAGCCTTGATGACAGGTTCTACCTATTGCCTCCATAGCAGGAAGTTAGAATCATCTAACTTCAGAGAAATCAGATGAAAAGGAGTAGTGGAAGTAGAATTCTGATTTGTTGCCATGGATAGACCTCAAGCTCTGATACCATCATAGAGTTTGAGAGAGAAAAAAGAAGAAAGATTGAAGATATTATTATTGATTCAGAATGAAAAGTCAGTTACAACTGATTCTGGTTCTCTATTTATAGAGAAAACAAATGTGATTATACTTAACTTGACTAAGGCAATTAACTAACCATAGTTAGTTAATGCTCTAACAGAATAACATAAATAACAGCTCTAACAGAATAACAAAAGTAACAAAACCACAGCTGTTCTAATTGAATCATAACTGCTCTAAGAATCATAAAGTAAAACGTACTTAATACACTAATAAGCAAGGAAGGGCAACTTAGTATTTATCAGAACACAACATTGAAAAAAGGAATATGAAACAAAACATAATATTATGTTGGAAAGTTGCTTTATTTGCGGTTCTGCCTTAATTGCAAGCTATCAAAGTTGGTTATCACTGTCATGGAAAGGGCTACTTATGGGTGACTGATAAAAAAAGCTGAGTGAAATGTTGTAGAGTGCAGCCACTAGGACATCGACTCTCAGCCTCTATAAAATCTAGAAATGATCTTTTGGTTGTCAATTTATGAACCCCATCCCCCAGGAAAAAATCAGACATTTACTTTCTCTGCATTAGCAAAACAACGACATGTATTCTCTACATAAACTGAATGAAAATTCAAGTGAAAACTTGCATGTTACTTAATGCTTTCGTAGACATAATTATTTTTGGTAAATTTCTTTCTTCAATATACTGATGAGCATCCTATTCTCCAGGTATTAGAGGCCCTCAAGGGTTCAACGTCAACAAGACTAGCCATATTTGCCATGTCAAATCCAACAAAGAATGGTATGTATTTTTTTCCTTTTTCTTAATTGGTATGTGATGTGGCAGTGGAAAACATGGATTTGTAATATTTTGTATGCCACCTCCCTCATTTTTTGACAGCTGAATGCACCCTGAAGAAGCATTCTCCATTTTGGGTGATAACATTATTTTTGCAAGTGGAAGTCCATTCAGTAATGTGGATCTTGGTATAAGTTTACGAATCCTCTCCAGACTAATATTTATATATTAAGTGTTTATAATCTAGTGATGGTGACATGAAATTGAAAGGTGATAATGTAACTATATTGATTATTGCTTGCTGGAAACTTAAGAACCATGATGATATAATTATTTATAAAAAAAAATCTTTAAATATATAAATTCTATTATATTCAAATTCTAAACTATTCTAATTTTAAACTAAAAACTTATAAAAAATTATTAAAATCTATAAATAAATATGAAAATACAAATTTAATATAGAAATAGAAAAAAATAAAACAACCTCCCTATTATGTGTTTCCTATCTGAATAGTTGGGAATCCAAATTCCATATAAGTGCACACTCAAATTGTTTGTTAATGTTTGTTCTGTATGGAATCTTTTTCATTTTGAATTACACATATATTCCGTATCATTAACTATATTCTAAATTAAGATTCATTTGTTCTAGTTCAGAAAAAGCACGCCTATTTTTTTACCTTACCCAGCCCTTGCTTCTAATACCTTGAGATGAGAACAAGAGGAAAAATGCTCTAGAATCTAGATTAGGCAACTTGCAATAGAAAAAGGTGACCTGCAAATTTCAATTTTCTGAAGAGTGAGATGAGTTTCCTGGAATATGTAAGTCTTAGAATGTGGGTTTGAGTCTAATTCAACTCCAAAATCTAGCTCATAGGATGAGGGTTGTCCTCATTTATATACTTTATCTTGACACTATTTCTAACCGATGTGAGACTTGAGTTTTTTCCAATAAGAAGCAATTTGCAACCTTGTATAATGCATTAATAATCTGTTAGGGTACAATTACAAGGTATGGGACTTGAGTCCCATATTGGAATTATGAGATTCTAATGTAGGCTTTATAAGGTCTTGGATTCTCCAATTCCAACAGCTAGCTTTTGTGGTGTGGTTCTTCCAAGCTTCTTATCAATTGGTATTAGAGCTTTCCAGCCCACCATGTCTCTTAGTTGCAAATGAGAGAAGCAGGTGGTGATGTTCATATTGTAGTGTTCACCTTGGAGTAGTCAAAGTGGTTATGCAGCTTGAGTGGTGATGTTGACATTGCAGTGTTCACCCTGGACTAGTCAATAGTGGTAATGTAGCCTGCGTGGGTGTGGGGTTGGGGAGTGTGATGGGGTGTTAGGATCCAATTGTAAGGCATGACACTTGAGTCTCACATCGAAAGTATGGATTCCAGTGTGGGTTTTATAGAGTCTTAAGTTCTCCAATTCCCAAAGTTCTTATCTTAATCACAAAATGATTATTATCCATTCAATTTGTGACATTCTTATTTTCCTAATTATTTTGGCTGATGTCTTTTGTCTGTTGTCTTCATCCATGAAAGATATTCAATCATTGGTTTTGCAAAATTAACATCAACTATTGTCTTTTTGCTCACATGAATTCCATGTGCCACTTGTTCATGTACTTAATGATCGGTGATTAAGGTATAAAATGGGGAAAGAACACTTATACCTGTACCTATTCCGGTCGCTTGCAAATAAGAAAGAATTTGTTTGAATGTCTTACCCTACAGATTCTGAACATAGTTTGTTTCTTTGGGTATAAATCAAGCCTTGTAGTTTATTTAAACTTGTTAAAATAGATATTTGTTCTACAATGTGCGTGAAGTATATAAATCTTCTTTACATTGATAAAGTAACAGTTTTGTGCAAAAATATTTCTTCTATTATCCTTTTTCTCTGTCTCAATTAAGGGGAACTTAGAACTGCAATTTCCTGTACTTATGCAGGAAATGGTCATATTGGCCACTGCAACCAGGGAAACAACATGTACCTCTTTCCAGGGTTAGTCGGAAGTTTCATTCTTTATTTTATAGTAAACAGTTAATTTTATTTTAAATATATCTTTTTGTTCCAGTATTGGTCTCGGAACTCTTCTGTCAGGCGCCAGGATCGTTTCTGATGGCATGCTACAGGCTGCAGCTGAGCGGCATGTTTCACTAGATTGATTAATTTCTGAAAATACTGCTATGATGAATTACTTAAGTCAAAATAAGCTTTAAGCTGGAAAGTGTCAAATTAATTTTGTCTGTCTACGAGTATTTAAACTGTGATGATATATAGTTAAATATGAAGTTACTTGAAGTGTCTTTCAAGAACCATCCAAAAACTTTCAGGTGAAGTCACGTGAATGGTTTTTATATTTCTAACATTCCTGGCCCTGCTCATGCAAAGTCCTTTGAGCATTGCAAGAACAATGTAAAAGCCTATCTTTTGTATGTTGAAATTAGCTTATATTTTGAAGAATACGGGTGGTAAGGATTGAACTTCAAACCAATTGGTCATAGATGTTCAGGTGCCATGTCATGAACCATCACTCCCTAAGGTTTAAGATGTTGAGTGAAGGAACATGACTGACATGAGTGATTTTATTTATGACACACCCCTGCATGGAGTTTTTGGGCTTTAAGTGTGAACAATACATAGTCCCACCTAATCTTGCACTGAAATTTAACTTGTATTTAGAAGAACAAGGGGTCGACAATGATCAACTTCTAGACCTCATGGTCTTTGAGTGAAGGCACATGAATGGTTTTTGTATTTCTAACACCATCTTTGGAATAGAGTAACATTCCATCTGGATAAACCTCATTGGAAGTTGAAAGCTCCCTCTAAGGGTATATCCTGTATTTGTACGGCAGTGTAATAGTACCAATGATGTTCTGCATGTTTGTAGGCCACAGAAGGCCATTACTCTTTGTATGTATGTTATGAGTGGAGGTGCAAGCTTGGAATCAGTTCCACATTTGTTCATACAATGTCGCTCTGTTTCTTTATCGAATTCTTTGTTTGACATTATTGGAGAATGTTACGAATTTGAGCATCATTACTGGTTGTGGTAGAAGTAAATAAATTTTTGTGGCAATGCACAATTTATGCGACACTTTATTGCTTTTGGTTGGAACATAATTCCTGCATCTTTAAGGAGATTTCCTTTGGCGAGTAGCTACTTTGAATTATATTCTGCAGTTGGCTTTTACGTAGTGTAAAACATATATGGGTTTTTGCTCCTTTACAGTTATATCTGGGATTGGCTAGCTTTGCTTCATTGAGAATGTCCTTTGTTCTCTGTTGTTTGTTTTTCTTTATAATTTAAGTAGTATGTGTTGTCCTCACTCTTGTGTTAGTGTCTCCTTGTTTAAATGAATTTATTCTTTTTGAAAAAATTAAAGCACCATACCGATAGAGTTTATTCCATTCTTTGAGTGACAAAGAAAGATAAGGCTGATGCATATGCATATTTTGTCTTTGAAGCACGACCAGATTAAATTTGAGATTTAAATGATTATTTTTTCAAGCTTGAGAGCGTTATGTTAGACATAATGATTTTGGCTTCATAACATTTTCTGTGTCATTCATCCCAAAATGCTGCTGTCTTGCCTTGGTTTTGATTTTTTTTTTTGTTTGCCTGATCATTGGAAACTGAAGTCTGGCTACATACATTAGTGATGAGGAGGTTCTCAGAGGGATTATTTTCCCTTCAACATCCAGGTATAAATGAGCTTTTATTTGCTGTGTGTAGGCAATGAGAGATAGTTTTAAAGGAGTAGCTTTCTCAAAACTATTACATTTTCACAGAATTCGAGATATTACAAAGAAGGTAGCTGCACCTGTATAAAAGAAGCTGTGGAGGAGGACCTAGCTGAAGAATATCATGGAATGGATGCTCGGGAGCTGAAGAAACTTAGCGAGGTAAGTTTTGTTTGCTTCAGAATATTAAACATTTTTCTAATAGCTATAGGATGACACAGCATTGTAATCTTTAATTTGGTTGGAATTAGTTTTTCATGAGAACACACTTGCAAGGGTCTGGGTAGAATTGAAAAATTTTTATGTCGGGAGAGAGCGGAGAAAACAATTTCTATAAAAAAAATTTATTTAATTTCTTTCTCTTTTTCTCTCTCTCCTCTCTCTTCATTTTTTCTCTAGCTCCTCTTCTTTTATTTTGTCTAATATTACAATGATCTATTTATATACTATAATATATCCTTCAACAATTTAAATGACTTAAATCCTATTAATAACCATAACCCACCATCAAAACTCATTATAGTCATTCATAATCATAAATTACAATCAAAACTCATTATAGTCATTCATAGCCATAAACTACCATCATTGTTGACTCTTGACCTTTCATTCTCTTAAAAATTACTAATTAAACTCATTAATCTTTTAAGTTTACTCAACAAAACTCCTCCGTAAACTTAAAAGTTTCTACTATCCTTCATGCCGATCAATTTCTTTTTTTTCTTTTTGAACACCCACTTCACACCATTGGGCTGACTTCCTTTCGGAAACTCCGCTAACTATCATGTGCTGTTGCGGTCAATTGCTTTAATCTCCTCATCCATGCCAGTTTGCCACTTTTTGTCTTGCACCGCCTTTTCAAAACTTATATTCTTGGAATCTGCCAAAAGACATACAATATGTACCTCATTTGTCGAATTATACAAGTCTTGCAAACTTCGTATTTTGGGTTGTTGCGGTTCATCTTCATCATCGGTAGTTACAGGATTTGTCGGTATCATTGTTGGTATAGCGGTTGATGATCCTCCATTTTCGTTGATAACTTCCGTTGAGTTATTCCAATCCCACCTACTTGCTTCATTAACTCCTACCTTGTCTTCTACGTCAACTCGCAAACATTTTTCTTGAACACTTCTCAAATTCAGCTTGAACATGTGATTTCTCCCCATTTCAACTCGAACGACCAAACGCCCGTGCTTATCTTTCAAGTGTAATACCCGGTCTTTCATAAGTACCGAATAACCTTTCTCCATGAGTTGCCTTATACTCAAAATGTTGCTCTTGAGGTTTGGTACGTAATACACATCTTGGATTGACCCAACTAAGCCATCCTTTTGTAAATAACAAACCGTACCTTGGCCTTTGACCTCAACTTTCGACGCATCTCCAAATGACACATGTCCAGTTTCAACCTTTTGCATCTCTTTGAATAGGTGTTTGTGCCTGCACATATGGTTGCTCGCACCTGTGTCAAGGTACCACACCATGTCATTGTTGGTGTTGACTTCATTGTGTGCCATCAAAAGAAAACCTTCTTTTGCCTCCTCATCTTTCGTGATTAGGTTGGTTGTCTCTTCCACCTTTTTCTCGACTTGCATTCTTTTCCAAAATGCCCCACCTTGTCACAATTGTAACACTTATCGGAGTAGTAATCCTTCACATAGTGACCATATTTGCCACACTTGTAGCACTCATTATTGGAATAATTGGATCAATCACCTCTCCCACGACTGTGTCCTCTTCCATGCCAATTTTGTTGGTTTGATTGCTCCCTCTCCTCATAATACCCTTCTTGACCGCAACCTCTACCACCGCAACCATCTCCTCGACCTCCATTGCCATGCCCTCTACCTCGAAAGTTTTGAAATAGAGTACCTTTTCGTCTTTGATTGATGCCTCTGCTTGAAGTGCTTGCTTGAGTGTCTCCTCCTCCTTCTTCTTTTTACGTTGTTCGTGTGCCTTGAGAGAACCGAAAAGCTTATTGACCATGAGCTTTCTTAGGTCCTTTAACTCTTCTATAACACATACAAAATTCTTGAAATTGTCGATTAACGACCTCAAAATCTTCTCTACAACTCGCGCATTAATTAATGCTTCTCCGTTTCGGTTGAGTTGGTTCACCAAGGTGTGAACACGTGTGATGTAGTCGAAGAGCCCTTCTGACTCTTTCATCTTCATGCCTTCCAACTCACCACGACGTGTTTGAAGGCGGACTTGTTTAACCTGGTCGGCTCCTTTATAGACATTCGCCAAAATGTCCCACGCTTCTTTTGAAGTTGTCGAACTCGCAATCTTCTCAAAGCCCAACACGTCAACAGCTCGGAACAACATGTACAAAGCTGCCTTATCTTTCAATCGCGTCTCTTACAACGCCTTGTGTTGAGCCGCTGTATATCTCGTGGTAGTTGTCGGTTCTTCGAAACCTTCTTGGACCACCTCCCAACCATCTTGAGACCCGAGAAGAGCTTTCATTTGGATGCTCCAATTTTTGTATTTCGCCTTCGTTAGTCGAGGCAACGGCACATTGTTGATCATACTCGTCATTGACTCTGATACCAATTTGTAGAATTGAAAAAATTTATGTCGGGAGAGCTTGTGGAGAAAACAATTTCTATAAAAAAAGCTTTATTCAACTTCTTTCTCTTTTTCCTCTTTTTCTTTTTCTCTCCTCTCTCTTCTTTTTTTTTTTTATCTCCTCTTCTCTTATTTTGTCTAACATTACAATGAGCTATTTATATACTATAATATGCCCTTCAACAATTTAAAAGGCTTAAATCCTATTAATAACCATAACCTACAATCAAAACCCATTATAGTCATTCATAGCCATAAACTACAATCAAAACTCATTATAGTCATTCATAGCCATAAACAACCATCATTGTTGACTCTTGACCTTTCATTATCCTAAAAATTACTAATTAAACCCATTAATCTTTTAAATTTACTCAACAGTCTGTGAACTGTTTGCTGTCTGTCACGCTGGACTTAAATTAGTTAAATGTTACAAAAATAAATCAGTGTCTTGTCTAGTGAAAGTGAGATTGATCTGTCTGCATTATGACTTACCACCTAGAAACATAAATGGGAAGATTTACTAATTACTAATGTCCATAATGTGATTTACCACCTTTCTCCTTAGTGTCCCCTATGACCTTCATACTTGTCTTCAAATCATCGAGTCGGGTATCATAGTGTTAAATCAAATGGGACCTTTTACTATGTCTAAAGCCTTCATCTGCTAATACTTAAAAGTAAAAGTAGCAAACCATGGATAATAATCTTGAAATAACACAAACCACCAAAAATTACTCCAAAGCCTTAAACAGAACAAAACACGGTCACAACTGAATTTTGGTTGAGTTTACTTTTTACTATTTATTTCTTTGGTTTCCATTGTTTTTTGCTAATCATAATATTTGTTTTATAGTTTCTTCAAATGCATCCATTTTCCCTTAGCGTAGAGTGAATTGAGCTGAAAGTTTTGCATACCTGTCCTATTCATTATAGAGTAGTTCATTCTCCTTTAACATCAAATGCAATTATTTATATATCAAGTTTAAAACTTTAAAGTTATTGATGCTTTTTTGTGGGAGTTGCAGGATGAAATCGTGGAATATGTGCAGAATAACATGTGGAGTCCAGAGTACCCTACATTAGTTTACAAGAAAGAATGAGTAACCTGGGTTGATAATTACAATTCCCCTTTCGATACACGTTTGCTTCGATCAGGTTCACAGAACACTGTTTACAGGATTAGATGATCTAAATTCTAAAACATCATCTCATAGTTTATTTCTAAAAGTCTAGCAAACTTTTTTTTTTTTTTTTGTATATGATGCTTCTTTTAAAATAAAATGAAAAATCTAGTTTAGTTTTTAATTTACTTTTATTTCTGCCGTGCTATACTTGTGTATATATCACTTGGGTTTATAACAAAGTTGTTGGAGTGCCTTTTTTTTTTTTTGAACTTGGAGTGACTGATTGATAACTTTATTCAAAGTGATTTGTATTTAAAATATTTTATTTCAAGGAATGCTATTTCTATTAGGAATCCTTGCCCTCAAAAATATTATTTTCTGGAATGCTATTTCTATGAAAATTTAAAAATATGTTTAGCAAGATTTTAACATTTTTAGGAATATTTTTAAAAATATTTGAAATAAAAGATAAGAATTGGAATGGAAAAATAACTTCTTGCATTCTCATGATTATTATGGGAACAGAGATAAAGTAAATCATGTTAATACTTTGTTGTTTTGAACAGCAAAATCAAATTTATATGTAAACTGCATTTTCTAACCACAAGATGTGATCAATGTAAATACTACTCTACTGAATGAACAATAGCCAAAAATGATTTTTTTCAAACACAATAATTATTGGAATATTACGTTTTTCAAGTTCACATTTACGAGAGTTTTAGTGGTGAAACTGTTAAATTTTTATTTAGCATAGCTATATTTTTTTTTCCAAAAATTTACTTAAATATGTTAAAATATTGATAATAGATTAGTGTCAATCAATAATTAAAATATTATCTTTATATTTTTTATTGACAATTAAAGATATGATTATTATCTTATGTTTATTATGGATATTTAAATAAGATTATATTAAAATTGATCCTATGATGGATTTTCCTCTAATGAAATTATATTTTAAATTTCATTTGATATCTCATTAAATAAATTCATATTCTCTAAAATAATTTTTCTAGAATGTAGACAAAAAGTTCTAAGAGTAACTTTACTGTAGGGTCTTCACCTGAGATCTTGGTGTGAAAGATCTATTCTTTAAAGATCTCTCATGACTAGAGAAATAGAAGATCTCAACGTTGAAAGATCAGTTCCTTCACAAGAATCGTGAAGATTCGAAGAATAACATTATTTTTTTTTAGATTAACATATTTTGGAGGTAAAATAAACACCCCATTTTGCACAATGAAGAAGATGAAAAGAAGGATGAATGTCAAGTAAAAATTATAGATTAAAAACAAAAATGGTGATAAAAAAAAAATCTCCCTTCGTTGATGAATGACCGTTCGGCATGGCCACTCCAGTCATTGTCGTCGCTATGCTTGGATGTCCTCCACGACTTTGTGCAAAGGAGAAGGTAGGGGGCGGAGGGGAAGGGGAAGGGCAAAGAAAGGTGAAGGCTGCATATGGATTCAGGAAAAAAAATAAGAGTGGAGGTAAAGAGAGAGAAAAAATGAACGTTGCGTAAAATTCTGTAAAACTGAACATTGTCTTTCAAAATAATTGAAAAATTATCTTTGTCTTTCAATCAGCACGAAACCAATTTTGTTGGTAATTTTTTCAGTCTATTTACAATAGACTGTGTATTTTTATTAAAAAATTTAAATATTTTACAACCTATAAATTGAGCACATATTGTTCATATTTTACACACCAATTCTCCTTATCATCCTTTATTTCTCAATCTTTTATTTGCAATCTCAATCTCTTGCTTTAGTTTCATTCTTAATGAATCCAAATTAGTATAATTGGCAAGCTTATTACAATTTTTTGCAAAATTATCAACTTCTTCATTTGAACGAAAATTCTCAAAATCCTCATTCAGTTTTTCCCTACTTGCCACCACCACCATCGATGAATGTTATGAAAAATAATCAATGCCCTTTCCATCGAAAATTCTCAAAATCCTCCTCCGTTTTTTTCCCTACTTGCCATCACCACCACCAATGACTTTTATGCAAAATAATCAAACCCCTTCCATTGAAAATTGTCAAAGTTCTCAAACTTTTCCTTCAATGCCACAAAACAATTCTACCATGTTTTGTAAGCCTCCCAATAGCTCTAGTGGTCCACAAACTCCTTCCAATGATGATGTTGAAACACAATTTCCATAATTTCCTACTCAAATTGGGCTAGAAAACATCACACTAATGGAACAACGAGAGTATTCTACAAAAAAAAAGTCATGAGTTTTCTTTTCTATTGAAAAGGATACACGTCTTGTTGATTCGTGGCTTAATGTCTCAATGGATCCAATTGTTGGTGATGGTCAAGAAAGAGATCATTTTTGGATGAGAGTAACAGCAAATTACAACAAATTTCAAGAGGGACTACTCGAAAGAGCAGTGAATCAACTGAAATAATGATGGCAAACAATTAATCTGGGCAAGCAAAAGTTCAAGAGTCCTTACAAGCAAGCGGTATCAATGAAGAAAAATGGTTGCATGGATAACAATGTCATGCATCATGCATATGCCATTTGGAAGGAAGATGAAGGAAGCAATTTTGGTTTGAAGCATGCTTGGCGACTTCTAAAAGATCAACAAAAATGGTTGGACCAGTTTACTGAAAATGACTCTAAAAGGACGAAGATTTCCATATTTGAGGAATATTCATTGTCATCTAATTAAGAAACACTGGTAGAAGATTCTAAAGTTAACATACTGTCTCCAATTGTAACGACCTGCCTCGTCGCTACTATATCATACTCTTAATCACAATTGTTCAGTTGAAAATCTCTTTAAGTTTGATTATAGAAATAATTTTTTTTTGCATAAGTATAATCAATATCTCAAATCAAAACTTTGAATATACAAATATGGGATTCAACATAATACTTGTATATTAATATTCATGAATTGATGATGATTACAAATAACTAAGTCTGAGTTTACAAAATTTTCCAAAAGAAACAAAGATTTAAAAGACGGGGTGTAGCCATTAAAACAAGGGGTGTAACCAGCAAAAAAAAACCCTTGTCCGGGATCTAGTCCATCTACATCCCGGCTACTCGGCGGCTCCAATCAACTTAGACATCTTCCCAGTCACTTACTATTGTTCATTTACTCAGACGAACCCGATTCGCGATCATCACAGGTACCAAACCACAGGGTACAACAAAGCAAAGGTAAGTCCATCATGTAAAATAATAATAATAAATATCATAATTTATAAAAGACAACCCGGTCATTTGTAATATCACAACTATCTTCACGCATTTCACTCACATAATCAAACATGGACAACCCATCCAATACATTTCACAAATTCATCTTATAATGACTAGTCATGATGCATGTTCCTGACTCATCTCTCAATCAATGCAATGTGGTGCCATATCGGAAAATAGGCCAAATCCATGGTACAAATGATTCCTGTAGCAAATCGGGGTCACTCTGTTGTGCACGGGTCTCACCCCCCCACGGTGATCAGCCAAAATGGGTGTCAGAAGGCTAACCCTACAGCAATGGCCCCCTTAGTACTTCCCGTACTCTACAGTCAACCATCCTATTTCCGTCAGATCGGCGCAGGAGCACTTCCTTCCTGGCTGGTGTCACTATACATCTCCCATGTACATACGCATTAAAACTCAAGCCAATACAATGGTCAATCTCAACGTAATCACTTACGTAATTCACAAACATTCAAGTAAAGTGATGTGAGGTTTTGGGTGTCCGAGTTGGTATTCAGCAACAACAACTCTTGAAGAAAGAATTCGAATAAGGTCAGAAAGTTGGTAGAGGTTGGTAGAAGTCGGACAAGGTCGCTAAGGGAATCCTTAGGTTTTCTATAAAATACTGAGGTCGGGTTCTTCTTTTATGCAATCGATTACATAAGCGTTGTAATCGACTAATCCAATAGCACTTGCAAAACTCGGTTGGGTATTATCACCAACATTCACAAAACCTGGTAGCCCTATTCCCAAGAACATACTAGCTTAGCCAAGTAAGGAACCCAGTAGCTTACAAAGAACAGGCTTTGGACTTAGTAGTTCTAAGGAGAACAGCCCACCCTGGGTAAGGAACCCGGTCGTTCTAAAAGAACACAAACTCAACCGAATAGAAAACCCGGTGGCTCTTATATCAAGAAGATACGAGCTCATCCAAGTTAGGGAACCCGGTATATCTAAGGAAAAAAGGAAGCGAGCCTTAGCAGCTCTTAAGGAAACAACCCTGGGTTAGTAACCCAACATACAAAGGTCCGCCAACAAGGATTTGGTTACGTTTTACATGCATACATGCACGCTACGTAAACCATTCAACCCAGCATACCCATCCTGGTAGCCGATATCACCACATAAGGGATATATAACTCGGCCTACCCATCCCAGTAGCCGATATAACAAACAAAGGTTTTGACATATGCAACTCGGCCAACACTTCTCGGCAGTTGATGTCACAAACAAAGGTTTGACAGATGCAACTCGGCCAACCTTTCCCGGCAGCCGACGTCACAATACAACAGTGTTTTAATATATATCTACAATATAGCATACTCCACCCGACTTACCCAACCCGGTAGTCATCTTCCTCACACCATTTACAGACACCATCGATATATCATACATAGCATATTAAACAATACGCATTTAACCCAACAATGATATCAAAAATCATTATTAACACAATAAACTCCCCTTACCTAGTCAAGAACCCTTTTCTTTTTAAACTATTGTAAGTTTCGTTCAAACATGAGTTCTTACAGCAACCAGCAAAGAAAAGTTAGGCTCTGCTCACAAATTCTTCTTAACGAAGAGGGTTTTTCGTCGCTGCTACGGTGGTTTTTGAGAGTTTAAGTGATACAAAAGGTGGAAGAAGAGAGATCTCTAGTGCAAATATTTTTAGAGAGAGAAAGAAGAGAAATATGTAAAGAAGTGATAGTGATTCGTGCTTTCGCTTCATGCACTGCTATTTATAGACGAAGTACTGAGGCAAGTTGCCAACAACTAGAATCAGTCAGCTATCACAACCACCATAGTTGCCCACTTGCGTGACTGAACAGCCACCAAAGCCACCACCTTTTTTACTATGCGTGTACGGACAACTTATCTCAGCCACAAATTTTGACTTACACTCCTTAAGCACAAATATCAATGCACATACACTTTTCAGCAATTTGCAAGAATAATATTAAACAATTAAGTAACACAAAATAATTAATTAACTTGTAAATTTTAGGGTGTTACACCAATTGTCTCCAATGGGTCAAAAGGTAGCCAAAAGGAAGAGCAAGAGAAAAGGAGCAGAAACATCTACCAATCCTGTGGACTTGACTGGTGTGGAGGAAGTAATGAGGGAAAGAAATATTCTCAACGCTAGACTACAGTCTTAAGGGAGAAAGAATTGGAAAAGGAGTACTACAACATTCTAATGAAGGACATATCTACAATGTCTGAAAGTCAACTTCGAGACCATCAAGCATTTTGTAAAATAATTAGGCGTAAACTAGGTCTATAGTATTAATTTGTTAGGTAGTTTTAATTTGTTGTAACCGTCTTTTAATTTTCATTTTTAGGAATCGTGTTTGGTTGTCTTTTTTTTTATAATTTGTAATCATCTTTTAATTTGTTAATTTTTTTTATTTGTGAAACTTAACCTTTATTAAACTAGTTGTTGCAAAACTAGTCATTGTATAGTTTGCTATTTAATTGTTCAATTCTCATTCATTCTTGTACGTATTCTTCAAACAATCTTCTTTCACTCGTTTATGTAATCAATCATTCAAACAATGGATCCAAATAATGACTTCAATAGAGTTTGGAAATAAATTGTTTATGAAACACATGACGATGATAGTGATGAACAAATCATGAGCTACTTACGTGTGATGCAACGACAAGGAGGCAACAACAGTCAACACAAAAGGCCTAGAAGAGTGACTAATCACAATTGTGAAGATGGACATCTACGATTGATAAATGACTACTTCTCAGAAAATTCGATATACACATAGACTCAATTCCAATGTAGGTTCCAAATGCATTGACAATTACTCATTTGAATTGTCAACGCTCTTAGTGGTCATGATGAGTATTTCCAAATGAGACCTAATGTTGTTGGTAGAAGGGTATCTCGCCATTGCAAAAGTGCACTGTAGCTATTCATATACTGGCATACGGATCACCTGCCAATTGTGTGAATGGGTATGTTAGAATTGGTGAATGCATTGGAACTCAATTCTTACAAAAAAAATTAAGGTTTGTTAATGAATATTTGGACAAGAGTACTTGAGAAGGCCCAAAAATAATAACATTAATCGCCTACTACAAATTAGAAATTCACGAGGTTTCTAGGTGTGTTAGGTTCTATTGATTGCATCCATTGGAAGTGGAAAAATTGTCTAGTTGCATGGTAGGGCCAATATCGTAGAGCACAATAATACTTGAAGGCATTGATTCACAAGACTTATGGATTTGGATTGCATATTTTGGAGTTACAAGTTCAAACAATGACATCAATGCGTTAAACAAATCACTTATGTTTGATGATGTTTTGCAAGGTTAAGCTTTTCCAGTACAATCACAACAATAATGAAATTTGATTTTTCTTTGGCATTAATGTGTTGCATTTTTTTATTATCAAATTTATGTATTTTTCATTTGTTTAACATTTAGTCATAAATAAAAATTAAATTTATGTTCATTTTCCTATTTCTTAATATTTAATTTTTGCATATGTATTTTTATTAATTAAATTTAATTACTTAATTAATTATATTTAATTTAATAAATATTTCAATAAAATATTTAAAAGTGAGATCCACGTGGGACCTACTAAAAGTTGTCTAAGATCTCAAAATGAGATCTACCACTAAAGAAAAAAAAAAAGAAATCGTAAGAGATCTTCAATCCTATATGACACTTTGCGATCTACCAAAAAGTAGTCTAATATTCCAATTTGAGATCTCTAACTAAAGATGCTCTTAAGGGTTTTCTCTATGCTAACTGATGTGAATTCAGGTCAACACTCAATTGTCTATATTATCTAAGGTGTATTTATATGCTATAGGTCAATTTGTTTAAACTTGAATTAAGAAATTTTAAAATAAATATTTAAAAAAATACTTATTTAATAAGTAAATCTTATTTTTTTATTAATATAAGTAAAAAATTGTATTTTTAAAGTAGAAGTGATTTAAAAAACATGCTAAAAACAGAAGTATGCTTATTTTATTAAAATAAGTATTTTTTAACAAATAAATTTAAACAAACTAACCCATAATCTTGTATATATCTTTTCTATTATATTTTCCATAAAAATATGTTTTAAGATAACTTAATTATAGTATATAAAAAACTCCTATCCATCATGATTATCATTCGGCAATTTCACATTAAAGAAACATTTGATAGGGGAAAAGTTTTTTCATGTCTAAAAATCATGTTTTCTGATAATGAATAAAAAAAATTTGGTTGACTATTCTTTAGATAAATTTTCTAGGAATTAAAGAGTTACTCATATTTTTACCCATTATTTTAATTATTTACCACATTATATAATTTAATAAAAAATAACATGATATTTTTATTGTAGTAAAAGAAAAATTAAATCCGAAAAAATAAGATTCTTACTTTCTCATGAAAAAGTTTTTGTGAAAACTAATTAAAAAACATTCCTGAAAAATATCATTTCCCAAAAATGTTATTTTTTTAAAAAATGCATATTAAATATGACAAATTAAGTTTCTTAACTAATGATTTATGAAAAATTAAAAGCTTCTCTCTTCTACCAAAGGCTTCCTAAACACTCTTCCTAAACAGCACCAAAACGTGTGTTGGTAGGTGTCTAAAGCAGAAACACAGTTACGAAAATGATGTTCGGTAGTTACGCATGTTTGTACAGGCTGCAACACTACATTGATGTTCAATAATTCATAATTATTGCTCGTACAATATGTGGAAGACAGAGGAATTATGAATTTGGTTCTACAATATGTGGAAGATGTGATTTGTGAATTTCCTCATTCTGCGTTTGAGGAGGACGTCAACAATTGAAGTATGGCCATCATACAACAACTCGTGCTCTTGGCACGTCGATATCATCATGTCACAACTCTTTTATATAGCTAGGCATAGTGGCATATATACTATATACACAATTTACATGATTGTACTGAGATTAAAATAGGTGTTAATTTTATTTGTTGGATGTTTGGTGTTTCCTACATTGTATCACTCTTTTTCTTCTATCGTTGTTATGACATTTATATATCATGCCTCCTTCAAGAAGAATATATATGTATTCTTGATCTAGAGAAACTATGGTGCAAACAAATTTGGATGGAATATACAGCAAACTATTAAAATTTGTTGTTAATTACCAGTTTATCATCCTCTAGCAAGAAATCCGGATACAATACGGGTCCAACCTGGATGTCCTTCAATAGCCATAGGTAGGGTGTGAAAAAAAAAAAACAGCTTGGACCGAATCGAATTGTAATTGAACTGAAATCGAATCAATTATCTGAACTGGTTTAAAAAAAAAAATTAACTGTGATATTTGATGAAACCAATTTGATTAATCCAATTGTTAGTTCTGAACCGGATTGATTTATAGAATCAATTTAAAATTGATTCAAAATCAATTTAATTTGTAACTGATTTTTTTTAATTTAGTTTGATTCTAAATCAATCTTCTTCTTCACCTCATTTTTGCTTCTTCTTCGTTTTTTCTCACCTCCTCCATTTGTTCTTCTTCGCAGACCTCCTTCTTCTGTTGGTTGGCGGTGGTTTGATAGTTGCATTGTCTTTGGCTTTGTCGTTGTCGCGGTGGGTGTTGCGGTGGCAACAAAGGTAAGTTTTTTAACACCCATCCATATGAAGCATACAGATTGGCAATGAACATATTACTTAGGTTAAAAAAATGTATTGAATTTGTATTATATTAACACATTACGATAGGTCGCCACTGGTAATGTCTTCTCACACTTCCAATGACAAACACGTGGTTGGCTCTGATGGTAGTCCTTATTTGCAATCATATTCCCAATAGTTAGAAAATGCCCGTAAATCCAACACTACAATTTACAAATACAAGAATGACAAATAAAATGTTCACTACTAGAAAAGAAGTCTTTTACGACACGCATTCTACGACGGTTGTGGCAAAACCGTCATCAATTTAAACACGGTGGCATTTTTGTAAATAATTACAACATTTTAAAGACGGTTATATAAAAAACCGTCGTTGAACTCAACGCGTTTATATTTTTCGTACAAGTCTCAACTTTTTCATTCTCTCTCTCTCTCGCGACTGTTCATTTCAACTTTTTCATTCTCTCTCTCTCGCGCCCGTTCGTCTCCTGGTCTTTACATACCCAAACCCCTTCTCCATCGAAAGAAGTTGTTCACGGAACTCACCACAAGAGTGGTGGCATGGTGCCTTAAATGGAACACACATTCCATTTAATTAATGTAGTATCGGGACCGGGCGAACCCCGTTGTGGCAAAATCGTCGACTCAGTGTGAGTTAGGGCTAGATGCGTCCATCAGGATGGTGAACCAGGCCACCGCCGTCGGCACGAATCTCAAGGAAGAGGAGGAGCCACGTGTGAACGGGTGTTTCATCTTGTCCATCAGAAAGCGACAATGATTTACGACATTAACTCTCCCCTTTTCTGATCCTTACTCAGCCAAATGGGAGGCTCCTTTGATGAGAGGTTTGTGTTTTCTCTCTTTCACTGTGAATTGTGTGGGTATTTTGAAGTTTTCATCTTTTGTTATCTACCTTTGATTTTGTGGATTACCCATTTTATTGTTTGTGCGAAGTTGTGCTTTTTAATGTTGGGGGTAATGTTTAGCGTCCTTTTTTTTTTCCTGTAATTCGTTGGATGGTGTTTTTTTTTTTGTTTTCTCTTTGGGTTAAGAACTTGAAGATTATAGTATTGCTGAAGACAATAGGGTGAATGATGCTATTTTTTCTTGAATTTCAACTCTGTCAAACTTATAAATGCTCTACGATTACGTGTGGAACATATTTGAGCAAAATGTCTTCCAAGCAAAAGAGAATGATGCGACAGTTAAATAATCTTAATGGAAATTTACAGAATAAAAAAATTGATCAAATGCATTAAGGAACGTGATATTTCCGCGTTCTATATATATATATATATATATATATATATATATATAAGTTTATTGATATAAGGTACACTACAATTAATTGTATAAAAAATTAATATGCAAGAACTATTTCTCACCCATTAATATATATATATTCATTGACTGATGCAGGAGAAATCCCACTAACCAATCTGCTAGAGTTGCAAGATTGTGGTTAAAAGATTGATTATCTTCTTTGAGTTTAGGGCAATATCTTGGATTAGTGTTGCAGATTCACCTCATTTAGGCAATGGAAAAGGTTATCTATCTTTCCCGTAGACTTTATTGTTGCTATGAATTCTGAAAAGTAATAAAAAAAAGTCCCTGGATGGAATTGGGTAGTTTTTCCTCTTTTTGAATTTTTGGTTTTCTAGAGCTAAACCATATGAAAATGTTCTTTAAATTCATCATGATCTTAAAGCCATTTGCTTGGAGCCTACAAAGTCTTATCACACTGTCATTTCCTTAGGGGACAAAGTGTTCACCTGATTTGGGTTAAAATGCGCATAGCTCTGACAACAAAAGCTTAATTTGTCGGGGTTCTCTTATTGAAGTGCTGACTTGGGAATGGAATAAGACTACAGGGGGTTCTCTTATTCTTTATCAAGCCTAAGGTGAATGATTTTAGTGAAGATGAAGTTGACACTGACTCGCTCATTTCTGGAATAATATATGTGGAGTGGTATATCAATTGATGACATATTTGTTCTGTAACTTACAACTAGGATTATATATAGTGTTATCTAAATGGATGTTTTCCATCTTGCTAAGATCATGCAGATTCGCCATTGGTGCTCATCTGCTCTTTCTGAGTCATTTTTCTTATGCTAGGCATTGTCCCCAAACCTTATGCTGATGGCCATGGCCTTATTTATTACATCTAGCATCATTTATTACATCCAGGTGTTTTATATATGAGTGACTGGTGTATCAATCATTGTCCAACATAATCCTGAGAAACAAATGTAGCATGTTAATGAGGTTGAGGCTAGAATATTTTCACAGGCGCATAGCTGGAAGGTAATTAATGATTTCTAATAAGCCTTCATTAAATATATTCTATGGTTCAACAAAATCAATTAATTAAGGAGTAGCAGAACTGATAAAGGAGTGAGTAAACCTTGTTGTTATTCCCTTGAGTAAACCTTCTTGTTTGAATATAACAAGGAGAAGAGAGCATAGTGAAGTTCACAAGTAAAAGAACCAGTTTTCTTGTGCTGTGTTTTAATGTGACTGTGTTGACTATGTATTCCTTTGATATCTACTAGAGAAGCAGTGGAACCATTCATGTGAAAATGGTTGCATCTCTAATACGGGTTTTCCCACTTCAAGCAAGTCTTTGACCTTTGCTCGTAGGCCTGGGTATGGACAAGTTGGGACAAAATGCATTGTGAAGGCTAACCACTTCTTTGCAGTTACCAGACAAGGACTTGAACCAATATGATGTAAGATCCTTTCTTTGGTATATCTATGATCTATCACTATTCTGATAAGGCAATTAAATTGGATCTTCTGAGTGCACAAATATTGGGCCCTCTATGGCAGCATGCATTTAAGTTCATCCTGTGATTTTCCTCTTATAGGGGTTCTGCTTTTGCAGTCCTTTTTCTTGTAGTGCCATTAATGAGACTTTTAAATCTGGCATGAGGCTTTTGTTCCCTATAATTATTATTATTGCTTTTGCTTTAATTAAATGTCATTATATGTTACTTTATTTTTGAAGGTTACTATTACCCCAGAAGTGTCTTCTAGAACAGTAAACAGGTCTATCATAGCAGAACTTGTGAGGCTGTATAACCAGATTGTGACTTGGGGATGAGACTCCCAGCATATGATGGCAGAAAAAGTATATACACTGCAGGGCAGCTTCCCTTTGCTTGGAGAGAGTTTAAGATTAAGCTTGTAGATGAAGAGGATGGAGTTAATGGCCCCAAGTAAGGATTTATTGCATATAATCACTTTAAATATTTTATTTTCTTCTCTCTCCCCTCTCTACTCACACACA
>CM023956.1:13141264-13161841 GCA_013407115.1 Glycine latifolia | reverse complement strand
TTTAATTAAAATAAATAAATAAATAAATAAAAACAAAGATGGTTTTTTAAAACCGTCGTCGAAAGTACCCCATTTTCAACGACACACACAACAACGACGGTTCAACAACCGTCGTCGTATGGTCTAAATAACCGTCGTCGTAGGCCTCCTGTGTAGTAGTGGTTAATGGTAGATAGAAAGTCTTAAAAAATAACAATGATAAATGTCAACATAATTACTTGCAAGAGAGTGATATATCCTACAAGATGTTTACCGTGGTTCTTTGACACAAAATTTAGATTACCATACATGTGAACGAGTGCAGCCACTCCCTATGAAAACCCTCTAGACTGTTGTAGGTCACGAAAATGCGTCCAAGAATATCACACTGATATGTGTGGCACTCTTGTTAGCAAATATTGTGCAATCTACAAGATGCAACAAATATATTGTAGCTACTACAGTCCATTGCCTTGAGTCACATTTCAGATGATAAATGTCTCGTAGCCAAGTAGGTCGAACATATCCCATGTGGCATAGCTTTGTCTTAGCTTTTGCTTCTTGTGTAGTGACTTCAAGCAACTCAACTTACAACTTGATTGTCTGCTCTGCATCTGTTGCATCATAGGTATGAAAGACACCTATAATGGGTAGATGTAACAACAATGCCACGTCATCGAGGGTAATAGTGATCTCTCTTATGGACAAATGGAAACTGCTAGTTTCCATGTGTCATCTCTCCACAAGATCAGATAAAAGTTTCTTGCCTCCTGTCTTCACTGAACATGTAATCAAATGGCTTAAGCATGTGCCAGCCACTAAACCTTCAATTTCAGGTGCAGGCCTTCCAAATTTCTGCACCTTCCTTCCATGAGAAGCCAACTTCAACTCAATACGTTCCTTCAAATAATTATAATTAATTATGACAATTAAAATGACAAAAATATGTAAATATCTTATGATTAAACACATAAGTACCTCTCCTGCCCACACTTTGGCTGCCATATGATCAGCATATGATGTCAACCCTGATGTATCTTTGGGCCCACCTGGAAAACCCTCTAAATCAACACCTCAATCCTCCATAACTAGAATGTGAGAGTCCTCATGAGCTCGTGAGCAGCAACATCCTCAGGAACAGCTACACCTGCCGGTTATCTACGTGTCAATGTTGTTGGCCTTTGGCGCTGAGGGGCTTTTTCTTCATTACCACTAACCTCTGTACCTAAAACTCTACCTAAAGCCCAACATAATCCTCTTGTTCTAATCATAATCTACAAATTTTCCTAATTATTAGTCTAACACTTCAAATCAACCCACAACTTCAACAAAGTACTCTTAAATTGCATATAAAACCATACCGACAAAAGCTATACAACTACAATTGAAAATAACTTACATCTTATATGAACACAATTAATTTCAATTTTTTCATGACTACTCCATGAACAAGATGTATTTACAATATTTAAATATAAATAATTCATTATACTCAATTACAAATATTTATTATTGTAATAAACCCATACTACTCAATCAACAAGATGTTAATTAAATTCTTTATCCAAATGGATCATAACTATCTAAAAAACTAACGAGTCACACGCTAAGCATAACAATATTATCAATATGAAATGATTAATTTCATTTTTTAGTCGACTCAATCTTATAAAACTTATCATTTTGGAGAAATGAAAATTGAGTAATTTTTTGTTTTTGTTTTCTATTAAAAAATATAGCAAATTTTAGATAAAGAATAATATATTTTATTTTGTTTACAAAATATGCAAACTTTGATTCCTATAACTATATTTTACAAAAGTATATCAATGATCAAATGTTAATTTAAATTTAATTATTAAAGTAACAAATGATTTTTAAACCCATACAGATTGCCAATCTATATGGGTTAAACGCAGTAAAAAAACACAGGCAAAAACATCAATGTGGCGACAACGGTACTGACAACAGCAACATCGAAAAACCAATGAGATGAATGACGGAATGACGAAGCTTAGTGCAATAGAGGATTGCCAATGGGTGCAGGAAGAAACACCAAAGGATTGAAGCAAAGAAGAGGAGAAGACAGCGCAATGAAGAGTTAGAATGATGAAAGGAAGCTGAATGGTGCAAAAAGCTTAAATGTGTTGTGTAATTCGTATTTGAGGTTTTAAGTGAAGGGCAATTTTGGTTTTTCACTCTTTTTCGTGAGTGTATGGGAGTTTTGAATGGTGTAGTAAGAAAATTCCTAAAGTAAATAGACTTGCACTTTTTTTTATCCAATCCATTTAGTTTGTCGGGCCAACTAGGCTCGGTCAGGCTGGCCCAACGTCATATCATACTAAGGCCATCATTAGCTATTTTAATTGCATTTTTTCTAGAATTGTCAATATTAGAAACGTTCTTTATATATAAAAAAAATTTGATTCCTTCTCTTTCTCTCTCTTTTTGTAAAGCCAAAAGACTCACTGCTAAATCTAATTAACATTTTCTTTGCATATTTTTTTAGTCACCAGTACATATCGTATACCACACACCATACTAACACCCTAGTTACCATCTTGACTAAACAAATAATGACCAACAAAGAACAAGACAAACCTGCTGCATTATTAGGGGCATTTTTAATTTGAAAAAAAAGGACTACAAAGTAGCACAAGGCAATGTATGCGGTTGTTCTAGAGCAAGAATTTAAGCCATTATGAGCTAACTTCTTAATATCTGTCAGTTGCATATTTAACTACTATAAAGAGATAAAAGTATGCAAACCATTGTCAATTAACTGATCAAGATTTCTCTAAATATGCCATCATCTGTAAACACAATTTTTGTATGTGAAATGTAAATATAATAATACACATATGTGTGTGCGTGTGTGTGTGTGTTTAATTAAGGCCACATCCACTTCATGTATTTTTAATTTAGACCAATTTTGCCCATTGGCCTGACATAGATCAGGTTAGGCCTCAGAAACAATGGCCTGTAAGGGGGTTTCTATAATAACCATTATCTCTCTCTTTCTTCTGAAAACTCATTTCTTCTTCCTTCCTCTTCTTCTGCTATTGACGAGTGTGAGAAGTTTCATAACTACCAAACCATTGACCAAAACACTTCCCACCCAACTAGAAAGTTGTTTAGAACTCCTCTATAAGCTAGATTCCAAGCTCAGTTCTCAGAAAAAACCATCAATCGGAGAGATCCAGTTTTCTACGGAACTTCTCAAAGTTGGGATTTGGAGGAGAAAGGAGGCATTTCAAGGACGCTAAAGCTTGGAGAAGTAATCCTCTAGCTTTCCTCAACACTTTAGAGGTCGGAAACTTAAGTTTTACCGGTTGATTTGTGAATTTGTTCTTGAGGTGAATAGTAACCCATTTGCGTTAGAGCTGAAATTAGGCTTGGATTCTTTAGAAAAGTATGTTCAGGAGACCATATAAACGGTGAAAAAGTGTTGAAGTAACCATTTTGATGAACTTGATAATCATTGAAATATGGTCTGGTTAGGGCATGGAATTGGCTTATGCAGAGTCTTAGAGAGACTTTAGTGCCTTGGTTAGGCTGAGATAGATCCTGTTGAGGGTCTGTAACTCACCTGTTAGGTGACTAGCCCTTAAAAGCTTGAAATAGAGTAACAAAGGGATTGTTATAGAAAATGATAACTTTTCTTCTCTTTTTAGCAGTTGTGAACCGTTATTGATTCTAGTATGCCTTTATGTAGGGCGTGATACAGAGGTTACTAGTGGGTGTGACCACGAGGCCGGGAGAGCCAGTATAGCACTCAGAGCAGGTAAGCTCTTTGTTCTTGGGAGTGTTTCCCATTGTCTGTGTTCCACCATACTCCGAGGGAGTGATGGTTATTGTATGTCATGATGCATGTATATTGAAATTGTGTGTTACTACTTTTATTGAAGACATGTATATGATGTACACTGTGATAGTGTTGTGTGATTGATGAGATTCTCTGGCCAGTAGAATGGACTAAATATGAACTTCCCTTAAAGCCATAGTTACGTGGAACAACTCTAAGTGGTCAATATATATATATATATATATATATATATATATATATATGTAATAAAACCTGAGAGGAATGTACTCGTCGCGGAGGATCTTCTCTCGGAAGTGCCATATATGTCTGAGTAAGTCCTGGGAGAATGTACCCATCGTGGATGATCTTTCTCAGGCAAAACGATATATCTATATGTACTGGGAGAATGTACCCGCCACGGATGATCTTTCTCAGCCCATACATATATCTATATGTATATGTTGTATCTGTGTTGTGATATACATGTGATATGTTTTGAGAGCCGTGATGGCTAGATGATGTGATACAAATTTTAATATTATATGCCATGAAAGTGAACCAGGGGGAGGAAAGACCTCCAAGGACCCTAAGTTTACTGAGATTGTTATCTCACCCTTGTTGGGGATTATATTTTTGCAGGTGACGCTTAGGGAGCGGATGGTGGATCCCAGGGCAAGAGGCCCGTGTAGGGATAGGTTCTGTGTGAACCTTAGGCATAGATTTTGAGAGCTTGTTAGCTCAATATTTTGATTATGCCTGATGTTTTGTACCCTGAGGGGATTATGCACAGTTTTGTATAGACATTGTACATATTGAGAACTCACCATATATAATGTTCAGTGGGTGTTGATAGTGACGTGTGATGACGTCATTTTTTGTTTATTGCTTCTGAATTAATTATGTTTGTTAATTGCTGCGTTAATGACCATAAATGAATGTTAACGAACTGGATGCATACGGGGCATTACAGTTTCTTCCTACACCAGCCAAATCTCGTATACACCATTCAATTTTTGAGAAATTACAATGTTACCCTTTTTACCTTTTCTTCTTTCTTCTTCCTCGTTGACCACCTTCTTTTATTCGAGTGTGGTGGTTTACTACGTGTGTGGTGGCGGTGGTCACGATGGTTTGTATCCGGTGTCATTTACTTCATCGTCATTGTCTTGGTGGGTTTGGCAGTGGTTTTCAGTGAACAGAGGTAAATTTTTTATGTTTGCATAACATTGATCCGTATGACCTATATGGATTGGGAATCCATATGATCCACACAGATTGTCAATCCGTATAGGTTTATTATAGTGATAAAAAATATTGTACTTAATGAATTTGTATTATATTAACACTTAAATTTTGCAAATATAATTATAATCCATTTGTATAAATAATTTAATTAAAATCTTGTTGATTGAGTACTCATGAAAATAATTTAAATTAATTGTTTCATATAAGGTGTAAGTTATTTTCAAAAGCTATTATAGAGCACTTATTGAATTAAATTTAACAAATATTAGAATATTTATTAGTCTGGTTTTATCTTCAATTTAAGAGTACTTTGTTGAAGTTGTGGGTTGATTTGAAGTATTAGACTAATAGTTGGGTAAATTTTTAGATTATGGTTAAAACAAGAGGATTGTGTCAGGCTTTGGGGAGAGCTTTAGGTAGAGTGGTTAGTGGTGATGATGAAGAAACCCTTTAGTGCTGAAGGGCTAAAGCATCGACACATAGACAATGGGAAGTTGCAGTTGTTCTTGAGGATATTGAGCATGTAGATGTTGTTGCTCACGAGGAGCCTCACGATTCAGCTATGGAGGATGGAAGTCTTGATTCACTGGGTTTTCCAGGAGGGTCCCAAGATACATCAGTGTTGACATCAGATGTTGATCATGTGACAACCAAAGTATGAGCAAGAGAGGTAGTTATTTGTCCAATTATAACATATTTACATTTTTTGTCATTTTAATTTACCTAATTAATTATAATTATTTGTAGGAACATACTGAGTTGAAGTTGGTCTCTCATGGGAGGAAGGTCGAGAAATTAGGAAGGCCTGCACCTGAAATTGAAGGTATAGTGGCTGGTACAGGCTTAAGTTCTCTAATTATATGTTTATTGGAGATAGGAGACAAAAGACTTTTTTTTGCTTTTGCAGAGAGATGGCACAAGGAAACTAGTAGTTTCCATCTGCCCATAGGAGAGATGGGTATTACTCTGGATGACATGGAATCGTTGTTACATCTAGTGCCGTCCATACCTATGATGCAATAGATGTAGAGTAGGTTGTGGAGTTATTAGTTGAGTTGCTTGGAGTGACTACACAAGAAGCAATAGACGAGACATAACAATGTAGAGGGGTATATGTTCGCCTTGCCTAGCTATGAGACATTTATCGTACCAAATGTGATGCAAGACAATAAACGCTAGCAACTAGAGCATATTTATTGCATCTTGTAGGTTGCATAATATTTGTTAACAAGAGTGTCATACATATCAATGTTGTATTCTTGGACACATTTTGTGACCTTAATCAATCTGGAGGGTTTTCATGGGGAGCAGTTCCACTAGTACACATGCATGAGAATCTGAATTATGTGTCCAAGCACAACGCTAAACATCTTACAAGATATATCACTCTCTTGCAAGTAATTATATTGATTTTTATCATTGTTATTTTTTTAAAACTTTATATATACTATTTAACATTTTATTTATCATTTTTGTAAATATGTGTAGTGTTGGATCTATGAGCATTTACCATCTATTGGGAATATGATTGCTAATAAGGAATAACACTAGAGCAAACCATATGCGTGTCACTGGAAGTGTGGAAAGGCATTACCAATGACCAACTATCGTAAGCGGTTGGAGAGGTTGACGACAGATGGTGTTTGTTGGATACCTTATGGTGATTACCATAGTTTCGAAGAATTTGAGTTGATTTCAATATTTTCTGGACATATCAGATGGGGTCCATATATTGTTAGACACCTATCAGAGAGGGTATTATGACAATTTGGTTATGTTCAGACCATTCCCCCACTCCATAGTTCTCCATCCCTATCCGTAGAGGACATTAATGATAAATGACAACATTTTTTACAATACCTTGCACCGATAAGAGAGTTTGTTACTTTTCATGTTCAGTGTGCTCTAGGCTATATGGAGTTTGCCACAGGTTGGGGAGCCTCCTAGACATCCTCCGATGGTACATGATCCTACAACAGTTATGTCACATCTACTTGTGTTGTCTGATGATACAACAACTATGCCACATCCCCCTACAGCAACATCTGTTGATGTTGAGATGCCTCGACATGTAGTGGTATAATATACTTAGTGGTATAATATACTTACAATTCTATTAAGGAATTTTTTTTGTTAAAAATTCCAATATTTATTAATATGTTGCTGCCATAGTCTTATGTTGTGTGCCAAAAGATAAGAGAAAGCTTGCAACATATGTTAGATATGAGGATGGTTATTGTTGGAACTGATGCATACACTATTACAGACCAGTGTATAAGATTAGAAAAGGGTGTCACTGAGCACGAAAATGTTTATGTTTGGTCAAGACGAAGGAGAGATACATATGGGGGAGATGGTGGTGGACGAGGTTGATGATTTTGTATTATTTCATTGACTATGTATCTGACTATGAAATTCATATGCATTTAATTTATATTTGACTATTATAATTCTGAAACAAAAAATTTCTTTATTACGCATACATGATTACTAAAGAGTTACATGCATTATCCATGACATTACATGTGTCTAAGTTACAAACACATAAACAATAACAAAATGTTCAATCTTCTTCTAGATCAACATGTTGTGTGGTCAACCTCATGGAATTAGTATACTGGTGGATTAGACTAATATAAGGAGTAGACCGTTGTTTTGCTTTGAAATGACAATGTGTTGACCACAACAAAGAAGTTGACGACATAGGACAACCATCTCTTAGAAAAAACATGTTGCAATGACCACTATGCATTCAAATGTTATGAACACATGCTATAATCCTGTAATTAAATGAAATGGTTCAGTGCTATACCTGAACAAAATGATTGCCATAGGCATGACCAACACATATAATTTGATGAACATAACTATTTATCAGTGGTTGAATTCTAAGAGGAAAAAATAGTATGCTTTGTTGGAGAGAAATAGAAACAAGGATGATGTTATACCTTGATGCAATGACATAACTATATCGGTAATATTCATCGACTTATCCATGGTTACCTGCACGTAAAAAATTTAATCAATATGAAAATAATAATATTCATCATTAATGTGTAACAAAAAAAATTATATACCATGGATAATCCATCAACAAGTAGCGACCGCTTTAAATGCTGAAATCTATCTATGCAACCAAACAATAGTATATAGTCATCACACCATTGGCCAAGTTCTTTGAGCAAATGATTGCATACCAAAGACCATGAATCTTCACCCAAACCTAATAAGGAAGCAATTACACAATATCCACAATTACCATCAACTTTGACATCAATAGTGTTTTCAATGAAATCTTGCACGCATGGATGAAATTGATCCAGCATTGGCATGTTCATCTTTGATTTTTTTCTTCACATCGTGATGCATACCACTTTAGTGTGGAGCAATTATTTTGCACCAAATGTAATGCATCCACATATTCAAAGTAAGAGGGATCACACTTCGTTGATCTTTGTTGTTTGGTCACCTATTTCTTTTGACAACCTTTTGTTTTCACCTTTTAAGGAGGAGCACACATCAAAGTTAGATCAAGGTATGCAAGTTCCCAAATTTTACTCTTTAGAGTTACTTTGCATCAAATATCAAGATCTTCAAACCGCATGGATAAACCTTGGTTTGAAAAACTTAGCCTCTGCCAAAACATATGGGCTGTGTCAAGTGGTATGCTACCAACAACATATCTAGCTAGCTCACATGCACATGGGAGACCATGAGTAGTTCTCATAACGCATCCATAATGAGAATTGTTAATGCCAACATAATTCACCCACTCAAACTCAACAACAATTTGGTTTAACACATATCTTGGTACCATACCGATTAGTCTCTTGTATAAGGTAACTTTAAAAACATGTCTGACCATATGTGTGCTTGTCTCAAAAGAGGCCTTTATTTCACTGTGTTGCAAAGTGGTCATGTTTTTATGGCATCCCAAACACTACATATGTCCCCAAGACTATTCTGGAGTAGTCTTTTTAAAGTCCAATGTGCAAACTCAACCCTGCATTTAAAAGGGCAACTAATTATTTTCAACAATCAATAAGTTATTGCAAAATCAACATAGATTAACATTTTTCATACTTGTTAGTTGTAGTGTTTCCTAGGATCATCACCTTATTCGTCCATGATGTTACAAATCTCTGTTTGTGGGAATCACCCATGTGTGTTTCACATAGTCAACAAACATTGGCCATTGTGAGCAAACAATTTCAAACTTTGTAAGGCAGTCATTATACTCTATCTCAGTAGGACAATCCACAAGACTCCTTCATGCTTCCTTCACATAGTCCCATGCATTTTTTTCCCACACAAGTTTTACATTTCGCCTTCACATTCTTATCAATATGAAACTGACACAACAAGTTAGTTGACTTAGGGAACACAGTTTTCACTATATTCATCAATGTTAAATCTCTGTTAGTAACACTGACTTCAGGGATTACGTCACTTCTCAGAAAAATACCTCTAAACCATTCAATAGCCCATCCAACATTGTTTATACGTTTGTCTTACAAATAGGCAAATGTAGCTGAAAATGTCATTGCAATAGGTGTCACACCAATTATGATGATGTAACAGTTGAACCCATAGCCATTAAGTTTTCCCAAATCTACCTTGCAATAGAACCCAATCTTCAAGCAAACTTCAAGAACACATAAGTTTCCAGCACTCCTTGATGTTGGGGCTATTTTAGAAGTTTAAATTGCAAAAAATGGAAGATGGAAGAAAGGTTAGGGATGAAGGTGAAGACACCATGGAGAAACTCCCCAATTAGTCTAGGAAGAATCACCACAATAGCATTAGGAAGCCATTGATAAGACTCAAGAAGTTCTTGAACAAGAACAAGAGAGAAACTCTCACAACAATTTTCAGAAATTGTATTAATGAACCAAAGTTAGTTACATTTAGTTTTGGCACCTTATATAGGCCACGAAACTACAAGCTAAATGTCACTAAATGTAAGGAAAATGCAAATTGGAATGAAGCCTAAATGAAGCTTGAAGTGCAAGCTTTCCCAAAGTGACTCTTGGCTTCCCCAACATGTGCAGTGCAGTTTTAAGACTGAAATAATCGATTAATTTACACTTGTAATAAATTAAAACATAATTATTTACCATTTTCAGGCTTATACAATCGATTATAGCAGTCTGGTAATCGATTAAAGCAGACAAGTCTTGTTTTTTTAATTTCTTGATGCTTATGTAATCGATTACAGGCACCTGGTAATCGATTAAAGGTATCAGAAAAAATGCTTTTAATCTATTATAAGATGCTGGTAATCTATTAAAACAGACAGCACTTCTTTTGTGTTTCCACTGAGTTGGTGTGCTTCTTCATGCTTTTCCAAGAGATACAAGTTAGCTATACAAGTTAGCTTGAATGTGGTCTTGAAGTGCTTGAGTCCTAGCTCTTTTCATTGGTCCTTTAAAGCTCACCAAAGGAAGTGCTTCAAGCTCTCCTTCTAGACCTTTAGCTTGTCTTGGACCTCCATCAAACTATGTCAAGTAAAGAGAGTATGTGTCTATTTTTTTGTATGTACTATCTATGAGGAAAACCAAATAACATGCATTGCTTAATTTTACTACATCCAGATGTGTCCAAAATGTATCATGTACAACATTTTCATCCTTGAGTTTATGCCAATGGATATACATATCAAGTTCAAGTAGTTTCATTAATTGTTGCTTTCAATATTAGTGCCTCTTATAGAAGAACGATATGCATATCTTGCATTGTAGACTTGCTTCATTGTTGTATAATTATTGGCATTATGATCCTTCAAAGTGAGAAGAATATTATTTGGTTTGACCATCGACTTTGTCATATCACCAACAATAATCTTCTCATCCTCAGTTAGTTGACCATCATATGGATGTCTAGTCAATCAGTTAGCCAATGCATGATTATTAGTCCCACATATTTAGTTGATCATCCACCCTTCACATCCTAGGACTAGTTTCCTCATAGCTTAAAAGGACAACTACATTTTCTAGTGCTAGTAGCCATCTATACTAAATCTTTCTTGTATGCTCTATACTTTCCACTCCTGTCATAACCAATTAAAAAAAATGAGGTCCTTCCTCTCTTTCAAGTTGATGTGTTAGACCTCATTATCACAACCACAAAACCAATATCATACGCAATAGTACGAACCCATTGCAATACGTCCTCACAGGTAGGAAACACCTACAAAAAGAACAATACATGTTTAGTGTTGTTAAGACATTCATTTACTTACTTTAACCAAATACAAAATCATATCAATACCTGAGAAGTATTGACAACATCAGAACAATCAACAGAACAATCCATATTTTCAAACGCGGTAAGTTCATCTCCTCTGTCTTCATTCATATTAATTTATTCAGACATAATGCTCTCATATATCCACTCATCTTCGTCTATCTTATCAAAACATCAAAAAGAAAAAATTTCAATGAGAAACTAACGAAACTAATGAAATTTGATCCGTTTGGGTCATACGGATTGCCAATTCATATGATCCATATAAATTGCGAATCCATATATCGCATACGGATTTCCAATCCATATTGAAGAAGAAGAAGAAGAAGAAGAAGAAGAAGAAGAAGAAGAAGAAGAAGAAGAATTCTACTAAATAGGCTTTTTCTTCTCTTCAAAAGATGACTACCATGCTTGAGGAGGAGAAAAATAAGACGAGCACTCAAGACAACTCTTGATCAGGCCTTCATGATGGGGCAAAAGGATGGTTTCCAAAAATCTCTTCATCAAGTTGAGTTTCTCCTTCCCGGAACCAAGTTGTTCAGGTTTGATGTATTTCTTGATATGAAGGGAGGAGAATTAGTGGAGTCTCAAATGGAAACATTAAAGGATGCGTTGGAGGAGACTTCAAAAGTAAGAGACAATAGGGCAACCTCAAAAGCATAGCTGCCTTTTTAGGGTCTATTTTTTTTAGTGTATCTTTGTTGTAATATGTTTTATTTGTCGTGTAATTGCCATAATATAGGTAAAACTTGTATTTTTGTAAGGGTGACATTTATAATATAAGTTTTTGTTTCAACATCCCGAGTCATGAGAAGTTTGTAAGGCTTAGAAATTGAAAAAATTTTAAGTTTCTAAATCGTAATCGTCGTGCTTGTTTGCAACTTATTTTAGACATTTACGAAACTTCTAATAAAATTTGTAGAAATTGAAAATTTTCTAAGTCATATTATTAATGATAATGACATAACATGCTAATATAAGTCGTACACTTTGTTTTTTTGAAACCAATCTTCGTTTGTAAATGTGTTAACTGCATTATGTTTTTGCATAATAAGGTCAGTGTTTCATTCAGAACAAGACATAATAGGTCTTTATACAGGTTTGTATATGACATGATAGGTCGATTCATAGTTTTGTGTATGGCATAAATAGGTTGATACACAGTTTTGTGTATGACATGATTCATCTGCCGATGTGTTTAACTATGTTATGTGTTTGCATAAGTGTATAAGGTCAATGTTCTAGTTAGAGCAAGACATAATAGGTCTTTATACAGGTTTGTAAATGACATGATCAACTTTTTTTCAGGCCTTAAAATTGCAGTGGATAGAAATTGGCAAATATAAGTCATAAAAGGATTTCATTAGATAATGATAGCAACATGAATTCCTTTTACATTATGACCTCGACACACCTCATTAAAACCTCTTCAGCCAAAAACTCATTATGTTTAATTGTGGGAAAAAAGTCTGAAGTGGGAAAAAGAGTACGACACTTGACTTGAACTGAAGTTTGGATTCAGATGCATCACCTTCTAGGTCCTTGGGATGACCTTTCCTACGAGTTCTTCAAGTCGGTAAGCGTTATTCTCCAATGTTTCAATGACTCTAAATAGTCCTTCCTAGTTTCGGTGAGCTTTCCTTCAACAGGATCTTTCCTTGCTTCTCCCTTCATTCTCCATACTAGGTCGTAAGCTTGGGATTGTCTTCTTATTAGCTTTGAGTGATGCTTTTGAGTTGCCCTCATTTTTCAAGCTTCTTCCTTGCTTTAGATGTGATCTAGTACCTCATCAATCATATCCAATTCGAAAGCAAGGTTCTTTTTGTTGATTTCTTCATCGAAATGGACTCTTCTTGCTGATAGTTCCCTGAATTCTATAGGAATCATGGCATCAGTGCCCTAAATCAATAAGAAATGAGTCTCTTTCGTCATGGACTAGGGCATGTAGTGGTATGCCCACAAAATGCTAGGCAATTCTTCTGGCCAGAGTCCATTTTCTTTGTTTATCCTTTTATTTTATTTGTTCAAGATAACCTTGTTTGTGGCCTCCACTTGTACATTGGTTTAAGGGTGCTCGACGGAAGCAACCAAGTGTTTGATCTTAAGCTGCTGTAGGAATTATTCATACCCATTTTTCGTGAACTGTCTATCGTTATCGATAACTATGGTAAAAGGAATGTCATATCAGCAAATTAGTGACTTCTAGGTGAACTTTTGTACTTTTGGGCAATGATTCTTGCTAGTGGCTCCACCTCAATCCACTTGGTGAAATGGTCAATTGCTGCTAATAAGAACTTCACTTGTCTCTTTGCAAAGGTACCTAGGTTGTCCATACCCCAAAACATGAATGGCCATGGTGAATGTATGTTATGCAACTTCTCAGGTAGAGCGTAATGAAGGTTACCAAATTCTTGGCACTCTTTGCATTTCTTTAAATACTCCAAACAATTAGTTCACAGCATCGACCAATAGTAGCCAGCTCAAAGAACCCGAGTTGTTGTGTTTTTCCCACCTTAGTGAAATCCATATAAGCCTTTATGTATCTCTTCCATGATATATTATGCATCTTCTTTATCAATACATTTCAGAAGTGGTGTGGAGACTCCTTATCTAAAGATATCCCCACCAAATACAACATAGTGTGTCGATCTAAGCTTCACCTTTTTCGCTTCATTATCATCCTTTGGCACCTGATCATTCACTAGGTAATTCCATATGTCACTCATCCATGATTCTTCCCCAACTTGATTTGTGAATATGTCAATTCTTTATATGCTCGCTGCAGTTAGGATTTCCTGAATAATCATTGTGTGTTAACTTGGTTTCTTTGAGCTCGCCAATCTTAACAAGACGTTGGACTATCATTGTCTTCCCTAAAAATGTGAAGTAGCTCAAATTCTTCGAAGCAATCGAGCAAATGTATCGTCAAGTGGTAGTATCTTTGCATTTGTACATCTTGCTATTGGAACTCTCTATTTACTTGGACAATGATGAGTTTGAAATCACTTCTGCATCAGACCTTCTTTACTCCAACTTCCTTTACTAGTTTGAGGCCTGCAATTAAAGCCTCATATTCAGCTTGGTTATTTGAGGTTATAAAATTGAACATCAACGACTATTCATGGGAGATGTCCCTTAGTCTTTTCAATATGACCCTACTGCACTGCCTTTTGGATTGCATGCTCCATCGACATAAAGCATCCACCAATCTCCACCATCACTACTATTGGGCTCCGAGGGGGGCATCACGATAAAGTTGGCTAAGCATTGAGATTTGATGAGACCGTGAGGCTCATATTTTAAGCCAAGCTTTGATAGCTCTACCAACCATGCAACCATACCAAACTAATGGCTAGTGAAGCAGATCGACATTTGTTTCTTGTCGACTTCTTGCATCAATACCAAACTAATGGTCGTGTTAGAAATAGATAAATAAAGCAACAGTTTGGAACCTAATGTCGGTTGAGTTAAGATTTGAGGAGTTGCCAAGAAAGTCTTGAACTCAGTGAACATCTTTTTGCATCTTTCATTTGTCAAACTCATCCTATGATTTCTTTAGAGATTTGAAGAACGATTTTGCTATCTCTGCCATTTTGGATAAGAATCGAGATAGAGAGAGAGATAGGCTAGCTTTTCGATTAACTTTGGGACTTCATTCACATTCTATGGGCTCTTCATTGTTCTTATGGCTTCACATTTATCTGAGATCACCTCTATTCTCCTATATGTTAGCATAAAACACAGAAATTTACCTCCTTCAACCCCAAAGGTTCATTTCTCAGGGTTAAGTCTCATGTTATGCTTTCTAAGTTTCAAAAATATCTCTATAAGATCATCAACATGTTGTTCAAGATATGACAATTTTACCACCATCTCGTCTACGTATACTTCAACATTTCTATCGATATGTTTCTTGAAGACTTTATCCAAGAGCCTCTAGTATGTTGCTCCTGTGTTTTTGAGGCTAAAAGGAATAACTTTGTAACAAAAGTTGGTTGTGTTAGTGATGAAGACTATCTTTCCTTGATCAAGGAGATACATATTGATCTGGTTATAGCTTTAATAGGCATCAAGAAAACTAACAATATGAAACCACAGGCTCCATCTTCCAATTTGTCTATGCTCGACAAGGGATAAGTGTCTTGGGATAGGCTTTGTTGAGATCGATGTAGTCAGCACACATTCTCCACTTCCCTGTTGATTTCTTGACCATAACCATGTTGATGAAATCAACTTTCAATAACTTTTCTACCTTTACTTCCCCAACTTTCCTTCTTTCATCTCCAAGCTTACATTTTCTTTGGGCTATGGACTTAACCTCTGAAAAAATGGCTACCTTATGGCAAATGAAGTTCAGGTCGATACTAGGCATGTCTAAGGAACTCTAAGAAAATAAGTCGACATTTGCAAGGAGCACCTATTTTATTCCTTTTCATAAAGTATCCTTCATTTGCTTGCCCATCTAGGTGCATTGATGAGTCTCCTTACCTATCTGGAAAGCGCTGACATCTTCAATCAGGGATGGTCGTCGACCCTCGAAGTCTACTCGGGGGTCTAGATCCTCCAAATTCATGATTATTGCACTGATGTTGGAGGTTGATGCTTTCTTTGTGTCTTCCCTTATACTATATGATTCAATCTTGCAACTGTTGATGTAGCATTCTCGTGTGTCTCCTAATCAGCTTTAATTGTGACAATTTCTTTTTTTTGTTGATGGGAACTTCATGGCCAAATGCAGTGTTGAAACGATGGCTCCAATGCTATTCAGCGTAGGCCTCCCAAGCAGAACGTTGTAGGAGGTGTCTGTGTCCACCAATACATATGGGACCATCAAGTGATTAACAAATCCACTTTGCCTTTTACGTGCACCCGTTCACCGGCAAAACCTATCACTAGTTTCTTGTGAGGTTGAATAAGATAGTGATAAACATTTAATCTTTCAAAAATGGACCGATACAAAATATTGGCTCCACTTCTCTGATCAATGAGTGTCTTTCGAATTGCCTAACCTACTATAACTATCTTGACTACCATGGGGTCTTCCTAGGCAGGATCATTTCCAACGAAGTCGGTGTTGGTGAACGTGATGGCTTGTAGAGATCGACATGATGTCTTCTCTATTTGTATTGAGTTGATGTTTTTGAGAGCTCATAAATAGTGTTTCCTAGCCGAGTTTGTACATCCTCTGCCAATGAAATTGCCAGCAATGGTGTTGATGACACCTCAGACAATCCCTTGGGGGTTTTCTTGCAGCCATTTCTCACCATCCCTGAACTACTGCTGGTTGCCACATCCTTTGGCGTAGCCACCCCTAAAACCACCTCTGCCTCCACGGTATCCACCACGATTAAAATTGTTCCCTCAAACGAAGTCGCTTAAACATCCCTTCTAAACTAACTCATTTATCTTATCCTTTAGGACTATGCATTCTTCTGTAGAATGACGATAGTTTCGATGGTATTTGCATTGTTTAGTACAGTCTGCTTGATTGTGGGAGCTCACTGGTGGCGGGAGCACAAGTATCTCTGCATTGAATGCTGCCTCCAATATGCATGCTTAGTTCTCCATAAGGAAGGTATACATTGGAAACTTCACCTGTCTTGGTTGTATTTTAAAGTCCATTTCTTTCACGGGCTTTTTTTGGTCTCCTCTGACCTTGTCGCGATAATCATATAATTCTTCCATTTGGATAAACCTGGTTGCGAGATGTCTCAACTTGTCCATATTTTCCAGTCATTTCTTACATAGGCTATCAACGAATGCTCTAGGCTTGAGCGCTGCTATCATGGCATGAAGTGCTACCCTAGCTTCAAGGTCCCAAATCCAAATTGCAATATGCGAAAACCTTCCCGTGAAGTCTCGCAATGATTTTTTGTCGGCTTGTCGATTCTTTGTTGGCTTGCTAAAAATTGGCATACTAAGCGTCGAAGCGTTCAACTAATGTGTCTCGATCGTCCAAGGAGGGACTTGGTGCCACCACATCAAAGCATAAGCCTTAAGAGAGATGGGGAAGACCCTACATTAAATGGTATCATCGTTAGTGAATAAATTTACCTATGTGATTTATGCTTCCAAGTGTTTAGTAGGATCAATGGTTCCATCTTATTGATATATGTTTAAAGGCTTTCATCCTAGGTGTAAAAGAGTGTCGAGGATGCCATCAAGGAAAGGATCTTGTCGACGTAACTCGACGAGTTGACTGTAGGACCTCTGGTGTGATTGCACCATGTTGTTTGTTTGATGGTTGGTGTCATGTGACGAGTGTTTCACCTTCGTTGTGGCGAGGCTGGTGGGGATTGAATGTTGTAACTAGCAGTGGCGGAGCCAGAAATTTTTTTGAGGGGGGGCGAACATAAAAAAATTATATCGTAAATAAAAATATTTGAAGACAATATAAATATAATATACAAAAATATGCAAACCGCAAACCATAAAAAGACAAATTGCAAACAGGGTGGGTTGATACAAAGTTTAGTGAGTCTTAATAAAATAATTCATAATTTAAAATCAAACTCAAAGTAATAATATGGAGATAAGAGATAAAGAAGACACAATCAGTTTTAGCGTGGAAAACCCAATTGGATAAAAAATCACAACGTCCAAATTGGATAATCAATCTCAAAAATATTTTATCCTATTTTTTAATGTAATATTAAAAAATATTATATCATTATATTATGCAATGTAATATTTTGTTATTGTCAAATTATTTTTTTAATTTTTAATTTTTAATTTTTAATATATATAATAAAAATTATATTAATAAAATTTTAGGGGGGGGGCGGTGGCCCACCCTAGCCCCCCCCTGTCTCCACCCCTGGTAACTAGGCTCAAATGAGGTTGTTCTCTTCACGCAAAGCTTGTAAATCTGCATCTTGCTTTTGCCTTAGGGCTGTTATTTCTTCGTAATTCTTCTTTAGAAGCGCTTTAAGTTTCTTCTTAAAACCCTGTATTGTTTAGCTTTCTTCCATGGCAGTCAACCGCAGTGTTGAACCCTTGGTTGCTACCATATATCTTGCGGCTAAAGGAAATTTCACCTTGGCCCCACGGTGGGTGCCAAATATTCTTACCACTTTTGAAGTGATCCAACCTTACTGGTCTTCCTCTTTCTTTTCCAAGCTCTTTCTCCAAATGCGTGAGGAGGGAGCGGGAGTACCTGAAAAGAAACTCTGATGCTCAAATTAGTCTTTTCTTTTGGTGAGTATGGAAATGTAACCTCCCTGTTTCTACTACTTTGTCCCTATTAATAGACGAGGACCACTACCAAGTCAATAATTGCCCCTATGGTTCGCTAGGACCACTATTGGATAGTGGGAATCAGTTAATGATTGTGATAATGGAGGTCGTGGCCGACCTATATATGTGTCATTAGTATAATTTGAACTTTTGCCTATGCATTTGGAGGAAAACACCAATTTAATTTTGAAATCGGTATTTTTGGTTAATTTTGTCTTTGAAGTTTTAAAAGGCATTGATTTGGTACCTCAAATTGCCAATTGGCACACTACCTATCAATTTGGTCATTGACATGATAAAAAAAGAAAATTTAATCTCTAACTAACTTTAGTAAGTGTTAGTCACTTTGGTCTAAGTCGGTCAATTTGGTCTCACACATTAGAGTGCATCAAGGACTACATTAATGAGTCAAAAGTTAGGAATTAAGAATGTTAAAATTAAAGCTAGGAATCAAATTAACTAATGATTGTTAAAATTGAATTTACGTTTTTATAATATTAGATTAGAAGCAAATTAATTAGTGATGACAATTTTAAGTAATAAATTAATAAATTTATGTAACAAGAAGATTATTCACAAATTTGATCGAATTTGTACTTTATAAGGAAAGTTAATCATTGCATGTTTTATATGAAGACTTAAATATGTTTTTTTACAAGACTTAAATATGTTTTTTTTTTAATTAATATCATATGTTTATTTTTAATAAATTTTTGTTTTACGTTAAATTTCTAATAAATAACAATTTTTTTGTCCTTGGTACTTATTTTTAACTCATGATAAATTAGCGAATTTTATGTTTATTTTGTGATAATTTTTCATTTTTTTTAATTGGAATTAAAAAAAAATTGTTAATTTATTAAAAAGTAAAATAAAATATTAAATACCAAAATGAAAATATTTAATTATTAGAGACTCGACTCAAAATAAAAATTTATTAAGTAACAAATATAAAACTTAAATATTTATTATGAATAAAAATATATTTAAGGCTTATAAGAAAAGTAAGGAGATTATTTGTTACTCCTCTAATATCCTTTTCGTGTGCCTTTATGGAATATCTTGAATGCTTTCACTTCTCTTGATTTTTTCATTATCATTATTGTTAATCCTTATTGAGTTATTGTACCCCTTTATTTTATACCAAAATATTTAGAGCTTGGAAGCAAAGTTTAGATTTTAATTGACACTTCATAACCTGAATGGCCACATGATAGAAAGCTTGTGATAAGTGTCATATTTTAATTAATTTAGGAATTCTAATGTTAACACTTATCTTTTGATTTAAAAAGATTTTCTTGTAAACTTGCTCTAAATCTAGTTGATTTGTATTTGTTACTTATATAAATGATGTTTCTCACATTTTGGAAGATTAATTCAATCATATTTGGTATTTTAATAGCTATCAAGTATATCAAGGCAACCAAAGCAAACAAAAAGGCAAAAAGGGGCAAAGCAGACATTTCCTGAAGCAAAAATGGCCCAGAACTCGCCCAGGCCAACTTATTTAGGCTTTAACTCGCCCATGCGAGTGATTTATGCACAAAGTGGTCGCCCAGGCGAGTGGAGGTTTCCAGAAAAATGTTTTAATTCGCCCAGGTTAGTGAAAATAGCATAATATGGTCGCCTGGGCGAGTGGAGCATCAGCAAGTGGCATTAAATTTGCCCAGGCGAGTTAAACAAGCACAAAACACTCGCCTGGGCGAGTGAACATCACCAGCTTCCAAATCCTATATAAAGCCATGAAGGGATGGTCCAAAGGCATGCTTGAAAGAGCCAAAGTGAGGGAAACACGAATTAGATAACTTTAGGAGCCTAGAAAGAGTGAGAGAAAGTAAGAAATTAGTGAGGAAACTATGCTGGAGTGATTCGGAGATCGCCTCTTCATCATGTATTCAGTTGATCTTGTGCTCTCCACAATGATCGGCTAACTTCTCTAAGGATTGGATGTAATCTTCTACCCTTAAGTATCTCTTTTAATATTTATTTATGCATGAATATTTTCTATTTATTATTGGTAATTTCATTAAGTACAGAATGAAATTACCAATAATAAATAGAAAATA
>CM023956.1:13100284-13141164 GCA_013407115.1 Glycine latifolia | reverse complement strand
CTTTTAATATTTATTTATGCATGAATATTTTCTATTTATTATTGGTAATTTCATTCCGTACTTAGTGCTTGATTCTACTTGATCACTAGTTTCATGAAATAAGGTTCTAAGTTTAACTGGAAAATACTATTAATATTTGAACTAAATAATTTTACTATTTACGTTACGTTGCTAGGAATAGAGCATAACGTTTAGATTGCAAATAGCACGAGATTATGATTGTAATGCTGGGGTATTTATTTTATATGTGAGGGATTGATATTTGATAAATATTCTTAGGATTCTCAAATGCGAGGGATCGATTTGGGGTGATTTTATGTGTGCATCAATAATAAAAGAAAATAATTTATGCACGGTAATATTAATTGAATACTAAGGGTATGAACGATGAAATTCAATCCTACACTTTTTTTGAATTAATTAAACTCGTTTTATTAGTTTCCGTAGTTTTTCATAATTCCAACGCACTAAATCTATTATTTTCGCTTTTTCTTTAAATTTCATAATTTCTGTTATTTCACAAATACATGAAAATCCGTTCACACTCATTGTACATAACTATTAAATTGTTAAGATTTGTTTGGATTAACTGAGTAACTCAAGTCCCTGTGGAGACGATCTTTTATAAATTCTGTAACCTCCAACGATAATTGGTACATTTGCCAAAAGTCTAACAGCTTGGTGAGCACTATAAAAAAACCAAAGCCAACCACACCAACATGTTCCACAAACCTAAGGTAGGTCAACGTGGAGTAAAGGAAATGTTATTATTACAAATACACAACATAAAAGTGGCCTGGTGACTTCCATGGGATTTAAAGGTATTTTAATTTTAATTAAAAATTAAGTTTAATTTGAAATTCACGAAAAGAATGCGACTTAAATTGATGAACTTTTTATTTAGTTGATTACTATTTAATCTCTTTCATGTAATAAGTACTTCTTGTTGTCTTTTTATCGTTCAAAAAATAAGAACAACAACTACATTCTATCAAACAAAACTCCTACAGCATGCCGAGACAGTAGGCAGAAGCATTTGAGGACAAAATTTCCAAATTTTCAAACTATCTCTGGACATAGAACCTTCTTTTGCTATCTAATCGGAACACAGGTTCCCCTCTCTATAAACATGAAAGAAAGAGTCTAAGGCTTGTCAATGAAGGATTGAATGCAGTTAACCACAACAGCATAAGGATGCAGTGATGAATCCCGTTTGTGATCAAATTCAATGTTGTCATGGAATTAATTTGTTTCAGAAATAATGTGAGTATAACCAGAATTCCGAGCCAGAAGTAGACCTTGATATATGGAAGGCTATTGTGAAGAAGTAGCCGAAAAAAGTGTTTGACATTTTCTGGTATGTGGAGTTTCCAGACCTAGGCCCAGGTCTCTGTGTAGAGGATGAATGAACAACATGCACATCAAGTAACCACTGATAGGCAGATTTTTTTAGTATAAAAAAATCCCAAAAGACGTATGACCTCAAATAATAACATCATCTATCTTCATCTATTATTTTGCCTCTCCAGGAGTTGAAACTTAGCTTTAAATTTAGAGTGGGACATGGCGATATTTCAGTATTTTATGACAAATGGCTGGATCATTATCGTTGCGAGTCACTTGATTTTGTTCATCTCAGTGACACTCAATTAAGAGTTAGTGATGCCTTGGTTCAAGGTATTTGGCAAAATATGGCAGAATATTGCTAAGCAAAATCCTTCTCATATTAAAGACAAATTGCTTAGTGTCATGCTAGTTTAAATTTCTACCTTTACACAAGGATATTCGAAGGCAAATACTTGTCACTCTGAATTTTGACCCAAAGTTTATTTGAGTCATGAAGAATGGTCTATATGTGCTTACCCAGGAGAATAGTGTTTGTTGATCTAGCAATGTGAACCCTTAGGTCTCTATTTCTCTTAGATGAATTAAAATAAAGTCTTCCACTTAAGTTAGTTTCTAGTTCTATGTAATGATGATAGGTCATTACATTGGTAACAATTTGTCAGACAATGAACTCATGTTGACCCATCAAAGGTTTTGGAGGACAATTGTTTATTGGTCGTATGTCACTTTAATCTTAGCCTTTTCAAGGCAGGAAATCCTATATGGGATCATCTTGTTCATCTTTGACCACCATATCTACCAGCAATTGTAGGTTAAGAATGGAGGTTCCTTTACCCTTGTTCACATATGTTTCTCTAGAATCCAAGGGAAAGTAGTTTGCTCAATTTCACTCGTTCCTATGATATCAATGGCAAAGGCGCAAGCTTTTCTGGTTAGGAAATGCTTTTTTGTCTCCTACAGGTGGGAAATGGCTCTAGTTATGTGTAATTATACAATTTTGCACCTAGGGGTGTTGAAAAATAAGAATGTGAATTTTGAAATCTTTTTGAAATCTTTAGATGAAAAACAATTTCAAAAACACTATGTCCAAAAGAGAATGTGAGGGACAAAAAGAAGCTAAAACACAAGAACACAATTTATTATACTGGTTCATTCAAACTAAACTACGTTTAGTTCTTCAACCTTAAAAGAGTTTTGTTAACCAAAACAAGGTTACAAAACAAGTATTCTCTATACCACTTTTGGCTACACCAAGTATTCTTTATGTCACTCTTGCCTACGACAAACAATCCCCTCTCAGCCACACAGGTTCTTCTATGGTATGATTGAAAAACCAGAGTATTTTTTTAACACGGAGTCACTTTTCACTTTCACAAACAACAAAGTGTTTGAAAATATTACAACAATCTACTCACAGTGTGAGGATATAGAAGTTTAGCACATGTTACAGATTATTTTGCAAAGCAAATGATGAATTATTTTGAGAACAAATTGTTTCATCCAAATAATTTTAACAAAGTAAAATGTTTTGTCCATCGTATTCGTTAGTCTCACATCTTCTATTATGCTCTTCAGGTCTTTTACAAGCTTAAGCGATCTTATATCCATTGTGGGATAGAGTTAGGGATATGCAAAAATCGGTTAAGGGAAAAACCAAACCAAACCAATTTCGAACTAGTTTAAATGGTTCAATTTTAACCAAATTTGAGAACCAATTTTTAAAACTAGTTCGAAAACGAATTGGTTTGAAAAAGTCAGTTCGAAAATGAATTGGTTTTAAAAACTAGTTTGAGACTGGACTAGTTTTGAACCAGTTTTAAATCAGTTTCAAATTGGTTTTCAGACTTTATTTTAAATTATTCTGGTTTTGAAAAAAAAATTGATTATTGAGAGAATCAAACCACTTTTAAAATCAATTTAGTTTGAATCAAACTTATTTGAAAAATATTTTAGTTTTGTTTAACCAAACTAGTTCGGTTTAAAAACCATTTTAGTTTGGTATAGTTCAACAACGATTTTGCTCGAACTGGTTTATATGCACACCCCTAGGCATAGTCTTTAATTTTCTTCTGGTTTTGAGTTTCATTTGATGCATGGGAAGCATGACACATTATTGGTTATGATGTGTCTACTTTTTAGGAGGAGAGTGAAGGAGTAGGTGTATTTTTTTCCCTAAAAAGTACTACCACTCTTTGAAAGTTTGTACTACTTTTCGTGCTTATACCCATTTTAGTCTTCTCTTTATACTAAACCTTGAAATGCATTTTGGTTTTGATAAGAGGTTGTACATATACTCATAAAACCTTGCTTTTTATTCAATAGTTGAAATTAACGCTAGAGCATATTCAGAAAATACAGGGAATATCACATATATAAGAGTAGTTTAAAACCTTTGCATCCAAAAGTATAGAAGAAAGAGTTCATCGCATGTTTGCTTTGGCTGAAGAAAACTTATGTGAAAATATAAATCAAAGTGCGAGTTTTCTTAAACAGAAAATAAAGGGAATGTCATATATATAAGAGTAGTTTAAAACCTTTGCATCCAAAAGCATAGAAGAAAGAGTTCATCACATGTTCGCTTTGGATGAAGAAAACTTATGTGAAAATATAAATCAAAGTGCGAGTTTTCTTAAAAGAGTTTAATCCAATCAATGTTGAACGTTGGATGGTTTACAAAAACACTTTGGACGCAAGTTTAATTATGTAACACTTTAGACGCTTGTTCTTTATATTTGTGACGATTGATTAATTTACCCACAATAGAAGTTTCTTCTATATTTATATGGGTCAAAGTGGATAAGTATAAGTTTGGAATGAATCCTTACTTATAGATTAGGGATCAATATTCATTAGATGATTGCAAAATTCTTCCTTAATCCATGATGAGATATTAGTATGAAGTGTTGTCATTAGTACTTTGCCAAGAGGATATGACATATCGGGATAAAGTCTTTTCAAGGAAGAATGTTCTAGCATAATGGTTGTTTGATGGATACTTTTACAAGGGATTTGTCTTAGAGGCTCCAAAATTAGTGTTTTAGGTTACTTAACACAATTGTATATTTAATTAGGACTCGAATTCGATATCTCTTATTAAAATTTATTAAATTAGACAATTTTAACTTAAAACGAAAATCAAAGAGAGAGAAAAAATCAATTGTATATCAAAGTTGTGGCTTAACATATATCGTATTATCCCTTATATGCATATTGTATGTGGTGTTAATAAACGTGGCGTTGAAAGAAAGTTTCACAAAGATTTCATTTGTCTTTTCTTTTTATATATGCTCCCTGACACAAACTCCCTCCATCATGACAAATTGTGGGGAAAATGAAAAATAGATTTTCTACATGTTTCTGCTTAAAGAGATTATAATGGGAGGTTAGAGTACCAAATCTAATTGCCAGGAAACCGTGAATCTCGTGTGAAATGGTACTTCTATTTAGTATTTACTCCATTACACAATATTGGACCATATCTCTCTACTTAATATTTTAAATTAATATTATTATATTGTTATTTAAATTTAATTATTTTTAATTTTGATTTGATTATTTGAATTTTTATACATGCAGAATAAAAAATATTATCCAGTGTCTAAAATTTCAAGGTCCATCACTGCTTTTATTTTTCAATAAATATAGTTCCATCATCAGAAATATTCAAGATTTGATATCTAGGCTCATATTTTGCGACTGTGGTGGTAGCAAAGTTGCTTGTCTGAAATATAGTCCCATCATCAGAAATATTCAAACTCCTTCCATGAGACTTTGTCATGGTTGCTGAGTTGCTTATTAGAGATGGTCGTCTACCTTTCCTCTATTTTGTTTGAATCATGATATTTTGTGTGCACCTAAATAATAAAAAGACTCAAGCAACATCTTTTATTTCTATTTTTTTATCATGTTATATATTAATGAGTTTAAAAAGACTCAACAATATTAATGAGTTTGTTATGTCATTCAACTACAAATTTCTATTTAAATTACTTTAAGATAATTATTTTAAAAATAAATAAATTTATCATATATAATGAGTTATGATTGAATAACTGTATAAAACTTTTTATATAACTCTTTTTTCTCTATATTAATTATTTCAATTATTTATCTTTCTTTCTCTTCCTATCTTGTTGATGTCTTCACTCAAAAGATGTATACTAGTCCTTTTCCTTTTTGTTCTCCTGTTTTATCCAAACAAAATTTTGTAAACGTTTCTTTCTTCCTTCGTTTTGTTGTTTGATATCATGCTTGCTTCACTTCACAAAACAGATAAATATCATGTTTATATATAATAGTAATATTATTTGAGATAAATTTCTCAATAAACAAAGTATTGATAGGAGAAAAAATAAAAAATAAAACAAAATTATTTTATTAATTAAAATGTATCTTAATATGTTTAAGTTTTAAAAGAGAACTTCTGTAAATTGAAGTGTGCAAATTGATTTTAACTTATGAAAATTTAATTTATTATTTCCTTATTTCTTGTTATAAACATTTATTAAAAAAATTGTACAAATAAGATCATAAAAATAACTTTTACTTTCACATTAATCGCATAACTAGTGGAAAGAAAAGTTTTTGGCGCTCTGAAAAAAAAAGAATAAGTTGACATCCTCCACATCAAAGGTACAATCATTTGTACATATAACAAAACAAAAATATATTCTTGGCCATCAAGGCTCATGCAACAGCTTGGGAGGTTGCCAACAAAGCAAGGAATATAATGGATTATTGGTTTAAAAAAATCTACATATTTTTTTATAGAAAAAGAAAAACAAACTTTAACATCGCTTAAATGGAGGGAAAGTTTCAGACGCACCCAATTTTTTTCTACCAAAAAATAAAGTTGTGCATATTTTCTAAAAAAAAATGGAAATTCAAATATTTATTGTGAATTATTACAGCACAGCCAATTAGGTTGCTAAATTTATAATACAAGTTTCCCTTGACAATAGGCTTCACTGTCTTTTACATATGCTCTCTCTCACGACATATACTTATTACTTATACACCCGTTATGATATCATTTTATTTTCTGGTATACCACCATTATGATACTAATATTTAACATGTGTAATATATATGATCAACATTTACTTTTATGTATTAAAAAAAACATATACTTTAATGTGAAAATTATAATAAATAGATATTTTAAATAAGTTACTATTTAAAAAGTGTTTAAAATGTTTATGAGAACACAAGAGTAACTATTTGATGAGAAACAATAAAATTTATTTAATTTATTAATTTTTGTATAAAATCTTACACTTAAAAATATCTTATGTTTAAACTTTTTTTTAACACAAATTAAGAATAATAAATAAGTTACTAATTGAAACCATTTTCTAAAATATTCTTACTCTTCGTATTGTAACTATTGAGTGGTTAAGGAGATAGTTAAAAAATTGATAAGCACAATGCTAAAAAAATTATTAGATTGATGTAATATATTTACAACAAAATTAGAATAAAAGTTTTAATATCTCATCCTAAATTAAAAATATTAGGCAATATTATTTTTTTAATGTTAAAACATCAATAATTTATAATGGAGAGAGTATAAGAGTAGATTGTGTAAAGCAAAATAGATTTACTTTTGCACATTTTTAGTCTTTTATTTATTTTTATTGTTCAAAATCATTGCTAAATAGAAAATAAACAAGTGACTAAAATTGAACAAAACAATAACTAATTTTGGGAGGTAGAAATAAACAAGAAACTAAAATGAACAATTTTTTTTATAGAGAATCTAAAAATGTTGACAGAAAATTAATGAAAGATTAAAAGTTGTGAATGAAATTTTAAAAAATTACGGGACTGAAAATTTAATTAATTCACAAAATATTTCTAGTTTTTTTCTTCTTTAATTTGGTTGTATCGTAAATACCAAGCTTCTGTCAGTTAACAAACAAAATAAATAGTCTTCAACACCATAATAAAAGTTCTTACACATAATAAAGAAAATTTTTCCTTTGCATTAATTGCACAGAAAATAAATTTATATTTTTGCTCTTTCTGAAAAGAAAAAAAAATACCAATTGAATTAGTTGAAATCTTGTATATTGTTTGCCAACAAGCGCATACGATAGTCAAGAGCAACTCTAGCGGTAGGAGTTTATATGCGATTCTTAATGATTTTTGGTGGGCCCTCTAAAATACAGTGCTTATATAAGATGCAGAGCTTAAATTTAAGGTTTTCAATTTTACCACATAGATTACTCTAATGAAGAAGAAAAATAAGAAACCGTTTCTTCTATGGTCACGTCAAATAAACAACTGGAAAGATGCAAGCCCTGGAGATGACCTTAGGAGGTTGCCAACAAAGCAAGGAATATAACTGATTGTTGCCTGTTGGTAAAAACAATCTAAAAAGTTTAGTTCATGAAACTACATTAGCATTGACCTGCGGAAAGAAATTTTCAGTTGTAAATATTTGTTTTTTTCTCTTCTAAATTTGCAATATTTAATTTAGTGTGAGTTAAAACAGACCAAACACCAATTAGGTTGATAAATTTACAAGACAGTTTCTCCCTTGTCAATAAGTGGTGCCGCCATTCACCAAACGAGCATATCTTCATCAAAAGAATAAAAAAGATTTATCATTTTAATCTAGATTTGGTTTACGTTAATTTTTCTTCAAAAATATATTAAAATAAGAATATTACTGGATCATTACGGTTTGAACAAGGTTTGGCTTTGGAGGTACAAAATAATAGTAATTTATTCCCCAACACCGAGGAAAAAAATATAAGAGATAACTAAATTCTTATTTTCGTCTACTAAAAGACAAGCATTGTCGCTTTATTTTTTAATATTGTTGCCATCAATTTAATATGTCCACAGTATAAAGATCAATACTTCTCTGTTCCTTAAAAAAATAAAAAAATGCAATTCGATTTAAGACTCCAAAAATAGTATAATACAGAGTCTGCTTAATTTAATTTCTTAATTATATTAAATTTCATGAAATTAATCCGTTAATTAGTGTTTTTGTTTTGTGATATCGTTAGTTAGTGTTTCGTTACACTCGCGTATCTCAATTTTCGATGAAAGAAAAATCAACGTGAAGACACTGTATAATTATGAAACTAAATTAATGTTTTTTTTTTTAAGAAAAAAGTAACGTAATAACTCTAGTATCTTTGAAAAATAAAAATAAAACTAACCAAATATGCAAGAATAATTTAATTTGTATAAAATAATTAATTCATTTTGTAAATAAATCAATTTAAACACGACTAAGTCCTTCAAATTAACATCATTGTGAAGGTTCAATCACGGCATAAGTTATTCAAGCTAGTCCACGTCCAACCAAAACACACTTGTATAAAAATGTAAATAAATGGTTATGATATATATATATATATATATATATATATATATATAACTTGAAAAATTTATTTAATAATTTTTTCAAGACTTTAAATTTTATGCATTATTATTGTGAAGAAAATTATACTTAATCAATTAAAAATTATTATTAATATGTATTTTAAGATAATTATTATAAACTTATTAGTATAAAACATTCTACTAAGTGCCTTTATTACTTACAATTTTATAAACTTCTATACTTCTATCATCAAAGAAAAATATTAGTTAAATAGTAAAAAATTATTTAAAAAAATTAGTAATTCAAATTGTTCAGTTTTTAATTTTTAGTAACTCAATTATTTATAACTTTTAGTCCTTTATCAATTTTTTATTAATATTTTTAATTTTTAATTTTTTCTTGATTTTAGTTCCTCATTTATTTTATGGTTCGAAATTAATTTTAAATATAAAATAAATAAGAAACTAAAAATAAACAAAAATATAAACTAATTTTAGTAATAATAAATAATTAATTAATTAAAAATGAGCAAACAATTTTAGAAACACTAAAAAATATTGACAAAAAATTAACCAAAGATAAAATAGTATTAAAAAATTAAATAACTAAAAACTTAATTAATCTAATTATAAAATAAAAAGTTACCAAATTCCGGTTCTCCCCAAAACACCGGTCACGGTCACGGTCACGTATCACTGAGGGAATAGACTTGGTAATCAAACACTATAAAAAAACAGTAAAAAAAATAAATAAAAAGCTACCAGTAGCAAGCACTAGTAAGAAACTAGACCACAAACATTCAATGAACCGATAATGATCTGCCCATAAAGCAAGAAACCCCGCGAGACAAAACATTACATCAATTAATCATTATAATTATCTTATCTTAAATATCTAATCAAAAGTCAACACACTTCTAATTTCACTTCTTTTTCAACATTTAAAATTTCATCAAAACCATTAACCGTTTCTCCTCCCCCTACCATTTTTAAATGCTTATTCAACACAGCACATGTTAAAAAAACTAAAAATAAAATAAAAAATTCTTCATAAAACATAAAATAAAAATCATTTAATATTTATTTTGAAGTAAATAGGATACACTTGATGCCATCTAATTCATTTATGAACACACATCAAAGAACTTACTTTTTCTTTTCCTCATCACAACAAGAATTAGCTGTCACAGTTATTAAATTCACCAAACAAAAAAAAGAAAATGCATCACAGTTATTATTGTTTTTTCTATTTTGATCAATTAACAAAAAAACTAACAAACCATTTTAAAATTAATGGATAATAATAGCAATAAGAAAAAACACCTAAAGAGATGTTGTAATCCAGCAAACCCTTTCCTTATCTTACTTGTTAACAAAGCTGGTTCTCCATCTTTTTCCATCCACCTAAGTAACTTTCTTTCTCTCTCTAAACTCTTATATCCTCTCTCTTCCTTTTTCTCTTATTCCCATTGTTCATTTATCTCTAACGTTGAAACCCTCACTAAGCAACCTTTTTCTCTTTCTCTCTATTTGTTTTTGCAAGAACAAGACAAAGCTTCCCCTTTAAATTCTCCGTCATAATTTTTTTGCTGAGAATTCTCCGTCAGATACCTCTCTCTTAACTCTCACTACGACATCATCGGTTTCACAATATAAACAAAAACGTGTCGTATTTTAAATAAAACGCAAACAATGAGGTGTAAGAAACACTTACCGGACCTTACCAGCACCATCGGCGTGTGCGCTTCATGCCTCCGCGAACGGCTCCAGCCTCTCCTTGCAGCCCAGGTCCAATCAGAACGTTCCACCAATTCCGACGTGGATAATAATAATCATCGTCGAAGAAAGCCCAAGCTCAAGCCCGAAGAAAACCCTCCGCCGCTCAATTTCCCGCGCTCGGTGTCTCCCTATGTGACTCACCGGAAATCCGACTGCGAACGCCGCCGGGAGAGGCTATTCTACGGCACGCCGCAGATGAACGCCGCCTCGTGCGACGGCGGAGCAGCGTCGGAGAACCGGAGGAACGGTGGAAGGTTCTGGATCCTCTCGAATTTATTCCGAGCCAGATCCAACAAGACCGATTCCTCGCCGTCTCATCCTCCGCCGTCATGGTTCTCGACAATCCTCCACGCGCGCCGGCACAACAAGTGTAGGCATGCGGATCGAGGATTGTCGGCGTCGACAGAAGCGGAGAATTTCACCGAATTCTCTGCTGACACGGCGCAAGATCGATCGGACTCGGGAATTTCGTCGGAGGATTCGCCGACGAAGCAGAATCCTACCCCAGCGACGGCACACCGGCAATCGCGGATGGGATCCGCCGGAAAAGGACTCTCGAGTATGGCGTTTTGTCTGAGTCCTTTGGTTCGGGCGGGTCCGAACCGGCATTCGAGCTATCATAATAAAGGGTTGGCGCAGGAACTGGGCGCGGGTGGGACCCACCACATATCCAATGCGGCGTCGTTTTGCGCGAATCGGTCGCGGAAGCTCGTGGATTTCGGGAGGGGCGCGCACAACCGTTGATTTTGCCGTGGTACGGTGGTTATGGTTTTGTCCGTTTGTATTTGTAGATTATTAGTATTATTCTTCTTCCGACGAAAAACATAATCATTTTTCTTCTCGCTGTTCTTTTCTCTCTATGTACATTCAACACAGTTCATACAGCTTACAAAGAATTTTTTTTTTTTAAGAAATGAGATTGATTGTGAATTGTGTTTGAGATCGAAGTTGAGGTGTTAATTGTTAATTTTGAATTATCTTACTCACCTGTTTCATGCCATGGTATTATCTTGATGATTTTAAACTTTTTGACCACTTAATTGTGTTTGTTTTATAACTACTATTTTATTTTGGATATAGTATTATAAGATGAATGTTTGTTTTCATATATTTAAAATTTATATTAAATATTTTTTAATTTATAAGTTTTGTTTTGGATTTATAGTGAATAATTTAAGAGTCCTGCTATTGAGTACGAGGTTTTGTTGCACGAAACATCTGAATCAATACGTGGATAGTTATCCTTTTTACATATAACACGCATTCGTGTTTGTTTTACGAAATGGGATTTGTACTAAATAGTATTATTCATAATTTAAATTGTGATATGATATTAATTTTAATTATTGATAATTTTCTAAAAATATTAAAATTTAATTTAGCGATAGTGATAAAAGTTGTTTGAATAAAAATTATATTTAGTTAAGAAAGTCAAGATAAAGACAAAACGATAATTGTTTGAGGGGTTTTAAGAAGTTTTGAATTAGTTTAAAAAATAATGGATGAATTTTATATTCAAATTCAAATAAGAGAAAATATTAAAAACATTTAACAAAAAGAACGCAGAGTGCGGAACACTATTTTTATTCCATGATTGATCTCTAGTTGTGGTGTTCTTTATTTAGGGGTTTTTTTTCAGTAATTTTATATAATATCCTTAAAGTATGATTATTTTTTCTTAATTTAAAATTTTCTAAAATAGAAGTTGAAAAAATATTTTATAAAAATATAACTGGAACAAAGTAAGGATTATAGGAGCAGGAAAAATTTAAAACTTCGTGTTGTTAATAGCAAATTAAGAAAAGGTTAGTTATCGCTAAGTTTATGCATTTCTTAATAACTGAAAATGGCTTAATAGAGAAATAAAACAGGTTATTTTTATTATTTTCTGTACATATTTTTAAAATTAAAAATAAGGTGAAAAATAAGAAATGAAAATAGAAGTAAAAGCCCATATTTAGTTTTTAGTTTTTTAAGTATAAACTGTAAACTCCTGCCCATAAAATTTATCTTTCTTTATGGTTTTTTAAATGAATATAAAAAGAGTCACGGACAACCGTTCATTTTGCTGACCATGGCACGCTTGTAATGTTTATGTCCGTTTGTGTATGTGGAATATTTTTAATATTTTTGTCCGACAAAAACATAATCATTTTTCTTCTTTCAATTCTCTTATGTGCAGTCACTGTTCATTGCAACTTGCAAGTTATAAAATAATGATATTGGTTGTGTATTGTGTTTTAGGTTGAGGTGTTATTAATTAGGATGGGAAAAAATTGGGATTGGTGTGTTTTACGTTGAGGTGCTATTAATTAGGAAGAAAAAAAATGATGGACACTATAACACCTAGAGAAAGATACAAAATAGAGAAAGAAATATAGATATCCTAGATGATGATACATGTGGTAGGAAGAGAAAAAAAAAAGTAAAGTATCTAAATATCATCGTTCAATTAAGAATTATCCTGGCTCCATGGTGATATTTTGATAAACTTCAATTTTTTTATCACACTTTATGTTTGTTTTATTATTACTATTTTAACTTAGATATGGTATAATAAGATGGATGTTTATTTTTATATATTAATATAATTAAATTTTAATGTATATGTATTGTATTTAAATTTATAATGAGTAAGTTAAATTATAATATGTGGTTATTTTTAATTATTGATAATAAAAAATTAAAAATATTGGAGTTCAATCAAAGAGATAAAAATATAAGAAGATAAGATTAGAAAAGATAAATAGATAAAAATCAAGAGATAAAGAAAGTGAGAGATTTTGTTATGTTCTAATTTATAATATAAAACTATTTTAATATATATATATATATATATATTATACTTAATTAAATTTTATTATTATAACGAATCACAATTAATTTTATAGTATACAGTTTTTCAGATTCTTATAGGAACAAGAGATGATAAATAACTGTGGAACACTTTTTGATTCGATGATTGATCTCCAGTTAATTTTAGGAAAAATTTTCAGTAGTTATTATGGTATGTGCCCTCTCTCCGTTAAGTACGGTTGCTTTTTCTTAATTTTTTTTCTGAAATAAAAATAAAAAGGTGATGAATAAAAACTATAACTGCAATAGAGTAAAAATTGTAGGAGTGTTGAAAAATTAAACCTTTGTTTCACCACTCAATTTTTTCACGTATTTTACGATTGTATTTTTCAATTTTTGTACATTTTTCCTATTTGTTAATTGTGTAACAAATTGTTGACATGTTTCTAAAATTTGACACCATTTTGTCACTGTTATTTGCAAAACAACATTGATATTGTTTACTTACCATGATGATAAATAGTGCAAAAATTTTAAAAAAATATGATGAAAAATGTATGAAAAAACTTGAATGATAAATTTGTAAAATGATGATAGTTGAATAATAAAATATATAATTAAATTAAATAAAAAAATATAACTACAATAAAGTAGAAATTATATAGGAGATATTGAAAATTTAAACCTTTCTTAATTTGTCAATAGAAAATTTAGAAAAGGTTTAAAACTATGGTGTATCTATAAAAAGAACGCACCCAAGTAGGTTTTTTTACTTGCAAAAACCTGCACTCCAAATAAAAAAGAAATATTTTTTTATTTGAAACGCAGGTTTTTCTAATCTAAGTATATCTAATTTTTATCATGAATTATTTTCCTTGGTTAACAACTGTTGTAATTTTGTTAATAGTTGGGGGTTTCTTAATTTTTTTATTTCCCCATAAAGAAATAAAGTAATTAAAATCTTTGAAATTTGAAAATATAAATTTTTAGTTAGTCTTATTATATTTATGCCTTTCTCACTAACCTAAAATGGCTAGACTGAGAGAGTCGTTATGATTTTTGTTTTTGAAGCATAAGATCCTCAACATAAAATTTGTCTCTTTATAGTGAAGTATAAAGTTGTATGGACTAACAGTTGCATAATGCGAGTTATTTTCTCAGCGGTAGAGGACTTTTTTATTCATAGAAATGAAACTTAAAGTATCAACACGAGTTTATAATAATTTATATTTATTATTTAACTAATTGAGTTAAATCTGTTAGTAGAGAATTAATTTTCAATATTTAGATAATGATATATTGTTGAATTAGGATTTTAGCTCCTGAATTGTACAGAATAAATATTTTTTACATGGGATTAAACAAATAAATATTTTAAAGAATTGATATTTACTATAAATAAAATTAATAATGAATAAATTTTTGGTGTGTAAATTACATTTTAAAATTATAATGAATAATTTAAATCATGATATAAGTTTTTTATTATGATAATTTGAAATAATTATTGATCGAATTTAGAGATATGGATAAATAAGTATATTAAAAGTGATTACTTGACTATAAGAAAATTGAACATTAGCAAGGAAATTGTGAGGAATTAGCAAAAAAATGTTCCCTTGCTAAATCCAAGTCGCTAATTGACATTGAACAAATTTCCTCACAAATTCCATGTTATTCCTTCACTAATCCCTCGCAATCATGTTTTCTAATTATCCTTTGCCAATCATTCACAATTATTGCTCACTAATTCCTTGCAATTTGTTCCTCGACGATTAGGAATCCTTTGCTAAACTCTCTCGCTAATCCCTATGTAATAATCATAGAAACAACAAGAAAGGCACAAACAACCCAAAATACAAGATTAATTCTCACAATGCTAGGCCCAAGACCAGAGAGTTGTCTCTATTCAACATTCTAGAATCATCTAGAATATGTTGTGATTTGCTATGTCTTTATTGAACTGTTTTCACTAGCTGTCAATCCTTGTGTAGTCTTGTATTCTTTCTGCTATTGTCTGTTTTGCTATTTTTTCTTGTAATGAAAGATTTGATCTTATCATCAATGAGCTATATGTTAAGTCTGGTTGTGTTCAAGTCGCATTGGACTATACCAAACAATTAAATTCTAAGGTTTTGATGTTAACAAAGTATAAATTTTATGTATTAATCTTTGATGCTTAAGTTACAGGTTCATATATCTCTATGAGATACAAGTAGCAAAGCATGAACATAAAGGCTATGCACAATAGGTAAAGTATCAGTCATTGGATGATATTGCTTCTACGTCCAATCCTGAGAAGATGAGTGCTTTAACACTTGGCTCACAGTACAAAAGCAATGGAACAGTTACTCGATCTTCAAGTATTGAAAACAATCACAAGAAAGTAAAGTCCATAGGCTCAGTAAGAAACTTGTGCCTTAGCGCAAAAAAGAAAAGATTTAAATTGTCTTGTTTTGGTGTTCTTAATTCCTTTTGTCTTATGCTATTAATGTTTCTTTCGATTGGTACACTGAAAGTCAGGTCTAAGCACTAGGCAACACTGGTAGATTGTACTTCTCTGAAGATATGTTGTAAAAAGTGTTTGTGGTCCCCACTCTCTTTGCACAATAGCAGTCTTGTGTCAAGCGACAAATTTATTCACTACTAGAAAATAGACTTTCAACATTGGTTATTTTTTACTTTCAATATTAGTTTTTAACTGATATTGAAACCACCAATGTTAAAAGTATCAATGTTAACATCGGTTTTTAAAAATCGATGTTAACATACACTACACGACATCGATTTTTAAGAAAATCGATGTCGTATAATAAGAAATAAACCATAAAATGTAAAATAGGCAAAAATTAACATCGATTTTTATAAAAAAATTGATGTTGTCGTACACCTGACAACATCGATTTTCCTAAGAAAACTGATGTTGTGTTGCACACGACAACATTGATTTTTACAAAAACCGATGTTGTCAGTAAACTTTCTACATCGATTCTGCCAAAAAGCTGATGCAGAAGTGTCTTTTGCTCATCGATTTTTCCTGTAACTGATGTTGTATAGTTACTTTCTATATTGTTTAATAAATAACTAATGTAGAATGTCATTTTTTTATAAAAAAATATATGATTTATGTTCTTTATTTCCCTTTATGTAATTTTAAAAGACACATTAAAAGCTTAAATAAAAATTTAATGCACTTCTATCAACGATTAATATATCAACAATTTGGTAGCCATGATAGTGCAAACCGACTAAATTGAGAAGAATAAAAATTTGTCCTTTACAACCAATCAACAACATGAGTAGAATAAAAATTCAAAAATCAACATTATTAATTACATTACATATTTTTGGCTGAAAGTGAAGAGAATGAAATATATCAAACTATATACATGTACACATATAAATTAGTATTAATCTCAACCATTTATTTGAGTTGAGATTGAGATTCTCTACTTGCACTTGTCATGTTTATTCTTTCTCTTTCTCTCTCTCTCTCTCTCTCTCTCTCTCTCTCTATATATATATATATATATATATATTATAATATAAAGACAATCAAACTATACATTTATACTAGTTTTTTTTTACAACAACAATTATACTAGATGATAAACTCCGTAAAATGATACTTTCAACACCATGTGTCATTGCCAGTGCAATTGCAGGAGCAAGAACCTCGAATAAGTGATACATATTCTAATATAATTTATGAAATTAAATTTATGAAATTACATGTTATTCTAGGCAAACAAGGGCCGCGTGTATAAACTTGTTGAGGCCTTGGGCAAATTTTATGTTTTGAGTCATATTCTAATATAATTTATGAAATTAAATGTTATTCTTCTATTTTTTTGAACTCCAAAATTGTTAATTAAAACTTAATAATTAAAATTTTTCAACATCTCATTCTATGGTGTCATTCATTCAATCAATATATTGCATGGACTCAATAAATAATCCTATTACTATAAATTCATTGTGAAGCATTGTATGCTTATCTATTCTACCTTGTAACATGGGATGAGTGTGATACCAACCTTCTTGAACAGTTACTTGCTCTTCATGATTCAGTGTGAGTGGACCTATCACTATCATCCATTACGAATTCATTAACAAATAGTAAAAATAACTAAAAGACACTACTGAAAAAAAAGCCTTTTAACGATGGTCCTTAAGGGCTTTTAACAACAATTGTACAACCGTCTTTGAAGCGAGCGTCATCGAAAGTTTTTCAAACTGTCTTAGAAGGGTATAATTTCTAAGATGGTTTTGTCAAGAACCGTCTTAGAAATTGGCTTTAAAAAAAGTTGGATGTTTCTAAGACATAAGTGGACCTTCGAAGATAGTTATCCAGAAAATCGTCTTAAAATTATCAATTGTTTTTAATTTAAAAAAAAAAAAAACATTTCTAAGATGGTTTTTGTGGAAAACTATCTTGGAAAGTAAACTTTCTCATACAGTTTTTTAGAAAACCGTCTTAGAAATGTTTTTTTTTTAAAAAAAATTGAGAATTCTAAGACGGTTCTCCTTAAAACTGTCTTAGAGAGTAGACCTTCTAAGACGGTTGTTACCAAAAATCATCTTAGAAATGTCTTTTTTTAAAAAAGAATTAAAAAAATTGAAAATTCTAAGATAATTTTCCAGAGAACCGTTTTAGAATGTTTTTTTTATAAAAAAAAATCTCCATATTTTATTAAAAAGGAGAAGCTTAAACCATTAAAATATCTACTAATTTATTACTATATCAGTTTCTTATTAATTAAAGCAAAAATAAATAATGATAAATCTTAATAATAGTCAGTACTAGCACAATACTTATATGATCTAAAGTTTGAATTACATCTAGAATAAAGATGAACCAGTTGGGAAGTGTCTAAATCTTGCAATTGCTATTGCTAAGAAAATAACTTCATTTTGTTTCTTATTTCAAATCCATTATGTTGTGAACCACATAATCAATGATTAACAAATTTATTGGGTTATACTAAACATTCCAAATATGCAAAACTAAAACTTTGATTCAAGTAAACTAATTATATAGATAAAAAAGTTTGAATCACAAACAACCTTACATGCTACTTTCGCCCTTCAGGACTGCATTTGGTATATTGCCACTAAGCATATTACCTGTTAGGTAGTTAACAAAAGCAATGGCAAACTCATTGTGTCAATACTTGAACATAAAAGCAATTATTCAATTTTTATTATAAAGAACTACGTACATAACATCGTTCTGGAATCACAAAAATTGGTTGAATATTATCTCTTTTGTTTTTAGTCAAAATTGAAGTGTCAATCTACAATTTTGAGCAAAATATACTTACATATATCTTAGACACCTTGCACTTATAACTGCTGGAATTTGCCCAACAAGCATGTTAAAACTGACATCCCTATCACATTTTTTTTTTTTGAAACAGAATTTCAATTTTAATAAGGCAATGTGTTGTTTCACCGACAACATGTAATCATACAATAATAGAAGCATCTTTCAGATCAAGTTAAAGAAAGTCCATAACAAGGATAGTGCCAATTCATACAAATAAAACATAATAAGATTGGTAAGTCATAACTTATTTCCTGTGTCTCCTGACAAATAAGTTTGATGTTTATAGATTTAGAAAATAGATATTGTGAACCTTTGAGGTATGATGAACCACAGAGCTTTGCATTGATATTGTCTGGTACACTCCTTTCAAAATAAGATATTGTATGGTACAATTATTCAACTTCAGATTATTAAGTTGTCACCAAAAATACTTAGCTCATTCTCACACTGATATTGGCAATGTATTTGCCTTTTACCTATTGACTTCCATATATTAAAACTTGATTTAAATATTCATTGCTAAGAATTCAGTTAGCAAAAAATCTTGTCGTTTGTTTTTACTTTTTCCTTTTAATGTAGTTATGATTTATTAAATATGTCCCTAACTTGAACTTTGGATTAGAGTCTTAGAGCAAAAAGTCCCATCACACAATAGGCCAATCACCTCGGCCCCAACCAAGACAGGACTTCAGGGTCCTCAAGCGATTACAGGAGAGAGATTCCCTATCAAACATTCGTCCAACAGTTATGAGGGATGTTACTCTCCATAATCCACAATCACTAGACAAGGATTTGTCTATGAACCCAAACAATAATCAGTCGTGTCACTGCTAACATAAGGAGAAAGACCATTTTAGGTAAAAACCTACTCCCCAAACACTATATCCTATGCACAATGCTAAGTTGGGTATTGGAGCATCATTGTAGGTACTCCCTACTGCTCACTTCCACAAATGTTCACCTTCATCATGAACTAGGTAAGTCCTATACCTTGAAACTTGGACTGAACAATATGCATGATGAGAATAGAAACTATCAAACACCTAATGGGGCTATTGACATGTCTTTTTAAATGGATTGGCTTTTATTTTCTTTACCCTCTTTTTTTAAACAATGTTAAAATTGTCAACATGTCAAAATCCAGAGAAAGTCTTATTTGCACAATCTTAGTGTGCAAAATGATTTCATAAAATTAGGCATGTAAACATTGTTTAAGAAGTGGGCATCAAAAAGCTTTTCTCCACCCTTATTTGTCAGAGTAGATAGATTAAAGTAGCCTATTCTTATTAAACGGAGATGCAAAATAAACATGTTATAGGCACATAAATTTTCACATGCTTACTTACAAATTCTCCAAAGCCATCATCGTCCAAATATATATGAAGGTATCACACCAGATAAGTTACAATTCCTTAAAACCCTTAACACAAAAATGAATGATGTTAAACTTCAGACCAAAAGTCTAATGAATAAAATTTTCACATTTAAGAAACAAAATATGAGAAAATATTATCAATAGTAGCAGTCTACGTACAAAGTAATGAAGCCTTCAATGTTCCCTAGAAAAGGAAAGTCCTGGCTAGGACTTTCTATATCAATGATTCTTCTGTACAAAGATGTGTTACCATGAGCTAGAATATAAATATGATAGACAAAAATGAAGTATTATAAGTTCCATATTTTAGTTATTTTCAAGATTATAATCTAGCACTTATCTTTTGATTTCAGTAATTTCCTTATAAAATTTCCTTAATTCTAGTTGTTTTATATTTTGTACATTTATAAGTGTTGTTGTTTAAATTTGAAAGATTCATCCATACAATTCTAATGTTTCAATAGGTATTTGTTGGATCAAGAAACCAAGCCAAGATGAAGGGCATAATGGTTGATTTTACAAGTTTCCAGAGTGAAATTCGCCCAGGCTAGCATTCAACTCGCCTGGGCTAATGGGATTGCTTCTTCCTGAAGAAACCAACTTGCTTGGGTGAGCTACCTTTCTTCAGCAATAAGCAACCAACTCGCCTGGGTGAGTTGGTCCGACACCTCTTGGACCAATTGTGTATAAAAAGCCATGCAAGGATGCAGGGAAGGGGCAGAACTAGAGGAATGAAAAGAAGACGCGGGAAGAGGAGAGAGAAGAGGGAAAAGGAGAAGAATTCTTGCAGAAAAGGTCCATTGATCACTTCCTTCGTCATGTCTCCTTTTGATCTTGTGCTCTACACAATGATCGGCTAGTTTCTTCAAAGGGTTGGATGTAATCTTCGTATCCTTATGTATCTCTTTTAACATTTGATATATATGTGTGTGTGTGTGTGTGTGTGTGTGTGTGTGTGTGTGTGTGAATATTCAGGGTAATTATTGTGTGCATCAGAAATGTTAGAAAATGATTCATATATATTAATATTATTTGGATACTGAGGGTATGAACAATGAAATCAAATCCTACGTTCTCTTAAATTAATTAAATTCATTTGACTAGTTTTCATAATTTTTCGTATTTCTGTCGCACTAATCCGTTATTTTCGTAAACCCGTGAAATTTTGATTATATTTGTTGTACATAACTATTGAACTGTTAAATTGCATATGGAAAAACTGAGTAGCTCAAGTCCATGTGGAGACGATCTCTTATAAATTCTGTAACCTGCGTCGACATTGGTATGCTTGCCAATAGTCTAACAAAGTACAATTGTTGCCAGTTTTGTATAAAATTTGGTATGGTTCCAGTAAAATTGTTATTACTTATTCTATTAAAGTGTGACAATGTTAGAAGTGTTGGAAGTTAAGTAGTTGGGTTCTAAGGAGAAGAAACAAAATCAAAGATAACAAGTCCATCAAGTTTTGTAGTCCTGCAAGTGAAGGTGGCAAGTTCTCAGTCAACTGATTGGATGGCAGAACCCTTCAGTGTTAACATTGCAGAAAAAATTGTCAGAAAACATGATATCTTACAAGTCACAAGAGACAACCAAATTATCAAATAATCATTTTAGTCTCCCAAGCTCAGTTGGAACATCACCAGAAAATTGGTTTGCTTCAAGAATACTATTGGAATTTTTATAAGAAAAATGTAGTGATTTCAGTAAGGATGACAAATGACTTACTACCACAATAACAACATCAAAAGTATACCTCATTCTTGAGGATTTCAATAAGTATGATAATATCTAGGACATATATGAATGAATTAAATTAAATCTTGAAACATATAGGTATATGAGAGAAGTAATATTTCCTAGATGCTTCAGAATTTCCCCAAATAATTGATTCACAAGAAGAGAGCTGCATAGAGTTGTACTTCAATATGTAATTAATATAAAATAAGAATGATAAAATGAAAAGTTTGCAATAGTTTGAAATAACCCAGACTCATATTGAAGTTAGGTTCATAGAAGCCCATTCCTCTGAAATTGTGCCAGTTAAGCAATTGTAAGCAAAATCACTGTCCAGAGAAGGAAATTGTTTGGAAATACTAAGATCAAAGAATCACTAAACTGTTTAAAATGGTTATATTAGGAATGAAACCAATTGTAACTAACTACTAAGGGGGGTTACCTAACACAAATCTACATAGAAAAATAATTTGAAATAATAAAAAAAGAATAAACACCTAATGATTGCACCAAGGCCCATCCCTCAATACTTCCAAGTCAGTTATACATATGGCAAAAGATAAATCATTGCCAACAGTTTCTTTAACCCCTACCATTATATTTGCGAAACATAAAGAAAAATTTAAGATGTCAGTAGGACATATTCTTTTGGAACTCGACTACAAGTGCAGAAGAATCTAAGTTAGTAAGACAACTAAAAACTTTACATTTACTACAATTATTTGAACTAAATGTTTTTACTACACCTAAGTGCTTTAGCCCCAAGATTTTGTTCACATGATATCCATCAATCAACATTCATCAAATATAACCAGTGTCCAATGATATCCAATGAAATATGGATATCCCAAGGCTTGGTTAATGTGAACAAGATCAAAGAAACATATTTACAGATCATAGATTATTTTTTTGCTAAAAAATACCAGTAAGTCTTGTGCAGTCAAGAAAATCGCACTTAAACTGGATTTCAAACAAGACAAGTGATAATGATGATAATTGTAACACCCTGAAATTTCAAGTTGCGAAGTTTGGTTGTTTGATGTGTGTTATGTTGCTTGATTAATTGATTTATTTGATAATTGTTGTTTTGAGTGCCCTTGCCTTGGTATGCGTGTTAGTGGATGTTAGCTGTCCTTGTTGACTTGCAGTTGTTATGTTTGCACGAAAGGCAAACCTGTACTGTCAACCGAGTACTTAAGCACAGGAGTATGCAGCGGAAACATGTTTTTCTCCTATTCTTCTCCTTTGCGCTTTCTCTCCTTTTTGTCTCTAAGCTTACCCACACCCAGAAACCTTTCTTCCTCAACCCTTCTGTGTTACCTTCAACCCACGAACCACCGTAGCTGCCATGAAACTCCTACGTCAAGAGAAACCTCGTGACCGGAGTGGAAGTCGGAGATAACCCACCGAAAAGTTCAAGGAGAACTCCTGGTTAGGTAATGTGAGTTTATCGTGTTTAATAACAGCTTTAGATACCATAGTTGGGGACCAGGGAGTCCGACTATGAAGATGACTGCATGTCCCTGTTGTGTGCTATTTTCTTAATAAAACTGTCTTTTAATGAATGGGATGTGGTGTGTTGATGTGTGTTGGTGTTTGATAATGCTCTGGTATGAAGAGCTTGATGGTGTTTTATGGGGGAGTTGATGTTGTAAGAACCCCCCGTGCATGAGTGTGAAGTTGACACTTTGATGCTGAAAATTTCCCAAGACACTTGTTAGTGGTGTTTATGGAGATGCCGGATACCGGGTTGGGTATGTCGAGTTGAATTCTTTACGTAGCATGCATACGTGCATACAGGACGTGACTCTTAGTAGTCCTTGTTGGCGGATGTCAATATCCTGGGTTCCTTACCCGGGGTTTGTTGTTCCCTTAGAGTGGTTAATCTCACTCTTTCTTTTCTCTTGGGATAACGGGTTCCTTACCTGGGGTTTGTTATTCTCCCTTTAGAGCTGTTGAGCTCAAGTTCTTTTAGATGAGCCATTGGGTTCCTAACTCGGATGAACTCGTACTTTCTCAGGAAAAGAGCCGTCGAGTTCCCTAACTTGGATGAGCTCGTGTCTTCTCGGGAAAAGAGCCGTCGAGTTCCCTAACTCGGATGAGCTCGTGTCTTTTTGGGAGAAGAGCCATCGGGTTTCCTTACTCGGATGAGCTTGTGCCTTTTCGGGAAAAGAGCCATCAAGTTCCCTAACTCGGATGAGCTCGTGTCTTGTTGGGAGAAGAGCCACTGGGTTCCCTACTCGGTCGAACTTGTGTCCTTTTCTTTAGAACGACAGGGTTCCTTTCTTGGGTCCTTTCCTTCTCTCGATATGTCGAACTTTCTTCCCTTTAGAGAGACTGGGTTTCTTTCCCAAACTCGTTCCCTTCCCTAAAGCCGTTGAGCTCGTTTCTTTCTTTGGAGTTGCTAGGCTAGTGTCGTCTGTTTTTAATTGATTACGAATGCTTATGTAAGCGATTGCATAATGCTGAGTCCATTTTCGGTGTCTTGTAAGTCCAAGATCCGACCTTGTCCGACCTTTTTTGCCTTCATCTGACTTTGTTCGCCCTTGTTTGGGTTCTTATCTCATAATCATAGTGATTATGTCTAAGTGTCAACCCGGACATCCAATACTTCACACCGGTCCTTTAGTCTATGTTGTGTACTATTGATGAGTATGTATGAACCTATATGGTAATGTTGAAACCTTGGAAGGTTGGTTCGTGAGATAATGATTATGTGCATTGATAACATAAGGGGTGCGTGGCAGTATCCTAGCCAGGACAGAGTTGATCCCGGACCGGGCCATGCATTGATGGTGCCCATGGTTATCAAATGCGGGTGGTTATACATAGATACCCACGAGGGTGTATGACGTTATCCTACCCAGGAAGGGTTTATTCCTGAAGGGTCATACATTGATGGTGCTGTGGTGATATGGTATGTGTTGACATGTGAGATGCCGGGACCGGGTGGTTAACCTTGCAAGGACCACGGTCAGTGCATCGATGATGCCTTCGTTTGGGGTGGCCCTCATTTGGGGCGGTATGTATGCACATGGGGGGTGTATGACATTATCCTAACCAGGAAGAGTTCGTTCCTGGTAGGTCATACATTGATGGTACCCATGTGACATATTACATTTGCACGACGGAAATAGGATGATTAGCTGTAAGGTACGAGAAGTATTGGGGGGCCACGTCTATTGGGTACTCCTTCTGACACCCGAATGTTGATCACTACCGGGGGGAGCGACTTGTGCACGATAGAGTGATCCTGACAAGCTACTGCATCATTGAGACCACAGGGATGAGCTATTTCCGTGATGGTACCACATTGCATGTTGAGAGAATGGCGTGAGCATGCATCATGCTAGGCATTACAAGTTGACCTGTTGAATGTCTTTGGATTGTTTGTCCATGTGTGATGAAATGTCAGGTTATGGTTGTGATTTTGCAATGTCTGGATTATCTTCCTTAACTAATGTTGTCTGTTGATTGTTGTTTTATATGATGAACTCACCTTTGCTTTGTTGTACTGGGTGGTTTGGTACCTATGATGATCACGAACCGCGTTCGTGTGAGCAGACGGGCAGCAGTGGGTGATTTGGAAGAGGACCATCTTTTGGTTGGAGCCGCCACTGCCGGGATGTCGATGGACTAGATCCCAGGCAGGAGTTATGTTTTGTTGGTTGCACCCCTTTATTTTGATAATCACACCCTGTGTTTTACTAGTCACACCCCCGACGTTTAGTTTCTCGTTTCCTTTGTAAAACACTTATACTTATTAGACATGATTGATTGTAAGCAAAACTAAACCACGTTTTATACATATATGTACTTAAGATGTCTTATATGGGTCTTATTTACGTGTCTACTTTATGATGATGATTATTATGTGCTCGCAAAAAATTTACTACGGTTTTCATAATCAAATTAAAGTGATTTTCAATTTAAACGTATTAGTGGCGTAATTAAGAGTTAGTGATACAGTAGCGACAAGGTGGGTCGTTACAATAATAGTAGTGGTTGAGGTCATGAAGGATATTATTAGCACAAGAAACTAACCAGATTATAAGTTGATAAAAACCTTCATCCCATAAAATGAAGTTATTCAAGTCACTTGCTTAGCACTTGCATAATGTTGTAACCATATGTAATATGGGTGTTTATATGTTAAACATAACGACATGAGTTACAATATAAACCAGCAAAGAATAACCAGTATATTATCAAAACAGTTCCTAACTTGAAGTTAACTTGGCAATTTGATAAAGAGGACCAAAATTCTAATTCCCAAATTAAGGTCCAAACTCGTTCTAGTGATTATCTTTTCAAACACCTTTTCCAACATCACAAAGCAACTATGATTATTCTTAATATTGAGTCAACATCTCAAATGAAAAATTCACAAAGTTGTAGTTTCAGGCAACAAAGTTTCAACTTACAACAACAACAACCACCACCATACTGTGTCTTCAGGAATAAGAATAGAAAAAGTGTTATTTCAGTCCAATGTCATAATAAAACTTGACTCTAGCTCAATAAATGTAAAAGATGAAATAAACAGAATAAAGTACAAACATAGACAATCCATCATAAACAAGAACATAACCCATAAAGGCTAGGCTAGAAAGACACAACACAACCCACACACTCTACATAAAAAGAAAAGAAAAACCAAATTTTTTAAATGACCCACCATTGTTATCGGAGAGATCAAATTCCATTGCGGTCCCCAAGCCTCAAAATCACAAAACCAACCAATTAGCACGCGAGCTCCTCTCTGCTGCTAACGATTGAAAAACAAACAATTGGAAATAACACGCAACCTAATCCGGTTGGACCCAGAAGCTGAATTCCAAGCATAGAAGCCAATGAAACACCATCAATTTCTTCCTTTCAGCCTTGCCTAGAGATGTCAAAGGCAGCTGTGCAAAGAACCATGTAGGGTTTTGAAGTAATATCACCAAAACTAGAACAAGGAAGTAACTTAAACTGTGCAAATCTAAGAAAATTCTTGTCAAGAAAAGCCTATCTCAAATAATAGAGAGCACCACCTAATGCTAAAAGTGCACTTCTACTGTCGTCACTTGTTTTCACCAAGAACGACGACACGTAGGTGTTGGGTTTTGACATGAGTGTGGAGGACAACGCCGACTGCAGGAGCGACTGGCGCTGGAGCAGGAACAACGGTGTGTGGGTGTTGGGTTCCGACATGAGCATGGAAGACGACAAAGATAAGCCTAACCCCTTGGAGTTGGGGTTGTGCGGAGGTCGAGGGACCTCATGTTGGATATAGGGGGAGCAACTTGAAGTTTGAAGCTTAGGACTTGGAAGAATGTTTTGAGCTTTTCACATGCCTTGAAGAATGAAATTCAAATTGAAGTGTATAAAGAGGCTAATCTGTTGATCCTTGAATTGCATGCACTTAATCATTTATATGCTTAAATGTTTTCATCAAAGAATTAAAACAATTTTTGAAAAAGAACTAAATAGGCAATGTTTTTGGAAAAATACAAATCTCATTGGTTTAATCGATTACACTACGATTTAATCGATCATTTGCTTTGATTTTAAATCTGGAAAAGCATTGAAGAACAATTTAATCGATTACCATTGCTTGTAATCAATTACATAGTGTCAAAAGAAAAAGAAGCTTCACAGCTTTAATCGATTACCATTTCTTGTAATCGATTACATAAGGTTTTTAGAAAAACTTGTTTCACTGATTTAATCGATTACTATTTCCTATAATCGATTACACAAGGCTTTTCAGATATACATGGTTTATTGCTTTAATCGATTACAACTCGTTTTAATCGATTATTTTGTTCGTTGTTCAAACCTAGAAATCAGCATGAACACTTTAATCGATTAAGTGACAATTTAATCGATTACACAAGGCTTTTTAATCGATTATTTGGCACATTTAATCAATTACAGTTAGTTGCAAAAGTCTGTTATAAATAGAAGTGAGGCTTGGCTTGAGATTTAACTTGAATACTTCAAATTTTCTGAATACACAAGCCTTCACAAAGTTAGAAAGTGATTTTTTGGGTTTACTAACTTCTTGTCCCACTCTTTAATCTTCATGGGTATTGAATGATTTCTTGGGCAAGAGTCTTCAAAGAAGAATAGGAGAGCATGTTCTGAAATTCATTTTGTTCATTCAACTCTGATTGGTAAACAACATGCATTCATATTCATTGGATCATCAAGTTGTTTCTCTCCATTCTCTTTGGTTGTAAATTTGTTTTTGCAATTTTTGTTATTTGGTGCTGTTGTAAATTGTTCTTTGAAGCTTGTACTAGGGTAGTGTTTTCTAGGGAAGAACAGAGTAATGTTCTCTGGTTCTTGTTCACTAGAAGTCTAATAGGGTTTTAGATTTCTTTTCTTTATCTAGAGTTGATAAAGAGTGTTTGTAATAAAGCTTGTAAGAGCTTAAATTTATAATACTGGAACTCTAATCTAGAGTTGATTAGAAGAAATTGGATGTAGCTTCTCTTGAGAAGTGAACCAATATAAATTCTTGTGTTGATTTTCTATTCTTAAATCTCTATTAGTTATCTTGTTCATTTGTTCTTGGTATTCTTATCATTACTCAACAATTTCTTTTTTGAGCTATTGGTTTCTTGAGCTGAGTGGGTTGATTGATTAAAAGCATTCTTGATTTTGAAAGTGATTAAGATCCTTACTCTGATTTTATAAAGAAATTTTAAAAGACCAAGTTTTAACCAATTCACCCCCTCTTGGTTATTGTGGGTATTCCTATTGTTTTCACCTCACACGATTGGTTTGAGGTGAGTGCGGTGACAAATGAGAACTAGGTGGAGACCTTGATGTTACGGATGTCGAGGTCGCAAATGCAGGGTAGTGCTGGGGAAAGAGAGAGATAGAGAAGAAAATGAATTGAATCGAAGATGAAAATAAGGATGAGTGAGAGAGAGCCAGTGACTTTAAAAATCCCGCATTCTATTCAAAGATAGTTTCCTAAAAGCGACATTGTATTCTCGCATTCTACATCGGTTCTTAAAGAAACCAATGTCGTAATGCATTTTCAAAGATGATTTTATCAAAACCGTCTTTAAATAAAAACAATTATTTACAAAAATGCCGCTGCTTTACTAATGACATTGGTTTTTGTAGAACCGGTGTAAAACCAGCATTGTAGAAGACCATTTTTGTAGTATTGAGGCAACAAAATTCCATAATAATAGTTGCCATTTTTTAAATAGGTATATGTTCGAAGACTAAAGACTAAAGACTAAACACTTGCTGGGAATGTCGTGTGTGCAGAAATGCCTAGATGTGGAAGATAAAATTCTCACATTGACTTAAAAATTCTCATTTTTTTTACTAAGATCATTTTAGGATCCATACTAATTTGAATGTTTGGAGAACTTAGTTATAAGAAACGATTTCTCTCTCAATTGGCTTTTATTTATTCTAGTTACATGTACTTTAACCTTGATTGCAATCATACATTACTACATGTCTCTATTCTAGTAAATTATTTTGGCCCACAAAATCACATTATTTTTTCTATAACAAGTTAAAGACTAATATTTTATAGAGTTACTAAAATTCATCCAAGGACTAACCTCTTGTGATAAATTCAACATCAAGCACACAACGACAAGTAGTGCATGTAAGATAATTACAAACTAAATTATAGACAAGAGTAACATAACTACAGAAAAATAAGATATGGGGTATTTATGCTTACCCCAAAATAAATGGTGATTGAAAAAAAAGTCCATCTATTTCAAAAAGCATTAAAAATAATTAACTTAAATCAGATGCTAAAAAAGAATCTAGGAATATGTTTAATTAATAAGGTTAAGAGTTGAAATAGACTTCTATCTACAAACAGTAGTTTCTTATATTGGCATCATAGATTATTAGTTAAGGTAATTAAATTACTTTCATAAAAAGGATGTTTATTAAGACTCCTAACTAACTAAACTCAAGTGATTGGTCACAAAGATTGTAAAGGCTTAACTCCAAGAGCAAAGAAAGAATAATAGCAATGATACAAACATAGTACATTTGAATTTTTTTTGTTTTATGTTCCCTCCAACAGGAAACAAAATAAAACAATGCCCCTATTCATGATGTATGTAACGCCCCGTACGCGTCCGGTTTGTTAACATTCCATTATATCCATTTACGCAGCAATTATCAATTTAAACAGTTTGATTTGGAAGCAAAAAATAAAATATGACGTCATTATAACATCAGTTGTACATTATACATGGTGAAGTATCAAAATATATATATCCTCTGTACACAAATATACATATAATCCCCTCAGGGTACAAAACCTCAAAACAATAGGCATAAATAACAAAAGAATAGAGCCAACATGCTCTCATCAACTATGCCTAGGGTTTATATACAATCTATCCCTGCATGGGCCTCTTGCCCTGGGATCTCTCAGCTTCTCCCTACGTCTCACCTGCAAACATAATCCCCACACACGGGGTGAGATAAAAATCTCAGTAAACTCAGGGTCCTTGGAGGTCTTTCCTCCCCCTGGTTCACTAACATGCATAATATATCACAATCAACATTTCATAAGCTAGCCCTCATGGCTCTCAAACCATATCATTAAACAGATACAATATATATATATATATATATATATATATATATATATATATATAACTTAAGGGATAATCACCCCTACTCAGCCATCACGGCCTTCATTAGCTCACAGTACATCATATAGATATCCCTATTCGGATACAGCAACATATATATGGAGATATAGATATAGATATATCATATTCCTTGAGAACGCTCATCTGCAATCAGGTACATTCTCTAAGGATTTAATCACACATATATCTATGTTATACTTCTTGAGAAAAGCTCATCTGCAATCAGGTACTTTATCTCAAGACACACTCGGACATATATGGCACTTCCAAGAGATGCTCATCTGCAATCAGGTGCATACTCTCAGGTTTTATCACATACTACTTATTGACTACTTAGAGTTGTTCCATATAACTTTGGCTCTAAGGGAAGTCCATATCAAATCCATTCTACTGGCCAGAGAATTCTCTACAATCACAAGATACTATCACAGCATATACCTCATAGAGGTTCTCACTAACACAGTACACTATCCTAGTGTATATCTCATTCAACATCATCTCAATCGCCCACAATATATCATTTACTCAGATGTCTACACATATATGCATCATATACATGCCTCAATCACAATCAGTAACATTCAATTTCAATATTCATGCAACATGTTATTCAGTAACCAATACTTCCTCGGAGTATGGTGGAACACAAAGGAAGGAACCACTCCTAAGAACAAGGAGCTTACCTGTTCTCAGCACTGTACCGGCTCTCCCGGATCCATGGTCACCACCACCAGTGATGTCAGAATCACGCCCTACACAAGAGCATGTAAACATCAATACGGTCCTCAACCGTTAGAACGACAAGACAAGGCTAATCAAGGCACTAGAGTCCCTACAAGACTCTGTATGAGCCAATTCAAAGGATTCACTAGCCTTAACCAGGCTAAATATTCATACTGGTCAAGTTTATCAGAATGGTTATTTCAACACATTTTCACCGTTTATTTAGTCTCCTGAACATCTTTTGTAAAGGTATCTAGGCTCAAACTCATCATTATATCAACATTCTTCCTACTCATTTAGAGGTCAGAGTCAAAACTAAACTTTATCAATACTCAAGATTCAAGGCTTAACATCCATCTAAACAGCCTCCTGAGCATATATCTCTAAAGAATCCAAGCCTAGTTTCGACCCTAACTCATTCATTTATCCAAAAGTTCATCAATCTCATCCAAAATCATTTCCACAATTCAATCGGTTAAAGATCGAGTTTCTCACCTCTAGACAATTGAGGAAGGTCAGAGGATAGCTTTTCCAAGCTTGAACACCTCTGAAAAGACTCCTTTCTTCTCAAAATCCAAACTCTGAGGATATTCCCTAGAGAACGGGATTTCTCCGATTGGTTATCTTTTCGAGAGATTGAAACTAGAATCTAGCTCATCTTGAGGTTTTAATCGATTTCCTAGTTGGGTAGGAAGTGTTTAGATGAAGTATGGAGTAGATATGAAGCTTCCTACTTCGTTAATGGCGGAAAGAGGCGTGGGGAAGAAGAAGAACTCACTTTTGGCCCAAAATTTCGTAAAAATGGCCTTTTATAGGCTCCCAGCCCGCGTTCCCACGCTATCCGCGCCAAAAATGCGCAAGAAATGGCTTTCTGGAGCATTCCCACGCTAACCGCGCCATATCTGATGCTAATCGCGCCAGATGAGCGAACCTGGGGGTCTCCAGGGCCATTCTGGTGCTAACTGTGCCATAATCCACGCTAATCGCGTCACATGGCCGCGTAATGGCGCTAACGGCGCTGGATCTCACGCTAATCGTGCGGCACTATTCACAGACCAATTTTTTTTTTTTTTTTTTTTTTACAAAACTTGGGTTATTATAATGTACCTTCCAAGCCAATTTTTGAGATGGATAAATTCACAACAAGGAAAGAAAACTTACTAAGTGTAATAGTAGAACAATGCCCTTGTTATTGTACCACCAGTGCTTATCCCAGAAATAAATGCATTAGTTTTACTATTTGAGCCTTTCCATATCTTTGGACCATTGGTTTCATAAGGAATATGCAATGACAATTTACAAGTGTTAAGAATCAGTTGTACCAGTTACAGAAAAATTTGCTTAAATACCTTGGGATTGGCAGTGTTTTCAAATTGTTAAAGTATGTAGGCATTAGGTGTCTTAGCCAATTGATAAGTGTTTGTCGTGTGGCTTCAAAACAATTAAACTACGCTAATTCTGTAGCATAGGATTAACCTAGGTCGACTCAAAGACACTATCAATATGGTTCTATCTTCAATTCACTACTAACAGTAAAGGGGATTTTTGTCGAACAGTTTGCAGGTGCGAAGTAAAAATTGCAAAAAAACAAACTACGATTAAAGATCAATGCAGAAACTAATAGAATTGATAACAAGTAATGTAAAACAGATTAAAGAGCATCAATCCAATTCACCAAACCAAGCTATTCGAATCATCATCTTTCTCAGAAATTTATCCTATTGTGAAAGTTCATTCAATTTCATTAGAAGCAGTTCAATTGAATTAACCCCTAAATTAATTGAAACCACAACCCTAATTGAAATATCATTCAATTAATCTGTTATTTATATTCAAAATTAGGAAATGAATCCATAATCTAATATGATTTCAATCCTAAACACATTCATAATCATGAAAACAAAATAGCAATTGAAGAAGAAAGTGAACATTCACACAGAATTCGAAATACCAAACCAGAACTCAAATTCTTCTCTTGCTTGGGTTGGATCCTTGGATTGATTGATTATTTAGCCTTCCATGATCATCATCAATGAAATCCCCATGAAATAAGTGCACGAAAATGGAAGAAGGGAAAGCAAAAATGAAGAACAAGGAAGAACAGTTGAGAGAAAATAAGAGAAAGGGATTTGATTCTAAAAACTTAAAAAGACAAATGTAAAACTATTTTTTTTGCAAAATGAAATATAAAGTATTAATTCCTCCTAATGTCACTAGTATATAGTGACTAAGTCTGAAGAAAAGAATGGGCCATGAACAACCCATCAATTCTAATTATTTATGCTATTTACACCAATAAAAGTCTAACTCGCAGCTCAAAATACAAGTGCAGTGGTTCTGACTTCAAAGCCTAAAATGACCCTCCAAATGGCAGAATTGGCCTTGGCTTATTTCTGGAAAACTTGTAGATCTTTTTGTTATCTTTCCAAGGACTATAAGAACTTTCAATTCAGAGTTCCATAGAGATCTATAGGTCCTGTACAAGGCAGATACATCAAGTGAGCATAAAATCCGAAAATACGCAACAATAAGCAATTAAGCTCACTAACTTGCCTAAGACAAAAATTGAATTAGAATGACAAAATAAAAGTCTAAGAGAAGTAAAATAAGCTAAGAATGATAGAAAAATATTTAACTAAAGGCACTCCATCAAAATACCCCACACTTAAACATTTGCACTCCTGGGCAAAACTAAAAGAAAGACTAAGAGAAAATTTCAAACTAAAGTAAATCAAAAATTTAAAAGAAAAGTATGAACAAGACACACATATTTTTCAATGAATCATAACAATGCACAAAAGCGAGAAAGATGAAAGACAGAAGAATGATATTATGATAACAAACAATCCATAAAAACATGATCACAAAGTGCAAAGTGAGAAAGTAGTCAAGTTTAGAATTAAGAATGTACCAAGGTGATAGAAATCTCTCAAAGGCAACACTCAACCTCATATAATGTGTATGGCTTTGTGTTTACACTCAAACACCACATGTAACTAGCTCATCCAAGTATTGACAAGACTCTAATTCATTCAACTTGAAATACACATGCATCAAAAGATCAAAAGGACTTTAAAGGCTTGTAATGAATGGCTTAGGTAAAGGTGGATAAGAAAAGGATATTTAGGCTAAAACTAAGAGAAAAGAGGGGCAATGGGGAGCAAGCCAACAAGTTAAAAGAGGGGTATAAACAAAGAAATGAGATTTAAAGGAATTTACAAGGATGAAAATCAACCATAACAACTTTTATTGCATTGCATTTTCTTTTTCTTTTTCTTTTCTTTTCTTTTTCCTTGTTTATGCATTTTTTTTCTCTCTTTGAACGTTTGCTTTGTAAACTCTTTCTTTTCTTTTCTAATCAAACAAAATCAAAATACCACTTGTTTGAAACCCACTCCCAAAACAATTCCAAGGCCCATTTTCTCCCTAAAGTTAGGATAACTTTGTTTTCCATTTTTTTTCTTTTTTATAATGAGGTACACAAGAAAGAAAAGGTTAAAGGCTCAAAAAGGGTAGCAATGGATATCAATGCAAGGATAGTTTATTTGGCTAGTGGATAAAAGAAAGAAGGCCTAAATCATCTGAATCAAAGCATGTGTAACAAGGAATGTCAAAAGAGGCAAGACAAAACATAGAGTAATCTAGCACAAGGGTGAAATCACACATGAAAGAACATGAATGAAATAATGTGATTCATCCACAAAGGCCCAAAAACTCACAAGGCATAATTCTATCACACATGATTCATCTTAAATTCTATTTCTCAAGCCTACTTATCAATTCAACAATTGCAACAATGATTCACATCAAGCATGAAACCTCTCAATCCAACCAAATTTTCAACATTTCTCACAATTTATGCAAGTTAGAAATCCTATGAAAAACATGAAAAAGTGCCTAAATTCAATAAAAAACAGCAACATAAACAGACAGAAAATAGAAACATACAGACTCAAAAACTAAAACAGATGGATAAACAGAAAATAGAATGTATAAACAGAAACGTAAGCAGAAAATAGAAAACAGACAATATAACCAGAAAACAGATTTTGGAATCCTTCACCCCCCACTTGAAATGCACATTGTCCTCAATGTAAGCATGCAAAGAAATGTCCGCCACAAGCTCCTCCTCCACTTGAGGGCTCTCATGAAATACTTTGAGTTGGTGACCATTGACCTTGAAGACTTTGCCGATAACACCATTTTTAATCTCAACTGCACCATGGGGAAAAACATTAGTAATAACAAAAGGTCCATCCCATATAGATCGAAGTTTATCGGAAATAAGCTTAAGGCGATAATTAAACAAAAGCACTTTTTGGCCACTATGGAACTCCTTTCTAAGAATCCTAGAGTCATGAAATCTCATCACTCTCTCTTTGTAAATCTTGGAATTCTCATAGGCTTTTAAGCGGATCTCTTCAAGTTCTTGCGACTGAAGCTTCCTTTCCATACCCTTTTCATCAAATGCCATGTTACAACTCTTCACTACCCAATAAGCACGGTGCTCAATCTCCACCGGTAGGTGGCATGCCTTACCAAAAACCACCCTATAGGGAGACATTCCCAAAGGTGTCCGGTAAGCGGTCCTGTGAGTCCATAAAGCATCCTTAGGTAGCTTGCTCCAATCCTTCCTGTTTGGTTGCACCACCTTCTGTAACACTTGCTTGATCTCTCTGTTAAAAACCTCTGCTTGCCCATTAGTTTGGGGATGATAAGCTGTAGCAACTCTATGCACAATCTCATATTTCTGAAGCAAGGATGCCAATGACCGGTTACAGAAATGGCTCCCGTGGTCACTCATAATGGCTCTAGGCACACCAAACCTGCAGAAAATGTTGGATCTCACAAAATCCACAACAACTTTAGAATCATTAGTTCTGGTGGCCTTAGCCTTAACCCATCTAGAAACATAATCAACAACAAGCAAAATATATGAAAAACCATGAGAAATAGGAAATGGACCCATAAAATCAATACCCCAGACATCAAAAATCTCACAAAAAATAATGGGTTGCTGAGGCATCTCATGTCTATGTGTAATGGTTCCTCCTGCTCTCTGACACTGCTCACAAGTGGTGGTAAAGTGATGAGCATCTCTAAACAGGATGGGCCAAAAGAACCCACAGTCTAATACCCTTCTAGCGGTCCTCTGAGGACCAAATTGACGTCCGATAGGTGTGCCATGACAAAACTGAAGAATAGACTGGATGTCATGATCAGGCACACACCTTCGGATCACTTGGTCACTACCAAATCTCCACAAATAAGGATCATCCCAAACATAATATTTAGCATCACTCTTAAGTTTATCTATTTGGGACCTAGATGCATGAGGTGGAACAACAAATGCAACAATGAAATTAACAATGTCAGCAAACCAAGGTGTCACATGTGATGAATGCAAATGCATCAAATGCTTATCAGGGAAATTATCACGAATGGGAAAAGACTCAAGAGGTCCTTCAATCTTGCTCAAGTGATCAGCAACCAAGTTTTCTGCACCACTTCTATCCTTAATCTTGAAGTCAAACTCCTGAAGAAGAAGCATTCACCTGATCAATCTAGGTTTAGCATCAGGCTTCTTCAACAGGTACTTCAAAGCTGCATGGTCAGTAAAGACAATGATATGGGAGCAAAGCAAATAAGATCTAAATTTATCTAAAGCAAAAACAATAGCTAAAAGCTCATTCTCAGTGGTGGTGTAGTTAACTTGGGCTGCATCTAAAGTGCGTGAAGCATAAGCAATGACATGGGAGAGTTTACCAACTCTCTGTGACAAGACAGCCCCAAGTGCATAATTAGAGGCATCACACATCAGCTCAAAGGGAAGCTCCCAATCTGGTGGCTGCATGATAGGAGAGGTAGTCAGCTTCTTCCTCAATCCCTCAAATGCCTCTTTGCAAGGCTGGTCAAATTTAAAGTCTACGTCCTTTTGGAGAATCTTGGACAATGGCAATGCTATCTTACTGAAATCCTAAATGAATCTCCTATAAAAACCTGCATGTCCAAGAAAAGAACGTACTTCCCGCACAGAAGCGGGGTAAGACAAAGAAGTAATCACATCAATCTTGGACTTATCGACCTCAAGACCACTACTAGAGACCAAATTCCCTGAGGCTATACCCTCATGCACCATAAAATGGCATTTCTCAAAGTTAAGAACAAGGTTAGTCTTAATACATTGGTCAAGCACTCTAGAGAGACCATCCAAACATGTATCAAAAGAGGAACCATAAAAAATGAAATCATCCATAAACACCTCAATGCAACTCTTTAATAAATCAGAAAAGATGCTTACCATGCACCTTTGGAAGGTGCTAGGTGCGTTGCACAGGCCAAAAGGCATCCGGGTGTAAGCAAATGTGTCAAATGAACAGGTGAATGTGGTCTTGTGTTGATCCTCTGGTGCAATATGAATCTGCATGTAACCAGAAAAACTATCAAGAAAGCAATAATGTGATTTACCTGCCAACCTCTCTAAAACTTGATCAATGAAGGGAAGAGGGAAATGGTCCTTGCGAGTGGCCTGGTTGAGTCTCCTGTAATCAATGCAAACTCGCCAACTGTTGGCCACTCTAGTCGGAATCAGCTCATTATCTTGATTCTTCACAACTGTGAGACCCGACTTCTTAGGAACCACTTGGACAGGTGAAACTCAAATGCTATCTGAGATGGGATAGATGATCCCTGCAACTAGTAGCTTTGTCACTTCCTTCTTCACCACATCCAGAATAGTGGGATTCAGCCTCCTATGTGGCTACCTCACCGGCCTAGAATCATCCTCCAAAAGTATTTGATGCATGCATATAGAAGGATTAATGCTAGGAAGGTCAGCAAGGGTCCATCCAACGGCCTTTTTGTGGCCTCTCAAAACATGCAACAACTTCTCTTCATTCTCAAGTGACAGACTACTAAATATGATGACTGGAAGCTTTTGAGCATCATCTAAATATGCATATTTGAGGTGCTCAAGTAGTGACTCCAGCTCCAAGGAAGGTGGCTGAATGGTGGAAGGCAAGGAAAGACTGAGGGCTGAGGGAAGTGGGATAGTAGAATCAGAACTTGTATCTGTACTTGCAACACAATTAGAGTCAAGTACGGAGGAAATCTCCACACAAATACTACACACAACAACAAAATCATCACAAGTACAATTACAAGAACCAAGACAAAATCATCAAAATCAGAAAGTAAATCAAAAATATTTACACTATCTACTGAAACATCAATGATATCAAGAAGAAGGACAAAATGTTCCTCTACAGGATGTCTAATGGCCTCAAAAATGTTAAACAAGACTACACTATCAAATTCATCTAGACAAATATTATTTCTGCTTAATCTGTGAAATGTCCTATCTATCTCAGGATCATATGAATGCAAGTCACTTGATGTGGACCTAGTCATGCACAGTGCAACTCATAAGGAACAAAAACACAGAAATCACAAAAATGTCAGTCAGCTACTCTATCAGGACACTATTCACAATATCTGCTGAAATGAAATAGAAAATGGAAAACTGCCTTAAACAATTTTAGAAAAATTTAAAAACACCACAGTAAATATCTATAAACCATGCTTGATTTTTGTGATTTTTTTGGTGATTTTTAAAAATCATGAAAACACAAAATAAATTCAAAAGTGGTCTAGATCATCAAATTTGGCAATTTGGACCCCTCCTGACCATGTTTGTCCCTCACAAGGTCACCTTGATGTATTAATTTTCTCCACATTCTAGGAAAATTTCAGCCCATTCCAAGATAGTTTGCTGTGAAATGACTAGAATGCCCCTACACAAATTGTTAAAACGGTGTTAAAACTCCTACTTAGAGGTTGAATTTGCCAATTTTAACCCACACCCAATCCCTAAAGGGGTTATTTTTGCTTAGAATGGGGGATAAACTATGGATACCAAGTTTTGAAGCAAAACTCCACAGGATCGAAAAAAATTCTAGACAGCAAATTGCACAACAAACACAACTACACTACACAAATTCTTATCCTACAACGCCTCTGTTTTTTGCTCTGTTTTTCCCTATTTTTCTCTTTTTTTTTACAGCACACATGAAACTACATCATCCACACTTCATAATGAACAAGAACAATCATGCAATTATGTAACAAAGTGCGGTTGTGCAGCAAAATGTAAATATGCAGTGAATGTAACTCTTTTTTTATATATATAGATATATTACTACTACTGTGAACTAATTATAGTGAATTAAAGCTAGCACACAATGAACCGTGTCCCCGGCAACGACGCCAGTTTTGATAAGCGTTTGTCGTGTGGCTTCAAAACAATTAAACTACGCTAATTTTGTAGCACAAGATTAACCTAGGTCGACTCATAGACACTATCAATATGGTTCTATCTTCAATTCATTACTAACAGTAAAGGGGATTTTTGTTGAACAGTTTGCAGGCGCGAAGTAAAAATTGCAAAAACACAAACTACGATTAAAGATCAATGCAGAAACTAATAGAATTGATAACAAGTAATGTAAAATAGATTAAAGAGCATCAATCCAATTCACCAAACCAAGCTATTCGAATCATCATCATTCTCAGAAATTTATCCTATTGTGAAAGTTCATTCAATTTCATTAGAAGCAGTTCAATCGAATTAACCCCTAAATTAATTGAAACCACAACCCTAATTGAAATATCATCCAATTAATCTATGATTTATATTCAAAATTAGGAAATGAATCCATAACCTAATCCGATTTCAATCCTAAACGCATTCATAATCATTAAAGCAGAATAGCGATTGAAGAAGAAAGTGAACATTCACACAGAATTCAAAATACCAAACCAGAACTCAAATTCTTCTTTTGCTTGGGTTGGATCCTTGGATTGATTGATTATTTAGCCTTCCATGATCATCATCAATGAAAACCCCATGAAATAAGTGCACGAAAATGGAAGAAGGGAAAATGAAAATGAAGAACAAGGAAGAACAGTTGAGAGAAAATAAGAGAAAAAATTTTGATTCTAAAAACTTAAAAAGACAAATGTAAAACTATTTTTTTTGCAAAATGAAATGTAAAGTATTAATTCCTCCTAATGTCACTAATATATAGTGACTAAGTCTGAAGAAAATAATGGGCCATGAACAACCCATCAATTCTAATTATTTATGATATTTACACCAATAAAAGTCTAACTCGCAGCCCAAAATACAAGTGCAGTGGTTCTGATTTCAAAGCCTAAAATGACCCTCCAAATGGCAGAATTGGCCTCGGCTTATTTCTGGCAAACTTGTAGATCTTTTCGTTATCTTTCCAAGGACTATAGAACGCTCAATTCAGAGTTCTGTAGAGCTTTGTAGGTCCTGTACAAGGCAGATACATCAAGTGAGCATAAAATCCGAAAATACACAACAATTAGCAATTAAGCCCACTAACTTGCCTAAGACAAAAACTGAATTAGAATGGGAAAATAAAAGTCCAAGAGAAGTCAAATAAGCTAAGAATGATAGAAAAATATTTAACTAAAGACACTCCATCACCAATATCTCTTTAGCCTTATGAACAACACCCTTCATTCCCTTACAATGATTCTTCTCTCAAGACTCATAGAAGAAGGCATTATAATTATGAGCTTGTAGCCCTTGGCTGCTGCCATGAAGTCTAGTCCAATGCCAGTATTACCACTTGTTGGTTCAATGAGGACACTCTTCCGTAAAATAAGATACCCAAATATTAGTATTATAAACATTAAATTGCCAACTCAGAGATACACTAAATTAATACCCAAAATTCCTTTTTCTCACTGTACCACTTCCAAGTATTGTACATATCAGTTGTAC
>CM023956.1:13078760-13100274 GCA_013407115.1 Glycine latifolia | reverse complement strand
ATACCATTCCAATATGACACCTTTACTAGTCTATTACTAGCTTCACTTCAGGAACATCATGATTCACACAAACAAAAACATTGAGTTAATAATGATATAACTGTTTATACCATTCCAATATGACACCTTTACTAGTCTATTACTAGCTTCACTTCACTTTAATTATCAAGGTATACCAACCTTTCCAGGTGTGATAAGTCTCTTTTCTTCTGCATCAACAATCATACTATACCCAATTGTATGTTTCAAAAACAAGAGAACAAGCACAAAATAAAAAATGCCATGTAAAGCATAATGCTACCGAAAGCATTAACTTAAACTCAAAGAATCAATAGTCATGACAATGGAAAAATAGTTACATGTCCTTCATACTAGAGCATGGCTCCATCAACTCCAATTTAGCAGTAACTTTGGCAACACAACCATTTGTAAGTTTATTTAGATATACTAAGGGAGATTTACCAATCAACTACATAAAATACACATCAAACAATAGTACATAATCTAGAAAGAAACACTATCAATAGGGGAAAAACCTAGAATGAAAAAGCATGCAAAAATGGCCACAGAGCGCATGGGGAAGGACACTCTCTGGATGTCATCAAAGAAGTAACTTCTTCCTCCAATGACGGAGGAGAACCGAAGCTGCCAACAACAAGACCCATGGGGAAGAACCCTTAACAGCAATAATAAGCTTCCTGGTCGGGAACAAGTGATGGAAGCAAAAAAAGTGTTACTCTGTGAAAGGATTTATCACAATTTTGTCACCGCAAGCAACAACCCTCGTAAACCCTAGGGTACTCATACAAATGGTAACAGTAAGGACACGAGGTCCAAAAAGTAGAGCTCCTCCTCCTCGAATTCTCATCCGCATGGATGTCCTCGTGGGCCGAAGCAGCGTTATTGCAGCATGCACTGGGATCGGGCCCAGGCCCAGTCCTCCAGGCGGGGAGCTTCTCCTGCTGCTAGACCCATCCAGGGACGGACAAATCGACGTAGAAGAAGAAAGTGAGCTCCTTGTCATTAACAGATTTCTTAATAGGGTCGGAGAGTAAGGCCCACGCATCGGCGACAAGCTGGAAGGCGTGCTTGGTGAAGTGGAAGCAAGACTTGTCGGGGTGGAGGAGGAAGGCAAGGCGACAGTACTGTTTCTTGATGAGTTTGAGGTCATCAGAGAGACAATCAACCTAGAGGATTGCGTACCATTTGGGGAGGTTGTTGATGCGCTTGTCGGTGATGAGGAGGACGTCAATGATGGCTAGGATTTGGTCGGAGCCTTCAAGGAGAGGCTCGATTTCATGGGCGAGGATCACAAACTCTTGAGATCCCATCAGATCGAGGTTCTAGATGAGCTTCTTTTTTGGGATCTACATGTGACTATGAGTAGTAGTAGTGCTATTTTTAGATATCAAGCGGTGCCCAAATTTGAAAGAGGAATAAATGAAACGGGTGCTCTAGTTGCGGGTAGAGAAACAACATCAATTTTTAAAAAATCAATGTTAACATCGACACAACAACATCGATTTTCTCAAAAATCGATGCTAACATCTCCACATTAACATTGGTTTTCAAAAACTGATGTTAACAAAATCAGTTTTTTAACAAAAATGTCACCGTCCTTTTGTTCACATCAGTTTTATCAAAAACCGATGTTAAAGTAGTGATGTTGAAAGCATTCTTTTTAGTATTGATCAGACAACAACTCGATGGGATCTCTCATTAGATTGAAGCTCTAAAGTCTGTATAAAGCTTGAAAATGTTCGTGTTAAATTCGTCAAATCACAAGAGAACATTTTGAGGCAAAACAAACAAGTGTTGTAACACTGTCAGTCCATTGGACTAAGGAAACTTGAGGAAATTAAGTAAATCTTAGCCCTACTAAGTTAGCAAGTTTCATTGTATTCGAACTTATTGTGTAAACACTCTTTGAGTGATTAGAATACATATTTTATCAAACATATATTGTTTGTGAAAGCTAGGAGTAGCTTAGTGACAAAGAATACTTTGGTTTTAATCTTAAGGAGAGATTAACTGTCGTGTCAAGAGTGACCTAGAGAGTACTCATTGTAGCCAAAAGTGGCATAAAGAACACTTGGTTATAATCAACAATTTGATTAGTGGAACCCTTCAAGGTTTAAAGGGGAACTAGATGTAGCCCAAGAGTTGGGGTGAACTATTTTAAAACTTTTGTGTTTTCTTTACTGCTTCTATATAACTAGTTCTTTTTATAAATCACTTCTACGCTACTACATCTAAGTTTTGTGAACTAGTTTTTCTAAACACAATGTGATTTTGAAACCCTTGGACGAAATCTTTCGTCCATTGATATATGAATGCTCTATCTTTCAAACATCATTGCAAACCTCGTCTTTCATGAACGCACTAAACACCTAGATATTGATTATCATATTATTTGAGAGAAAACACAAGAAGTCTAATGAGACTACTTCAGGTCCCTTCCTCTAATCAACTGACATATATTTTCACTAAAGCTCTCTCTCCAAGTTTGTTTATCATCAATCTTTCCAAGATGAAGCTAATTGACATTTTTATACCTTCAACTTGGGGAGGGGGGGTATAAAGTAAACAACAATAAAGATACAAAAACTCAAAATACAAGATCAATTCTCACCAGGTTAAGCCCAAGATCAGTGAGTTGTCTCTATTCAACATTCTAGAAACATCTAGAATTTGTTGTGATTTGTTGTGCCCTTGTCGAATTGTTTTTCACTAGTTGTTAGTCCTCATGTAGTCCTTGTATTCTTTATGATATTTTCTATTTTGCTATTTTTCATTTAATGAAAGATTCGATCCTATAATCAATAAGTTGTAAGCCTTAGGCACCTAGCTTACATATATACCCTTATGTACGTTCTGAAATGGTATGAATTGGTTTTGTTTCACTATCCCTAAATATCCTCATTCATTTGAGTAATCGTTCACAAAACCGCCCTCACCAATCCATCGTAATTTATGGCCTAATTGTTCCTCTCTAATCCCTAGCTGATATACCTCGCAATTTTTAAATTAACTATTTTTAATGGAAACAGATTGGGCCATAATAGAATTAGGATAAAAAATGAACCACATTAAAAAAAATGTGACGTTATCTAAGGATGCAACATCATCATTTAACGACACACTCTAACAATAGAGACTAAAAGTTGTAATAGAAAAACGTTTAAGGACTTTGATCGGTCAAATATTTGTTTCGAGAATAAAATCCAATTTTTAAAAAAGTTAAGAGGTTAAAAACTTAATTAATCATTTTAAATTTTTTATTTATAATTAATTTTAAAAACTTGTTATGAAGCTTACATTTTTTCTTTAGAAAATCATAAAAATAATGTTAAGTTTTTTACATGAGGCTGTTATATATGATAGGATTTAGAGTAAGACTAGAACAACACAAAAGAAAAGAAAGTGATTTTTTATGAGTTTTTGCATGCTAAAATCAGATTGGACCATTGTAGAATTAGGATAAAATAAGCCGGATACAATTCATGCTTAAGATTTAAAAATAGTTAGACGAAAAGGAAATTATAAACTTATTCCTTGTAAAGAGAACACAGTTATACCAAAAACAGAAACCATCTAACGAAGTAACTCCCATAAACCGATTTGGTGAGGAACAAATACACATTTCAAAGTCAATGAGCAGGTGTGGCTCGTTCGTTTGGTTGCATGAAACATTTACCACTTTGCTGGCACTGAATTGGACACGTAATACGTGAAAATGCATGGCGTTGAGACTTAGGAAGCATTGGAACTGGTTACTCATTAACCATTGCTGGGGCGGGCCCCACACTATTTAAGCCCCTCTTGAATCGCAGTTAATTCGTCGCACTATTTAGTCTGAGCGCTTTTCACAGACTTTGCTGTGTAGGGTGTGCTAGAGAAAATGTCAGCAAATAATACTGAAATGAGTTTGAGGCATCCGAAATGAGGTGATGGTCTATCTGAAATAATAGACCAAAACACAATTACATACACATTATAATAGAACCATAAAAACATAATACAAGCAACATTTCATACAATATATGCTTACCTCATGATTGCGCAGACGCGCAACATGGTAAAAACCCGCCTGCATAAGCCACGGGTGAATATCCTCAGGAATAGCAGAGTGATCATGTGTGGCGGCATGCCTGACATTAATCACACGATCCCGGGCGGTCGGATCACTTTGGGCATTCCACACATTAGTGGATATATGCCTATCCTGTAAGGTTAACAGCGTCCGTACAGATGGACCTGGATCAATGACGCTGACCGTATCCTCATCCACTGGCGGTGCTGGAACATTCTCATCGTGATCCATATTTCACTATGTCTAACCCTATATTCATTTAAGAAATCATTAACTATGCTAATAAATAACAAATAATAATACGGGAAAAAATTTCATTTTTTTCCATCAACTTATACATAGTAATTATTTGTAAAAATATTTCATGTATAATTTTATATTTACAAAAATATCAAAATATTATTAGATTAAGTTAAATAACTATGTTCAATTCTTAAATACGTAAATATTTATATTCTCATATATATTTCTTTATTTACCTACATTGATCCATGTAATAAATAGTCAAAATAATTTTCTGTTTCATTTCTTGAATTAAATATATTTATCTAATTAATTATTGTACTTACAAAAACATGTTTAACGATAATTTTTATTTTTTTTACTTAATATAATTAAAATGATCAAATATAAAAAGTATATATATACATTTACAAATTAAAAATACTACTTTAAATTGAATGTGACTAAATTTAATTAGCTAAATCTAAATATAAATTCAAAATTATATTTTGAAAACAATAAATCATCAAATAATAAAACAAATTATACTTATTAAGGGTTAAATAAATACATTTATATTTTTATATTAACTTGAAACATTATATCAATATTTATCACTGTATAAGTGAAGATATCATACGCTCATATATATTTTTTTATTTACCTACGTTGTTACAAAATAATAAATAGTCAAAATAATTTTCTGTTTCATTTTTTGAATTAAATTTATTTATTTAATTAATTATTTTACTTACAAAAACATGTTTAACAATAATTTTTAATTTTTTTATTTAACATAATTAAAATAATCAAATACAAAAAAGTATATATATACATCTACAAATTAAAAATACTACTCTAAATTAAATATCACTAATTCTAATCAACTAAATATACATATCAATTCAAAATTATATTTTTAAATCATAAATTTATAAAAAATTTCAACCACTTATAACATCCAAACAAAGACAAACTCAAATAAACATCTACCATATAAAGTATCAATGTTAATTTCAAACTATTGGTCTTCTAACCTAGAGTTTTAACAACATGGCATCTAACCTAATGTTTAAAATAACATCCTCTAACTTAATGTTTCAAGTTTAGAACCTAAATATTATATAATAAACTCAAATATCAATTAAATATACAAAAATACAAAAAATAATCACAACTTACTTGTTTTTTTTACAATGACAGCCACAAATCTCACACACCAAAAGCAGAAATTCGAAATTTTTGGGAGGGAGGAAGAGAATGGGAGGGGGGGACCAGAAATGGGAGTGGGGCATATATGGTGGTCCAGGTGGCATAGTTCGCTATGCCTAGCAGCGAACTCTGGCCCCCGTGACACGTGGCAGTAACGGCAGGATTTTTTGAATTCCCGTACGCGTACTTCGCTAACCGTGGCAGCGAACTTGGTGTATCCACGTAGACTGCCCGTAGGGCAGCCACATAGTTCGCTGGTGTAGGTGGCGAACTTGTTGTCCTCCAGAATTGCGCCATGTCAGCATGCCGAGTTCGCTGGGTTGGGTGGCGAAGTAGCTCGCGTGGCAGTTTTGCAAATATTTTGTCCTGCGTGTCATTTAGCCAAATTTGTTTTGGATTTGTGGCAGAAAAAAAAAGGTCTCGTTTGAGGCATGGGTTCAGACTTCAGAGACATTACAGGAGTGAAAAAAATGCTTTCTATATCTATTTCATAAAACATGGATGTAAAAAGCATCTAAACAACAACCATTTTTTTTTATAAAAATATTAATATTGTATAATATTTTTTAGATTGATTATTTATCCAATCGATGTAATGCGTTGGTCGATTTACATATTTTAATACACATTTTACATCAGTTTAAAAAAAAAACCATCGTTGAAGATAAAAGTTTAACCCTGGTTCAAAATTTTCGTTAAAAACCTTTTAGAACCTTCATTGAGTCTTTTTTTACCAGTGACTAGTAATTTTTTTAAAAATGCATAAGAATTGTAAAATGACTTATAGTAGTAGTAAAAAAGATTATCAATTCCTTTTATATGATGTCTTATAACATCATATAATAAGAATCATAGAGAGTAATTTTTTTTAACTATATTATTAGTGCGAAATATTTACATGATTACAAATCTTTATTGAAAAAATTAGTTAATCACCTTTGGTAGAGTGTTAATTTTTAGTTACAATTTTTTTTCATCCAGAAGGTCCGAAGGTCCGAACCAGATACTTAAGAAGATTTATCTTAGTTCCACTTGAAACAACGAGTTGTTGGTATAATAAAATTATAATTATCAATCTTTCTATTTATATAATTACTAAATATATTTTATATTCCTAAGATATTAATTACATTATTTTATTAATATTTCTTTTGTAAAAATAAGAGAATTTATTAAAAAATTAAGGGTAAATACCTTTTTATTCCTTAAAAGTGTGTGATGGTGAAGAATTCATTTTGAAAGATGAAAAATTTAATTTGATTTCTGTACGTGAATAAAGTGTGATAAATTAATTGTCATTAAATTTGTGAAATTATTTTGTTATCAATTTGATATTAAGTTGTCAAATTTATGGATCAATTTTTTTATTAAATAGTCTGCAGAACTAAATTTTTACACTTTATACAAATATAGAAATAAAAATTGAATTTTATATCTTTTAAAAATTAATTTATCACTATCTTATACTTTCAAAGATTTAAATAGATATTTATCATAAAATCAATAAGTGAATATAACATTGTTCTACATAAAATAATTACGGTGAGATAGTGAAAACCGACACCCAAAATCGATAATACAGGAAAGATGGCTGACAGGTTCAACAGTTGGTAGGAAATCACTATAAAGCCATGACGTAATTAAGAAGAAAATAGGTGAAGTTAAGTTGTCAATTAAAACAATGGGTCCAAAGTCGCCAGAATTTCACCAAAGTTTCTCCGCAACAAATTAAAGACATGTTATGGGTCAGCCGGTAAGAGGTTAAATTTGATATATGAAGGTGTGTTTCGAAATCCAATTAAGTTTTATATTTTTTAAATGTATAAACGTAGAAATAATATGAGTGATGAATTATGCCGAGACCGGGTAGAGTAGGTTCACGGGTGGCTCATTATGAAAGTCCTCATTCCTTTTCTTTTATTAATTAACTGGTAATTAATAAATAATAATAATTTTTTTCTGACTATACTTTATTTTAGGGCATTGTAGAAATATAAAATATAATTTCAAAATATACTTAAAATAACTATTTAAAACTATATATATAAGGGGAAAAAAAGTGGTTAGAATAAAAAGGAAAAAAATGATTTTATGAAAAAAATCGAAGCTCTTTATATTAATTATTTATAGGCATAAAACTTGTGTCATAGAGAAAAATTGACAGTAGAACATCGACACCACCATTCGCTGACAATTTCCTAAAATCATTCTCTCTTTATTAGGAACAAAAAGCATGGCAAATTGGTTAGGTCCACCCTAAGTATATAAAAAAAAAAAGGTCCTTGATTAAATGTGTTTAGTTGAACGAAGCTGATATCTAAACAGGCTGTAGACCAACGATTATCAAATACTCCATAATTAGGTGCTCAATTGAAAGCAGTCCATTATGAGGAGAGGAGCTCGATCTGTTGAGAACGTGGGACCGGGGGGAATTGTCATAATTTTCAAGATAATTATTATGAGAAGTTATTTGATGATCTAAAACTTTTATATTAAGTGACATCGTAAAATTATTTGAGTGGAGGGAGATCTGACTTTGGCACTGGAATTTGAGTAGTCTTATTGAAGTATTTGGGACGGGTTTCATATTTTGAACTTGGGCTAGGGTTATGTTAGGTTTTGGGGAAGAACAAGCATTGGGGAGTGTTTGATAATTGTTCATACTTAGGTTGTGTTTGACACAACTTATTCTTAGCTTAATTTCTACTTATAAGTGAATGCTGGACCAACCACTTATCAATAAAAGCTCTTAAATAAAAAAGTAGCTTATTTGTAGAGAGAAAATTTACAAAATAAGTAGCTTTTGTAATAGCCAGAAAATCTAGCTTAAGCATAACTTATTTGTAGCTTTTTACAAGAAGCATCTATGGGACCTTTTATGCGCTTAGTTGTATATATTTTTTCTTTAAAGAACTCATTTTACGTATCATTTTACACCAAATAAGAAGATACCATGGGTGTCTTGCATGGGATGGTGTCAGCTTATCAAAGTCAGAAGAGGGACTTGGGGTCAAGAATCTTGAGATCTTCAATATCTGCTTGTTAGACAAATGATGGTGGAGACGGTTGATGGATTTGTTATGAATAGGCCTAATAGAGTATTAATAACGGGGAATTTCTTCCTACACCATTCAAAATTCAGATACCCAGCATGAAACAGTGAATAACCGAAATTGTCATTTAGTAAAAATGTTAAGTACGAAATCACACCATTCAACTTCTTCTTTATTCTCGCATCGTACCCTTGTTTGTTCTTGTTCTCGCACCATTCTCCTTCTTTGTTGCTCGACTTGCATCATCCTCTTTTTCTTCCAGCACCTAGCTTCGTTGTTCATCTCAACAAGGAGTGCTTCCTTGTTCGTCATTGATTTCATCGTTTTTCATCGCCGCTGCAATGAGTTTCTCCACCCCTTCTTTTTTGTGTAATTTTTTTCTGTGTTAAACCCATACGGATTGACAATTCGTATAAGTGTTTTTCTTTTAGCATTAAGATACTTTTGTTAATGAACAATTAATTGAATTTATCAATTGAATTGAAATAGTTGTTTCAGAAATTATAGGGTTATTCTTATAAATTGTTGAATCTTTTTTGCTTTCGCTCAATTCATATTTCTTTTTCAATTTAAATTTAATAAGTAGAAATTTAAAAAATTGTTTTATTTTCGTTAGGCCTAAAATACTTTTAAGAATAGTTTCGATAATACTTTTGGTAATTCTTTTTTGCTTTTTCTATTAAGATAGTTAGAAACAATTTAAATTTTTCAGTTGAAACTTTTATAACTCTAAAAGTGAACCAGAAAAGGGCAAGTTGACTTTCATCCCCCAAAATGTTAGAAAACAAAAGTTCTTTGTACTTAATTAATTGTTTATATTTAAATATTGTAAATATAGTTATGATCTATTTGGATAAATAATTTAATTAACATGTTGATTTAGAGGCCATGAAAATAATTGAAATTAATTGTAAATATTTGTAATTGTACTTTGTTGAAGTTGTGGGTTGATTTGAAGTGTTTGACTAATAATTGAGAAAATTGGTAGATTATGGTTAGAACAAGAGGATTGCGCCGGACTTTAGGTAGAGTTTTAGGCAAAGCTTTAGGTAGAAAGGTTAGTGGTAATGAAGAAGAAGCCCGTCGGCGCTGAAGGCCGACAACATCGACACGTAGACAATGGGCATGTGCAGTTGTTCTTGAGGATGTTTTTGTTCACGAGGCTCATGAGAAGCCCCACATTCCACTTCTAAAGGATAAAGGTGCTGATTCAGAGGATTTTTCAGGCGAGCCCCAAGATACATCAGTGTTGACATTATATGCTAATCATGTGACAACCCAAGTGTGGGCATGAGAGGTACTTATGTGTTTAATTATAAGATATTTACATATTTTTGTCATTTTAATTGTTGTAATTAATTATTATTATTTCCAAGAACGTGCTTAGTTGAAGTTGGCTTCTTATGGAAGGAAGGCGAAGAAATTTGGAAGACCTGCACCTGAAATTGAAGGTTTAGTGGCTAGTACGAGGTTAAACCCTCTGATTACATGTTTAGTGGAGACAGGGGATATGAGACTTTTGTCTGCTTTTGTGGAGAGATGACACAAGGAAACTAGTAGTTTCCATCTACCCATAAGAGAGATCAGTATTACCCTCGATGATGTGGCATTGTTGTTATATCTACCAATTATAGGTGCCTTCCATACCTATGATGCAATAGATGTAGAGAAGGCAGTCCAGTTGTTAGTTGAGTTGCTTGAAGTCACTACAAAAGAAGCAGAAGCTGAGGCAGAGTAATGCCAAGGGGCATATGTCCGACTTGCTTGGCTGCGAGACATTTATCATTTGAAATGTGAGTCAAGGCAATGGACTATAACAACTAGAACATATTTGCTACATCTTGTAGGTTGCACAATATTTCCTAACAAAAGTGCACACATATTGGTGTGAAATTCTTAGACGCATTTCGTGACCTACAGTAGTCCGAAGGATTTTCATGGGGAGTGGCTGCACTCGTTCATATGTATGACAATTTAAATTATGTGTCAAAACACCACAATAAATATCTTGTAGGATATATCACTCTCTTGCAGGTAATTCTATTGACATTTATCATTGTTATTTTTTAAAACTTTCTATGTACTATTAACATTTTATTTATCATTCTTGTATTTGTAATTGTAGTGTTGGATCTATGAGCATTTCCCAACTATTGGGAATATGAATGCACATGAGGACTACCATAAGAGATAACCATGTGCCTGTTGCTGGAAGTGTGGGAAGACATTACCAGTGACGACCGATTGTAAGTGGTGGGATAGGTTAATGGCAGATGATGTGTCTTGGATACTATACGTTGATCACCATGGGTTCAGAGAATTTGAGATTATTTCTTCATTTGCTAGATATATCAAATGGGATTCGTATATTGTTAGACACCTACCAGAGAGCGTATTATGACAATTTGAATATGTTTAGCCGATTCCCCGACTCCAAAGCTCTCCATCCCCATCTGATGAGGACATTGATGATAGATGGCTGCACTTTTCCCAATACCTTGCACCAACCAGATAGTTTGTTACTTTTCCTAGTCAGTGTGTTACAGGGTATATGAAGTGGTTTTATATCATTCATTCATGAGTCCGTTATAGCACGAGGAGCCTCCTAAACATCCTCCCATGGTGCATGATCATATACTAGATATGTCACATCCACCTGTGTTGCCTGATGATACATGGGCTATGACACATCCACCTGCAGCAGCACCTGTGGATGCAGAGATGCCTCGACACGCAATGGAATAATATACTTACAATGTTGTTACGAAAATTGTGTTCATTTTTCCAATATTTATTAATATGTTTTTGTAATTGTCTAAAGTTGTGTGCCAAAATATAGTAGAAAACTTTCAACACATGCTACACATGAGGATGGTTACTGCTGGCACAAATGCATACACTATAATAGGCCAGTGTATAAGATTAGCCAGGGGTGTCATTGAGCACAAAAATGTTTATGTTCGATCTAGACTAAGGAGGGATCCACAAGGGAGAGATGGTGGTGGACGAGGTGAAGGATGGTTGTATTATTTCATTGACTATGATTAATGTATGTGTTTAATTTATATATGAATATTATAATTCTTTGAAAAAAATTGTCTTCATTACACATTCTAAGTTATAATGGTTTGAAAAAACTTTGTCTCATTACGCTTTCTAAGTTATAATTTTTTTGAAAAAAAATTGTCTTCATTACGCGTTCTAAGTTATAATGGTTTGAAAAAAAGTGTCTTCGTTACACATATCTAAGTTACAAACATATAAACAATAACAAAATGTTCAATCTTCTCCTAGATCAACATGTTGTGTGGGAAACCTCATCAAATTAGTATACTAGTGCATTTGACTAATATAAGGAGTAGGCCACTGTTTTGCTTCATAATGACAATGTGTTGACCATAACAAAGTAGTTGAGGACATAAGACATCCATCTCTCAGAAAAACTTGTTACAATGAAAATCGTGCATTCAAATATTAATAACACATGTTTTAATCATGGAATTAAAGTAAGACGATTATTGTTATACCTAAACAAAATGATTGTCATAGACATGACCAATACATATAAAACGATGAACAACACTGTCTCTAGGTGGTTGGATTCTAAGAGGGAAAAACGTCATGCTTTGTATAATAACCAAGGTTTAATAAATAAGAGAAAAAGAAAGAAAAGTCTAAATTTACTAAATTCCGTCAGAAAAAGCGTTAGCGACGGATTTTGCGATGGAATTAGCGACGGAAATTTTGGCCTGTGAATAGTGCCGCGCGATTAGCGTGGGCACGGCGCCGTTAGTGTGGGAGACGCGCCTAATTGGCGCGATTAGCGTGGTTTATGGCGCGGTTAGCGCCAGAATGGCCCTGGAAGCCATTTCTTGCGCATTCTTGGCGCGGATAGCGTGGGGACGCGTTCAGGACCCTATAAAAGGGTCATTTGGACAGATTTCTGACCCAAAATCCGTTCTTCTTCTTCCTCGAGGTTCCTTCTGCCATTAAGGACCAGAGGGAGCTTCATATCTTCTCCATACTTCATCTAAACACTTTCTACCCAACTAGGAAAGTGATTAGAACCTCGAGATGAGCTAGATCCTAGTTTCAATCTCTCGAAAAGGTAGCCAATCGGAGAAATCCCGTTCTCTAGGGAATATCCTCAGAGTTTGGATTTTGAGAAGAAAGGAGTAATTTCAGAGGCGTTCAAGCTTGGAAAAGCTATCCTCTAACCTCCCTCGACTGTTTAGAGGTAAGAAACTTGAGTTTCTCCGGTTAATTTCTGATTTGAGGGTTTTGATGAATAGTGACCCATCTGTGATGGAGCTAGAATTAGCTCTGGGTCCAGTTGAGAGATGTGTTCAGGAGGATGAGAGGAGGAAGGATTAGCTTTCAGTTTGTAATTTGGTGACTGTTGGTTTTGGCTCTAGGTTATGCATGGGTGACTTAGACTGAGTCACTTGATTTGAGACATGCAAGGGCCATGATGATGGGCTTGTTGTGCCTGAGAGGCCATGAGAACGGTGTCTTGTGAGATAGACCGTTCAAGCCCGTGGAAATCCCTGTATAAGTGGATTGTGTGAGCTGTGATGCTCATTGTGAATGGCTGGGTTGAGTCTGTGGAGACTCTTAGGCCATGGTTGTGTTGAGACAGACCACTGAGGGTCTATGAAAAGGCTTAGAATGGATACGCCTGATGAACCTTAAGTTAGATAACTTGGGTTGATGGAAAGGATTGAGATTCCTTTCCCAGAGGCAGTTGAGGACTGCTTGTGGAACTTGCATGTGTTTATATGCCTGTATGGTCTATAATATGCGGTTGTGTGCTTTGGTAGGGCTTGACACAACGGGCAGCAGTGACGCAGACCATCAGTTGAGCTAGAGCTATGAGGCACGGCATGCCAGGTAAGCTCACTGTTCTGGGGTTTTTCCCTTGGTTGTGGTTTACCACCCAAGTGGGTGATATATATATATATATATATATATATATATATATATATATATATATCTGATTAGGATGAGCCTGAGAGGCTTGGTGAACGGTACTTGGAGTGAAACTCAGTCCGTTCCAGACTTTGGAATTATGAGATGGCCTAGTGTGTGTGCTGGCTTGAATGATGAACCCTAGGATAGACACTGAGATAGTGTGAGAATGAGAATACACCTGAGGTTGCAGGTGATGGAACCTATAGGATACTGCGATAGTATCGGGCTAGTTGAGGTTCCCTAGCCAGAGGAAAAGTTTGAGGACTCCCTGGAATAGCTGAGATTCCTTGGGAGGTGCCACTGCTCTCCGCTAAAGTCCTAAGGGTGGATTGCCCTGTATGGAGGTTCCTCCTTAGGCAAAGCTGTGAATGGTTGTTGGCTGATGATCTGATCCCTGTGATAGGGAAATTGATGTGAATGCTTGATGATGTGTATGCCTAACCCTGAGAAGGGGGAATTAATGTGTATTGGCATGCGATGTTTGAAATTTGGACTGAACCCTGTGATAGGGAATTGATATGCATGCTGTGTTTGAGTAGTATCCTATGGTAGTAGGATAGATGATTTGAGTTGAGTAAGACCTGTTGAGAGACGTTCCTGTGATATGGACGTAGCCTCCCGCATGGAGATGTTCCCATATACACAGAGGTAGCCTCCTCAGGCAATTGTATTGTGATAGAGGATGAGATGTTCCTGTGCTATATAGAGGTAGCCTCGTGAATAGAGATGTACCTATATACACAGAGGTAGCCTCATTAGATGAGATGTTCCTGTAATATATAGATGTAGCCTCGTGAGTAGAGATGTACCTATATATACAGAGGTAGCCTCATCAGAAGGAGATGTACCTGATATATAGATGAAGCCTCGTGTGAGAGATGTTCCTATATATTCAGAGGAAGCCTCCGCTAGGTTTATACAGGCAGGAGATGTTCCTAGTATATAGAGGTAGCCTCCCTGAGTGGAGATGTTCCTATATACTTAGATGTAGCCTCTGCGTGTCAGTTATGGATGTGATGCATGGTTGTATGCCATGATTATACTATGGTTTTGGTAGATGGATGTGTATTGATGTACACTGATGACGATGGTTTGAGTGTATGTGAAAGCCCTGAGTTGAGAGATTCCTCAGGCAGTGTTTGTGAAAGCCCTGAGTTGAGAGATTCCTCAGGCAGTGTGTGTGAAAGTCCTGGGAATTGAGAGCCCTTGACGGATGATCTTTTCCAGGCCAGGATGGTTACAGATATGTTGTATCTCTAAGAGAAGGTATCCCGAGGGGATGAGGGTCTCTTAGAAGAGCCATATCTGGATGTGTGAAGTCCTGAGTGGTTTTCTCAGGCAATGTTTTATATAGTTTCATGAGGCAGTGCCTCTCTGGTATGGAAAGTGTCCAGTGGTAGACACTTATGTGATATACCTCTGTGAGATGAGTCTGCGATGGCTAGAGAGCCAGATGGCTAGAGAGCCAGTGTAAGGTGGGATACCTCCGATGCTGATAGCATCTAGTTAGTACCCAGAGATCTGGGAAATCTATGATGGCTAGGATGATGTCCTAGACTCTGTATCTGTGTATGTTGTGCTTAGGGGTGAATCAGGGTAAGGGAGGATCTCCCAGGACCCTGAGCTTACTGAGATGTTTATCTCACCCCTGTTGTGGGTTGTGGTTTCAGGTGCTCTAGAGGAGAGAAGCAACCACAGGGCAGAAGACCCTATCAGAGTATGCTGGAGTGTCATGGGCTGCAGATGAAGATTAGAAGAATCTTTATTTGATTTCTGTCTTGTATAGGGTGTGAGTGTACACCCATAGTTCTGTACATATTTTGATGTATGACCCGATGTGGTCTTGTTTTGAGCATGTATATGTACAGATTCTGAGTATGTTCCTCCTAATTATCTCTGTTTTAGTTCTTATGCTTTCTGCCTATGTTATTATAGGTTATGTTATCTGGATCAGTAAGAGGCTTGTTGATGATGTATTATATGTGGTTTTATATTTCATGCATAATGTAATCAAGAAAAACGATTCTCTCGCTTCCGTACTGCGTTTGTTTAACGCTGATAGCGCGCTTATGATATTATTAATGATAACACGTCTGGGGTGTTACACTTTGTTGGAGAGAAAAAGAAACAAGGATGATGTTATAACTTGATGCAATGACATAACTCATATCGGTAATATTCATCCACTTACCCATGGTTATTTGCACGTAAAAAGTTGTATCAATATTATAAATAAAATATTTATTCAAGGGTGTGTGGTAACAAAAATGTTTACCATTGATAATCCATCAACAAGTACTGACCTCTTTAAATGCTCAAATTTATGTATGGCATAAAACAGGACTATGTACTCATCAGACCATTGTCCCAGGTTACAAAATTTATAAAGATATCGTCTCCACAGGAACTTGAGCTACTAAGTTATTCCAGATAAAAGTAACAGTTTAATAGTTATGCACAATAAAGTTAACCGAAATATCATGGGTTTATGAAAATAACGGAATTACGAAATTAACGAAAATACAAAAATAGTGCATTTAGTGTGTTATAAATAAGAAAAATTATGAAAACAATTAAAACGAATTTAATTAATTAAAGAAAAAAGGTAGAATTGGTTTCATTGTTCATACCCTTAGTATCCAATTAACATTAACACATATGAATCATTTTCTAATATTACTGATGCACACATTAATTCACCCCAAATCAATCCCTCACATTTGAGAATTCTATGGATATTTACCTAATATCGATCTCTCGCATATGAAATAAATACCCTAGCCTTACAATCATAATCTTTGACTATTTGCAATCAAAACGTTATGCTATATTCCTAGCAATGTAACATAAAGAGTAAAATCATTCAGTTCAAATTCTATGAGCACTTTCCAGTCAAACTTAGAATCCAATTTCATGAAACTAGTGATCAAGTAGAATCAAACATTACAAACAAAATAAAATCACCAGTTATGAGTAGAAAATATTCACATATATATCAAATATCAAAAGATATACAAAAGCATATGAAAATTGCATCCAATCCTTTGGAGAAACTAGCCGATCATTGTGTAGAGCACAAGATCAACAGAAGAAATGATGAAAGATGTGATCCTCGGTCACTTATTTGCAGCTCAGCTCCACCTTTTTCTCTCTTCTCTCACCTTGATTTGCTTCTCCTCTAATTTCTTAGTTCTCTGCTTGTTTTGGACTATTGGAAGTGCCTTAATCCTCCATTTGCATGGCTTTTAAAAGCAAACGGTGCAAGAGGTGCCAGACCAACTCTCTCAAGCGAGCTGAACTCGCCCAGGCGAGTTGGTTACTTCTGGCTGAAGTAAGGTAGCTCTCCCAAGCGAGTTGGTTTATTCATGAAGAAGTAATCCCATTAGCTTATGTGAGTTGAATGCTAGCTTGGACGAATTGCACTTTGGAAATTTGTGAATTTGACCATTTTGCCCTTTATCTTGGCTTGGTTTCTGGATCAAACAAATACCTATTAAAACATAAAAATTGAACGGATGAATCTTCCAAATTTGAACAACAACATTTATAAATGTACAAAATATAAAACAACTAGAATTAAGGGAAGTTTATAATAATACTATTGAAATCAAAAGATAAGATTATAATCCTGAAAATAACTAAAATATGACACTTATCAACTGCTCCTAATCTAGTATCTTGCTTGTCCTCAAGCAAAGTAAAGAAATAAAACTACGAATAATAGAAGTATAAGTATAAAAGAAACACTTTAATACTTCTATATCAAAATTTATGAACATGCTTTGTAAAGAATCAACCTTCAAAGTGATCAGAACAACATTTTCAAATAATCAAACATGAGAAATGAAAACACAAAAGATGAAATTCGCAAAACCAAATGAGATTAAGATCAATTCACATTTTATTTCTAAAGAACATCAGAGAAAACACTTGATTGGCTCAAACAGAGGAAAGCCTCTCAAAGGTGTTTAATTCTCCCACAGGTAAGTGTTTCATCTCAATTCCAACACTGATATGTCATAAATCAATTTTGTAGTTCATTTCCCATCAAATCTTGCTTTTAATGGATATTCAAAATTATCATGAGAATAAGAGAGCAAACATAAAAACAAGCTATCATCACTTCCTATATCTTCCCTTTTCTACCAAGTTATCAATATTTCCTATATCAACATCCCAATTACCCAACTTATAGAATTTATAGCAACTCTGTACAATTTATGACATAATGTACATAATTCATTTATTTATTCACAAAGAACTTGTTTCCCTTTTCTTTTTTTTTTCTTTTAGTTTTCTTTCTTTTCTTTTCTATACAAAATTTAATTCACATGAATAGCCACATTTAAAGGCAAAGTATTTACATTACATTAGCCACCAAATGATAAAAGTTCCCAACAAAACCCCTTTTGCTCTCCTAACCTAAGGTAAGGTAGGAAACTCTTATCCTAGGTTAGTGTTCCAAAAAAAATATCAAGTGTTTGGCTCAAAGGGCTTGCAAATGGTAAATCAATATACATTGGGAAAGCTTTTTGGTCAGTGGCTTAAAATGTACAAGAAAGAAAGAAGGCCTAAATCATATCCATGCATCATATGTTATGACAATTAGAAATTCATGCAAAATCAACTATAGAACATATCACTGAGGACACTCAATGCTATTTCTGTGGGTACACACAATCACTAAAGCTTAAGGCATGTTTCCATGTTCAAATGAAATTAGTGTTTCGAAAGTTGTTCTATATCAAGTCCATGTAAAAAACACCTGCCTTCATTTGGATTTTGGGGAAGCCATTCATCGTTTTTCGTTCTCAAAGTTTCCAAAAAATCATTTTGTTGTGTTCTGATCCAATTCAAAAGCAAGTTTCAAAAACACTATTTGTGATTCTTTCCAAAACATGCTATGTCCAAGAAGAATTTTCTCTTTAAGTCCCAAAAAAAATTATATATTCTACAACTATATTAATAGAATAAAACAAAATTAATAAAAAATGTGTACTACCAAAAAGAGGGAACGTCTGTGTACACAATCAAAGTGCGCAATACCAAAAAAGAATCATAAATGCGCACAACTCTTCAAGCAAACGTCCAACATAGTAAATAAGGAAACAAAGTACTGAATTTTAATATAAGCGGTAAAGAAACATAAAGACAATGTCATAGATTTTTGAATATCATGGCTGAGGAGCTCAGTCTCCTCCACTGAAATAATCAACAGGCCCTGCCATATCCTCATCCTTATCTATTCTACCTCTTCTTGAAAAATAGGCCTATCCTCAGGCCATGCAATTGTAACTCTAAACAAAATAGATGATATATTCAAGAACATAAGACATAAAATTCACAAGTAAAGTTCAAAAATATCATTCATAAACATAAAAAATTCAAATAACACAAATTAAGACAAAGTTTAGAAACACTAGGTTGCCTCCCAGAAGTGCTTCTTTAACGTCTTTTTAGCTGGCTTATTATGGCTCAGGCTTCCAGCAATTGGACAACAGTGGTGAGCCAATGGCTTCTATGTAAGTTTATTTTCTTCTTTAGAAGGACTTGAATTACTAATAACTAGTTTCTGTGAATCACCTGCAAGAAAACCATATTTAAAATGTGGAGGTATTGTTTTCACGTCCATTTTTTATTCTTTATTCTTCTTTTCCTTTGATAATTCTTCAAAGAAAGATTGCTGGTAAGGAATTTCCTTGAAAGAATCTAGCTGTTGAAGACAATGTGAACTCTCATTTTCTTCATATTCACTATTCTCCTCAAATACTTAAGTGAATGTTTTCTCTAAACAATCTTTTCTTTGAATCAACCTCTTTGTGTAAGAAATTACTTCATCCAATACATTCACTCTAAAACACTCTCTTGGTTCCTTTGGATTAAACTGTGTGTTTGCTGAAAAATGTCCACTTCTATGCTTATACAATTGTTTTGCAAGTTGTCCAACTTGAACTTCAATATTTTTAATGGAAGCCTCAATGTTCTTCTGATTTATGATGGATATCTGCATAAACTGAGTTAGAGTATCTTCCATTTTTTATATTCTATTAGGTTGAGCTTGTTGCTGTTGTTGTGGTGGGCCCATATTTGAAGAACCAACATAACAGTTGTTAGAAGGACCTGCAAAAGAAGAGTTAGTGGGACCATGATATGCATTATCATTTTGCTGCCTCCAGCCATAAGGCTGATTTGAACCTGGACCACCTCTGTAGCCTAGGAAATTTCTTTGAAAGTTCTATTGAGGTCTGCCTTGATTATGCAAATAATGGGCCTCATCTTCCTGTTGGCAATCACCAAGTGTGAAACAGTGGCCATTCTGATGGTCACCGCCACAGAAATCACATCTTAGAACTTGTTGAATTTGATGAGCTTGGTATGTTTTCTATTATCCACCTTGCTGAAATTGTTGAGGAAGTTGGCCTATCTGTTTTGTTAAGGCCTCTATTTGCTGAGTCAAGAGTTTATTCTGAGCTAGAATTGCATTCTTAGTATCCAACTCTGTTATCCCTTTCCTTTAGACCAGAGACCTATCATGGTGAGACTGGTAATCACTGGCTGCTATGGACGGGCTCTTTAACGTCATAGTACCTCTAGCTGAGGTATCAAGAATCATCTTTGTCTGAGGTCTCAAACCACTATAGAAAATATGTTGTGAAACATCATCAAAGTTATGGTTTGGGCACCTCTGAAGTAAGGATTTGAATCTCTCCTATGTCTCACAGAGAGGTTCATCAAACCCTTGGGAAAAAGTAGCAATTGTTGATTTTACACTAATGAATCTGGATGGAGGAAAAAATCTTGCAATGAGTTTTTCCTCCACTTCTTCCCAAGTGTTGAAACTTTTGTTTGGATGTGATTGGAGCCATGTCTTTCCCTTAACTGTCAAGGAGAACAGAAAAGCTCTGAGATAGACAGCTTCAACATCTTCATCAGAAGCTCCCATGGTACTGCATAACTCCATGAAGGTAGACAAATGTGTATATAGATCTTCATCCATTCCAGCAAAGGATGTGAGCCAATCAGACTGAGAAATGCTAACTTCAATTCTAGAACCTTGTTACTAAAAGGAGGAATGACTATGTTGTTATAATGCTTTGGTCCTTGTTGATAAGCATAGTCACCAAGAGTTGTAACGCCCTGAAATTTTGATAACTGAAACTAGATGTTTGATGTATTTGTTATGTTATTTGATTATTTGATAAGTTTGGATTAGTTGAATTGTTGTGTAAATTACCCTTGTGCAATTGCTTGATGTGGATGTTAAGTTATGTCAAGTTTGTTTGATCTATGTTTAAAATGTGTGATTGATAGTTTGACCCAAAACCTATTTTAGTAAAACTACAATCCTGGACTCGTTAACCGTTGGATCGCCTTCAAATTTGGGTAATAGGCTCAAAACCCATCTCTGGATATTTTGACCATTGGTACCTTTAAAATAACAACTTTTAATGACAAGCTAAGCGCGATCGGCGTGCTAAGCGCAATTCCCAAACAGAGAGGAAATTGCACTGAGCGAGACGAATGTGCTGAGTGAGACCTGTAGATTATAAATATGTTTAGCAGTGCAGAAAAATGAATTTTTACCTCTCTCTAAACTCTCCAAAACCCTAGAATCACTTCTTCCACCACCCACAGCCACCGGTGACCACCACAAGCCATCGCCGCTTGTCGTCGGACCACCACACAAAGAGGAACACTTTAATCGGAGTGAAATATTCAAAACTCAACTCAAGGATTCGGTATAGAACAGAGCCTCAAATCCTCATTTCTTGGTTTCTTCGAGGTAACCATGGTTTCCTTGTCTTCTCCTAGTTATTTTAAGCCTCTCTTAGTATTTCTTGTGTTTTGGGTATCGTTATTGGGAGTTTTTACACTTCCTTTGAAAATCCTTTGAAAATGGGACGTTGTAAAAGTTTCCTTTTTATAAAATTGATGTCATTTTTGTGACACTCATTGATCCCTG
>CM023956.1:13026142-13078750 GCA_013407115.1 Glycine latifolia | reverse complement strand
GTCACATTGGTGTGATCGAAATTTTAAAATGATGTCTTTTTTATGTGGACTCGACTCTTAAAACACCATTTTAGCTCCTTTTAAATTTGAGTGGGTATTTGACCCCAAATGTTAATATTGACCTTGTCTTTGAAATCTATACTAAATTATCTTCAATTTGGTATAAATATTGACCTTGTCACATTGGTGTGATCGAAATTTTAAAATGATGTCTTTTTTATGTGGACTCGACTCCTAAAACACCATTTTAGCTCCTTTTAAATTTGAGTGGGTATTTGACTCCAAATGTTAATATTGACCTTGTCTTTGAAATCTATACTAAATTATCTTCAATTTGGTATATAGAGCTCTGCGTTTGGGCCAAAGCACACAAATTTGAGGGATCTCAAAACAACATTGCGAGGAGCTAACAGGAGAATTTATAGATAGGTGATGAGAGTTTATTGTTTGGTTATAGTTTTTTATGGAAATGTAAGTCTATCCATGTCGTGTGCTGGTTTTCAAGAAAAATTATGTTTTAAACTAATGGGATGCAATATATTTATTACTGATGTATGTTTATCCCTGTTATGTGTTGGTTTTCAAGAAAAACTGTGTTTTTAACTAATGGGATGCGATGAATTTGTTATTGATGGATAAAACTGTGAATGATGTTGTTGTTGTAGTGATTGGATTTTTGGAAAAGTCTTAATTATAAAGGAGACTCTGCCCAAAATTTCATAATATGTTCTCCTATTTAATTATTTATTAAATTTTTAAATGGGCATAAAGGTGTGTTTTATATATTGTAGTCCTCCTCTTTAATTTAGAATTTTCCTAAAATATCAGTCTTGTGATAATATGGATTGTGATTGAATGAGATGATATTGATGTCATTGATGATATTGAAATTAAGATGTTATTGATGTGATTGATGATGTTAAAATGAGATAATGTTGATGTGGTTAATGATGTTGAAATGAGATAATGTTGATATGGTTGATGATGTTGAAATGAGATAATGTTGATATGATTAATGATGTTGAAATGAGATAATATAGTTGATAATATTGAAATGAGATGATATTGATGTTTATGATGATGATGATGATATTGAAATAAAATGATGTTGATGTTGTTAATGACATTGAGATGAAATGATGTTGATGTTGATAATGACATTGATGAGAGATAATGTTGATGTTGACAATGTCATTGTATGCTATGGATACACATGGGGGGTGCATGACTGGATATCCCTGGGGGAAGGGTTTGTCCCTATCCACAGTTAGTGCATTGATGAGCCCATGGTTGTATGTTATGTTTGTACATATGAGGTGTATGGCTTATTGGATATCCTTGCGATGAAGGGTTGGTCCCTATCCACGGTCAGTACATTGATGGTGCCCATGTTTCATACTTCATAATTGCATGGATGGAAATAGAATGAAGGCAGTGCGTACCTATGGTTTTTATGGGATAAAAATGCAGGTACTAAGGGGCCACTCGGTTTGGAATTCCCTTGTGACTCTGGCTGATCACCATGGGGGGGAATGGTCAGTGCACGATAGGGTGACCCTGATAAACTACTGAATCATTTTCCTAAGACAAGCTATTTCCATGAGAATGGTACCACAGTGCATTCTGAGAGTTGAGTCAGGTGCATGCATCATTTCGAACATAATTGATTTGAATTGTGGAAAAAGTTTATGACTAGTTGGTTAAGTGTATGTTGATCTGATTGATTATTGAGAGTGATTATGGTTGTTATTATTATGTTTTCTTGCTAATCATTGTCATCTGGGATAATAAACTCATCCTTGCAATTTTTGTACCATGTGGTTGGTACCTGTGATGATCACGAACCTTTTTTTGTGGGAGCAGAAGCAACAGTAGGTGACCTTGGAGGGAGATCCTTTTGTTAGAGCCACCAAGCCAACGTGATAACGTTGGAATTTATTTTTGGAAAAGAGTTGTGTTTCGTTATCAACTCTTTTCTTTGTTTTAGTTGGTTCCTTGATTCCTTTTTGGTTGTGCATGTAAATTTCAAGCATAAATACATGTAAAAACTAAATTAAGTTTTGACGTGTGAATGATATGTAATGGTTTAAAATATACATACATATGTATTCATTTATGTATTTGTGCGTTGTTTGATAAGGGTATTACCGAGAAAAACAATTACTCTCATTTTCATAATCAAATTAATGGAGTCTTCATTAAAAATTGAAAATTACACGATTAGAGTTAGTGATATTGTAGCGACAAGGTGGGTCGTGGGTCGTTACAAGAGTCATCCTTAGTGGTCTATTTCCTTCTCCTCCTCTATCAGCCATAATATCAATTACAAGTGGCTTTTCTAGCGAATGAGAGTCAATAGAAGAAGATTCACCGATGGCTTACCGATTACTTGTTTCTTTTTCTTCATGTTCTTCCTTTCAGTCTAGGTAATTTTTGGATCAAATAACAATTTATCTGTAGGAAAAAGGTAGGATTGGATTTCATCGTTCATACCCTCAGTATCCAATTAACATTAATACATATGAATCATTTTCTAACATTACTGATGCACACATTAATTCACCACAATTCGATCCCTCACATTTGAGAATTCTAAGGATATTTACCGAATATCGATCTCTCGCATATGAAGTAAATATCCTAGCATTACAATCATAATCTCGTGCTATTCACAATCAAAACATTATGCTCTAATCCGAGTAAAATCATCCAGTTCAAATTCTAAAAGCACTTTCCAGTCAAACTTAGAATCCAATTTCAAGAAACTAGTGATCAAGTAGAATCAAGCATTACGAACAGAATGAAATCACCAGTAATGAGTAGAAAAGATTCACATATATATCAAATATCAAAAGATATACATAAGGGTACAAAGATTGCATCGAATCCTTTGGAGAAACTAGCCAATCATTGTGTAGAGCACAAGATCAACATAAGAAATGATGAAGGATGCGATCCCCAATCACTTCTTTGCAGCTTAACTCCACCTTTTTCTCTCTTCTCTCACCTTGCTTTTCTTCTCCTCTGATTTCTTCTTTCTCTGCTTGTTTTGGACTGTTGGAAGTGCCTTAATCCTTTATTTGCATGGCTTTTAAAAGCAAACGGTGTAAAAGGTGCCAGACCAACTCGCCCAGGCGAGTTGGTTACTTCTGGCTAAAGTAAGGTAGCTCACCCAGGCGAGTTGGTTTATTTAGGAAGAAGCAATCCCATTAGCCCAAGCGAGTTGAATGCTAGCCTGGGCGAATTACACTTTGGAAATTTATGAATTTGACCATTTTGCCCTTCATCTTGGCTTGGTTTCTGGATCAAACAAATACCTATTGAAACATCAAAATCGAACGGATGAATCTTCCAAATTTAAACATTTATAAATGTACAAAATATAAAACAACTAGAATTAAGGGAAGTTTATAAGAAAAATATGACACTTATCACCAAGTTCTTTGAGCAAATGATTGCGTACCAAAGACCATGAATCTTTACCATAACCTAATAAGGCAGCAATTACACTATATCTACAATTATCATTAGCTTTCACATCAACAATGTTTCAATGAACACCTGCATGAATGGATGAAATTGATCCAACATTAGCATCTTCCTGTTTGATTTTGTTTGTTGAAATGATGATGTAGACCTTTTTTGTGTGGAGCATCTATTTTACACTGAATTTAATGCATCCACATGCTCAAAGTAAGACAGATCACGCTTCATTGATCTTTGATTTCCTCAACTATTTCTTTTGAGCATTTTTTGTTTTGACCTTTTTAGGATTAGTACACATAAAAGTTAGATCAGGTATGCAAGTTCCTGCAGTTTTACTCTTTAGAGTCACTTTGCCACATATATCAAGATCTTCAAACCATTTGGATATGGCTTCCATCTCTTCGGTTATTTGGACTTCACACTGATTTAAACCTTGGTTTGAAAAACTTAGCCTCCATCAAAACATATAGACTATGTCAAACGGTATGCTACCAACAACATATATAGCTAGCTCACACACACACGACAGATCATGAGTAGTTCTCATAATGCATGCACAATGCGAACTGTAAAGGCCAACATAATTGACTAGCTCAAACTCATCAGCAATTTGGTTTAATGCATACCTTGACACCATGCCAATTACTTCTCATCTCTCTTGCTCATCCCCAATTCACTAATGTATTCTACCCCAGCTTCCGCATGGTCGCAAATTCTAAACTACTTTCCCGATACCTAATCCCTTGGACATACTGACACAAGCAATCAACATTAATGGTCGAGAATTAGTGAGGCTTGATCAAGATTATTCTATCCCTAGAGATGATCCCAATTAAGTACTTGATTCATGTTCCGGTTTCAACAAAGCTCGCTAAAGTGCAAGTCAATTCTTGAATTCATCTATAAGATGACCAATCAAATAAAAGCATTAAGTACATACACGAATAAGAACTCAAGATGAAGTATTGAATTAATATAATTAAAGTGAAACAAGATTCATCCTTTCCTCTCCCCTAGGTAGAAGGAATTGCACTCATAAAAATAATACAATGAAACTTAGAAGGCCTAAGGGAATAATGGAAATGTCTAGTAGATGGAAATCTAAAATATAATTCTAAGTACTGCTCAGGACTTCTACACATTGTTACAATGAATCCCTAACCTCCTATTTATAGAATTGTAGCTAGGTTTAATTAAAGAGATAATAACAAGAAATTACAAACAAATAATATCTCCAATTAATTCAAGTAATTATCTTCTAATTTAGCTGCTTTATCCTTGAAAAACATTTTGCTCTTGATTTTCTAATCTTTTATATTCAATTTTCATAATTTCTCCTTCTAAAACTTTCTTTTGATTTTGGGCCTCTGGAGCTCTGGCTAGAATGACTTGTTTTTGTTGAAAAACTATCAAAAATTCATTAAAAATAACTAAAACATAAAATTCTACCTAAGATAATAAAACTAAATTTAAAGCTAATTTGATTCAAAACAAGGCCTGAAGTTGACTAAAATGTCAAATAAATGTCACAAAATGCATATGAAAATCTAGTAAATTTGATGTTTATCAACACTCCAAACTTAAAATCTTGCTTGTCCTCAAGCAAGACTGACTAAAACTGCTAAAACAGTAAAAACTACTTAAAAAAACTAAGGACTCAAAACAAAATTAATCTAAGACTCAGAATGCACAATGACAAGCTACATACACACTCTTCTTGTATTCCCTTTTATTCAACAATTTTTTTGTTCATGTGCTTCAATCACCTAAGTGTGGTGTCCATATTCAACTTTTTAGCTCAACCAAATAAAATGCAAGGTTAGAAATATGCAACAAGAATGACAATCAAATTTAATATCATAGCAACTTGTCATCACAATAAATGTTTTATTCTTAAGCTTTTAACTTAGCTTTGGGTAAGTGTTTCACTCAATTCACAACTTAAGACATCACAATTCAACTTTGACTTTCGTCTTAAGTTAATCAACACATCAAATGCATGCAAAGATCATTAAGAACTTTCTTGGCTTGTAATGGGCCTTGGGCTAACAAGGAAATTTGGTGTTTCTAGATATTCAAAAGTAACTCAAAGGAAGGAAAGCATTTAGTCTATTCATTGGATTTTCATTCACTTCCTACCAATCCTTGGTATCCTAGATTTTCAATTTCATACATACTTTTCTTTGTCCTCAATTTTTTGATTTCTTTTTTCTTTACTTTGCTTATCTCTTGTTTTTCTTTATTTTTTTGTTTTTCAGATTTTTCCTTTCTCAATACTTTACAAGAGAGAATAAAGATGATACTTTCAACCTTTGTTCATGTGATAGCTTGTTCGTGCCCTTTATTTTGTTCCTTTTCAGTGGTGCATTGCCACTCCAAACTTAAAACCTTTCCCAATTCCTAGACCTATGCTCTCTTATCCTTTAAGTTAAGGGTAGTAGGGGATATATAAACATAAATTTCAAGGTTAGGGAATTAGAAACAAATAGATAAATTAATCTCAAAGTAACGTCCAAGGGATAAACAATGTAGGGTAGGCATTTGGCTCTTGGGTAAACATGCAAACATGACCTTGATCATTTCAATGCATACAATTGCAATCAATCTACAAGAGATTCAGTCAAATTCTACTGTGAGTGAAATAAGAGTCTCTCTCAATATATATTTGTATCATTATGAGGACCACTCACTCACCGGGTTAGGTCTACAAGTTGCTTTATTTTCTTTCAATTTTTCATGTCAAACTCATTACACATCTCAATCAAGTAAAATCAATGGTTTTCACTTTTAGCTTTTAAGTTCAGCCACACAAAGAATGATTTAAGCACAAAAATTAGTTTTATTTTATGTTGGGTGTGCAAGAAAATGGTGATGTTTGTTAATCACTTGTGTTTCCTTATCTTCCTAATAATAAATATTTCCTAAACTACCACACATATACCAAACAACTAAACTAATAAAGCAAAATTAACAAAAAAGCAAAAGAAAGGGCTAGAGAAGGTTTCACTTAGGGTTGGAGAGCCCTCAACATCTAATCTTCATCCATTGCAGCCTTGCCACCTCCTTAGATAGCGAGTATGTGGTCCTCCAAACGAGATGTTTTTTAATAAGGTTGAACATGATGAACAAAACTAAAAAATGCAAGTTAGTGCTATACTAGTGAGTGATTTTTTTTAACTCCAAATTTAAAGCTAAAAACTATCCTAAGTGAATGTAATGTAAAAAATAAGAGTTAGAAAACTAGATTGCCTCCCAGTAAGTGCTTCTTTAACATCAATAGCTTGACGTATAACATATGGATTGATAAGGTGCTATATGATGGTGTTGTTGGTGAGTCGATTCGTTAGGAAAATCTTCAATTCCTTGAATGTAGTAGAACATTTGTTTCGTGCCCTCTCTAAGTGTGTAGACTCATTTACAAACATCGATGGTTACATGAGTGATTCCTATGATTGGAACTTGCTAGTCCTCCTCTATATCCATGACAAAAAAATTAGTTACAAATGGTTAATGATTTACCTTTATTGTCACATTTACCGCTTTCCATAGTGCTTTATTTTTAGAACCATTGACAAATTGTAGAGTCATGTTGGTGGGATTTAGGTTAAGGCGACCAATCTTCTCTAAGCTTGGATACCTCACCGACCTTAGCATGGCAACCTAGATACCTCACCGGCACTCAATGTCATAGCCCATTACATCATCCACAATCATCATCAAAGCCTGGAACTTCACCTGCATTTGTATCTTAAGCCTGGATACTTCATCGACAATCCACATCACAGCCTGTATACATCACCAAACTCAACATCATAGCTCGGATACGTCACGGGCATACATCATCATAGCCTGATACTTCACTAGCAATTAGTGTCAAAGCTTGAAACCAGCACTAGCACTTGCATCCTCAATTCAGAAACTTCTAGATAAAATCAATTCACTTCTTTACTCATTTCTTACCATAATAATCTTAATAAATCATTATTTAGATTATTTGATGAGAAATTAGTAAAGAGGAAGGGGCTGTGAATACCCAAATTTATCTTGTGTAATTTAATATTTAAAAAATAGAGCAAGAAAATATGATAGTTAAGGAAGAGACTTGGTCAAATAAAAGACTAACAAATGATAGAAAGTAGTTATCAACAGTAAAATATTTGATTTTCTGGATAAGATATGGAAAACTCAGTCAGCCCAAGCAGTTACAAAGCAACAATCATGTACTGGCAGTAGAGCAAGGAAGAAGAATCTGAAGAGAGATATCTAGGAAGTTACATTGTTAATAGCAACTAGTGGAGAAAATAGTGGGATAGTAGAGATAAGTTGGTTATAAGGAAGTTAATCAGCTTTGGCTATAAACAGGAACCACCTACATTACATTTTTAGGGGAAAAAATAGAGAGGAAGAGAAGTCACGGGAAAAGAAAAATCAGAGAGAGGAAAAAAGAATAAATTTTTATTTTGCGATAGACTATCATAAGAGTATCATCTTTACATAGCTATTGCATCTCTCACATTTAGAAGTTCATCATCATATGCAAGAGGTGTGCTTTCCTAGACGTGCTTGATAGTGGTTCTAGATGTGCCTTTTTTTCTTTATTCCCTTTGTTCTCGTGTAAACAGTGGACAAGCAATGTTATAAGTATTATTACCATTTTAATGCATTAATTTTGTTCCTTTGTTCCTTCTACACATCACTTGGTCTATGCATCTTGAAATTTTTAGATTGTTTCTAAAATTGTAAAGAAGGCTTATAATATAATTTGCTTCATTGGTTTTTTATTTCCTTGAGTGTAAAAGACAAGAGTATATGCATAAAAATGGATTCGTGTCTAACTGGTTTTGCCTTCTATTTCTTGTATTTGTACAACAAAGTTTCTTTCTTTCTTTCTCTCTCTTTTGGTTTCAAATAAAATATTTATTTCAATTTATACAATGATTTTCAATTATCAATTAAGTAGCAGTTCTACCTTTGATATTACTTATCAAAAGCATTTATAGAATAACCATTTGCTATCATAAACCCTTGTGCACAAAAAATGATTTAGATAATAAAATTTGATTTTGGCCTTTTACTAAATAATCTTCAAATTTTTTATTTGTGTGCGAAAAGTAATTTAACTTCTGCAATGGTTTTTGACATTAATTGAGTAGTATTTCTACCTTTTAATTTTGCTTAAATCATAAAAGTTTTTAGAATAGCCATTTGCTATCACACTTTTGTCAGAGTTATGTTCATATAACAACAAAATATGTTCTCTTTTTGGGGTAAAATAAATGTATATAAAATCATATAATTTTGCGCATATAATTAAAGGTACCATTTTCTTTAATGGGAGTTGTAGGGTGCTAACACCTTCCCTATTCATAATCAACTCCCGAACCTATCTTTGATTTCAAAGATCATTTTGAAAATGGTTTTCCAATGTTTTTCTCTCAAAATAAAATATTGGTGGCGACTTCATTTTTTTTATTTTAGTCGTCCTGTCATGACCTCAATTACAACAGAAGGCGACTCCACTAGGGAAATTAAGAGAGTCAAGCCTTATATGATTCATTGAGCAAAATTATATATATATATATATATATATATATATTGTTTTACCCCTATTTTCTTTATCTTGTGTATTGTGTTCTATTTTTAGATATTCTATGTTTTTTATTAGCTTTGTCTCAACTTTAGGATATAAGACTATTACTATGTATATATTTGTTTGTTTCTTTTTTGTGCAGATTGGGGTAGTTGTTAGGATCAAAGGTTTGTATGTTCCCTTACACACTTCACAGTCATTTACTTCACACACTTTTGGGGCTCTATACTTGAGTCTGTGCAAGCCTAGGAAGTAGAAGGTGGCTCAATGACTGTTATTGAGGGGCTTGATGTCCACTTGACAATTGTTGGGTTACCACTCAAATTGTTACCAGTATCATGAGACAATAATATTGAAAGGGTATCATTCTTTCTTATGGTTGAATCATGGACTTGGTCTTTGTCTATCTGATGAAGGAAATCTGGGAACCATCTATATCTTTAAGAATATAGATCCACCTTGAAAATTGTTCACTGACAGTTGAACTTAGTGACCACCAAAATTCAGGGCCATAACCTTAATGAATACCTTACCCTAGGTTTTTACCTTGACAGGTCACAAGGGAACGTACTTTTCTTTATCCTTCCATTCCCATGCACGTCATGCATTCATAATTAGCTAGGCATCTAGTTTCTTTATTTCATACTTAAGTAAAAAAAATATTATCCCATGCATCATTTTGCACCTCATAATTTTTGCGCATGCTTATTTATAAATAAATAAAAGTCATCATTTCATTCAAGTGAAAATCATGCATTCAATCTAGTTTTAGAATACACAGGCTTAGTAGTGTTTAACATGGAGGAGGTTCAAAATCCTGCTAGCAATACACCGAGGCTTGGAAAGAATATAAGAATCAATGTGCTAAAAAATGACTTTCAAAGAATAAATCAAATTCGTAGAAAGATGACCAAGGAAGCATGCATAAGTTTTAAGAAGAAATATGGTTAGATTATGGATTTATTAGCAATCTCCATTTAAGCTTTGATACTAAGCCTCTTAGCTCAATTTTGGAATTCGGACCTGAGATGTTTTGAGCTACCTGCTTTGGACCTTGTATTGACAATAGAGGAGTACAAAATCATGCTAAAGTTGCCAACTAAGGAAAAAAGCCAGGGTGTATCTCTATAAAGGGAGTTATGTAGCCAGGAGGAAAGTAGTCGAGTTTATTGGCCTACCAATGGGTCAAACTGATTTTGAAAGTAGAGGAGCAACCCAAGGGTGGAATAAAACTTTCCTAGAAGATTATTTGGAGACTTTAGCCAAAAAGAAGAGTTGGGAATTTTTTAATACGACTCTAGCATTACTTCTTTATGGATTGATTCTATTCCCATTCACAATAGGCATGATTGATCATGCAACCATGGATGTATTATTTACTTTTGAAACCCAAGGAGCAAATCCAATTCTGGCTATCTTGGCAGATGCTTTCCTTTCCATGGAGATATGCCACCAGAAAAAGAAAGGGATGCTACAATATTGTAATCACTTGTTGTTTGTTTGGTTGGTGACTCATTTATATGCATTCAATCATTTGGGTTACTTGTCGAATCCTTTGCAAAGTTTTCATCTCATTGTTGTGAAGAAACAAGAAGCTTTAGAGTGGAGGAAAGATTTCTCAAAATTGAAGGCTGAACATTTTCAATGGTTATGTCCTTGGTATCATTCCTAGGATACGATCTTTAGTTGTGGCAATTTTCCAAATGTGTTGTTAATAAGGACAAGAGGATACATAGCCTACACGGCGACAATAGCTTGTAGGCAACTCAAATGGACTCAAGTTGTGCCAAATGTTGAAGAATTGGGAGGTTTGATTTTCCAATATGCTTCAAATGATAGTCATGGGCAACATGTAGAAGTCAGAATGGCTTGGGGAAATGTTAGAAATCAAGGGGGAAAGGAGCTTGGAATACCTCGTGTGACTGGCTGGCAAAATTATAAGGAATTGAGGAAAGCCAAAGTGGTCCCTATTTGAAAAGAAATCTCACATGAAGAGAGCTTACCTTGAGAATCTGATCAAACTTTGGCTTCTTTGAATTCTTAATTAGAAATCTTTAGGGCTTAGATAAGGTTGATGGAGGATAAAGAAGAAGACACAAATAGAAATTCTCAAGCGAAGGAGCCAAAAGTAAGACAGAGAGGTAGGAGACTTAAGATATGAGTGTGTTGACGCCCATGAAAGCTCGACTCATGCCAAGAAAGCAAGGAAGATTGCTCCGTCTATGATGATGGGTTTGCAAGATAAGGTGGGGAGAGAGGCAAAGAGTTAGATGAGAGAGGCCTTGATGTGGAGAAACGGTGGGGATTGGTTAAAGAATGTCTTAACTCCCTCACGTAATTAAATCTTAAAGAGAAACACATTTCTAAAACAATTGTTGAGTTAGCATGTGACCGAGACAAGTTGAGTTCTAACATCCAGTGGTTACATTTGGTTTCCAAGCATCACTGCAAAAAGAAGGCGTGGATGAAAACTTGTGAATATATGACTCATTGTGTTCAGCATCATGTCACAAACTTAGCAACACAGGTCTAAGTGTTCAATGAGGAGATCAACTAAAATCCCGAAATAAAACTTCCTTTGGGGGTTTTTCAGTTATTGAAGTATTGCTAAAAATCTAAGTAGAAGCTTCATGTAGAATGAGATGCAATTTCATGTACTCCAATTCAAAAAGATATTGTATTTCAATGTTTGGATTAATAAAATGAGCTTGGATTTTGCACTTTTGTTTAGACATTACTCATTGAGGAGAGAATTTCCCCTTGGGTAATTGTCAACCACATTTTTAACTTGAGATGTTTAGTCCTTGATTGCAAATATAGGTCACACCTTGAATCGATAGCATATGAGACCTCATTTATTGAAGAGTAAATACTGCATTGGAATGAGTGTCAACCACTTGGCAACCTAAGAGGGAACATACCTCTAGTGCCAAAATGTGGGGAATCTCCCTCAAAATTGAACAATAGGTTTTTTCTGTCTTTATTTTTCATGTTTCTTTTGCTTACAATGATTTATGCGCAAAAATGATAGAATCAAGAAAGTGTATCCTCGACACCCCTACAGATCACAGTCCCAATCAAAGATTATGGATGAGATAAAAGAGTGCAATGATGAGTCGAGAAACGATGTTAACCAGATTAAAGAGCAAATGGCGCAAATCCTAGAGGCGCTATATGGCATAGAAAAGAAAATCCCAGAAGGGATCTCTTTCATGCCTTTAACACTGCATCTTAATAAACTTTTGCAACAGGTTAATCTTCAAATGTCCAATGGCCACCATATGGCCTTCCATTAGGCTACGCACCCCCAACGATGAGGGATTTTCGGAGAATGATCCAACTTTGACTCAGTCCCAAAATGCGCAACCACAAAATTTGATTATGAACCCTATTGCAAGCACTTCTCATATCCAAAATACAAATTTTTCCAGTCAAGAAACTTCTTGGAATCTTCAAGCCATAGGAGGATCTCAACCAACGCTTTTAAGTGTGCAAGTCTAGTCTAGGGAAAAGTTGCAAATTCTGGAAGAGAGGCTAAGGGCCATAGAAGGTAGCAACTATGACGTTGGGGAGGATGTTGATTTGTGTTTGTTACCCGATGAAGTCATCCCTAAAAAATTTAAGGTGTTAGAATTTCCTATATATAGTGGGACAATTTGCCCAAAAGGACATCTGACGATGTACTGTAGAAATATGGCAGCACATTCTCGTAATGAGAAGCTACTTATTCATTGCTTCCAAGATAGCTTAACTGAGGAAGCTCTAAATTGGTACATGCATCTAGAGCGAGCACATATTCGTTCTTGGAAATATCTAGTAGATGATTTCCTGAAGCAATACAAATATAACATTGATATGACTCTAATAGGTTTGAGTTGCAAATGATGTCAAATAAGGACAGTGAGACATTGAAGGAATATGCACAAAGATGGCGAGAAGTGGCAGCTCAAGTAGAACCTCATTTGTCTGACAAGGAAATAGTGAGGCTTTTTATTGATACTTTGCGAGCACTATTTTATGACAAGATGATTGGATGTATTTATTCTAACTTCCCAGATATAGTGGTTATTGGGGAAAAAGTGGAGAATGGCTTGAGGAGTGGAACATCACCCTTGATTCTTTTGGAACAACTGGCACCAAGAAACCCTCAAATTAGTCAGGGAAGAAAATAGAAGGAAATGCAAACATGATGACATTCAAATCCCCTAGGATGTCTAGCTACAAACCCCCCTCAAACATTTCATACCTTTGCTATGGATTATCCCTACATCACAACCATTTCCCAAAATCCTTATCCTCAACCTTTCCACCCAACTTCACCCACTATGCCTACCACAACATCACCTCAACCTAACATATCATGGAACCAAAAATCCCGTCAAACTAAGCCACAAAACACCCAAAACCAGAAACAAGTTGAGTTTGATCCCATTCCCATGCCTTACACTGAGTTACTACCTCACTTAATTCAAAATGGAATGGTAGCACTTATCCTAATGAATCATGTAGTGCCACCATATCCCAGGGGATACAATGCTAGTGCAAAGTGTGATTATCATGTAGGGGCTATTGGTCATCCCATAGAAAGTTGTAAAGCTTTGAAGTTTGAGGTGCAGAAGTTGGTTAAGGTAGGATGGTTGAATTTCAAGGAAGACACCCTGAATATTGGGAATAATCCTTTACAAGGCCATGGAGGACTGTCTATCAATGCTATTGAAGTCGTGGAACAACACATGAAGCTAAGGGTAGAGGATGTGAAAACCCACTGAAAACTGTTGTTGAAGAGATGCAGAAAGTTGGTATGATTGAGGGAAGTTCAAATGGAGATGTTGGTGTGGATTACACACTATTGCAGGTCATGCAATTGGAGAATGTGATGATTTTAAGCAAATCCTTCAAAACTTGATGGATAAGAAATTGGTGCAAGTAGGATATTGGGAAAGTGGTGCTTCAGCGATTGACACATCATCGATGTTTCCTAAGCCCTTAGTTATCCATTATACTAAGGGTGTCACCTCCCTAACTCCTAGCGCACCACAGTCTATCACCATACAAGTACCAAAGGCTTTCCCTTATAAAGACAACAAGGGAGTGCCATGGAAGTATGGTGCGAAAGCCTGTGTGGATGGATATGATGGAAAAGAAACTCCTAATGTTACAAATATTGCAGGATTTGGTAGCATGACTCGAAGCGGTCGAATATACACTCTAGATAAATTAATAGTCGAACAAAAGAAGGACTGGGAGAAAGGAAAAGAAAGGGTTGATCACGAAGTGGTAGACGATGATAAGGCAAAGAAGCAAGAGGAAAAAAGAAAAGAGGTTTATGATGAATAGGTAATGAATTCTTAAAGTTCATTAGACAAAGTAAGTATGTAGTGATATACCAACTGAATCGCACTTCTGCCAAGATATCATTGTTGTCACTTATACTGAATTCAGAACTTCACAGGAAGATGTTTTTCAATGAATTGAATGAGGCTCGTGTTGTTCATGATATATATAAAGAGAAATTTGAATGGATTGTTGGAAACATCACTATTAGTAATCACCTTACATTTAATGATGAGATGCTTGTGGAAGAAGTAGGGCATAATAAGGCCTTACATATATCAATGAAATGTAAAGATCATATCTTGGAAAAAGTGAAAGTTGATAATGGTTCTTCTTTGAATGTGATGCCAAGGACAATAGTCGCCAAGTTACCATATGATGTATCCTACATAAGGCCAAGTGTGATGGTGGTTAGGGCTTTTAACGGGTCACGTAGAGAGGTAATTGGTGAAATAAGCCTACCTATCCAAATTGGTCATGTTACCTTTGAGGTAGTATTTCAAGTAATGGACAATGTACAAGCTTATAATTGCCTTCTTGGAAGACCTTGGATTCACTGGGCAAGGGTTGTGCCTTCTACCCTTAACCAAAAGGTCAAATTTGTTGTTGATGACAAGTTGGTAATTATTTTTGTTGAAGAGGACTTGCTGGTTAGCAAACCCTCATCCACTCCTTATATTGAAGCTACTGAGGAGGCCCTCGAGACCTCATTTCATGGACTCGAGATCTCTAATGCCACTTTTGTGAAGGAGGGAAAAACCATCTCAAAATTCCAACCATCAAGTTCATCCATGATGGTGGCCAAAGTTATGCTTGAGAATAGGTATAGTTGTGGGAGTGGATTAGGAAGAAATGCACAAGGCTTAAGTCAGTTGCCTAACTTGGTTGTAGCCAGGTTGGAGAATAAGCAGCCAAGGACTGAAGAGAGCCCCATATGTGACCTGTAGGAGAGTTTTTGGAGTGCAGGGTTCGAGTTTCCCAATTTGATAGCTGTTGTTGAACGAGACATTTTCAAGAATGAGCACATCAACTAGGTTTGTGCTTGCCCGCTAAACGCTAAGCTTAGCATTTGGTAGATTATTAAGCTTCCTGTGATTTTCAATTCAAATCCTATTAAGGGTTTAGGATATTTAGGATATTGCTCTACCTAAGGCTTTAGGATATTTACTTTGTTAAATAAGGGTTCATGTTTCCTTATAGTATACCATCAATAAAAATGCATATTTGTTTCCAATATATATTTTCTTTCCTCTCTTTCCTTTGTCTTATTCAATGCTTATATCTTAATCTTAAATAATGCATATTTGAAAATAATGCGCTCTAAATTGATAATGCTAGTATCACATCACGTAGTTTTGAGTGTCTTGACAATCAGGTGGATGAGGACACTGAGGATGATTTGGAACCTTCCATTGAACTACTAAGATTAGTGGAACAAGAGGCTAAAGAGATCTGGCCCCATGAAGAAACAACTGAGGTGATTAATTTGGAGACTAAATAAGAGAAAAAATAGGTCAAAATTGGCAAACTTATGAAAGAAAGTAAACACCACAAATTGATAAAGCTCCTATGAGACTATAGCGATGTTTTTGCATAGTCATATCAGGATATGCTAGGTCTTGATGCTAGGATAGTGGAGCATATAGGATAATGGAGCATAAGTTTCCGTTAAAGCCAAAATATCCTCCGGTTAAAAAGAAGTTAAGGCAGATGAAACCTGAACTATCTCTGAAAATTAGAGAGGATGTTAAAATGAAGTTGGATGCAAGCTTTCTTGTTGTTGCCAAATACTCACAATGGGTTGCTAACATAATGCCAATTCTAAAGAAGGATGGAGGAGTACGAGTGTGGGTTGATTATCGAGATCTAAATAAAGCTAGTCCAAAGGATGATTTCCCATTATCCCATATTGACACATTGGTAGATAATACAACCAAATATATATTATTTTCTTTCATAGATGGCTATTATGGTTATAATCAGATCAAGATGGCAGAAGAAGATAGGGAGAAAACCATAATCATTACATTGTGGAACACTTTTTGCTACAAGGTAATCCCTTTTGGACTAAAGCATGTTTTGGTAACATACCAAAGAGCGGATGGTGACCTTATTACATGACATGATGCATAAAGAGATTGACATTTATGTAGATGACATGATTTCCAAATCAAAAAATGAAGAAGATCATGTAATTCATATGCAGAAAATGTTTGAGCGATTAAGGAAGTTTTAAGTTGAGACTTAATCCCACCAAGTACACTTTTGGCGTGAAGTAGGGAAAGTTGTTGGGTTTGTAGTCAGCCAAATAGGAATTGAAGTGGATCCTAACAAGGTTCACACAATTCTGGACATGCCACCTCCTTGCAGCAAAAAGATAGTTCGAGGTTTCTTAAAGAGGTTGAATTATATTGCTCGGTTTATATCTCAGATAACATCTATGTGTGAACCTATGATCAAGCTACTTCACAAAAATCAACAAATGGAATAGAATGGAATGCTAATTTCCAAGAAGCATTTGAGAATATAAAACAATATTTGCAAAATCCTCCAGTTTTGGTTCCACTGATCCCTGGAAGGCATCTGATTATGTATCTAACAGTGTTGGATGGGTCTATGGGTTGTATGTTAGGACAACATGATGAGTTTGGAAGAAAAGAGTGTGCCATTTACTACTTGAGCAATAAGTTTACTGATTATGAGTCCAAATATTCATTGTTAGAGAGAACTTGTGTGCTTTAGCGTGGGCAGCTCACCACTAAAGGCAATACATGCTAAGCCATACGACTTGGTTAGTGTCTAAAATGGACCCAATTAAGTACATTTTTTAAAAGCCTTCTTTTATAGGGAGAATTGTTCAATGTTATATTTTCTCTTATCTGAGTATGAGATTGTGTATGTGACTCAAAAGGTGGTTAAAGGTAGTGCTCTAGTAGATTATTTAGTGCATCACCGTGAATGATTATTAGTCAATGCAATGTGAATTCCCTGACGAAGACATTATGGTGATACTTTAGGAGGAAGAGTCACCAAAAGAAGGAGAAGGGATCATGTTGTTTAATGAAGCATCCAATGCACTAGGCCACAGGATTTGAGCTATTTTAATTTCCCCAAAAAAATAATACATCCCAATCATGGCGAGGTTGTTCTTTGAATGTACAAATAATGTGCTAGAGTATGAAGCACGTACTTTAGGGGTTCAGGAAGTCGTGGAATCAAAAGTTTAAAAACTTGAGGTCTATGGTGACTCAGCCTTGGTCATTAACAAATTGAATAGTGAATGGGAAACTTGAGATGCCAAGCTAATTCCTTATTAGATTTACATTAAGGAATTCATGAAGCAATTTGAGGAAATTTCTTTTGATCATATCATTTGGGAAAATAATCAGTTGGCGGATGCATTAGCTAATTGGTAGAGGAAGAATCATATGTAAAATTGTGGTACTATGATATCAAGAAATATATCAAAAAGTCAAGAATATCCACCAAGTGCTTCAGAGAATGGTAAGAGAACCTTGAGAAGGCTAGCAATGAGTTTCTTTTTGAATTAAGATGTGTTGTATAAGAGAAATCATGATATGGTGTTACTCAGATGTGTAGATATATAGCTGAAGAACAAAGGATTATGATAAAATTTCACGAAGGCTCATTTGGCACCCATACAAATGGGCATGCCATGGCAAGAAAGATATTGAGAGTTGGTTATTATTAGTTGACAATGGAGGCTGGTTGTTTTCATTATGTGAGGAAGTGTCATAAGAGTCAAACGTATACAAATAATAATAATGCTCTACCTACTTCCTTAAATGTTCTAGCTTCCCCTTGGCCATTCTCGATGTAGGGAATGGATGTCATTGGTCCCATCGAACCAAAAACATCAAATGGACATCGCTTCATCCTAGTTGTGATTAACTACTTCACTAAGTGGGTGGAAGCAGCTTCATATGCTTATGTAACACAGAATGTGATAGTGAAGTTTATCAAAAGGAAGTTGATTTGTTGTTATGGCGTGCCAAACAAGCTACAACTTGAACAACAAGAAGATGACAAAATTATGTGTTGATTTCTAAATCCGACATCATAATTTTTCTCCATACCGCCCAAAGATGAATGGGGCAATTGAAGTGACAAACAAGAATCTCAAGAAGATAATCCAGAAAATGGTGGTGACATACAAAGATTGGCACGAGTTGCTTTACATGGATATAGTACCTCAGTTTGCACTTCAACAGGTGCATCTTCAAAAGGAGTGAAAAACTAGGTTGAAAACCCGAAAGGGGAATCTAAGAAAAGTTGGAGTAACCTACCAAGTTGAAAGAAGCATCTTAAGAAAGAAGTCATGGAGCCACAAACTGGGGCAAATGTGTGTTAAAAATCATTTTTCTCTTAAGTCTATTGTCGAGCAGTCAAAGTTATTGACAAGTGATAGTAGCATTAACATCTGGAAAGCGTCACTCCAGCAACAAAGTTGTAACGACCCCGTATGCATCTGGCTCATTTACATTATATTATGGTCTTAAGCGCAGCAATACTTAATGCAAATTAAGTAAACACGAAAGCATAAAATAAGAAGACGTCATATAATACAACTAAAACATTATGTATAGAATTTGTATACATCCTGGTACCTGGGTTTTGTTCTCAAAAGATACATCATAGTACAAACTCATACCAGGTTACAAAAGTACAACAAAAATTGAGTCAACAGACTCACAAAAGACATCCTTCCAAAAATTCGTTTCCTCGAACCCGGCCTCGTCCTTTTGTCCAAGATCCTCAATTAGTAGCCAACTCGGCCTCGGCCTACCCGACCTATCAATTGAGATCCACCGAACAACCCCTACTCGAGTCTTTTACCCCGGACCTCGTCTTCCGCTCTTTGGCTATCACCTGCAATAAATATAATCCCCAACCGGGGTGAGATACAATCTCAGTAAACTCAGGGTTCTTGGAGAGTCACCTCTCCCTGGTTCACTTCCACAGTACATAGCATCTATATTGGCATTATAAATAACATAGCCAACCCGGCCTTTAATAAAATAATACATGTACATAACCACATCAACATACCATTCCATCACCAATATGCAATTTAGCCAACCAGTGCAGATATCATACACAATTGCATATAAGATATACAAGTTAGACAGCCAATACACCTTTAGTGCACTCTTGTATATCTTTCAGTGTACTCCACGTACACATCACGTATCCCGGCCTGAGGTCCCAGACCCCAGACTCCACGTGATAATTCCACCAATGTGCCCTTCCAGTACAGACATGCACAGATGTATATACAAATATACAACTTAGCCAACCAGTGCACATCTCCATTACATGTATGTTTCCAATCAAAAGCAATAACACACAATGTAAATACACGCACCATGATATCCAAGAACCATCACTCCCTAGGAGTATGGTGGAACACAATCAAGGGAACCAACTCCCAAGAACAGAGAGCTTACCTTCTCTGATTCCAGTACCTATCCTCTCAGTCGCGTGTTTATCGCCACTGATATATTCTTTATCAAGCCCTACACCAGGCAAGAAAGATATCAAGAATAGTCCTTAACCGTTTCATGAAACGAACCCAGTTCTTTTCCAAATCTTAACCATATACAACCACCCAATGACTTGTAAACCCCACAAGATCTAACTGGCAAAACAAAATTCCCAAAACCTAGAAAATTTAGTTTTCAAGGTTGAACTTTCATAACATCAACCTTCTAAACATGTTTTCCAAAGAAATAACACCCAAAACCAATCCTAACTCATATGGGTCATTTTTCCTTTAAAACCCCAAACTTAAAAGATACGGTGAAATTAACATATCTTACCTTAAAACAACAAGGAAGACTAGAGGACAACTTTTCCAAGCTTAGATATCCTTAACGTGCCTTCTATCTCTTAAAGATTGAAACTTTAACTTCCTTTGGAGAAATGACCTCCTCGCCTGATGGTTTTCACCACTAACAAAGTGTGGAAACTAGTTTATATGGTGATACTCTTCAATCCTTACGTTGGATGTGAAGGTTTTTAAGTTAAGAAAAGGTTATCTAGGAAGCTATTCTCACTACAACAATGGAGGAAAAAGATATGAGAGAGAAAGTGTTTTTAGCAGAGGCGGTGGGAATAGGTTATTACAAAATATCTCACTCGTGCATACCTTATATAGCCTAAAAGTTGACACGCGTCATATAGTAATATGAGAACATTCCCGCATCAAAACACAAGCAAAGAGTCAACACGTGTCACCTGTATAAAGTAACTATGCAGAGATATTTGATTGCCGGGTTGGGTCTACTGTTTGGCAAGTCAATGTGTTATATCTCATACATATTACGTGTGACTACCCGGGTTCTCTAACCCTACTGACGTTGTCGGGTTCTCATCCTATTACGAACGTTGTCGGGTTGGATATATATATATATTGAGTGCAACCTTACTACCACATCCCGGATTTTTGTGCACTCATTCCAACCACAAAGCTAAGTCCGGGTTATACAGCAAGTACTGATTGTTTAATCAATTATGAATGTCTATGAAATCGACTGCATAAGAACCCGTCCTTGATACAGTAATATGTTCAAGGTTCCGCCTTTCTCCGAGTTCATCCGACCTCATCTGACCTAATCCAAGTTCCTACCTTAGTACTTCATAAATCTAAAGTTCCTCCCAACCACGTTTGGGTTCCTACCTTGGTACTTCACAAGCCCAAGGTTTATCCCCAACATCTTCTAGTCCTCAACCCGGTAATTCTATTAAAAGGGGTTACGAGCTCCTCCGGTCTCTCTACCCGGTAGCTCTTACAAGTCAACTAAAAACAAGCTCCTCCGAACTCAACCGATACCACTACTCGGTTGCCCATCCGAGATCACAACTCAGTAACACGTCCGAGATCATCACTCGGAAACATATCCGAGATCACTTACTCAAACCTCAAAGAAAAGGAAAAACACAAGCTCTACCGAGCTCTCTCGAGATCCTAACCTGGTCTCTCAAGGAAAAGGAATATACGAGTTCAGCCGAGATCACTACCTGGTCACTCTTTCCTTCTTTGTCCGAGTTCCTTTGCATACATAAGCGCTTTTCATAAAGTGCTATGTACACGTTGCATTTACTCACAAAAGCTTGCAGCAACTTACTGTTAACCTATGTCTCACTTAAGACAAAAGCGTCAAGTTAAAGTTTTACTCATCCATGAATCTTGGGATGTGTGACACAACTATAGGGAATAAGGATCATAAATGTTTTTAAGAAACTGGAAGCAAAAAAGACAAGTTTGGTCTAATGGATTTTAATGTCTCATACCATTTTACAGCATCATATTAGTCGGTCATGTTCTCATGTCATCATGCATCATATCATTTAGTCCCTACAAATTTTCTTTGCCCATGGGAGGGTTTTCTAACATAGAGCGTGAAGTTATCAAGTCCAGTTCTTACGTGCAAACCTTACTTCTTGTTTAAGCCCAGTACCTACCTGGCACATTTTACTTTTATGTTTTAAGCCTGGAAACAACACCAACACCGAGACCTGCATTCATAGCTAGGATACCTCACCGGCAATCAACACCACAGCCTAGATACATCATCGGCACTCATAATCATAGCCCCAATGGTCAGCATCAAAGCCTGGAATCAGCATCTACACTTGCATTCTAAGCCCTGATAATTAGAATCAGCACCAGCACCCGCATTCTAAGCTCGGATACCTCACCGACCCTCAGCCTTGTAGCCTAGATACCTCACCAGCTCAACATCATAGCCCGGATACATCATCGAAAACGAGTATCAAAGCCTGAAACTTCACTAGTGTATGCATCCTAAGCCCGGACACCTCAGCGGCAATCCTCATCACAGCCTGGATACATCACGAGCACTCATCATCATAGCCCAATACCTTACAAGCAATCAGCGTCAAAGCTCGAAAGCAACACTGGCACTTGCACTACTACACAAACAGCTTTTTACGACATCAAATTAAGGACGGTTGTTTCAAAACCGTTTTAAAATAAAACTCGGTGGCAAACTTGTAAATAAAGGGAAACGAACAAAGACGGTTGTGTAAAAACAGGTTACAAGACCGTCCTTAAAATGCCTATTGCTATTTAACTCTTATTGGCTTCTCTCTCATTCTCTCGCTCTCAGAGTTTCGCTTCCTCTTCTCTCACTCTCTCTCATCAGTTGCTTCTTCTTCTGCCACTCTCACTCACCTAGGACCACGTCGTCGCCACTATTGCCCGCGACAATGCCACCGTCTTTGCTTGGAAGGAGGTGCATTTTCGTGGAGTGAGAAAGAGGTTGTGGGTGAGATCCCGGCAAGAAGATCCTTGTTTGGCTCGAAACCTTTGACACGGCGGAGGAGGTGGCGCGTGCCTATGATGACGTAGCATGAGAGTTTCGCGGCCCTCACTGACGAGGATGTTCTCGACGACAACTACGACTCAGCTAGGGTTTTGGTCGATGCGCTTGTCGACAAGTAAGCACCGGAGACAAGAAACGAAGCCCTTTTCTATCGAGAGTAGAGTACGTTGAAGAGAAGCAGACCAAAGAATGGAGGGAGAAAAAGAGTTGCTGCTATGGAAATCGGAGCCACAACAAGAATCCATTGTCTCCGTCATGCTCGCATGTTTCTGCTCATCAGTCCATGTTTGGCGGTGAGTTTCCGATTTTCGGTCTCCCTGTTTCAGTAGTTCATATTGTGGTTACGAAGAACAAGTTTGGATAATAGGAAAACTTTTATTTTCACTATTTTCACAAGCCTCTGCCCTTTTTTTTAGGGTCAACCTGTGGAGGTTGAAGAAACACATATTTATTTCAGCCAAACCATTTCAGTGCTGTAATAAAGAAGATTGAACGCCTTTACATGGTATTTGTATATATTGCTTGCTAAGATTGATACTATATGCTCTGCATCCGCAACATGAATTAGGTATTTGAGTGCAATGTTGACCTAACCATTTGCATGTTAAGATTGTAGATTGTAGATTTTTCCTTTCTTATTATCTGTAACTGTCATTCATTGTTTTCATTTAGTGTAGTTTTGGTTTACTAGGTTCTCTTAATTCCTGAAACTACTTATCTACTAATTCAGTGCACTTTACTCATTCTTATTATAAAATCTGTTGTAGACATATATCTGGCAGCTGTTAGTTTTCTGTTATAGCATCCTGGCAGATAGCTCTGTTGGAGAATTGTGTAAACATATATCTGCAAATTACAACCTATATTCAGTATTTTCTCATCAATAACATCAAATTTATTTGAAAATTCTCTAACAACTTTCTCTAATTTTTTCATTGCTCAAACTCTAATAATAGGATTATATTTTAGGGAGGCTGAAGGTTTCTTTTGTATTTCATATCTTCAACACTGATAGCAGCTTTGAAAACAATGTGGCTTTTCAGAAGCAATTGAAGAAGCAACTTCAGAAAAAAAAATAATGGAAAACAATTTATGGCCTTTGCTGTCAAAAGGTATAATAGTCAAAAGGCATAACAGCTTTGAACTGGATCTTAGGCTTAAATGAGCTTTTACATCATATTTGTTTGTAGAAATAGCTTAGATAGAGCAAATGAATAATTGAAAATCACTAGAAAAAGTCTACTTAGAGGTTACTAGATTAGATCATGTTTATTATGATTGGAATTACAACTTGTAACCTAAAAGGGGTGGAACAAGGAATATGAAGAGATGGAAAAGCATATAAGAAAATAGAGGAATGAATATCAACAGGAAAATGGAAATTATGCTTCATGGCATTTGACAGGTGTATGTTTAACCCCAGAATTCTTAAATAATGTGTTCTATCAAACACATTTCTGTATTCTTTTTTAAGTTGAAAAAGGAAAAATCATAGGTATCATTTAGCTGTCTTATTATGTGAAGGTCACCATATGAGTGCCTTTTTATTTATTTATACTCAACATTTTTGTAAAACAATTCTTATTATGTTCACAAAAAAAAAAAAGATTGCCATTTTGAGTGTTTTAATTTGACTACAAATGATTTGGTGTTTGACCCAGAATGAGGTGACTGCCTGAACATGCTCAGAGCATAAGTTTATGGTCGACCATAATAATATCTCAGTTTTTCTTGCAGCAATTACTTTGGGTATTTATATTTCTATTAATTTCAAGTTTTTTTGGATGAGCATTTTTGAAATCACTGCTCTCTGACAGAGTGTCATTGCTCTTTCGTCCGAAGTTGATGAGGTACATTAAGCATCTTGAACCTGTTCTTGTTATTAGTCAATGTTGAAGCTGTCATTGGCTCAAAGCTGTAACTAATTTCTTCATTAGTTATAGGAAATTTTATTCATGAAATTAAAATTAAGTACTCAGTCACAGTGTTGTTATGAATATGTAATGAAGCAAGTAAACCAAATTAATTCATAAATGGAATTAGAAACTTTGTATTCTCCATTTGTTTGTCCTTACTGTCTTGGTTACTTGAATGATATGCAGGGATATCCTGGACTAAGGAATGGTCAAGTATCCTGGGTAATGGTATCACGACACTTTTTCTTGTTCATTTTGCCTTTGGACTTCAACTAGGCTTCCGTTACTAATTACAGCTTACTAAGGAATGCCTTTGGACTTTTTCTTATTACGGGAAAAAATGAGTATAATCTTATTCACAATAATTTCCTATAAATTAAGTATAAAAGTATAAATTTAATTTTAGTAATATACTTCTTTGAAGTTTATAACTTTTTAATAATTTTTTTTAAAATTACATATTTCATGTTTACTTGTGTTTGCAAACTATCAAATTGATTAATATATACTATTTTATAGCATTCTCATCAATTTTTTATTTAGTTTTTTTATACAGACATTCTTATCAAATTTGAATATAAGTTACTTTGGTTTTTTATCTAAATAATGTCACAATCACTTATTTTATTGCAATTAATAAAACAAAATTTATTTTATGTTAAATATGACACTATATAACTTTTTATAGTACAAAATTTGAATAAAAATTATTCCAAACTACTACTAATAAATAACTTTTTTTATATCTAGTGGGTTTTTTTTACTAGAAAAAGAAATCCAATTAAATTGAGTGCTACAAAGTGGTTACCCGAGGAGTAGAAAAAGCTGAAGGCACCAATAAACATTGGTTTCTTTTTGGGCCATAATTGAACAGTCCAAGTTCTAGTTTATGTAATCAATATATTAATCTTTGCTTATTTATTGCTTTGACTTTGTTTAATGTTTGTTCTAGTTTGAGGCAGCTTGGGCTTTGACAAATATAGCTTCTGGAACTTCTCCTTTAGAAGGTGCTTTATGCTATTGTAAAGACCATTTTGAACAAACTGATTTCTTTTGGTTTCATTACAAGAGGTAGGTGTGAACTATGAACAAGGCAATGAAAGAGGAACGGTATTATTAACCTTTTGTCCTAGTTTTTGAACTCTACTTAATGCTTGTTTATTATTGTTGAAATTTCTTACTTTTTCCTTGATAAATGAAGGATTTAATTCAATGAATGTCATTTAAATTCCAGCACTTTATAATTTTTCATAAAAAAAATCTGAACATATTACTGTTGACAACAACCACTTTGAACTTTAGTGTCTATTATTGCCCTTTTTCCATGTATTAGTATTTGTTCTTAGAACTGAAGTTGCAACCCAAAATTTGATTTTTTTTCCTACTGTTTTCTTTGGTTTTTCATAAAAAAATTAATGTTTTGATTGGTTGTTCAAATCTGGGAATGTGCTGATTTGCGTTTTTTTACTTGCTTTACAGTTTTGCAGCTTTGCTATAATCAGTTAATTGGAAGCATACCTACACAGCTTGGTGATTTGAAGAAGCTTAGTGTTCTTGCTCTTCATTCAAACCTGCTGGGTGGAGCTATCCGGTGCTGGCAACCTTGCTACTCCAAATGAATTGGAATAACATCTTCTTTGTAAGTTCCATTTGAAATCTTTCTTCATAATTTCACTGTGATGTCTATACATTTCATAGGCTTAATTATGTGTTTTTCTATAGTTTTAACACATGAGTAATTTTAATCTATATAATTTTAATTGTTCAAATCAAATTTTCCTATTTTAAAATAATGACATTCAATTTTATTTTTTTTAATAAATCAAGGAATGAAGAAGCTCGTGTAATGTTAGTCATCCCCACTATGTTACACCTCTCACGCAACAGATCCACAAGTTCATATGTTCCTGCAAGGATATATTATTTGACTTGTGAAATTTGATAACTCCGCTATTTAATTTTCTGCATTTCGAATTTGCATGAGTTTGATTTGGGTTTATATTGTGAGTAATGTTCATTGTTCTTTTGCAGGGTATTGCCACTGAAGTGCAGAGTGGGTCCAAATGGAAGCAATTGGGAGAATTAGCCATGTCTACTGGAAAGGTGTTTTTCTCTATCAAATGAATCTTCATTATTTTGTGGCTGCCAAACAATGGTGAGTGGCTTTCTTCCATTACTTCATTAAAACTTCTCAAAATCAGAGCAGTATTCCTTTCTACTCAATCCCATTTTAAACCATTCCGTTGTGAACACTCCATCCCATCCCCTTCAAAACTTCCAATCATATTGGAGGCCTAAATGGTGATTCTGGTGCATGATTAGGATATTGAATATTTCTTTTATTCTTGTCACAATTGTTAATGATTCTGGACACACTTGATGTTGGTTGGTATTGGGTATATCTTTGCTATCTCTTCACTTCATTATCTATTCTTGCAGTTAGAAATGGCTGAAGAGTGTTTAAAACACGCAATGGATTTGAGTGGGTTATTGCTGCTATATTCTTCTTTAGGAGATGCTGAAGGAATATCAAAACTTGCAACTCTTGCTAAAGAGCAAGGGAAGAATAATGTTGCATTCCTTTGCTTATTCATGTTGGGTAAACTTGAGGACTGCCTTCAACTTTTGGTAGAAAGGTACTATTCTACAGTTGTGATCTTTTATTAATGACATCTGGTCTAAAAAAGCTCATCATTAGTTGCTAGTTCATATTAGCTTGCTACAATTTAGAGTGAAAACTATTAATCACTTTTTTATTTTTCATATATATACAGTAATATCATGAATGATGAATTATATATAAGGATTGAGGTAATTTCATATCTTACAAATTGAATTATTACATCAGATAAGACTTTCTAATTTGTTGCTCTAGAAACAAGTGCATCAGAAAATGAAGAACTAAACAAGATTTCGAATCCTCTGCCAAATCACAATTCTGGTGTCATAGCTTGCAGATCCCTCTTTCTTCTCTGTTTCTCCTTTTCTTTTTTCTTTTTTCAAGCAGTTGTGCCAAGTTGAATGATGAAATGCCACAATTGAATTGCTGAGTTATTGTTCCAGATGCTGGTCCTTGAACAATATTGGGACATATATTTGAGTTATTGTTTTTTATAGGTATTCATTTGAGTTGCTGATTTTGATGCCTAACCAGTCTGGCTTTACAATCTGTAACTTCTTCTTTTCCTTTCTTTGCCGATCTCCTTGAAATTTAAAATTGATATGTATGAGCCCGTTGTAGCCATTGTCTGATGCTTTTTTTATTTAGGAGTTTTGGTTAATTACAATGCCTTTGTACCTTTGAAACCAATATAGCCTTGGAATTCCATGGTTGCTTACTCTTTTTCTGTTCTTTTTTAATTGTGGTAGAGCTATAGCGGATTTTGTGCAGTCACATATTTATGTTTCGCACCACAAGGACTGATGAAGGTAATCTTTCTGATTAATAATTTCATTTGTCACTGCTATGCCTGCCTTGGAAATATATTAAATTTGTCTAGCTCCAATGCCTAGTGTTATAGTTCTGTCAATTTTGATTTTGTAGGCTATGCTTGATTCAACAGGTTCCTTAACTGAGTTTGCCTGTCAAGTATTCTAAAAAAATTACTATATATGAGAATTTTTTCTTTAATATCCAATATTCATCATTTTCCTATATTTCACGCAAATGTTAAACAACTCATAAAAAATTATTGTTTATATCACTTATTTACTTTCAATCTTTGCATCAGTGGAAGTAATGGATTTCTGCAGCTTCCTTGTAGGATACCTCAGCCTCAGCCTTGTATGTATGTGGCAGTCACTGGTCTGTGGTCTGAAAATCTGAGTTCAGCCCTTCCATATTTAAGTAATCTCATTCCCATGGCATATGAAAGAATACAATCACACCTGAAAGGTAAAGATATTGGTTAGGAAGCATTCCTTATGCTCCTGTTGACACCAATTTTTTTGCATAAGCATTAAGCCAATTGTAGGTTTATGTTATGCCTGTTTTTGAAATGGGGGTGTTGTGTTGGTGTAGGTAGAGAAGTGAGGAAGTGAACATAGGGGGGTTGAGAATTCTTTCATATGAGATGATGATTTGTTGGTCCACATGTATTTTCTGCAAAAAACACCAAATGGTGACTCCAAACATTTTATTTCATTTTTTGAATTTACTTGGTACCACTGGAATAGTTGCTGACTGGATTTGAAACTTTATTGATCTGTATAGCATCATGCTTGACTCCAGTTGAAGTATATAAGCCTTGAGAATATTTGTTTTGGTTTTGTTCTACTTTTATTATGTTTTGTCTGAATTCTTGTGCTACCCTACGCAAGGGTGTGTTTGCTGTTGGAGCTGCCTTGCCCTTGTTGTTTATGTTGACTGCCATTTTGTACTATTGGGCACACTCCAAGGCTGACACTAGTTTCTGGGAGAAGCACCGCAATGAAGGGCTTGGATTGGCCACGCAACACCACCAGCACTACCAAGGTCCTGACTCTGATAAGGCCTGAATGGTGATTTCTTTTGGTTTGGACTGATTTACTCAATTTTGGTGGTCCTCTTTTTGCTTCTGGATAAGGGGTGTTGGGGATTAAGGGACTAGGGACGAATACTGTTTTGAGGATACCTTGTTCTTGAATTAATGGATGAATATATAGTATTTATGCTGTAATTGGAGAATGCTTGAAATTTAGATAAATTGTGATCGATGGATGATAGTAGTGTGGTGGTGAAATCCTTTCCATGTATCATGACATTCTCCTTTATGCAGATTGGTATATGGGAAGAGAGGAAAGTTTTTGGTTCTGGCCATCAAATTCTTAAGGAAGAGTTTGTTGAGAGTCATGTGGAAAATAATAGCCGAGATGTGAAACCTACAAACATGAAACTGGTAAAAGTTTGTCTTCATTTAGATGATTTAGTTTAATTATGTTGCTGTCCATGCTGATTGTGTTTCTTATGCTTTATTTTTAACTATTACAGAGGCCGTCTGTAGGGAATGCACTGGAGAAAATATCTTCAGGTTTTCATGTTGTTTATGGAGGGCAAACAGGTGAAGATGTCGTTAAGGGACAAATAGTATTGCTTTTAGATTAGGTTGGAGTACAGACTTAAGTATGTTTGTTTTTATGTCACATTTCTTGTTGACAATTTTTGCACTTTTAAACATTTTTTGATTTGATTTGATTATTAGTATATCATCTGTGTTTCACGCTCTTAATATGTGATGTGACTATAAAAATATGCCAATATGATATGTTGATAAATAATTACAAATAAAATTGTGATTACAATCCAAACTGTGTTGAAAATAAATATAAATTACACCTCTAATTTGTCTGCAAATGTGATATTATTTAACGAAACAAATGTCATTGTGATTTGTATTAATGAAAATATATCAACAAATTAAAAAAAAATGCGAAAAACAAACAAGGACGGTTTTTGCCCAAAAATCGTCTTTGTATGTCAATTATTTAAAAAAAATAATTTATTTTGCGAAACGAGGACGGTTATTTGGAAAAAACCATCCTTGTATGTACACATACAAGGACGGTTTTTACCCAAAAACCGTCCTTGTATCCTATTTATTTTTAGAAAAAATTAAATAAATATATATTTGAGGACGGTTTTTTGGTAAAAACTGACCTTGTATGTACACATACAAGGACGGTTTTTACCCAAAAACTGTCCTTGTATCCTATTTATTAAAAAAAAATTAAATAAATATATATTTGAGGACGGTTTTTGTGTAAAAACTGTCCTTGTATGTACACATACAAGGACGGTTTTTACCCAAAAATCATCCTTGTATCTCAATTATAAAAAAATAAAAAAAAATAAAAAATACAAACAAGGACGGTTTTCCGGAACCGTCCTCGAAAGCGGACATTTACAATGACAGGCGCTACAAGGACGGTTCAACAACCGTCCTCGTATGGCCCTTAGAACCGACCTCGTAGGCCATTTCTGTAGTAGTGTTGCATCCTCAGTCCAAAAGCTCCCAGAGAAAATTGTTTCACTTCTTTACTCATTTCTTACCATAATAATATTAATAAATCATTATCTAGATTATTTGATGAGAAAGTAGTAAAGAGGGGGAACTGTGAATACCCAATTTATCCAGATTAAAAAAAATAAAGCAAAAAAATATGGCAATAAAGGAGGAGACTTAGTCAAATAAAATGCTGAGAGATGAAGAAAAGTAGTTATAACCAATAAAATAATTGATTTTTTGGATAAGATATGGAAGACTCAATCAGCCCAAGCAGTTACAAAGCAACAGTCATGCACTGGCAGTAGACCAAGGAAGTTACAAAAAAGAGAATATTGGAAGAATCTGAAGTGAGATATATGGGAAGTTACATTGTTAATAGCACCAAGTGGAGAAAATAGTAGGATAGTAGAGATAAGTTGGTTACAAGGAAGCTAGTCAACTTTGGCTATAAAAACGAACCACCTACTGTAAGAGTATTATCTTCACATTGCTATTGCATCTCTCTCACGTTCAGAAGTTCATCATCATATGCAAATGCAAGAGGTGTGCTTTCCTGGACGTGCTTGATAGTGGTTTTAGGTGTGCCTTTATTTTTTTCTCTTTTCTTTGTTCTCGTGTAAATAGTGGACATGCAATGTTATAAGTATTATTCCCTTTTTAATGCATTAATTTTGTTCCTTTGTTCCTTTTACACAGTATTTGGTCTATGCATCTTGTAATTTTTAGTTTGTTTCTAAAATAGCAAAGAAGGCTTATAATATAATTTGCTTCATTGATTTTTGATTTCCTTCTGAGTAAAAGACAAGAGTATAGACATAAAAATGGATTCGTGTCTAACTAATTTTGCCTTCTATTTAGTGTATTTGTACAACAAAGGTTTTTTTCTTTCTTTCTCTTTTGGTTTCAAATAAAATATTTATTTCAATTTGTGCAATAATTTTCAATTGAGTAGCAGTTCTACTTTTGATATTACTTATCATAGTCATTTGCTATCATATACCCTTGTGCACAAAAATTGATTTAGATACTAAAATTTGATTTTGGTCTTTTAATAAAATAATCTTAAAATTTTAATTGTGTGAGAAAAATAATTTAACTCATGCAATGATTTACGACATTAATTGAGTAACATTTCTACATTTTAATTTTTCTTAAATCATGTAAGTTTTTAGAATAGCCATTTGGTATCTAAAATTGTTGGCATAGAGTTATATTCATAATATGTATATAAAATTATATAATTTTGTGCAAATAATTAAATGTACTATTTTTTAATGGGTGTTGTAAGTACTAACTCATGTTCTATATGTAATTGACTCTCGAACTTATCTTTGATTTCAAAAATTATTGTGAAAAGAATTTTTCAATGTTTTTCTCTCAAAATAAAATATTGGTGATAACACCATTTTTTTTATGACAAAAAAAGTTAATGTTCAAATCATATTAAAAAAATAATGTCAACAACCAAACTTAAAATGCAAAATATTGAAAAATATTTGAAAAGGTATGCTAAAAAATATAGAAGCTTATAAAAGTAAGATGAAAAGATAAAAACATCAGTGCTAATTACAATAATCTAATTAACTTCGTTTAAAATTTCATTAGCTTAATTTAAATACATAATAATCATTATTTTTTTATAAATTAATCATAAGTATCTTAATTAATTCATATCTCAATGATAGGAGAGAGTATGAATATAAAATGGAATCTTAAAAAATATAAATTAAATGACCAAATTACAAAAGAAGAAAGAAATACCCAGATTGAGTTTGTTCCAAATATGCTTTTTTTATAGGCAATTATTTCAACAACAAAAAACAAATGCTCAATAAGATAAAACAAACCTTAAAAAAAGTTTAGAATGAAGTATGTTATATATAGAGAGAAAACACTCAAAAATTATAATGTGTTCTTCTCTCAAGATAATCAACCATCAAATTGATAATGTACAATAAAAGATACGCGAACAAAAGAACATCAATGCTACAAAATGATTTTAATAGTGTAGTAAAATTTTAAGAAAGAAAGAAACTGTTTTCTTCTTTTAAGAATAGACAAAAATCGGGTACAACTTTTACTATTTAGTGTGTTGTGTTACACTCTCTTTTTTGTCAACAAGAAACAATCTATTTATAAGAACACAACCCACAAAATGCTTCCCCAAAGGTCACAAAAAATCAGCAATGGAAAACATTAGCAACAAAATATCTTCAACGTGTAAAACATTTTAACGAATAAAAAATAATGATTCAGTCAATACACTTCCCAAAAATTAGGAACTAACAGATTAGAAAGGATTACTCAGTGAATTTTTCTATTTTAAGAAAAAATGATGATTAATGTAAATTAAGGATGAATTTATTGAATAAATTGTCGGAAATTAAGCATAACTTAATTGATTTACTTATAATTTTAAAAATTAAGTAAAATCAAAACAGATTATTTTTTATACTAATTTGAAATGAGACAAATTGTTAGAAATTTAGGATGAATTAAGTACAATTTGGTAAATATATTATCTCTGATTTCGTAAATCATATCTCTCTAACAAATTAAAAAACTCTTTAACCAATCACATAAATTTTGTCTATTAAAAAAATTAATCACATAAGAAAATTAATCACGAAGATTTAAATGCTACTTCAATTGGTTTTCGTAAATCAATTAATAAAAATAGCCTTAAACAAAATAGCTTTTTATAAAAATGAATAAAAATAGATTTATAAATATTTCGTAACAAAAATATAATAATTTATTACAAACAGTTGTCGTCCAAACCTTGAGAATATGAAAAATATAACAACTCATAAAAAAAACGAAATTTAACAATTTATCTCTGTAATTGATTTACTTACAATTTGGTAAATCCATTATATTAGTTATTCATTTTTTTAGTTCCAAAAATAAAATCAGATGCAAATTAAGCATTAATCAATTGATTTGTTGAACACAATTAAGCATTAATCGATTTTTTATTTTGTTTAATTGTTGCAAATATATTTTTTTATTGACTGATAAATGTATTAATATTTAAATTGTTGCAAATCTTTTTATATATTCTTAAATTTATTATAACTAGTGTAATAGCTTTTTATATTGTGAAAATAAATTGAATTATATATTATTACAAATTTACTATATTTTAATTTTTTATGTATATATACATATATTGAAAATAATTTGAATATTCCTTAAAAGAAAATAAGTGTAAATATTAACATATGTTCAAATAGTTTTAGTTTCATTTATATAAACGTGTTTTTCAAGAATATGTTATCTTTATAAATAAATTTATATTGTATTAAATTATATTAGATATATTAATAGATATTTTATGTTAGGAAAATGTTGTTTAGTATGAAAAGTAAATTGGTGAAAGTTTAGGAATCAATCGGATTAGTTAAAACTGAGAAAACATACAAAATGTTGAAATATATTAGTATTGAATGACCACATATTTTATATTTTCATTATCAACAAACCAAAATTTTAAATATTTTATAATCATATAATTTTTGTATATTTTTAATGTGTTTATAAATACTTATTGTATTATTTGGATTAGGTAAATCTTCATCAGTAATTGAGTAAAACACTTAAGAGCATTTTTAGTGTTAGATCTTAAACTTAAATTTCATTTTCACTAGATCTCCTAATAAAGGAGTGAAAAGATCTCCAACATGAAGAATGAATTTTTGCATAAGAACCTCAAGATATGCGTATTGTTCAAAACAAATAATTTTTTCCCTCTTTCTCTCCCTAAAATCTCAAAATGAGATCTACCACATAAGATAAAAATTGAAGAGATCTTGAATTATTTTCAATCCTATGTAGCACTATGAGATCTACCAAAAAGTAGTTTAAGATCGCAATTTGATATCTACCACTAAAGATGTTCTTAGATATCTTTAATACAAGATCTTGAGCAAGAATTTTGAACTCATGATCTTTACTAGATCTTCCAATAAAAGAGGTGAACAGATCTCCAATATAAAAAATGAATTCTCGTGAAAGAACCCTTAGGATATGCACAGTATTCAAAAAAGAATATTTTTTTCTCTCTTTCTCTCCCTAAAATCTCAAAATGAGATATATCACTAAAGAAAAAATGAGAGAGATCTTAAGATCTTCAATCCTAAGTAGTACTATGAAGTCTAAAAAAAAAATAGTATAAGATCCCAATTTAAAATCTACCATTAAAGATACTCTTATTACTCGTGCATCCTTCCTTGGATACTCTCTCTCTCTCTTTTAATTTTACATTATCAATTCCCCAAATAAGTTATTTTAATTTATTGCATCTTATAAATCAGAATGCAAATTAGTTTATTAAGATTTCTAATTAATTATCCCGTCAAAGATTTTAAGAAATTTTTTAACTATTCAATTTCATAATTAACTTCAAATTTAAAGATACATATTGAAATCATAATTCATTCATTCATCACTTAAAATTATTTTTTAAAATTTTAAATTAAAGGATTTGAATGATTGCATATTTTATATGTTAACTTATATTTTTACTATCAACAAATTTATATTTTAAATATGGTATTTTTTTTCTGAAATTTATATCTATTTTTAAATACTTTTAAATATATAAAATTTATTTTAATCATCGTTTATCCATATCAGTGCTTACAATAATTAATTAAAAATTATATAACAAAAATAGAAATTAATGACAATTCAATTACAAATTAGACAATAATTTTATTTAATTAAGCTGATTAATTTAACTTAATTTCCAAAAAACTAAATCACCTCATTATCCTTAATCTTGGTCAAAAACCTTGTTACAAACTATTTTTCTCTTATTCTCAAAATTTTGAATCGATTACTTATCCAAATAAAAGATACTAATATTTAATCAATTGAAATTATTTTTCAAACTTCTCAAATTAAATGTTTAAAAAATAATTATATTTGCTAAAATGTTAAATCATCCCATTATGCTCAATTTAGATCAAAAAACTTTATTGCACAGTATCTTTCTTTTTATTTTTTAAATTTTTAATTGATTAATTATCTAAATAAAAGATATTATTTATTTAATCAATTAATATTATTTTTAAACTTCACAAATTAAAAGTTTAAAAAATAATCATAATAATTACTAAAAAGTTAAATCATGTCGTCATACTCAATTTAGATCCAAAAACTTTAGAAAAATGCTAAAACGAGTAAGATTGAATGTTTTCTCATTTTCTCTCTCTTCGATTCCCTTCCCGTGCCTACAACCTCGCCCTGCTGAAACCAAACAAATTTGAATCATGTTGATTGTTAATCCACACACTCCTACCACTCATTTGTTGCAAGATCCCTTATCACTAATTCAATATCATCAAACTCTGGTGTCGTTTCCTGTTTTTTACATTTTGCCCTCATATGTACCAAAGTGAACTATTGCATTGTGCCCTCATTTGCCATCATATTTCATTTGATTGAAATGTTAGTATTATTTTAGATTTTAGGTTTTTTAAAATAAAATCAATCGGATGAGATATTATTATTACATGCAATAAGTATTACTTTAATACTCATGGAATTTGTATTATGCTTAATAATTAACGAAAATAATTAATAATAAATTTTAGTAATTATAAAGAAAATGTTTGATTTGGATATTAAATAAAGTAACAAAATTAATTATAAAAATATTTATATAATTTTGTCCTTGAATGTTTACCTTCAAATTTGGATATCAAATAAAGTAACAAAATTGATTACTCAGGTTTAAGTTTGACCAAAATAAATAATAATTACCTTAATTATATAGGTTTACTAATTATATTAATTACTTTAATTGTATGTTGTAAAACAATATACTTGCCTATAGTAGTGGGATAATGAAATTCGTATTTAGATATGAAAAACAATTGAATAATGAAGTTTTAGTAATTATAAAATGATATTTTTGTCATATATGCACATCAATTTGGAATTCAAAATTGTGGTTCAAAATTTTTAATCAACATAAAGAAAGAATATATATATATATATATATATATATATAATACTGTTAAAAATATTTATTACATGAGGAAAGAAACAAAAAACGAAAAATTACAATCTAAGAAACAAAGTTCCCATCATATCTTCCCTGAAAGCAATATTTAAAATCGAAGGGGGATCACCACCACCACCACCAATGCATTGGTTATTCTCTCTCAAGAAGTAATGAAAACTATCCAATCTCTACTCAAGAGCTGCTTAATCGAGAGAACCTTGTTGCTAAAAAAATGAAACTGCTGAGAGTTGTTTCAAACCAAATCTACAGCTGCAGTGGAATGAGTAACGAAAAACGATGAACAAATGAAGTATTTGCAAAAAAAAAATAGAACAAATAATAAGACAAAACATTAATTTATTTATGTAAGAATTTTCTTCTTATTGCAACAAAAAAATGTCAATTTCAAAAATGGGAAACCTAGACAAAATAAACAGTAAACAAACCCATAAAAAATTAAATTAGAAGAATTGACTAAAAATATCATTTTTTTTCTCCTTTGAAAGGTAAAAGGAAAAATAATATATTGAAAAATGTATCCAGCCTTCACACAAAATGTGAAAAAATGAGCGAGGGCAAAAAGCATAACATGTCATATGAAAATGGAAAAAGTTCAAAAGTTTGTTTAACTAAAATAAAACCCCTGAATCCAATCATGTTCGCCGCTACTCCATAAAGTAATGTGACGCTTAAAATGAACCATTACATTTTGGAAACAATTAGTAACGTGGAGAAACAAAACAATAATGAGTTCACAGTGGTGTAGTTCTTTGTAACACACCATTAATTTATAGAGAAACATTTTCTAATATAAAAAATCTTGAGTTAAATTACAAAAGATATGTTTTATTTTTGTTTCAAATATATTAATGAGACATAAAGGTATTAATTTTCACAATTAAATATTTGAATATGATTTGAAACTGAAACCAAACAATTACGAGACATCAAATGATGACATATGTCATCCAAAGCTTGAGAAACAGCTTTATCTTTTTATTTCATCATGTAGACTCCAAATCTGATTAAGAACTCACATTTGTAGAGGGAGTTGTTGAGAAATCTCATATTGACAGTCCCGATTTTTAAACTATTAGTTTTAATTAAGATGAAATCTAACCCTTAATTAATAGGTATACATTTAAAAAAAAAATTGTTGACTTTAGTCCAGCCAACACCTCCATATAGGTGGCCATATTTTGTAATTAAAAGCATTCATCTTTTTAACTCAGAAATGTCAACAAAAGATTTAATTGCCTGAACAACTAGAAAGCATACATGAATCAAACTCCTCCACTGACAAATCTTTAAACCCCTCTTGACCATGCAATTTGTACACCCAAAAAAACCATCGCCCATAATGGTACTAATAAATCGGAGAAGTTTTAACTTGGGGTGTTGTGTAATGAGACTTCATCCTGAGTGCTTAATTTGAATAACCTGTTGCACCATACTGCAAATGTCGTCCACAATATTCTTAGTAGTCAAGACCCGTCGAGAGAGAAAAAAATTATGTCATTTTAATGTCTCCATAATGCATCCAGTTAATGAAACACCTAAAGTAATAGCCCAAACATTAATTATACTGAGAATTGGAAAGATATGTATAATGTCATTCTAGTACCCAGTATATGTATGTTGTACTGTACCATTATGTCCAAAAAAATTATAGATGTATTGTTCCCTACTCTCCACACCATATTTTGGATCTCATCCCAACTTCCAGCTAGAGACACTTTTGTCTTTCCTTCCCCTATCAGATTTGAAAATCACTCTGTCACAATATTTGTATTTATTTTCACGACATCATTAATGTCAAATATCCATAAGTTGATATGTGTAACTTTAAGTGGACTCTTCCTTCTCAAACAAATTTTTTTTACTTACAAATCTCTAACCCAAAATCTTATTTAAAAAATTTTAGTCGAATTTCACATTAGTGCAACATTTATACTTTTTTTTTTTTATAACCAAAAGGGCCTAAGGAGGCCTGCAGAAACAAAAACTAACGGCTAAAAACAACTGCCGAACAATCGGCTATCAAATGCAAACTCAAAAAACTCAGGGCAAAGTCTAACACCTGAATCCCCTATCAAAAGACCTAGACATGCCCCCCTTCAATAGAGCATCAGCAGGATATAGTTGGCTTCTCTATATACATGTCCAATACAAAAACTCTGGAATTCTGCGAGCACCTTCAAGATGTCACTCACCAGAGCATGGCAAGGGTGATATAAAGGCACACCTCTCTAAATCATATTCAACGCAAGCTAAGAGTCAGAATCAATCTCCACCTGACTAAAATCACGCGACCGAACCAGAACAATGGTACAAAAAATAGCCCAAAGTTTTGCCTTGATAACTTAACATTTGCCCAGATTTACAGCAAGGGCCTACAAAAAATTCCCACAGTGATCCCTCAAGATACCTCCAGCACCTGCATAGCCCAACTAGGGGAGAAAACACCATCATAATTCAACTTGATGAACCCACATTAGGAGACACCCAAAAGACAGATTTGATAACCTCGGGCAGAGTCTCGCCTGGTTCTTCCTTTGATCCTGAGTGTTGGTCAGAATGTCCTTCACCATGTGATTTGATCTTGTGTAAAGATAAAAATCTAAGGAGAAGTTGTCATTAAAGACCTTATGACTCGCCTTTTCCATAGTGTCGGGTTAGTGAAGCCCAAAAGCTTTTCTGTTGGGCCATTGGTAATATGGTGCGTTTTGTTCCTTGCTTCATTAGTGTATAAGTAATTTTTGCACCGAGGGTTGTGGGTGTGTGGCTTTTATTTTCTTTTTCTGTCTTTTGGTATTTCCTATTGCTCTTTATCTCTCTCTCGAAGCAGGGGCACTTTCTCTTCTTGTTTCTTTGTTCCTGTGACCTAGCTCTGCTAGGGTTTCCTGTGTCTTCAAAATATTGTGATTTGTGGCCTTTAACAGTGATGGTTGACGGCTGTGTGTAGGTCTCTGTTATTATTTTGTAGTGTATTGCAGGTGGAGATTCTTTCTCTCTCACAGCTTTGGTCTGGTTTCGTGTTCTTGGGGTATTTCCTCTGAAATGAACCGAAGGAGGGGAACATTGAAGGTTGGGTATTGTCTAGATGTGACAATGTGATAAGTGTCATAGGTTAGTTCATTTCAGGATTGTAATGTTGACACTTATCTTTTGATTTCAGTGAATTTGTTGATTAATTTACCCTAAACCTAGTTGTTTTATATTTTGTGTAAATATATAGGGTGTTATTCACATTTTGGAATATTCATCCACTCAAATCCGGTGTTTTAATAAGTTTCAATGGTATCCGGAGCATCCAAGCAACCAAGACAAGTACAAAGGGGCAAAAATGTCAAATTAGGAAGATTCAAGAAGCAAACTCGCCCAAAACTCGCCCAGGCTAACACCTTTCTTCATTGTTGGGTTTTTAACTAGCCCAGGCGAGCAAAACAAGCACAAAACACTCGCCTGGGCGAATGGCTTTCCTGACCACTAAGCAATTAACTTGCCCAGGTGAGTAAAACAAGCCTAAACCACTCGCCTGGGCAAATAAACATCACCAGCTTCCCAAATCCTATATAAAGTCATGCAAAGGTGAACCAAAAGCATCCATGGAAGGCCATATTGAGTGAAGCACGAACCAGCAAGCCTTAGGTAGCTTAGAAAGAGTGAGAGAAGTGAGAAATTGATGAGGAAACTCTACCAGAGTGATTTGGGGATCGCCTCTTTCATCATGTATTCTATTGATCTTGTGCTCTCCACAATGATCGGCTAACTTCTCTAAGGATTGGATGTAATCTTCTACCCTTATGTATCTCTTTTAATATTTGATATACATGAATCTGTTCTACTTATTGTTGGTGACTTCATTCTGTTCTTAATGATTGATTATACTTGATTACTAGTTTCATGAAATAGGGTTCGAAGTTTAACTGGAAAGTACTTTTAGGATTTGAATTGAATGATTTTACTCTCTACGTTACGTTGCTAGGAATAGAGCATAACGTTTAGATTGCAAACAATATGAGATTATGATTATAATTCTGGAATATTTATTTCATATGCGAGGGATCGATATTTGATAAATATTCTTAGGATTCTCAAATACGAGGGATCAATTTGGGGTGATTTTATGTGAGTGATTTTATGTGTGCATCAATATAGATTGAAAATGATTTATACATGGTAATGTTAATTGAATACTAAGGGTATGAACGATGAAGTCCAATCCTACACTTTTCTTGAATTAATTAAACTCATTTTATTAGTTTTTGTAATTTTCTGTAAATTTGACGCACTAAATCCGTTCTTTTCGTATTTTATTTACAAAGACATGAAACTCCGCTTGTACTCGTTGTACATAACTATTAAACTGTTAAATTTTATTTGGATTAACTGAGTAACTCAAGTCCCTGTGGAGACGATCTTTTATAAATTTTGTAACCTGCAACGACAATTGGTACACTTGCCAAGAGTCTTAACACAATGGTGTAGAGTGGTTATCTCTTGTACTTTGTAACCTTCTTTTCTTGTTTACCTGTGATACTGAGGCCTTTGTTCTTGATCAAAAGTTTGGCCATGTAATCTTGAGGAACGTTGTTGTAATATTCTCTTGTAACTTTAGTGCTGATAAAGAGATTGCAAGTTCTTTACCCTTGGATGTAGGTAACAAGGAGTTTTCTCCTAGTTATTGAATCAAGTAAATATGTGTGTTTTTCTTTCTCTTTTGTTTTTGCTTCTGCTAATTTCAGTTTAAGGTTTTTGTGCTTAAAACTCTAACAAGTGGTATCAAGAGCTTTGGTTGGTTCTTGCTTTCCTATCTCTTCTTTGTGTGTTTCAGGCTTTAGTGCGTAGGTTCTATCTCAAACCCTCGACCACTCAAGAATGGGATCAACCAGAGTGGAGGTGGAGAGGTTTGACAGGAAGGGAGACTTCAACATGTGGTACAACAAGATGAGGGTTGTTCTAGTACATCAAACGTGATATAAAGCACTTGGTGGTGAGAAAGATTTACCCTCAGCTTTATTTGAATCTGATAAAAATGATATTCTTGAAACTTCCTTTAGTCTGTTAATTCTGTATTTGAGTGATAATGTTCTTAGACAAGTTAATGATGAAACTATTGCTGCTGGTATCTGGTTAAAATTGGAATCTATGTACATAACTAAATCTCTCTCAAATAAAATATATCTAAAAGAAAAATAGTTTGGTTTTAGAATCGAATCTAGTAAATCTTTATATAATAATTTGGATGAGTTCAAGAGAATAACCATTAGTCTTGCTAACATTAATGAAAAGATTACTAATGAAAACCAGGTTATTATACTTCTAAATGTTTTGCCTGATTCCTATAAGGATGTGAAATCTGTAATTAAGTATGCAAGAGAGTCTCTGTCACTAGAAAATGTAATAGGGGCCTTAAAGTCTAAAGAACTAGAAATGGTAATAAATAAGAAGGTCACTACAGAGGGACTGATTATTAAAAAGAAATTTAGTAAAAAGGGTTGTATCAAGGAAAAGGAAAAAACAATACTGAGAATAAGAATAAGTCATTTGTTAAAGGAAAAGTGACATGTTGGCTGTGTCATAAGGAAGGACACATTAGGAAGAATTGTCCAGAAAAAGGAAAAGGTCAAATAATAAGAATAAAATAGATTATGCTAATCTGACTAGTGGTTTTGAGGATAGTGAGGTTTTAGCTGTGTCTAATGCTTCTTGTGAGAGGGAGTAGGTAATGGACTCAGGCAGTACATATCATATGACAGAAGAAAAGGATTGGTTAATTTGTTTTAAGTCAATTAAAGGTGGAAAGGTGATGATGGGAAATAACCAAACTTGTCAAGTGGAAGGAATTGGAGCTGTTAGGTTTAGGATGAGAGATGGGACTATTAAGGTTCTCAAGGATGTGAGATGGGTTCCTAACCTTAGGAGAAACCTAATATCTCTAGGAATGTTAGACAATAGTGGATACAGTTTTAGTAGTGTTCAAGGAACCCTATAAGTGGTTAAAGGATCCACAATTCTTAAGAAAGGGATGTTAGATAATGGTCTATATGTTCTAGATGGAGAAGTTTTAGGACTTGAGTCTTATAGTGTCAGTAGAAAGCCTAGTGAGTCTTCTCTTTGGCATAAAAGACTTGGCCACATTAGTGATCAAGGATTACATGAGTTATATAAACAACGTATTTTAGGTTTTAAAACATTTACTCCTATTGATTTATGTGAAACTTGTGTTTTGGGAAAATCTCACATATTAAAGTTTCAAACAGGAAATAATGAAACTAAAAATATCTTGGATTATATACACTCTGATTTGTGGGGTTTCACCCAACATTCTTAGCTTTCTTTCTGGCTGTCATTACTTTCTTTCTGTGATAGATTCTCATTCCAAACGTGTATGAACTTATTTTTTAAAAACAAAAGGATCAAGCATTTGATTATTTTAAAGACTGAAAAGTTCAAGTGGAAACTGAGACAGGAAAGAAGGTTAAAGCATTAAGAACTGATAATGGTTTGGAGTTTTGTAATAACCAATTTAATGATTTCTGCAAACAATTTGGTATTCTAAGACATAGAACTTGTGCTAAAACACCTCAGCAAAATGGCATTGCTGAAAGAATGAATAGAACTATTTTAAGTAAGGTTAGATGCATGCTATCTGATTTTGGTCTTAGAAAATCTTTTTGGGTAGAAGCTGTTGCCACTGCTTGTCATGTGATAAGGTCACATTCATTTGCCATTAATTTCATAACTCCCATGGAAATGTGGTATGGTAAGCCTCCTAACTTGAGTTATCTAAAACCCTTTGGTTGTTTAGCTTATGTTCACACTAAACAGGATAAGTTAGCCCCTAGGGCTCTTAAATTTGTCTTTGTAGGCTATCCTATAGGGACAAAAGGGTATAAGCTCTGGTTAATATCTGAAAATAAATGTGTTGTTAGTAGAAATGTTGTCTTTAATGAACTAACATTTTATAAAGATATTGTGCAGGATATTAGACAGGTTCAAGAACCTGGAAATGTTCAATTGGAGGTGGAGAAGACCACTGGTATTGATGATTCTGAACTTGTTCAGATCCATGATGAAACTGAGGATCAAGGAGACACACTTGATCAACTTGCTAATGATCAACATACAAATGAAGAAAATCAAGAGGACTCTAACCTCAATGATTATCTTCTGACTAGAGACAGAGCTAGGAGGAATATTAGGCCTCCTAGCAGATTTGCTCATGCTAACATTGTTGCTTTTGATTTGCAGGTTGCTGAAATGGTTGAACAAGAAGAACTAGCAACATACAAAGAGGCAATGAACATGAAATCTTGAGAAAGATGGCTGAGAGCAATGGAGGAAGAGATCTCCTCATTAAAGAAGAATCTTAAATGGGTTCTAGTGGATAGACCCAAAATCAAAAGAATCATTGGATGCAAGTGGGTTTTCAAGCTGAAGCCTGAAGTCCCAGGACTAGAGAAGGTCATGTATAATGCAAGGTTGTTAGCCAAAGGCTACTCATAGGTAGAAGGAGTAGATTATAATGAAAATTTCTCTCCTGTAGTAAAACATACTTCTATTAGGTTTATTTTATCTATTGTTGCTATTCTTGATTTAGAATTAAAACAACTTGATGTTACAATTGCTTTTTTTGCATGTAAGCTTAGATGAACAGATCTATATGGAGCATCCAGAAGGCTTCATACAGAAAGGTTCTGAGAACAAGGTTTATCTGCTGAAAAGATCCATGTATGGATTAAAACAGGCACGTAGGTAGTGGTACAAAAGGTTTGATAACTTTGTTCTTTCACATGGGTTTATAAGATGTAAGTATGATCACTGTGTCTATTATAAGAAAGATAATGAAATAAATATACTTATTTGTTAATCTATGTGGATGATATGTTGATAACTTCACATGATATTAAGTGTATTAACAAATTAAAAGAGATGTTATTAAAGGAATTTGATATAAAAATCTTTGGTCATGCCAAGAGGATTTTAGGCATGAATATATTGAGAAATAGAAAAGAAAGAACCTTATTTTTATCTCAATTTGTGTATGTTAAGAAAGTTGTTAAACTGTTTTCTATGGATCTCTGTAAATCTGTTAGCTTACCATTAGCTGCTCATTTTCGTTTAAAATCTGTATGTGGTAATTTAAATGAAGATGAATCTGTCTATATGAAAAATGTATGATATTGTAATGCAGTTGGAAGCCTAATGTATGCAATGATTAGCACTAGGCGTGATATTGCCTATGGTATTAGTGTTATGAGTAGATTCATGAGTAATCCTTTAAAAGAACACTGGAATGCTGAAAAATGGATATTGAGATATCTGAATGGCACCTCTGATTTCTGTTTGACTTTTACTAGAAATGAATGTAATGATTTTACTATAAAAGGTTATTGTGACTCTGATTATGTTGCAGATTTAGACAGGAGAAGATCCTTAACAGGTATTATTTTCACTGTTGGTGGAAATATTGTTAGCTGGAAGTCCAATCTTCAGCATGTAGTAGCCCTGTCTACTACTGAAGTTGAGTACATAGCCTTGACTGAGACAGTAAAAGAGGCACTATGGTTGAAATGAATACTTTCTGAACTTGGATTAGGGGAAGTGATCCCACAAATCATGTGTGATTCTCAAAGTGCCATTCATCTATCAAAGAATGGTGCATTTCATGAAAGAACTAAACATATTGATGTTAGGTTACACTTTATAAGAGACATTATTGCAAGTGATAAGGTGAAGGTGGAGAAAATATCTGTTGTGTGCAATCCGGCAGATATTTTGACTAAAGTTGTAGCTATTAACAAATTCAAGGATGTCTTGAAATTGTTAAAAGTTCAACAGTAGTGGTTTCTTCTTCTTACCTCTGTTATTTGTTTTAATTTTGTTTCTTTAAGGTTGTTTAGAAATACTAATGCAATTTTCTTGCTTTTGTAGGTTCTATTTTGTTTCCTTATTCTTGTATATGTTTGTTATGTATTCTTTCTGTGTCTGTAAGTCCCCCATTCTGGCATTGAACTTGTTGTCCCTGGTTTCTTCTACTTGCACTATGACTTATTGTGCTTCAAGGTGGAGTTTGTTGGGTTAGTGAAGCCCAAAAGCTTTTATGTTGGGCCATTAGTAATAAGTGCATTTTGTTCCTTGCTTCATTAGTATATAAGCAATTTTTTCACTGAGGGTTGTGGGTGTGCGGCTTTTATTTTACTTTTCTGTCTTTTGGTGTTTCCTATTGCTCTTTCTCTCTCTCGAAGCAGCGGCACTTTCTCTTCTGCTTGTTTCTCTGTGCCTGTGACCTAGCTCTGGTAGGGTTTCTTGTGTCTGCAAGATATTGTGAGTTGTGGCCTTTAACGGTGATGGTTGGCAATTGTGTGTAGGTCTCTGTTATTATTTTGTAGTGTATTGCAGGTGGAGGTTCTTTCTCTCTCACAGGTTTGGTCTAGTTTCGTGTTCTTGGGGTATTTCCTCTGAAAGGAACCGAATGAGAGGAACATTGAAGGTTGGGTATTGTCTGGATGTGACAATGGTGTAGAGTGGTTATCTCTTGTACCCTGTAACCTTCTTTTCTTGTTTACCTGTGATACTAAGGCCTTTGTTCTTGATTGAAAGTTTGGTTGTGTAATCTTGAGGAATGTTGTTGTAATATTCTCTTGTAACTTTAGTGCTAATAAAGGGACTGCAAGTTCTTTGCCCTTGGATGTATGTAACAAGGAGTTTTCTCCTAGTTACTGAACCAAGTAAATACATGTGTTTTTATTTCTCTTTTGTTTTTGCTTATGCTAATTTCAGTTTAAGGTTTTTGCGCTTAAAACTCTAACACATAGCAACTCCAGGGAGATACCAAAGAACAAGCTTCATCCCAAATGATTTGGATGATGCTTGTTTCAAATTAGAGAACAACCATTGGCTAAACTCCATATTCCAAAAAGCATCGTCTGCATGACGGTGTCTAGATAAAGCAAGGTTTAGAATGAAGATAAGGATTGGCAATCCCTCAAAATATTAGATTTGGTTTTCTCTTGTTGGCCACAAATGACACATAAAAGATTATCTAAAAGGTGTCTATTTTTGCTAAGTTTGTTTGTAGGCAACACCATACGCGCCATTCTCCATAAGAAAACCCCATGTGCATTCCGGACCTGGCCAAGTCCAAATAACTCTATAAATGTCATTGACAAAGGCCCCATGCTAATTTTCCACCATAGGCAAATGCAAGAGTAAAGCTACCATTTGGAGACGGGATCCAACAAAGGGTATCATTCCCACCATCATGCCTTAGTGTAGGACATGCCAAGATACTATGATAAATATAAGGCGGCAAAAGCCATAACAAGTAAGGCATATTCCAATCCCTTACCAGCAAAATTAGGTCACTAATTTTCAAGTTAATAGCAGACTTATGTAAGGGATGTAGAGCATGATATTTCAAAACCCCCCACATCCTGGACCCAAATGTCATCCAGAAGAAAACAAACTGCCCATCACCAATTCTCCACCCCACAGATTCTATAAATGAGTTCCACACCTGTGATACTAGACACACATCAAGAGACACTCGAGGGAAAGTTCTGCCCCGACAGGGTATCATCACCCAACTTATACTTGCCCATGATCACCTTAACCCAAAGCTTGTCCTTTTTACAACACAATTCCCAAGGCAACTTCAACATATAGGCATCATTTACCTATCACAAGCTTCTAATCCCCAAGCCACTTTTCTTTTTAGGCAAACAAATGATGACCTAATAAAAAATATGTCATTTCCTTTGACCACTATAGCTCCCCCCACAAGAATCCCCTACTGGCCTTATTTAAGTAGTCACAAACAAACCTAGGAAGCTTTTTCGGCTTCATAACAAATGGGGGGACCATAAATAGGACAAACTTGATCAAAGTCATCCTTCCCATCATGGAGAGCATGTGTGCTTTCTAGGATGAGAGCTTAGTTGACACTTGGTCCACTACATGCTTGAAGGATTCCCTCGAAGCCTTGGAATGGTGGATGTGAACACCAAGATATCTCCCAAGATCATCGGTTCTAGCAAAACCCAGTTTAGAAGTAATATCTTCCTTAACCCTCCAATGAACATTCTAAGATAAGCATATTCTAGTTTTATCGCCACTAATGTTTTGACCTGAAGCCCTACAAAAGTGGTTGAGACAATCTTTAATAATAGTAGCTTGTTTTGACTTGAAACCCTAGCCCATCATGATCACCCTTTACCCCTTAGCCTCTGCCCTAGTGGACTTCGTATTAGTTTTCATATCAAGGAAGAATTCCTTCTTATGTCCATACTTCCCTTACTGGAAGTATATGGAATGCAATCCCTCACACTTTAGAAACAATGGCACAACCCTAACCTTTATGTGGGTAGATAAAGGTTTACTCAAATCCAATTCCACATAAGACCTAACAAATCTCCACCCGGATGGATGAAGGTTAGGTTATCAACTTTTAGCATCTTGCCAAGAGTGTTATCCACCCTGTGCAGAAACTGATCATGGAATAACTCGATAGGAAAATCAGGGATCTTGACCCACACAACTATTTTGTAACCTTCTCTGTGCTGAACAAGAAGAATAGGCACCATCTTTGGACAATGAGATAGTGGTCAACCACCATCCATGACCATCCATGACCCCTCAAATAAGGCATGGTTATAATCCCCTTCGTCCAGCTCCTCTACTAGAGTTTCTCCAATGTTCTAAAACTCACACACTTACCAAGCACCTTAACCACCAATGCATTCCTCCAAGGTGACAACCATTTCTCCCACTCCTCGTCAGTGATACTAATCTCAGCCCCGACGAATACTCCTGAGGTTGGGCCACCACCTCTTAAGTTTCCTAATAGAACTTGTCTTCTAACAACTCATTTTCTTCATCCTGCTCCTCCATGATATCTTCAAGCAATATCCAGCCCTCATGGATGTCACAACGTGTCTAGCCACGACGGGACGACGATGAAAAAAGAAAGAAAAATGAGGTTTTCCTAAAAAAGGAAAAACCAGAAGGGAGTCGCCACCAACATTTATTTAAGGAAAACATCGAAAAAACCAGAGATAAAGCATGGTCTATGATTTGAGAGAAAAAGAGTTCGGGAATCATTTACGCACGGGGAAGGTGTTAGCACCCCACACGTCCGTCATGAAGACGACAGCCTTTAATCGAGTGTGCTAAAAATAAAGTGACTTTTAATTATTTTGTCTTCCATTAAGAACATGACTTATGTTTGTTTTATTTTTGTTTATTGAGAAGATGAAATCAAACTTTTATTTTAGAAAAGAGGAGATTTTATATTTTGTTTTTAGTTTTTTAGGTCGACAAGGGGTTTGCCCTGGCTCTTACGTATCCCCAAGTGCAATGAGGAAATCAGACTTACGTAGTTCTTTGGTAGAAAACAACTTATTTGTTGGAATGATTTTATCGTTTTTGAAAGATTTGTTTCAATTGCATGCAAAAGAGTCGTTAAGGCGTTGAACCTTGAAACGACGTTGAATTTGATGAAAAAGCGGGGAGAATCGCTTAAGGCTTTGGACCTTGAAGCGACGTTGAATTTGAAGAAAAAAACGGAGAGAATCGCTTAAGGCATTGGACCTTGAAGCAATCTCGAGTAATATGTAATTTTTTGAGAAAAATGAGAATTGAGTGATCCTTTATTTGAGTATTTTTAGATTTTTTTGGAAAAAGATTTTAGATTTGTAGTAAACTTTGTGAAGTCAAGCAAGTCAGGGACCTAGCATGATATTTACAAAATCTATCCATATGTTATTGAAACACCACCAAGCAAGTCGGAGACCCAACATGAAGTGTAAGAAACGTAAACATGTACTAAAGATACTAATGCAACATTAAATGAATAACTGACATTGCATTACGTAATCAAATAAATCAAATGGAAATAGAAAAGGATAGGAAAGAAGTAGGAATTACACTTAGTAATTAGGAATGAATACAAGAAGAAGGGACTGCAATCAACAAAGCTTGTTTAATTTCAAAATAGGCTTGGCCCAAAAGGAGATGGAGTGTAGATATGAAAAGGGATGTGGCAAATAGAATTAAGTGTTTTGCTTTAGGAAGGACCAAGCCCAACAATTGAGAGGTGCAGTCATGAAAAAGAGAGACAGAAATAGCATTGTTGTTTTGTTCCAGAGTGAGTCAGGCCCAACAGATAAGGTGGTGTAGTTATCAAAATAGTGATGTAAATAGTATTTCGAGTTTGGTTTCATAATGGGCCTGGCCCAACTGGTGAAGGGAGTGTACTTATTAATGTGTGGTGTAAATGGTAAAAGTAAAGTTTTTTTTTTGGGCTAGGGTTAGAACCGGGTCAAAGCGACCCGAGGCAACCTGTGTTTAGCAGTTGGGCACAGCAGCCACAGCCAACCAGTGCGAGGAAGAGGGCAATGAGCCTTCGTGGAGGAGGAGTTGCCCCCTGCCACCACCAGCGAGGGGGACGGTGGCACGGTGGTCGCCATGGTGAGGCAAGAGCTGGACGTTGTGGCAACGCAGTGGTGGTGGCGCGATGGTGGTGGTAGCACGGTGATTTAAAGAAACTTACTGCAAGAAGCATGGCCCTTTTAACGCCACCAACGATGGGGCCTGGTGACACGAGGCCACCGTGGGTGGGGCACGCGGCACGAGGTGGTGCACGGTGGAGCGTGGTGGAGTGCGGTGGTGAGATGAAAGAAGAAAAGGAAAGAGAGGAGAGGGAAAGAAAGGGAAGGAATAGGGGTTATCTGATAGACCCTTCTCCCTTCTCTGACGACGATACCAAATGGTGTTCTCTTATTGGTCTATTTCCTTCTTCGGGATCTGTACCTTATCCCTGTGTGCAATTAATGCCCCAACTCCTTCCTTATATGTGTGCTATAGCTTTTTTTTTTTTACCTAATGAGTTTTTTTTTTCTTTTTGCAGCTCTTTTTTTTTTCTTTGGTCTTTTTTTTTACATTTTTTTTGTATCCGAACAGAATTAGGGTATGACAATGGCTTAGGAGGCTATCCTTGTAGAAGCAAGGCTCTACCTTTCCCCCATTAGGATCTTGCTCTATGTCAGTTGCCACTTCGTGGATGGAAGTGATGGTGGAGGAATCCACCAAGATTGGATTCTTGCTGACATAAAACCCTAAAAGACTTTCTTTCTATCCTTAGTTGACAACATTTATACTTTAAGCAAATAACATATGCCAAAAGGGTGTGCTTCCTACTACAAAGTTGTCTCCTACCAGCTTTCATTAGGAATGCTTCATTCATGGCCCGAGAGGATTTGAGGATTTTTGAGAGGATTTGATCTAAGCACTAATTCTACCAAAGATTTGTAACAATATATTCTCCGTAAAAATACACAATATTTGTGTTAGTAGAGGATAGTTTTTACATGTTTCGGTGGATTGGTGGTGCCATCAATTGTATTGAGGGGGAGCTATTTTGATTTGTGACCAATTTTGTGTAAACTGCATTGACACCAAATCCTTGGTGTCTATGAATGATGATTATTTGTTTTTGTTGTTAAGAAAAATACTCATAATTAAAAAAAAAAAATAAAAACTTGAAAATGTGGGGCATGCACTTAAAATAGTTAATTAAAAGTATGTTGGGATAAATAACTCAGTTAAATATTTGTTGAATAAGTATTTAACATGTAAAAATTTATATGTGAAATGTTTTTATAATTAAAGAGAAAATATGCATGATTAAATTGTTTTCATATAAGTTATTTTAAAGAGTTTTTGAAATATATAAGCTGAAAAGGACTTATAAACATATTATAAGTTACTTTCGTAAGTTTTCTTAAATAATTACACGAGTACTTATCTCATAAAATAAGTTCAATTAAGATGTAAATAAGTTATTATAAATAAATTATTTAAGAATACTCTACTTGATCCTCCAAATTATATCATATTACGTTGATTTTAATTATTAGAACCTTGAATTTGTCTGTTAATGATAACTAATGGCATTAATTTCATGCTTAAAAATCAATAAAAAAATATTATTATACTTAGTAGATTTTTCTTGCAAAAAAAGTTTTAGAAGCTTAGAATCATTTTTAAAATTACCTTTTTATTAAAAAATTACTTGACTCATAAAAATGTGATATTAATCTATGGATTTTTTAATGCCAAAGAATTCTTTATTTTTTTTATCCTTTAGGAATTGAACATAATGTATAAAGATTTATAATACTCACACATCTTATTTAACCAATTAAATTAGACCTAGTAGCAAATTTTTTATAAAAAAAAATGAAGGACGATCATTAAAAACTTAGAACTCTTTTTTTTTCATTTTCATTTTTGAGAGTTAAACTCTACTCGTCAAAAAAAGAAAGAAAAAGGAAACTGTTTTGTTTGAAGGTAATCTTTCAATGTTTCTTTTTTGTAGTTTCTCTTTTTTATTTTAAAAAAAGGAAAACTCAAACTAAACATAATTTTAGAAAGACTTTAAAAATGAAAATAAGTTTTTTTAATAAATCAGAGTCTCAAAAATTAATTTTTATAAATATAATTAAAAATCATATGCTTAAAAAAATGTCACAAAAGAAAAAGCTAAACAAAGCATTGTTCTTCTGTTAAAAAAAACAAAGCACTTTTCTAAATCTTAATGATTATATCTTCTCAAAATAAAATATTAATAATTATATCTTTATAAATTATAAAACCACTAAGCTATAAATCTTAGTCATGAAGAAAACATGCTATATATTTCTGGCTAGAATCTGCCTGCCAACCCATCATCGGGTACGCCCATCTAGATATGAGAATAATATATATTTTATAAATTCACTCACGATTACTTAATAAGGGTACATGTACGGGTAGCAACCAGTAAAATTTGATCAGGATACGTGTAGAAAGGGTACCTTAACATCCACTTTATATATATATATATATATATATATATATATATATATAT